>CM076578.1:1245494845-1246721376 GCA_034641835.2 Pinus albicaulis | reverse complement strand
TTATATAGAAATATAAAACAGTACATCGTCTTATAGACAATATATTCAAAAGACCAAATTTCCATCCCAAGGATACTGGCAAAAGATATATCAGCCCCTTGTTTCAAATACAAAGCCTAGATAGTCAATATGGCACATTAGAAAACCTGACGAGCAGGATGGGTAGGTTTATATAAAAGCGCACCATCAGAAGATAGATGATCTAAATTAGGTACAAACTCTTCATTTTTGAAGCCGAAAGGAGTGCTTTATCTTGTTAAAATTCATGTAAGACAGGCTCCCCTGGTGAGGGGTAGGATCGTTGATGATAAGAACGGGTACAGGCTCTCTTGAAAGTGACCAATACAACAGGCTCGCTTGACCAAGTTCATGAAGAGAGGAGGCCAAACAATACAGAATCCATCACCCGCACTAGCTAGAGAGAGTAGTCATGATATCCCAAAGACTTTCCGGATAGATCAGATATGAGAACATATTAAGGCATCCCAGCTCGCTTGACAAAAAGGAGAGACAAAAAAAAATTGAAAGGCATTGCTATGCAGGAAACCATATAAGCAGTATGAGTCGAAACAAAACAAAAAAAAATTGATACCGAGACCCACGACCTCCCCAAAGCCACAGTTAGGGAACCAAAAAATCCTTTTTCCAAACCAAACAGTTGTTTATGACCTGTTCAACCTTCAGCATACCATATTCCATGCTCAACCCCTTCTTGGATAAGTGATCAGCTCTGGTATTATTCTCCCTATGAATGTGCTTGAGAGGAGGCGATCCCAATTTTCTCCATAAATATGCAGCCCTCATGTACCAACCATTGGTTGAAAAGGATGGCATAGTGGAATGGCCCATAAAGAAGTCGATGATTAGCTTTGAGTCACCAAAGATAAAAATCGGATGAAGTCTCAAAATGAAAGCAATAAGTAACCCACACCACAGGGCTAGAAGTTCAGCCAGATTGTTGGATCCATGGCCCCCATTCCAGCAGATCTGGAACCTCTCGGATTCCGAAATTTTTAGCCACGCCCCATAACCCATGATGCCCTCTAGACAAGCACCATAAAAAAACATAACAGACAGTGAAATCAGGTGAGGACGAATCCTTCTAGATTCATCCCGAATGGGTGGAGAAACCTATTTCCGATCGTTGATCCAGAACATGATGGAACAGAAGATCTGCTGCATGTTGATTGGAGTTCCTTCAAAAATGTGTTTGTTCCTGGATTTCCAAACTTCCCATATGAGGAAGAAAGGTAATGACTGAAAACGCCCAGGCACCCTGTCCCATCTGTGTGCCGACTCAAGGAAGTCAGAGGGAACCCAATCGTCCTTCAGGATGGGCATGCTGAATAGCGCCCATAGGGATCTAATAGCAGGACAAGAGAAAAATAGGTGAATGTTTGATTCGAAATCGTTAAGGCATAACACACATCTACTAGGTCCCTGTACACCCCGCTTCATAAGGCCCTCCCAAGACAGAATTTTACTTCTCCAAACCAGCCAGCAAAAAAGTAAGATTTTGGTTGGGATTTTCCTTCTCCAAAAGGTCTCAAACCCAAACTGGTTGTGGTCAATAATCTTAGCACTGTGGATGTCGTTATATGTATTTTTAACGACCAATGTGCCTTCCTTAGTCTTTCCGGCCCAAATTAAAACATCACCATCCCTATTGTAGGCAAGCCCAGCCTTTTGGTAAACAACCCGGAGATCATTCCATTTAAGCGCAGCGGGTCCCTGTAGGTTTAATTGTTCAGCCGTCTTAAAAATGGGAGCATTGAGTTGCCAATGAGATATAACCTGAGACAAGTAGAAAAGACCCCTCAATGAGAAGGCCTGTATCGTGCTGCAACTGAGGGAAGGAATATGATCCATACCACAGATTTAATCCCCATGAATTAAAATATTCCAACCATCACCGAAAGCCCATATAATACCTCCAGCCAATATATTTCGAACCTTCAAGAAACTATTCCATATCGTTGATTTACAGCTGGGAGAAATGTCCTGTTTACAATAAATAAATCTGAGGGGGTCTCGCGGCAGGTATTTAGAAGTAATGACTTTTGCCCATATGCCCTGACAGTGTATCTCCCTCCAAAGGGATTTGAGAAGGAGGGCCTTATTGAAAGCCCTCACGTTTGTCAAACCCCATCCCCCCAGGCGCTTCGGGCATGTAATAATATCTAAGCAACACAGGTGGAATTTCTTGTTGATACCATTACCTTCCCATAAGAACCGGGAGATCAGCGAATTAATTTGAGACACAATGCCTTGAGGGATGTAGAATAGGTGTCCCCAATACACCATGATTTGAGAAAGCACGACCTATATAAGGATGTATCTACCACCCAGAGAAATCCATTTATGCTTCCAATTGTGGATTTTACGCCTGAACTTATCCACAAGCCAAGACCAATCCGAGGTAGGTAAAACCTTCAGATGCCTTCCTTTTTGTGACTCCAAGAAGATCAGCAATAAAGGAAATTTCTTCCTCATCCCCATCTCCATGGATGATAAAGGATTTCCCTTTGTTGTTACTAAGACCAGAAGCTCTAGAGAACCTTATGAGCAGATAATGCATATAAAACCAATGGTTCCTTAAGATTCTCCTGAACAGAAGCAAATCATCAACAAAGATAGAGTGGGTAACACTTACAGATTTAGAGAAAGGATAGCCAGATATATATCCAGCTTGTCGTGCCATATTGATCAGGCAGCTGAAACCGTCCATAATTAGAATAAAAATTAGGGGAGATAGTGCGCACCCTTGCCAAAGACCTCTCTCAGCACCAAAGAAGTCAGTTGGTTTGCCATTAATCAGAACAGCATGTTTAACCGATATTATGCAGCCCATGATCCATCTAATAGCTCTAGTGGAGAAACCACATTTCAACAGTAACAGTCGAATGAAAGACCATTCAGCCCGATCATATGCTTTAAGCAAATCAATTTTCATAATAATGCCCTCCTTTTTACCTGTATGCATAGAAAGCAAAGCTTCTTGAGCAATGGCGATAGCGTCATGAATCATGTGATTTTGGTAAGCGATAGAAATGGCACTATAACACTAAAATCATGCCTTATACATTCTAGGATTCTATGTGAATCATGTTTATTGAAATGCAATTTATTTTTCTAGCAATTAAATTTTTGTGTATGTTTGTCTCCTTTATATAATTAAAAAACAATTGCGAGATAAAGCTTTTGTCAATAGTTTTTTTGTCTCAAAAATCAAGTTTTATTTTTTATATAAAATGAAAATTCTCATATCAAAATGTTTCTGTTTATTGTTATCTTTCAACATGAGAGTGTCTTTCTTTGGGTATGGCTTCCACTATTGATTTTTGTTTTTTTCAAGTTTTTAGTTTTCCAATTATTAATTTTCTTTGGCAAAGTTGTTGATTCTCTTAACCCTAAATTATCAACCATAGAAAAATTATAATTATTTAAATATATTTTTTTATAAATTACAATTACCTTATTGTTTATAAAAAGAATAAAATGTTTAGCCTATCTTAAAATGTAAATGTAAAAGTAACTATCTATGCAAATTGTAGGAAAATCACCAACGGCAATTGTTGTAAAAATATTTTTTCAACCTGCAAAATGTTTAAATATTTAAGAAAAAATATATTAATATTATTAAATTATACTTATTAACCAGTAAAATATAATGTCAATTCATTTCAAGAGTGAAGTGATTTTTGTAAGTTCACATGAGTAAAGTGTTTGCGAGCGATAGAAATGGAGGGGGACTGATACAGACAGACATTCATGTGTGGTAAGGCAGTAAAATTTTTGGTCTGTAGTATCCCTTTGACGTTTATAAAAACATTGTTAATTACATGTTTAACGAACAATTACCGAATTAGTTAAAGTTCGGTTCGCAACCACCATTTCGTTTCATTGTTTCTTAGACGATACGATGGCAATGGATATAGGAAGACTGCCATTCATTTTAAAAAAGAGAACCTAACTAAGAGAAGGATGAAATCGTTGGGGTTCGTTTCATTCCCTTCTTCAGAGCAGAGAGCGGATTACAGCTTGTTGTGGCAATATGTCCTATGATATGTGGTTGCCTTTTAGGGATTCCAATATTTTTTAATCAAATAGACATATAATTTTACTCCAATTTTTTTTATTTTTTTGGGGTGTGTTTAGTCTCAAGGACAAGATTCAATGGTTAGATAGGAAAGCTTGGTTTTATAGATCTTGTGGTCCACGGGTGAGAAGTACTATGTATGTCTCTGAGTTGTTCCAAGCATTATTTTTTAGTTGAAAAATTAAAACTGCTTGCGTGTTCAGAATCTTAAGCCAAAGGTTCCAAATGAATGTGCTTTGTTATATGACTCATTTTATGGGAATAGGTTCGCTGCAAGCCTAGTTAGTTGTGGTGTCGAATTTTTCTACATAAGAGTGAGGGGTTGGAACAAAATAAAACGAGGAGTCACTGCAGAAGAAGTCATTAAAAGATAAGTTATGTGTGCATGAATTTTCTGGAAAAAGAAATTGCATGGCTAGATTAATTGTGTGAAATGCATGGTTTATATGCATAAAAAGTTAAATCAACCTTGTTATTGCCTTGAAAAGGTTTGTCCGGTAATAGAGAAACCATGTCATTTTCTGGAAAAGATTCACATGCATAAAAAAATAAACAACCATTTTTAAAAAAAGAAATATATGTTTACATGCATGAAAACAATAGTTATTGTGTAGATTTCTTGAAAATAAATATGTATGCAAGAAATGATAACTATTATGTTAGCTTTCTTTTGGAAAATCTCATGTATTTGCATGAAAGATTGTGTTAGTTTTCTTTTCAAAAAGATCATGTATTTGCATGCAATATTGTGTTAGTTTTCTTTTCAAGAAGATCATGCATTTGCATGCATGATTGTGTTAGCTATGTTTTGGAAACGTATTTGCATGTGAGATTGTGTTAGCTTTATTTTGGAAAAGATTGTGTATTTGCATGCAAGAATAATAGTTATGGTGTTAACTTTCTTTAAAAAAATATATGTTTTTACATATATCAAGATAATAAGTTGTTAGGCTAATTAATTTTGGAAAAAGGAATATGAAATTGCATGCACAAAGATCATAGTTAATGTGCTAGTTTCTTTTAAAATATGGTAGTTGCAATGGTTGATATTTTGAAAAGAATGTGTCTTGTGCAAGAAATAATAGTTAGTGGTGTTTAGATTTGAAAAGACTTCTCTTCTTGTGTGAAGATATGGGGATAAGCATGGAAGTTCTTTTATATTACTATGTTCTTGGGGTAGAAGTAGAATGTAACTATATATTTTTCTTATGATACATGTGAACTATGGACAAGTTACCATTCCTTGGTAATTTTTATGTATTTTACTTTATGCACGTAAGTTATGAATGGACCAAAATGTGTCATAACCAGACATGTGTAAAGATAAACATACATGTTTTGAAAGTTATGTACTTTTAAATAATGCATGTACAATGTTAATCAAAGGCATTTCTCAATACTTTGTATGTGTTTGACTTATGCATATGAAAAAATGTTTGAAGCATAAATGGTAAAGATTTATTATTTGGATGTCAACCTTTGCTGGCATTAGTAATCACAAGAAATGAATGTAATTCATGTGAAAGACAAATTATCTTCAAAATTATGGAAGACAAAGAACTAATGGTCCATGTAGATTGAAGGAATGTCAACTGCAAGATAATACACTCATGGGAAAAACCATGCCACAAAGACATAATGTTTAAGGATTTGTGGGTAAATGATATCATGATTAATGTAATAGGTTCTAGATAGTTACGTTGAACTTAATATGATATTTCTTTGTAAGATTTTTTTTTTAACAATGGTCAAGAGATGGACTCTCTTACAACCATTGATTGATGGGTGAACACACTCATGATATGTTTAATAAAATTAAACGTTTGTTGGTTTTTCCCTACAGGGTTTCTAATGATATGTTTTCCTATTGTAAATATTATAAATATAAAATAAAGAGAATTAGAAGATGAAGGGACACTGGGAGATGAAACCCAAGAGTATTTCTCTCCATGTATATATCTATGATCCATATTAATGCAATAACACAATGAGATTTGTGGATTTACCACTTCGCCTGACATGGTATTAGAGCCAACCCCATTTTTTGCTTTCTATCTTCCCTTGTAATCCCATTGCCTCTATTTTGCATCTTTTGCAGACTGGCATCTCTTTCAAATACCTACATAATTCATGCATTGTTGTTGAATGAATAACTACCATAGAAGATTTATTTTTAAGTAGTGTGAAATTGTTGTAGCACAGGTCCCATTGCAGTATTTTCCTGCTTAGTAACTTATTTTCATTCTGGCCTTGATTATTTGAAGTTTCGCTCCTAGTAACATAGAACCTATTTGTTCCTATGGACGTTGAACACTAGTCATGTTCTCTGGAAGACATAGA
Source organism: Pinus albicaulis (assembly GCA_034641835.2). Taxonomy (NCBI): domain Eukaryota; kingdom Viridiplantae; phylum Streptophyta; class Pinopsida; order Pinales; family Pinaceae; genus Pinus; species Pinus albicaulis. The sequence continues at coordinate 1,246,714,937 of CM076578.1, read as the reverse complement.
TCGCTACTCTGACCTATTGGATATGAAGTACAAAATAGAGAGACTTATTTTCCAATATTTCTCTACGTCTTAATCTGTTTTCTACATTTGAGTAACTCCTTAATTCTCTATGTGTAACTCTTGAAGTCCATCTGTTGGAATGCATTGATGTTTTATATGAGTGTCATATCTCTGGTTATAATCTTATGTCTCAAAATGTATATGGTGCATTCTTATGCATTTAAGCTATTATAAAGAGGCAGTGATACATTATATCCAGATGAATGACCGTGCAGTGAATGGATTGTTGAATGACGCATTAGAATTATCTATATACATTTGAACAGTGGGTGTATCACTATTTGAATGGTTCGTGTATCAGTTTTTTATGCATTAGCCTTTTTGAAGACTGTATTTGGAGTTATTTTTTAATACCATAATCCTTTACATGGAACATATATTAAATGAAGCACATGGAAAATACGTTGAGTTCTTCTTTTGAGGGGTGTATTATAATATATGTTATGTGGGCCATATCTGGTATTTAATGTGATATGTGAGCATTATGTAATATGTCATGAAGGTATATTGAGAGATTATATTTTTAATTGAAAACCTTTGAAGACATATCACTTTTTTTGCAATTATTTTGAGGCCACATCAAATTTTATGATGCATTCACTCATCTCCATAGTGGGAGTAGTTCTCACTAGCAAAGAGAACTACCATTAGTGGTCCGAAAAGATAAAACACTCCCTCATTTTTAATGAGTTGTGGAAAGGTGTTTGTGAAGTAGAAGGAGACAATGCACTTGAAAATCCCACTAATTCAGACAAGGAGCTTGCCATTTCAGAAAACAAGAACAACAAGGCATATGCCTTGATTGCAGCATCCGTAAATGAAGAGGTGAGTCACCATATTTATCCATTTTCAAATGATTTTCAAGATTTAAACAATTTGAAGAAATTTTATGACTCACACTCTAAACTTGAAGTTGTTCAATTGATGATTAAGTTTTTCAGTCTTGAATTGAAAAATAATGACCCTCTCGTCTTAGCATCAAAACTAAGATCCATTATGCATGATATAAAATCCACTGGTGTTGAGATAAATATTCCTCTCATAGATTATGTCAAGGCACTATATCCCACTTAGTCACATTATCTTGAGTCATTGCAAGAAATTGGAAAGCTTAAGGAGACTACCTTTGACTCCCTTGAGAAGAAGTTTGTTGAGATAGAGAATGCCTTTGGGAAGAATACAACTCCTCATTCTATTGAAGAAATTGTACGTCATTTACAAAAGGAGAATAATCATGCAAATTATTCTTCTAGAGGAAGAGGTGGCCAAAGAGGAAGAGGAAGGAGGAATTTTAGAGGCAGGGGGAAGATAGTTCCAAGGAGAAAATTTTGATCTTCATTGCATATGATGCAATAGAGATGGACATGATGCATCCACATGTAAGTTGCCTTGGGACAAAATTGAGTAGGAAATAAATGAAGGGAAAGTTAAAACCAACGACAAAGGGAAAGGTAAAGAACTTGAATCCGCTCACTATGTTGTGGCACATTGTAACAATGGAGTAACTAAAGACTTGTTCAATGCTTCACTTGCTTCATGGAAAGATGAATGGTTGCTTGATTCAGGAGCAACTTTCCACATGAATTTCAGGAGAGATTTCTTTGAATAATTCACTAACAATGTTAATGGAGAAGTATACTTTGCACATAAGTCAAAACTCAATCCATCAAGGCTTGCCACCATCAAGCTCAAACCTCCTGGCCTTCTAGACTTTCTTTTGCACGATGTTCTATAACTCCCAGAGTTGAGGAGAAAATTTCTATCTTCAATCCACATCCGACAACAAGGACACTCCATTCATATATTTGATGGAAAGTTTTAGGTCAGAAAAACATCAGGTCACTCACTTGTCATGACGGGGATAGAACCTCTACTCGTGCACATAACTTCTCATACAATTATCACTATAATGAAGGTACATTTCAATGAAGTCTTTTATGGCATACTATATTTGGACACATGAACTATGACAACCTTCCTTTGTTGAAGAAAAATGGTGCTACTGGCTTGCCTATAATTCCTAGGAAATTTACGCAATGTGATGCTTGTATTATAGGAAAGCACAACAAACAGCCTTTTCATGATTCTCATTCTAGAGAACATAGAAAACTTGAACTCATTCATTCAGATTTTTGTATCCAAATTCCTATTCCTTCTGCAAATGGTAATAAATATATGATGAAATTGATTGATGACTACACCAGAATGTGTTGGTTTTATTTATTTAAGAACAAATATGATACTTTTGAAACATTCAAGAACTTTCATGGATGGATTTAAAATAATGTACAATCTCATATTGGATGTATTCGCACTAATAATGGAAAATAATACACTTCAAATGAATTTGAAAAATATCTTCACCAGCATGGGATCAAACATCAAACATTTGTGCCTTATAATCCCCAGCATAACAGAGTAGTTGATCCGTAAAATTCTATGGATATTCCAATGGACAATTTGTCACAACATAACTGATAATATTATATTAAAAATTTTGAGATTCTACACTATGACAGTTTGATTAAAGTTTAAGATCTGTATATTTAACTGTAATTAGTGCATGCATGCAAACATAAATTATGCAGAAACGTAGAGAACGAAAAAATAAGATCAAATACTCATAAGACACAAGATATTCTCTTTGGGAAACCCTTTCGAGAGAAAACCCAACTGGAAGGTGAGGGCGCTTTGCTCTCTTTCTCTGTATGGAAATATGGCTGCAGGTACAAAGAAGTAATGTTCATGGCATGTGGGTTGTTACAGTGCATGGATCCTCTCTGTGTGATATACCTCCTATCCCTCCCGACTATATTTTCTCACCTATAGGAAAAAATCCTCTCGAAAGAATGGAATTCCTCTTCCTCCTAGTGGCCCCTTTATAACACAATGTGATAGCCTACTAGTGGTTAATTTTTACTACATCAACTCTTAACTAGAGTTAAAAAATAGACTCTTCTAGAGTATTTTACATCAAAAAAATGTGGCTAGCCCCTTTTCCATGAATAATGGGGGCTGATGCGGCATCCTCTCGAACTATAGTTGTCAAAAAATGAATGTCAACTTATGAGTGGCATAACCTTTGCATTCAAACTCTGGCTAATGCGATTCTTGTGCCGTTGGAAATCTCTCCGTGTGTAGAATAACATGAAAAGGTGCACCATCAAGGGGAAAACTTCTGCCCCCAAAAAACGTTGTTTGAAGCCTCAAAACTCTCTCGAAAGGTTTCGTACCTTGTTTTGCGAAACTAGGTCTCGCCTATAAAAAAGGTCCCATGAGCTAATTCCTTCACTTTTTGCACTCAAATGCATTGAGATGGATGAAAAACAATATTATGATCCAATCCAGATCACACCTCCCCATTTTGGAAATATTTTTGTCCCCAAAAGCTTTTACTAAATGAGGTGAGGAAAATTGTCCTCCACCTTCTCTCTAGTGTACCATTTAGTTTTTCCTAGAAATTGTCCCTTGAACCCAATCTGCCATAGGTCTTGTTGTCCATGACTTGTAGTTATGAACCTATTTTGCAAAATTGTATCTTCTATCAACTCTGCCTAAGCTTCTGGTGCCAAATCTTCCACAAAAGGTAGGACTTGTTCCTCTTCCTCATCTAGCATGGAAGGCTCACAGAGTTTCAAATTCCCTACATTCACAACTGAGTAAATGCACATATATGGTGGTAAAATGAGTTGATAGGAATGATCACCCACCGTTTCCAGTATCTCAAAGGGACCATATCTAAGAGCCTTTATTTTCTTACCAACCCCCTACAACTTATCCTTGTTCAACTGTAGCCATACTCTGTCTCCCACCTTGAATGTTTTCTCTATTCTATGTTGATCATGCTTGACCTTATACTTCTCCTCTGACTTTTGCATTTCTTCGTGTACGTGTAGATGGATTTTCCTATTATTCTCTATACATGTTTTAGCCCTCAAAGCATCTCCTATAAGATATTCCCTCACTCCTCCTTGTTTCCCATATGCAATATCCAAAGGTGAAGGTGAAAAATATCCAAAACATGTCTCAAGTGGGTACTTTCCTATAGAAGTGTGGATTGCTCTGTTATAAGAATGTTGTATATATACCAGATTTTCATCTTAGGTCTTCGGATGCTTCTAGTTGTATCCCCTCATACGCTGAACCAAAATCATGTTAACTACTTCTGTCTGTCCATCTGTCAATGGATGGAATGTTGTATATGTGTTCAACTTCATGTCCATCTTCTCCCACAATTTAATCCAAAATGCACTGAGAAATATGGTATCCCTGTCTGAAATGATGTTCCTCGGTATCCCAAAGTGCACCTAGACCTGTCCAAAGAACACATTTTCTACTTCTTGTCCATTGATGGTCTTTTTACAGGGCATCAAAACACACATCTTGCTGAACCTGTCAACTACCATGAATAGGTAGTCATGTCCCTTCCTGTTTGTTGGTAGCCCTCCCACAAATTACATGGAAATTCTTTCCCAAGGATGATTAGGTATAGGTAAGGGATGATATATACCACGTTTCATGTTTCTAGGCTTGTTGGTACAACAAAGCATGCATCCTCTTATGAACCTAACTACCTGCTCTTGCATCTTGGGCCAATACACATACCTCTGCAAGTTATCCACGGTCTTCCATACACCAAATTTCCCTGCAACCTTGGAGGGTTGAGCCTCTCTAATCATATCCAATTGCTCACCTTTAGGAAGACATAGCTTATCTAGCCTATAGAGGAACCAATCCTGGAGATGGTAGTCCACAGTGTTGTCACCATCGTGCACATGAATTTGACTCTACAACTACTAATACACCTCCTTGAAGTCCCCGTCCTCTAAATATGCCTCTCTATATGCATCATTGGTGAATGGATCCATGTTCATAAGTGTCCCCAAAGTTGTGATCTGTGATGTGCGTGGCATCGACAACATGTCGACCAATGTGTTTGTGCTTCCCTTCTTACACTTGATCACCAAATGAAACTACTATAGAAGCCCCATCCACTTGTGGTGCTTGGTCTATTGTAGCTTATTCTGGACCTACAAGTACTGTAATGACTGGTGATCTATGTGGATTACTGTCTCCTTTCCCATCAAATAATGTTTCCACTTCTTCACATCTTGCACCATGGCATAGAGCTCCTTATCCTAGGTAGGGTAGTTAATAATTTCCCCATGAAAAACATGAGAATGGTAAGATAAAGTCCTTCCTCCCTGCATCAAGATAACTCCCATAGCATACCCACTCTCATCTGTCTCCACTTAAAAAGTCGGTGCAATCTTGGTAATGCCATAATTGGTGCTTGATTTATCTTCTTCTTTAACTCCTCAAATGCCCTTTGATGACCTTTTCCCCACTGAAAACTCTTACCACTTTCTATTATGGCATGGAGCAGTGCTTCTACCACTGAAAATGAGGCTATCAATTTATTGAGGTACTGTTCTTCCCCAAAGAAACTCCTCACCTCAGAAACATTAGTAGGCACTGGCCATTTAATGATGGCCTCCATCTTGGAAGGATCTATCTTCAGCTCTCCTCCACCGATCACATACCCATATACACCAAATACTACTGCGCAAACTTACACTTCTTGAGATTTTCTAGTAGCTGGCACTTCTTCAATGTTTCCAACACTTGCGTCAAATGTGACATATGCTCCTCCGAGGTAGCATTATATACTAGTATATCATCCAAATATACAATAGAAAATGAATATATAAAAGGGCGTAGTATATCATTCATTAGTCTCATAAATGTAGCTAGTGCATTGCATAGGCCAAATGGCATGACTAACCACTCATAAAAACCCTGCCTATTTTTGAAAGAAATCTTCCATGTATCTTCTTCTTTGACTCGAACTTGGTGATATCCAAACTTCAAGTCAAACTTGGTGAAGAAATTTTCTTGTTGCAACTGATCTAGAAAATCATCTATCATGAGAAGGGGGTATCTATTCTTGAGCGTGATTTTATTCAACACCCTATAATCTACACACATCCACCAAGTCCCATCCTTCTTTGGAACAATGATGATGGGTGACCCACATGGTGATGTACAAGGTCAAATTACACCCTATTCAAGCAAATGTTGCAACTATTTCTTCACCTCACTTACTTCTATAACACACTATCTACATAGCCCAATATTTGGCAATGAGGAGTCTAGAAATAACTGGATCTCATGCTCCACTTCTCTCTTAGGTGGTAACATTTTAGGCTCTCATAACACATCCTTATATGCCTGTAACAACTCCAATTTTTTCTTTTATTTCTTAGTACACCCCTCTAAGGATTCCTTGCCTCTTATTGACTCCTCTTTCATTAGGGAAATTTTGAGGTCTAAAATGGGCCTCCTAAGTAAATTATAAAATAATAGTGGAAATATTAAAACATCATCAAAGGGAAAAAACAATAAAACTACTTTTTCAACTCGTATTTTAAACTTATCTCCCAAATTTTTTACTCAAATTTTGAGTAGGAGTACTCGTCGGATGCAAAATTTAATTCCTCATCCGACGAGTGCCCATGTTGCATACTTTTGATGGATCCTTCTCCACACAAAATGAGAAATACATGAAAAACATGATTGCAATCACATTTTTCATGTATTTCTTATTTTTCGTGTAGTAGGGTCCATCAAAAGTATGCAACATGGGTACTCCTTGGATGAGGAATCAATTTCTGCATCTAACAAGTACTCCTACTCGAAATTTGAGTGAACAATTTGGGAGATAAGTTGAAAATATGAGTTGAAAATAAGTTTTATTATTTTATTATTTTTTAATCTTTTTACCCTTTTACTTCAAAAATGGTGAATCATTCCCCATGGTTGACATCATCATCTTGAATCCTAGTGGTTCTTATAAAGTTTATTTTGGTTGTACATTTTTCTTAGGAGGCCCATTTTAGACCTCAAAATTCCCCTAATGATATTGTCCTTCTCGTAAAAACAATAAAACATACTTCTTGCTAGAACTGATCAATTTCTTGGCTTGATTGGCACTTACTAGTGAAAATTTTTACTTTCATTTGTGTGCATTGATGATGAATGACTCTCCATCCTTGATAAGTCAGTATTGATTGAATTTACTCATGAATATTGCATCTCAGACATACATTTATGGACTCCCAAATACGACTCTGCATACATCAAGTGGAACCACATCTAGATATACTTCATCAATAAAATCAGCACTGACAGCAAATCTAATTCCACATTGTTTTGTTACCTTCAACTATGCATCCTTATTTACCCATCCCAACAGGTATGGGTTTGGATGCTCACGAACTTCCAACCCCAACTTCTTGACTAGGTCCACTGCAATGAGATCTGTGTGCGATCTTGAGTCAAACAGAGCATCAATCTTTGTCTTCTTGACTTGTATCTTTATATGGAAGTGTTTGGTCATTTATTTCTCTTCATGTAGCTAAAGGTTACTCACATTCACCTCCTTATTCACTAATGTACAATAGCTCTTCTCATTCATATTCGACCTACTTTCAACTTAGTTGCTTAAATCAGTGGCCATGATATTCTTCTTCTTGTTCTTTTGGGTTTAACTCTGGATGTAACTTCTAGCAATTATCCTCTATATGGTCGTCAATGTTGCAATGGTTGTTGTGGTTGCTAGGATCTATGCATTGATGTTTTGTGGTTGCTGCTTTTTATCTTCCCCCCTTTTTGCTTATTCTTCCCCTCCTTAGAAGCATCTTGTTGCTCCTTCTGCTTCGATCCACTTGATTGCACTCTTTCCAGGCCTATGTTCCCCAGGTACTATGCATGTACATAAGCCACTTCAACTTATTTAGGCTTGAACGACATCACTTGCTCACACAGATGGCGGTGCAGACCCCCCAAATACTTGAGTAAATATGGTTTCTTTGAGGAGATACCCAACATTATAGTCATCTTTCTGAATTCTGTGGTGTACTCCGGCACGCTTTGGCCCGACCTTTTCCTAAAGTAATGCCACTGGATCCACTGGTCCTCCACGTACATAATCGGATACAACTGTGACTTAATGAGGGTTTTAAAATCCTCCCACTTAGTCACTAAAGGTTGTCCCTCCAACCTCATGGTTTTCGTGTGGCTCTCCCACCAAGTCAGTGCATGGCCCTCCAATTTCAGTCGCACAAATGAGATATTTTACCCTTCCTCGATCTGATGGACATTAAAATAAACTTCTAGTTTCTACAATTAGTGGTTCAGCTTCAGAGCGTCAACATATTGATCATATTACTTGATATCAACTTTTCCCTCCACTTTAAACATGGACTGCGACTGTTTCATGATACTCGAAGTGGGTTAATCTTTTTCAGGCTCTTTCTTCAGCTGGTTCTTTATTTCTCCCTGATCTTCTGTACCTCGTTCGGATTTTTCCTCTGGATTCGAACCCTCGTCTTCTCCAAATATCCCCAACTTATTGCTTAGGGACTCCATGAGGAGTTTTACATTGTGGTTTATATCTACGACTTGTTGTTCGAGTTGTGAAAACCTCACCTCTACAGGATCACGAGGTTCGTTTACGGATTCGTCACCCATGATTAGGTTTTTATGATTTTCGACCCCGCCAACCTAGATCCTTGCAATCTCCAAAAAATACCCAAATAAACTTGCCCTAAAACCAAATGATTCATAAAATGTTGTGGATATTCCATTGGGCAGTTAGTCATAACAGATATGATATTATTATATTAAAAAAATGAGATTCTACACATTACAGTTTTATTAAACTTTAAGATGTGTAGATTTAACTATAATTAGTGCATGCATGTGAATATAAATTATGCAGAAAATTAGAGAATGATAAAATAATGTCACACACATATAATAAACAAGATATTATATCTAGGAAACCCTTTTAGGAGAAAACCCCGCTAGAAGGTGAGGCTCCTTCCCTCTCTTTCTCTGTCTAGAAATATGGTTGTAGGTACAAAGAAGTAATGCATGTGTCCCATGGGCTACTACAATGCACAGATCCTGTCTGTGTGTTGTACCTCCTATCTCTCCTGGCTATCTTTTCTCATCTATGGAATGAAATTCACTCGAAAAAACAGAATGCCTCTTCCTCCTGGTGGTCCAATTATAACACAACTCGATAGTATACTAGTGGTTAATTTTGACTACATCAACTCTTAACTAAAGTTACAAAATAGACTCTCCTAGAGTATTTTACATAAAAAAACATATGTCTAGCCCCTTTTTTATAAATAATGGGGGCTGATGTGGCATCCTCCCGAACTATACGTGTCAAAACAAGAAGGTCAAATTCTGAGTGGCATTATGTTTGCATACGAACTCTGATTGATGCAGTTTTTGTGTCGTTGGAAAGATGTCTGTGTGTAGAATAGCATAAAAAGTTCCTACATTAATGGGCAAATTTTTACCCCCAAAAAACATCGTTTTAAGCCTCAAAATGATCCCGGAAGGTTTCAGACCATGTTTTTCCAAACTGGGTCCCGCTAGTAAAAACAGTCCTATCAGCTGATTCCTCCACTTTTTCCACTCCAAATGCATCGAGATGGATGAAAAATAATATAATTATCCAATCCGTATAATTATCTAAAATAATGAACATGAAAATACTAAATATGGTACATTCCATGATGTTTTTCAAGAATGTTAAACTGATGTTTTGGGTTGATGCAGTTGTATGTGTTGTGTATATAAAGAATAAGTGTCCATCTAATGCTCTAGAAAATAAGACTCCCTATGAAATGTAGTATGGTCAAATTCCTTCGGTGAGGCATCTCAATATTTTTGGTTCCACCTGTTATGACTTGATACCTAAGGAACAGAGAAACAAACTAGGTGCAAGGAGTCACAAGTGTATCTTCTTGGGGTATTCAAATTCCTCCAAAGCATACCATATTTATGCCGAAGTCAATAAGAATTTTATAATATCCAGATATGTGATATTTCTGGAATCTTCCAAGGCTGAAAATGTTGGTGAGTGGAAAATTTATCGCTTGGATAGATTCATACATCCAAATTTTTTTCAAGAGTTTGATAATGCGATTCTACATCTTGAAGGGGGGATTCCTATACTGGATAAATCTATGGAATATTCTTCAGAAGAATGATTTTTAGGTAGTCGTTTTGGGGTTAATGGTGCAATCCACATATCCTCTTTTATAATTAAAGAAAAAGGGGAGAACCTTGAATTGTGGATAACGTTGGTGTGGTACATTTACATCCATTGAGGTTTGAAAGATTTCCAAATATGCAAAAATCAGGGAAAATATATGATTGTAATCTTGTCGGAAATTGTTTTGTTATGAAGGTCATTGAATCTATAGATAGGAGGTTCACAGATTTACCTATATTTAATCTTGCTAATTTTTCAGTCATCGACATTGTTATCAATTTTTGAATGATAGAGACTCTCAAACTAAAATATGGTTTTAGTGTTTGTGTAAAAACTCTAGTGTTGGGGAGTCACCTATTTTGGATACTGCTAGATGTTTGGGTGAAATGCATAAATTTATTTGTACTATTTCAACATTATACCCAAAAAAAAATATTTTTGGAGCATGAGATCTATGTGGAGATGAAAATGAATATTATGAAGAGAAATTCTTGTTATTCCAACAAGCACAACACTGTGTGAATAAGGCTTCTCAAAATTAAATAGGATTAAAAGAAATGATACATCAAGGATTTCATTGTAAATGTTAGAGATGTTGAGATTCCTCTCTCTTAGTGCACCTCATGCTCTAAATGAGGTAGATTTCAATGTTATTTATTATTTATGGAAACAAATGAAAAGTAAAAAACCCCTGTAATTGGGAAAATACATTGAAATTTTCAATGATGTAAGTCCAAATAATTTCAATATCATCTAATGAATGAAAAAAACATTTTCTTAATTGTTTCTTGAATAAAATTTGAGAATTTTGTTTCCTTATTTACTAGTTTTATTAAAATTTTAGAGTATTTTGATATAACCACGATGTAATTTTTTCAAGATATAACTTTTTAAAAAAACAATGTTTTATTTTATTTATGCATTTTTTTAATAAAAAAATTATTTAATTTACACTTGCCAATTAAAATACATTTTTTTTTAACCTTTCAAAAATAAAAAGTTAGATGAATATATTACCTTTTACATGAAATTAGTACGAGTACTTCAAATTTGATCACTACTTGAAACATTGACGTTTCAACTTATTTTCTCACAATTATTCCCATAAACTACTTCCTTATCATGTAAATGTTTGTTGAATGAAACAAGAGGTCATGCAAGAAGAAGTCTCATTACCAAATTTTGTGATCATGCGTGACAATATATCATCTAATGAATGAAAAAAACATTTTCTTAATTGTTTCTTGAATAAAATTTGAGAATTTTGTTTCCTTATTTACTAGTTTTATTAAAATTTTAGAGTATTTTGATATAACCACGATGTAATTTTTTCAAGATATAACTTTTTAAAAAAACAATGTTTTATTTTATTTATGCATTTTTTTAATAAAAAAATTATTTAATTTACACTTGCCAATTAAAATACATTTTTTTTTAACCTTTCAAAAATAAAAAGTTAGATGAATATATTACCTTTTACATGAAATTAGTACGAGTACTTCAAATTTGATCACTACTTGAAACATTGACGTTTCAACTTATTTTCTCACAATTATTCCCATAAACTACTTCCTTATCATGTAAATGTTTGTTGAATGAAAATAAAGATAGATAAAGTCAAAACAAAGTTTTAAACATGAGATATACTAGTAAAAAGTAATTTTTTTGATGTTTTGTAATGAGATTTTGCCAATTCGGTGACAACGGCGACATGTACTAGCGAGGACTAGCGTTAAATTTATTTAGCATTCCAAATAAATATGGAGCCAAGAAATATTGCACTACATTCATGTCGAGTGATTAAGATCATTGAGTAGTGAGATAAATTGTAGGTCGTTGTAGATTTCTCATAAACATGTCACATTTTCATCTGAATCTGAGAATTTATTCCTTAGTTCTCAATGGGTTTTTCTCTACAAGTAAAATCCACTGGTCCACCCCACCTACCTTCATTTCCCTTTGATATTAGATAGATGTAAAATTATGCTTTTAATAAATTGTACTCTTAAATTAATTTAATATTTTGACTATATTTGAATTTTAAAAATTAAAATTTAGTTAATTACTTTGGACTTATATCTATACGATTATATAGACTACATAAGCTATTTTTTCATTTTAGGAGTAGTTTTTAAGTGTAAATTTTAGGAGTTTCGAATGGATTTCTGGCCGAAACTGGCTGAAAGAATTTGTGGAAAAATATTGATTTGTGTTGTTTAAATTGTTTTTTTAATTGTAGATATGGATTCAACACCCTCAAAGAAAACCCGGGGTCATTTCGATTGTCAAGACTTCACAAGTCAATCTTGTGATTTCAATGAATCCCTATTGAATTCCAAACAAATTAGATAAGAAAATAAATCAGAAAACTCTTCAAAACATCCCACTTAAATACTACTCAATAAAATTTTAATGATGATTAATTTTTTAATCATGTAATATATTTTTACAAATTCCAAAAAAATTGTTTTATTTCTATGTAGTAAATATAAAACTGATAATTATTTTAATATATGTACTTATTTTGGATTAAGGTTGGATTTTCATAATTTTAATTATGTATCCATAATTAATAAATAGGTGATATTAATTATGTATCCATAATTAATAAAATCTTAAATCAAATTAAATAACTCTTTTCCTTAGGTCCGATAGACTAAATATTGGTCTCAATGGATGTTAACCATCATCATTATCAATTATTTTATTTTTTAATTTAATTAAAAGAAAGTTATAAAATTAAAATAAAATAATATATTTGTGGTGGTGGCGGTGTTGGTGTTGCGGTGGTGAAAGCAACCAAGGAGTTGAATAGGTTTTGTGATGTGACATGTATATAGCACTCCGATGTAGCTCAAGCCCAGGTGGAGGTGGAAGGGCGCTCGATGTGGAACCCAAACCTCGACGCCATTACTGGAAGCAGCAGGAGGTGGGGTCAAGCTCAGAGGAAATCATGAACTTGCGAGGACCCCACCATGAATAGTGACCATCGTTGAGGAAGAGGAACATCCCTCTTGCACCACCAAAGGTCAATCATGCCCATCTTTGAAAATACAAGTAGAAGCCTATGAGAAATTTCATTGGGAAGAGCATGAGGTGGTTATGGCAGCCTTGGCTCAAATCCAATATTTCCAGTGCCAGCTTCGGGAGCAGGTGGTGGTGGTTTGGTGCAGACATGTGTGCATTTGGGACAAGTTGGAGCAATCAGAGGCTTGGTTGGCCCATCTCGAGCAACACGTCGGTTGCCTATTTTTTCCCCCTCCTCCAAATGGGATGGGTCTAGATAACCCAAATTCTATCAACTTTGATGATCGAGTATGTGTTTTGGTGTTGTGTTCATTTTGGTAGTCTTTTGGTATATCTTTCCTTTATGGTTATGGTCGGTTAGCCTATGTATTTTTCGGACAATTTATTTTGGACTGGCGTTAATGGTCAACAGAAACGATAGGGGTGAGATTGCCAGACATTTTAGCAATACTCTTGTAAATATGTCTTGTAAATATTTTCTTTTGCAACTAACAGAATGTGGGTGAGACTGCTAGACATTTTAGCAATACTCTTGTAAATATGTCTTGTAAATATTTTCTTTTGCAACTAACAAAATGTTTTGACTTACAAAAAAAAATAGAAAATAAAATAAATAAGAAAAGAGTGGTGTATTGAATATGTGGTATTAATAAGCCATAGTATTGGACTATGGTATTAGATAAAAAAACATACAAATTAACTTTCCCATGATTAGAAACCTTCTTAAAATATTTAAATATTTATATGTTTAACTCATATAATAATAATAATAACAAGTATAATATGTGGTCTTATTCCTTATTACCTACCTCTTATACAAAAAGTTATATATATATATATATATATATATATATATATATATATATATATATATATATATATATATATATATTTTAATTAATTTATTATTAAAGACAAATATAAAGTTTTAACATAATAAGAGTTTCTCATTAAAAAAAAAGTTATAAAATTGAATTGAAATAAAATATTTTGATTTTGAAATGATTTAAGGTTTTGGGTAAGTGGTATTGATAACCCATGGTACTGGGTTATGGTATTATAACAAAGACTATTTACAAGTTAATGGTATCCATGGTAAAATGGAGTTAAATATCCATCGTTAAGAATCTTGTTTTAAATATTTATAAAATATTTTGATTTTGAAATGAGTTATGGCTTTTGGGCATGTAGTATTGATAAGTCGTGGTATTGTAACAAAGCTTAAATTATTATGACACATGAAAAAATATATATATTTTTAATATAGTTTTATATATGATAATTCAGTTTACAATCACATAAAAATATTCATCAACCAATTAAAAGAAATCAATTTACATTAAAAAAGATGAAAATTATTTTTTAATTTTTAATTTTCAAAATATCTAATTTAATATTATTTTTTTCAAAACATTAATAAATTTTATAGAATCTGTTAAAAATTTTCAAAACTAAATAGACTAAAATAAAAAACAATATAATTTACGAAAAAAAACAAATTATCAAAAATACTATTCTTTAATTAAAAATCAAAACTTTTTGACTCAAATAGAAAACAATATAAGATTCCTTATAGAGTATAAAAAAACAAATTATCAAAAATACTATTCTTTCATTATAATGAAAATTTATAGTAACATTTCATAATCATGAAACAAAAATATTACTTAAAAAAAACTATGTGAAAAAGCTATTATCTATATTGTATATTTCATAAAGTCAACTCTACAAATGCAAAAATATGAGCTTTAATATCTTAATGGTTTTCCTAGTTCACCTTATCTATGTTTGTGCTTATCTACATTTGTCACGTTTTAAATTTTATTATATTATTTGATTAAAGAGTGTATACTTTAGTTTTTACACAGTTGAAAAGACTTGTCATTCTAATTTCTTCTTATATTGAAATTTTCTAAATAATATATAATATGTATTAATTTTAACTATTTTTTAATCTTTAATTATTTTATTTAAAAATATATACATTAAAAATTAAATGATAAGATCAACGTAAACTTCCAATTTTTACATTCAAATTCCAAAAGAAAAAGCAATAAAACATATTAATACTTCACCTTCAAACAATCTATATTTTGTATTTTAAAAATAGTTGCAAGTTTATAGTGAACATAATAATGCCTATATTACCTACTTTGATAATGATTTTTAATAACAAAACCGTATAAAGTTTCAATGTGCTTGGCTTTATACATTATTTTCTATGCTTAACAAATTCATATTGACGTACACTTTGTCCGCCAGCCCTATACATTTAACCAATTGTTAAAAATATATATACAATTGTGAGATTATAAATATTACTTTAAATTTTAGAACAGTATATTAAAATACTGGTTACCATTGTTTTCATCTACTTCCGGGCACCTCACAGGTCGATGGGACAGGATTTACAATGTGGCAAGTCACGACAATCAAATAAAATTTGAACAGCTATTTTATGTTAATTTATATTTTTGTTTTTAGTTTATATTTTTTTGAATTTATTTGAAATTTGTTACATATTTGTTAAAATTATAAAATTGATTTTATTTTAATTTATATTTTTGTTTTTAGTTTATATATAAATATTTTAATTTATTTAAAATTTGATACATATTTATTAAAATTATAAATTTGATTTAATTACAGTAAAAAATATATTTTAAAAGAACCTAATATCACACCATCTTACTTACATTTACATATTTCATTCCCAATCAAAATCTCAAAATTTCCCAATAAAAAAAAAATTGTTAAAAAAACTCAAATTTTCAACCAAAAACCACAAAACAAAATTTCCCAATCAAAAAATTGTTAAAAAAACTCAAACTTTCAACCAAAAGTCTCAAAACATAAAATTGTTCATGAAATAATACAACCCGTTCCTAACCCTGGCAAAACGATAATACAACCCGTTTTGTATCTAACCCAAAAGAACCAATCCATATGAAGTGGGTAATTAAACGGAGAAAATTTTGATAGTATGCCATGGTTTCTTAATTATGATTATTTTTAATTTGCATGCAGTTATATATAGTTTAATTTAGAAATAAAATAGATTGTTTCATCAGAATTCAGTAAAATAATTTCAAGAAAGAATATGATTGTTGATGTTTAAAATGTATTTTTGAATACATAAATGGATTAAATTTTACTGATTAAACAATTTAAACTCAAGTTTTTAAAAAGTTCTATCAAATTTTAGTTAAAACTAACTAGAAAAAATGTAGTGTATCCAGTACAACTTGAATTGGAGAATTTCAATAATTTCAAGTGTGTAGATCGAAGAATTTCAATTATTTCAAATGTCTGAATAAATTTTTGTCAACACAAAGATGAGAATTTCTAGAAAATAAGTGTTATTATAACTATTTCAGTATAATCTAACTATTGTCAACGGCAAATATAATTATTTCAGTATAATCTAACTATTTCATAAATACCACTAATTGACTAATTACAACATGTTTTCCACTAAAAAATAAACTATTCACCAAACCATTAAAACTAACATCCTTTGACTTTCTTTTCTTTAAAATTAAAATTAAAATATAATAATATAATTTTTAGAAAATCAATATTTCAAATTATCTAAAACATATATTTAAATATATAAATAAATTTAACAGTCATTCTAAAACTATTAATTTATAAAATATCAAAAAACTCATTGTAAAATTTTACCAAAACTCCAGCAAAATTCAAATACAGCTAAAAATAAAAACACATCCCATAAACATTGCTTCAACGGTTCAATGCCCACCTGAGATCCTCTGCCGCGTGCCAACATTGCTTGAGAGCTCTTAAATAAAATATTTGAAAAAAATAATCAATAAATAAATAATATTTTAACGTTCATAAGACTAAAAATATCCTCCTTTAAGCGTTAAAGATTATTTTAACAAAACCAAAATTTAAATATATTTTATATGCCAGCTCTTACCTGATCCTATACTCATTCGAAGCTAGGATTTAAATAATCAATTGTGCTTATTTATTATTTCTGAGTAGATCATTTATTATTTTTACAAATAATCATTTGTCGTTATTTATGATTTCTTAGTGGATCATTATTATCTATTATTTTTAACTTCCTTAACACGGAAGGAATCTGAATACAATATTCGTTATTGAATTTAATAATATATATTATAAAAATTAAATATTTTTTTAATTATTAAATTATTAAATTATATATTATAAAATTTGTTTATAAAAATAAATATTTTTTAAATATAAATTTATTTAATTAATTTAAAATTCAAATTCTATCTGTTTTTGTCCTCATATTCATGTAGTGATCTGCCTAAAGTAAAATGACAGAGAGTAAAATCACAGATACGTGAATGCAATTGTCTTTTTTATTTAATTAATTTTTTTAATCACTAAACTATATAAAATGATAAATGCTTTAATATTTTAACTCTATTTTTTTAATTATTTTTTAAAATTAATACATGCCCACGTTATATGTAAAACAAACATAAATGACCTTAGAAAAAGATATCTATAACCTATGGAATGAAGGTAAAATCCTTTTACTAACCAGGATATCATGTTAAGTATCAACTCTAAACCTGACCCCTTGTGACTTGACAAGGATTGTAACTTAGCTAATAGATCCAAGAGAAAATACGAAGACATAATCGAGAAATTATTCGACCTCGAGCTCCTAAAACTTGGTAGTTCCTAGCCCGTAATAATTTTTAATGGTATTAACATGTGGCCTCTCTTGAGTCAGATGACTTGTTTCCATGGGCTGGGTAGCAACGTCATGGATTATGTGACTTTTGAAGCTCATGTCCTCAACCGTATTACAAAATTTGAGCTACTTAATGAGTACGAGCCTGAATCTAACCACAAACCTTTCTCTTTATCCCTCAATCTTGTTATGCATACCACCCACATGCAAGAGATCAATGAAATAAAAAGACACATTCGCTTTGATAGAAGTAATGTTGGCCTTTTCTTAAGGGATTTAGAGAGGGATTTAGGCTCCCTAAATTATAATAACAACATTGATCACATATATCACCATTTTACTACTACCCTTTCCACTACCATTAGCAAGTTCTCCAATGAGACATTGGTGTAGGACCATCATGGTTCCAAATTTTTTTTCATTTAGTAGAATCTAGGGGATCTTATGTTTTTCAAAGGAGTTGGTTTCCTAAGTATCTAATTAATGTAATTTTCAATGTTTTGAGTGGTTTTATGTGAGAAATTTAGAATAGGATTTAATTAAATATTGGGAGGCATATTTGTAAATGTTCTCAAATCTAGGAGAACATGAGTGATTGATGAGTAATTAGTGTGGATTGAGATATTATGAAATATTATAAATCTTAGATTAGAAAATAGTTCATGATTTTGTGGATTTGAGAGGATCCTTAGGATTTAGTTGAATGTTGAGATCCTCAAGAGATAAAGAAGAGATTTTAGAGATTAATTGAGGACTTAGAGGATTTTTAGGATTTTGTTGAGTAACCTATGGATCTGAAACAGAATTGGTTACAGAACCTTTTGTATATAATTTTAAAGCCTCAAAGGCATAAAGATCATTATTATTAGATAGGATATTTGATTGTAAGCCTACGAGCATAGAGAGAGAGGAAGAGAAAATGGCCATGTAAAGGCACATCAGGCCAAAGCCAGATTGTAAGCAGGTTTTATTGTATATACACATTTATGGATTAATTAGAAATTGAATTCATGGCGACTGCGTTTTGTTTCTTTTACGTGTTGAGTGATCCGTAACTGAACAAACTCGATATCTGTGAAATAATTAATTGATTGCATGAATTCTGATTAAGGAGTAAGTCTTTCTGAGTGATAAAAGACTTAATGGCTGGATTGAATTTGTATGATTCCAGTCTGGGAGTTAATTAGCTGTGGATGAAGCTAACGGGAGAAAATGAGTGTAGATAAACCTATGTGCAGGTCGATAGGAATAGAACATGAATTCTGACTTTAAGCAGTATGAAAAGGTGTACAGTGAGCGTGATAACTCTGGATAAGATTCAATAACAAGAACAAAGCTCAGGAAATATTAGCGCTAAAGAATACTGAGCAAGCTTAGGAAGGGTAGCGTGAAGGAAACAAGTTGTAGAGTGGTGAAAATCGACAAACGTAAGAAAGTTATTCAGAAGAAAACTATTAGAAGTTTTCCAAAGGAAGAGGTGGAAAGGATGGTCGTGATTAAATCACAGAACAGATAGCACGAGATGGACGGATGAGATCACATTGCATTTTCTAGAATATGGTTTGCGCACATTGCAATTGGCGTTCGTTATATTAATCAGTTAATCCATCACAAGTTAAACGAGATAAGTTGCGATGCAATGAAGAGGAGCCACATGTCGGTGGGGTCCATGCACATATCGCACATCGCATGTAATATGGGTTAACTGTTAACAGAGGAAAGGTAAACTTGCGAAAATGCGATTTGCGATGAAGCACTAAGGAAAAGGTCCGGCATTGCTATATGATGATGAGGACACGTGTCAGTGGAAGGATTCATCACATATTGCGTTCGGTATGATCGTCAATGAGGTAAATTTTATAATCGCCAAAGTCTTAAGTTTACGGAAGTGCAATGCCGCATATGCATTAGGGAAGATAAAGAAGGCGGCCACGGTAAAGTTAAAAAACTTTATGGTTATATGAGTTATAAACCAGAAACCACTTTTGTAAAGAAGCTTTCGCGAGATCACATAAATTATATAATCATGATAAGTTGGGTTTATAAATATTCTTAGAGAATTATGAATCTAACCTCGGGTTTTGAACAAACCAGAATTAGTTCTGCAAAGTAGAGCATTTGCAGCCTTATGAAAAACAAGGCAACAACAACAAGAGAAAGACAACGAGAAAACAAAGCAACAACAACAAGAGAAAGACAACAGCAGACTATGAGATCATAGCCAGTGGGGAAATGCAACATAAAGTATGGAGACATGGAGAAAAACAACAAACAGCAAAAACAACAAAAAAGCAACAGAAAGGAAGAGAGGCAGCCAAAGACAAATTACAGAACAAAGTCTGGGATCCAGGAGGACAACATTGAAGACACATGATTTGGAGATCATGATTAATTTCTACCTTGGGAGTATGATGCAGGAGCATCATGGTTCCAAAATTTTGTACATTTAGTAGAATCTAGGGGGTCTTATGTTTTTCAAAGGAGTTGGTTTCCTAAGTATTTAATTAATGTAATTTTCAATGTTTTGAGTGATTTTATGTGAGAAAATTAGAATAGGATTTAATTAAATATTGGGAGGCATATTTGTAAATGTTATTGAATGTAGGAGAACATGAGTGATTGACGAGTGATTAGTGTGGATTGAGATATTCTGAAATATTGTAAATCTTAGATTAGAAAATAGTTCATGATTTTGTGGATTTGAGAGGATCCTAAGGATTTAGTGGAATGTTGAGATCCTCAAGAGATAAAGAAGAGATTTTAGGGATTAATTGAGGACTTAGAGGATTTTTAGGATTTTGTTGAGTAACCTATGGATCTAAACCATAATTGGTTAAAAAACCTTTTGTATATAATTGTAAACCCTCAAAGGCATAAATATCATTATTATTAGATAGGAGATTTGATTGTAAGCCTACGGGCATAGAGAGAGAGAGGAAGAGAAAAGGGCCATGTAAAGACACATCAGGCCAAAGTCAGATTGTAAGCAGTTTTTATTGTATCTGTACATTTATGGATTAATTAGAAATTTAATTCATGACGTTTGTGTTTTTTTTCTTTTATGTGCTGAGTGATTTGTAACTAAACAAACTTGATATATATGAAATAATTAATTGATTACATGAATTCTGATTAAGGCGTAAGTCTTTCTAAGTGATAAAAGACTTAATGGCTGGGTAGAATCTGTATGATTCCAATCTGGGAGTTAATTAGCTGTGAATGAAGCTAATGGGAGTGAATGAGTTCATATAAACCTGCGTGCAGGTCGAAAGGAATAAAACACGAATTCTGGATTTAAACAGTATGAAAAGGTGTACATCGAGCGTGATAGCTCTGGATAAGATTCAATAACAAGAAAAAATCTCAGGAGAGATTCGAGCTAAAGAATACCGCGCAAGCTCAGGAAGGGTAGCGTGAAGGAAGCAAAGTTGTAGAGCGGTGACAATTGACAAACAAAAGAAAGTTATTCAGAAGAATACTCTTAGAATTTTTCCAAAGGAAGAGGTGGAAGGGATGATCATGATTAAATCACAGAACTGATAGCAGGAGATTGACGGATGAGATCACATCGCATTTTCCAGAATATGGTTTGCGCACATCGCAATCTGCGTTCATTATGTTAATCAGTTAAGCCATCATAATTTAAACGAGATAAGTTGTGATGCGATGAAGAGGAGCCACGTGTCAGTGGGGTCCATGCGCATATCACACATCACATGTAATATGGGTTAGTTGTTAACGAAGGAAAGGTAAACTTGCGAAAATGCGATTTGTGATGAAGCGCTAAGGAAAAGGTTTGGCATTGCGATACGATGATGAGGACACGTGTCAGTGGAAGGATTCATCGCATATTGCGTTAGGTATGATCGTCAATGAGGTAAATGTTAAATCACCGAAGTCTTAAGTTTGCCGAAGTGTGATGACACATATGCATTGGGGAAGATAAAGAAGGCGGCCACGGTAAAGGTAAGAAACTTTATGCTTATATGAGTTATAAACCAGAAACTACTTTTATAAAGGAGATTCCGCGATACCACATAAATTATATAATGATGATAAGTTGGGTTTATAAATATTCTTAGAGAATTATGAATCTAACCTCACGTTTTGAACAAACCAGAACTAGTTCTGCAAAGTAGAGAATTTGCGGTCTTATGCCTACATCAAACATCGTACAAGAAGAATAATATAAATTTCAATCCTTGGTATGAAAGACTGTAAAATTGCCAAGAAAGTGATCAAAGACACCCCTAATGAAATCATTAAGCTCTAGAATATAAGTATATACAAAGCTCTCATCAAGAGGAAGAAGAGGTCATATATTAATAATAGACAAGAGCATCTTCTCCACCTCTCTAAATTTGCACCCAAAAAAATTTGCGGAATGTGCTTGTTCGTAAAACTAAAGATAATCATTTTATTCCCTTATAAAATTGGGATAAGTATTTTAAGAAGTTGTATGACTCTCCGGACATCATGGGCACCATCTTAAATACTCATATTAAGGAAGATATATTTTCTCTGGATGACGTTGAGTCTGGGATTAATAAGCTCGCTAATGGGAAAGCTAAATATATTGAAGGATACCAAGCTGAGATATTTAAAATTTTAAAATGGGAAGATATATCCTCATTCGCCATCTCCACGAGCTTCTCAATTTGGTTGTAAAGCATGGCTTCCCTAATCTTTGGACGCAAATCTTTATTGTGCCTATCTTCAAAAATTGAGACAAAAATGTTCTCTCTAACTACATGACCATTATGATTAGCCACATCCTAGCCAAGCTTTATGGGCTCATTTTAGAAAATAATATTAGACTTTGGCTTGAGAACCAGGGTAAAAGGGCTAAAGGGAAAGCTAGTTTTAGGAGACATCACTCAAATATCGACCACCTTATCACTCTCAAGACCATTGGAGAGGAATTTCGCAATAGTAAAACTAATTTCTTCTATTGTTTTGTGGACTTTAGAAAACCTTTCGACACTGTCCCTCGAGATAAGCTCTAGGAGAGACTTGAAGAGATCATGCCTCCTCCTGAACTGAGGATTGTTGTGATCTACCTCTACGAGATTTTCATTTCCAAGCTTAAGACCAATGAAGGGTGGTCTAAAGATATTAAATGCAATATCAGGGTTAAGCAAGGGTGTCCCCTATCCCCTACCATTTTTGGTATTTACATCGATAAGCTAGAGGAGTGTTTGGAAACTACGGGTTGCAAGTTACCGAGCTCATTGGAATAATCATTATTATTCTCCTTTATGCTCATGATATTGTTCTTCTTGCAAAAAGCCATGATGACCTAGACAAGCAGCTTGAGACTCTTCATGTCTACTGCTCCAAGATGGGTATGGCAGTTAATACCAACAAGACTAAATTCATGATCATTAAATCCAAAAAGATCACCCATGGTAGTTTCGTCGATCATAACCATTGTCTAGAGCAATTTTCTTCTTGTAAATATTTGGGTATTGACTTTCCCAATCATCTCAATCGGAATTATAGCATCGAGAAAAAAATTATTGGAGGTTGGAAATCTTATGATGAGCTTGAAAACAATTGTATGTCAGTAGATCTTTACATTTGGAGTAAAAAAAGGTTCCTCTTTGAGACACTTGTCACCCCCATTGTCTTATACAAATGTGAAGTTTGGGGTTGCAGTATATCCAGAGAGTCGTGGAGAATATTGAGATGATCCAAAAGAAATTCATAATCTATAACCTCAAGATCAAGAGAAATACTCCTTATCCTATCCTATTGTTCCAAGATGGCATATCTCCCATTGAAAGTATGGCTATGTTTAGATATTTAATGTATAAGAAGAAGCTTTACAACATGGAATCCAAGGGGCTCTCAAAAATTGCTTCTAACTTTAGTCAACACCCCCACCTGCACCTCAAGCGAGGGTGGCATAAGGATGCCCAGTCTTGGCTCAACCTTTGGGGGATTAAGGAAGAGATCATCATGGGAGGCAAGGATAATATCAAAGATACTATTACCTCCAATTTTAAGGACAAGATGTGGGATGATAACGAGTTGGAGGGTAAGAGGAAGCTAAGATATTATAAGGAGGTGACCAACCCCACCCTTGATAACCATAATTATCTCTCTATGTTGACCAACACAAAGAAGGAAATGAACATGGCTAGGATAAGAACTAATACTCATGAGCTTCGGAGTGAAACCACGCAGTGGTCTACTCCCAAGACTCCCTCGGTGGAAGATGAAAAACACTTCATTTTATACTTCCCAACTCTTGCCCACATCCACTCTCAATTCCCTATCATGAGCCACACCTCCAATCTTCTTGACTTATTAAGTTAGCCCTATTATAACAATCTTGGAACGGTTCTTCCCCTTCTCATTGATCACAGTTCAACCACATATACACATCTACATGTATTATTACATTTATTAATCTGATTAAACTAATAGTAAAAATTATTGTATTTTTTTATATATTTTTAAATTAATATATAAAGCGTAAACAAAATGGGCTTATTAACTACCAATTTTTTACCACTTCCACTTCAAAAAATCTCGAAATTGCTGCCATCTTGATTTAGCCAATTTGGTTGTGGAATGCTGCGAAATTGACATGTCAAATTATTCTGCCTTCTACTTTCTTTCTTTTTAATATCGAAATTGCTGCCACCAATTTGGTTGTGGAATGCTGCGAAATTCACACGTCACCTTATTCCCGCATTTTACTTTTTATTTCCTCCTATGTTTGCAATATGTGGCACAAAACTCTAGCAGAGTTGATATTTGCCATTAGATTGAGGGTGATGAACGTTACAAGATTACACAAGGAATTAAGCAAACCAAACAACGTGATACGGAACTGAAGCACATTATAGCCATTCCTAACCAGATGGCAAGAAGATCATCGAACTATAGCAAAAGCACGTGCCATCTTTGATCTTCAGATGTGGGTTTGGATATCTGAGCACAAATCAACTAAATGCATTATTTTATTGAAAGCATTTTCCTTACCATTATGGCAGGAGGCAAGCTAATCAAGAAAATATCGCAAAAAGATATATAAATCTATTGCAGCGCCACAAGTTAATGGTGTTCACAAGAGCCGGTGATTATTTACTTTCACCAACCGAAGGTTTTGAACTGAAAGAAAAAACTTCAAACAACTAGTCCAAAAGCTCATAGGCTAAGATGACAATGACAAGCCCGAGAAAAAAAGAGAAAGGAAGCAAAAAGCAGTAATGGATGAAGCAAAAATTGTTTGAGAGGCTTCACCGGATCTTTTAATTGTTACTGCAGATCCACCCACATAACCTATACCAAAGGAAGCTTGCTCGGCACTGCCATCATCTTTAGTTGATTACTTGCACGGACCTGTCAACATTTATGGGACATGAAACTTGCAACTTATGCACATACTTTCGCAAACAAAAAAAAGGGGCGACTGCCTCCTCCAGCATTCGGATTGTGCCTTTGAAGAAAACATATTTTGCAGGAGCCACAGATGTTGAAACGCAACAGCGGCAATTGATTGAGAATAGGTGGTATAACTATGCCAATAATAGTTGCAGCTATGAGCAACACTGCGCACACATTGTTTGGAGAATAACTAATAATATTGGCTACCACGATGATTGATTTTGGATTTTTTTAGATTAGTCTAATTCACCATGATAAAAAATAATATTGGCTACGTATGTTATGTTACTACTATGTTAGGTTAGAAAATAAAGACCATTCTGAACTTTGGTGCTCAGTTTTTACTATTCACTTCTCGTTTGGGTTTCCAGTTTCCTCTTCTCTCGCGGGATTTATGACTCCACAATATATAACATAAATTATCAGATCATATTTATTTCAAGATACACATATCTCACTATTTCCAATAATAATAGCGCATAAACTTGTTTGATATTCGTATGGATTGATTTATTTCGAAGTAACAAAATTTGGGAAACCAAATTGAACATCAATTATGAATGAACCAACCGATGGACCTGCTTCATTAATGGAGATTAAATAATGGAATGTCTTGGATAAAATTCGTTTTCATATTCCTATTAATCTAGATAAAATTTCTCTTTAATTGATAGGAAGCTCCCAGTGATTCATAACACTCAGAACGTAGATATATTTCTCAAATTTAGGATCGGAGACGAGACATTGAAGCCTGGGTTAAAAAGTTGTTCCCGGAAAAAATTATGGGGTAAATTGTGGTGAAAATCAAGTTAATATATAATTCTGTTGTGATTTGTTATTAGCTGAGATAAAACCCTCTCATTTTGAATAATGCAAAGAAATACTATACCTAGTCTATAATTTTCAAATCGAGTATCAAATATAGACAAAACAATATGTAAGAGATAGTGACGTCAAGATATACACACAAACAAAAGAAGGGCCACTGATGCTTACACGGACCTTTGTCGATTGCATGCAAATTTAAAATATGGTTATATTTTATTGCTAGTATTTTACTCAGCATCATATTAGCAAGTGTCCTTCAATAAAGGTATCTGACTATTTAGAAATAACTAATGATATGATGAACTATGACATGAATCTCGACGATGTTGTCCACAAGCTTATACTTGGATTGAAAAAGTATTTATTGTTTCGGTATTGTCTAAATATATAAAAAAAAATCGTGAAAAACTTTTGTCACAATAATTTAAACTACTTATATCCATTAACAACGTAACCATGCATATATTAATCATGACAACAATTTCAATTAATGAAGCATTGTTTAATTTGATACTTTGATAACCATTTATATGAATGGTTCAATTTTGTTATTAAATAATTAAATCAGTCCCTAGCTTTCACGAATAAATTTGAATGAATTGCATTAAAATTTTTGATATTAAAATATCTATTTAGTGAAGCACGTGCATTAGTGCAAAAAAAGCAAGAGCTACATAAACATCTGGTCAATTATGCTCTGTAAAAATTTAACAAGTTATGCAATATACATTATTTTCACTTCTTTAATTTGATGTTGTAAGAAAAACTATGATCTTTAAAGAGACTGTTTCTAACATTATATAAATAATCATGTGTGTTGTTAGTGAGATCATTAAAGAAATTATCTATATGATTTATGTGTGGAAAGATATCATGTGTACAGGTTGGACTAAACAGTGGATAGATAGGGTGGATTCCTAGTATTTCCACCTTTTCCTAGCTAAAATTGTTACATAAATGCAGAGAATCATCAAAGAGGTGAGGTCATTCATCAAAGAGATTATTTATATAACTCATATCGGGAAAGATATCATATCTAGGAGCTGGGCTTGATAGTAGATGGACATGATGGGTTCTTGTATCTAACTACACTTCAATTGGAAGAACTGGTGAAGCCATTACAACATTTTTTTTGTCTGATTAATTACTAGTTTATATTTGTTTGTCAAATTAATTACTACTTTCTTGGTAACCAATGTCTTCTTTCTCTTCTTTTCATTGTGTTGTCATTGTCATCTTGGTATGTGAGCTTTTAAACAAGTTGATTGATTTTTTTTTCTTTTCACTTTAATAAATTTCTATGAAAAAAAAGTAAATAATTACTAGCACTAGGTAAACCATTAACCAATTCCACTACAAGGGACTTCTTTATTTTTTGGTAATTCTTTGTTGATCTTTAACTTACTTTATGCCATAATTGTAAATAAAATATAAAATAATGAATTCAATGAATTTGTGCCCAGATATCCAATCCCATATCAAAATATCATGGATGAAATTAACACGCTCATATGTGATGATGTTCAATTTTTCATACTCTCTTACTAAGGTTCAACCATTTTATTATGACCTACTCTAGCAATGGCTATAATGTGTTTGGGTTCCTTATCAAATTATTTAATTTACTTAATTTCTCATGCAATATCCTAATGTTCTTCACCCAAAATAGAATGGAAAATATCGGTTCCCCTGGATTTGTGTGCCACAATGGAGCCAAGTTGCAAACACAAAAGAAAATGAAAAGCAAAAAGAAAGCCAAGTTTCAAACATCGGAAAGGAAAAAAAAAAAAATCGAGGCATAGGTAATCCACCACCAAAGAACATTAATGTTATACTAAGAAAACATGGAGACGAAGAGGAACATATCAAGTCAACAGACCAGGTCAACCTGGCAACAATTTCAAGATTGCGTAACGTGGTGAAAAAATAGTAGCCAACAAAAGCAAGCCATTTCATCTAGGACTTTTTTCAAACTTTGTTAACCATAAATATTTATTTCATACTTCTGCACGAGAGTGATTTCAATTAGATTTAGCTGGAATAATCACGACTCTTTAATTTTTTATTATGTTCATTATTTCATACTCAATAAGATGGTTGAATATGTGTGTTTTTTTATTTAAATATGGATTTTTTTCCTAATAAATATTTATTATTTCATATTTCTTCAAAAGAGAGTCCGTATAATTAGATTTAGTTTGAATACTCATGATTTTTTAATTTTTTATTATGTTTTATTATTTCATATCCAAGAAGATAGTAGAATTTTTTGTGTGTTTATTTATTTTTAATATAGATGTTTTTTAAATATTAGGAATTTATGTGTAATTATTTCATATCTAAGTTTTCAAATAATTGTTGATTTTTTTTAATTAAATATTAAGAATTTATTTGGAAATATACAAGGATAGGTTTTTTTAGTATTATGATTAAGATTAGGATTTTATGTTGATTTGTATTTTTGTTTTTAGGTTTCTATTTTTTGATGAATTTTATCTAAAAATTGATATATATTTGTTAAAATTATAAATTTGATTTGAGTAATTTGTAAAACCTATGTGTTTTTAGTCGTTTTTTTAAATGTTAAATTCATTTATATAGTAAAAAATACACTTTAGACAATCAACTATCATTATCTCACTCACTATTGAATATTTCCAATTCAACCAAAACTCAAAATTCTAAAAAAAAACTAAAAACATAAAATTGTTAAAAACACTCAAAATTCCAACCTAAAACCTCAAATATAATTGCTCACAAAAAGATATAACTAATTCTATTCCTACCCTTGCCAAAACGATAATACTACTAGTTTTGTATCTAACAAAATGATTGCTTCATATATATATATATATATATATATATATATATATATTAGCAAAATTAGCCAGAAAAATTTTAAGAAACAACATGATTTTTGTTATTTAAAATGCATTTTTGAATAAATAAATAAATTCAACATCTTGAAAACCGTCACAAAACACTCAAATTTTATAGATTAAACAACTTAAACTCAAGTTTTTAAAAATTTCTATAAGATTTTGGTTAAAACTAACGAAAGAAATATAATGTATCTAGTACATCTTAAATCGAAAAATTTCAATAATTTTAACACAAAGTTTAATGATATAATTTAAAAAAAACAAATATTTCACCTTATATAAAATATATAAATATCTCAAATTTATATATTAAAAAATCTCAAAAGATATCATTGTAAAATTTTTCCGAAGCTCCAACAAAATTAAAACATAGCCAAAAATAAAAACCATCCCATAAACATTGCTTCAACGGTTCAACGCCCAACTGACGTCATCTTCCGCGTACCAACATTGCTGGGGAGTTCTTATATAAAATATTAGGGAAAAGGTACCAATGGGAGGCATTGGAATCTCTCGATCGAGCGTTAAGCTAAAAACCCAGTTACCGATTTTGCATGGATATGGATTATCTTAACAAAACCAAAATTTATATATAGTCTACATGTCCACTCTTAAATTTGTGATTATTATTTCTTAGTGGATCATTATTATTTATTATTTTTAACTTTCTTAACATGGAAGGAATCTGAATACAATGCTTATTATTGAATTTAATAATATATCCTTTTTCCAATGGGAGGCATTGGAATCTCTCGATCGAGCGTTAAGCTAAAAACCCGGTTACCGATGTTGCATGGATATGGATTATCTTAACGAAACCAAAATTTATATATATTCTACATGTCCACTCTTAACTGATCCTATACTCATTCGAAGATAGGATTTAAATAATCATGAGTGCTAATTATTATTTCTTAGTGGATCATTATTATTTATTATTATTTACTTTCTTAACATGGGGGAATCTGAATACAATGCTTATTATTGAATTTAATAATATATCTTTTTTCCAATGGAACGCATTGGAATCTCTCGATTGAGCATTAAGCTAAAAACTCGGTTACCGATGTTGCATGGATATGGATTATCTTAACAAAACCAAAATATATATATATATATATTCTACATGTCCACTCTTAACTGATCCTGTCCTCATTCGAAGATAGGATTTAAATAATCATGAGTGGTAATTATTATTTCTTAGTGGATCATTATTATTTATTATTTTTAACTTTCTTAAAATGGGAGGAATCTGAATACAATGCTTATTATTGAATTTAATAATATATATTATAAAAATTAAATAGTTTTTTTTTTTTTTATGTTAAATTAGAAAATCATATATTATAATTTGTATATAAAATAAATATTTTTTAAATATTAAATTTATTTTTGGAATCTATGTCTGTGTAATCCATCATAAAATTTGTAAAAAAATTTTTGGTAATAATTACATGCAATGGAACATTGTCCACACGATTTGAATCAACCATTGTGGTTCATCATTAGGACTAGGTGAGAGATCAGATCAAGACATTAAATTTAAATAAATGTAAGGAAAGCTAAATTAGCCGTTAGGAAAATGACTAGTTTGACTTTTTTAAAATTTTTTATTTATTTATCTATTTTTATATTATATATATATATATATATATATATTTTTATTATTAATAACGGCTACTTTCATTTTTATTTTTAAAAAATTTGATTAGTTTATTCAATTAATGAATAACGTATTAAATAATTATCTAGTAAAAAATATATATAAATTTCATATTTTATTTGGTTGATTTAATTATTCAATTATAAATTTTATTTATTTATCCAAGCGCTAGGTCCAAATAAAAATCAATAATGATTTTAAAAAAATATATATATAAATAAAAATTTAAAAAAAAATCAAACTAGTCGCTAGTTTAGCCTTCTCTACATCTATTTAAAATTAATGTCTTGATCTGATAACCTAGTCCTAATGATGAACCACACTAGTTAGTTCGAAACGCATCGACAATGTTCCATTGCATGTGATTATTACAGAAAGATTTTTTACAAAAAATTAAATTTATTTAATCAATTTTAAACTCAAGTTCTATCCGTTTTGTCCTCATATTTATATATGACTCTGGCTAAAGTAAAATTACAGAATAGCTAAAGAAATTGACTTTTTTATTTAATAAATTTTTTTAATAACTAAATCATTTAAAATGGCAAATGGCTTAATCTTTTAACTTTATTTTTCTATTTAATTATTTTTTAAAATTAACGTACAGGCCGACATTATATGTAAAACTCAAAGTCTATTTATTGCTTTGGCCTTTGGGTTCAAAGGAAAAGATCCTTCATTTGTCATTTGAATTCCCTGGTATTGGGTAATCCACAGCCACTAATTATTAATGCTGAACTCAAACGGAAACGCAGACGAAACAGAAAGGAAATGAGGCAGAAGACATGGAATGAAGGATTGTTTTTTAAAATTAACGTACATGCCCACATTTCATGTAAAACTCAAAGTCAATTTATTGCTTCGGCCTTGCTTCGGCCTTTTTTGACTGAAAGGAAAAAAAAATCATTTGTCATTTGAATGCTCTGGTATTTGGTAATCCACCGAGACTAAATAGATAGGAAAGGAGATAAAACAGACCCAATCATGTTTGAGCTAATTCTCACATTAATGTTGTGTGTTAAGTTTGGATATTGACTTTGATGTTTTGTAAGAGATTGTTGAGATATTCTCTCAACATAAATTTCCAAGATTAGAATTATTTGGATCTCACTCCAACTATATATATATGTATTGTATCTTGATGTGTTGAGGTAATACAAACTATTATTTTGTGTGAATCTTGTTCAATGGATGCTCTTCCAATTTCTCATATGGTATCAAAGCCTAGCTGGGCTTAATCCCTCACAAGAGTGCCTAGGAAGATGAAATAGTTTGGGAGAGGTTCTTCGTACATATGTAGATTAGGAGTGTTGAATTATTTTGTTTGTGAGAGTGTTGTGTGTTCATTGTTTACTTGCAGGGCTGCCTACGGTGAAAACAAAAGAGGAGGACCTGTTGTTGTTGCCATCTGGGTATTTTGATAGCCATGAAGCTCTGGAATTCGATTTGGAAAGGTGGTTCGATACAAAACCGTGACACTTAGTCATCTACATTTCATTAGGCGATGGTTCTTGCATTTTCGAAAGACAAATCGAAGAAATAGCCATCGGTTTGCTTGAAAGTAGAGTTCCCTTCTTCTAGGCCAATGGTGTTTCGCTTTTGAGTTTTCTACTTTATGCGGATTAGTACACCAATTGCAAGCTCGTATTGGATGAGATGGGAATCGCTCTGAAGGTACGACATTCCGGAAGTGAAGGAGAAACAATTGGGCGTCGAGAAATTGCAAGGAACGTGAAAGCCTTCATGCAGGGAGGAGAAGGTAAGAAGGTTAGGAAGAATATGAAGCGATTCAAGCATGTAGCTACGAAGGCAACCATTGAAGGCAGATCCTCTGCTCAAAACTTGGACAATTTTGTGGAGGAATTGGTTGACAAAATTATGCTCGACTAGTGGAAAACACTATATTCCGGCGCTAATGGTGGACTATTTCAGAAAATGTGACTTTTATATAATGTTTTTATATAGATTTTGATATAAATTTTTGGGGAATCAAATAATGCAGAACCAAATATGTAACAGAGTGACATAATTCAGGCTTGTTGTTCTTCATGTTCTTCAAAGCTATAGAAAAACATGACAAGTTTAAATATGTCTACAAGTCTGTTAAAAATGAAGATTATTGTTGTACTTTAGTTCTTCAAAGTCGACAGTTACAGGTTACCTTGTGAGTTTGTAAGTACGTAGAAAGGTTAATTGTTTAACTGATTGCTGAAAACATTTCGTACTTAGGTCATTGTCCTATATAACTGTCAAAATTTTCTCTTTGGGGGAATTTCACAGATGGAAGTGTATCAATAAAATGGTTCAGTGTTGAGATTGTCCTTCGGGGGGTTGAGAAGCGTCACTTCTACAAAGAACGTCAAAGATGGTGAAAAGCTTTTGTACTTTAAATGTGTAAAATGGGAAGCTCGAATGTGTGGAGAAGAAAAGAGCAAAAGCCAGAAGATTCAGAGTGGGTGTAAGCACTAATGAAGACCAGTCAGACAAAGACAAATGACAAATTTTGTAATTGTGATTTCAATGTTGTAAGTCTTGAAATGTAAGCATTAAAGGGGGGGTTTGAGATAATGCTCACATTAATGTTGTGTCCTAAGCTTGGGGATTGGCTTTGAGGTTTTTTAGGAGACTGTTGAGATATTCTCTCAACCTAAATCTCCAAGATTAGAATTAGGTGGATCTCACTCCAACTATATATATATATACGTATTGTATCTTGATGTGTTGAGGTAATAAAAACTATTATTTTGTGTGGATTTTGTTCAATGGATGCTCTTCCAATTTCTCATAAATTAAGGCAGTAGCATTTCGAGATTGTAAAAGGTGGTGGAAAAAAAATGATGGCCAATAAAATTATTTAGCTTATAAGTAGATATGGTGCATATGTATATATATTCAAAAAAATTAAGGATTGAAATAATTTTTGGAAAAAAATGATGGCCAATAAAATTATTTAGTTCATAAAATAGATATCGTGCATATGTATATATATTTAAAAAGAAATTAAGGATTAAAATATATTTTTTTATAGGCTTAGGTTAATTTAAAGATGAAATAGTCATTTTCACTTGAATTCTACGATACAATTTCAATAAGATTGTGTTTTTTTAATGTTTAAAATACATTTTTAAATCTATATATGGATTCAACAAACTGAAAACCCTCAGGGCACTAGAATTCTAGTGATTAAACAACTTGAACTGAAATTTTAAAAATTCCTGTCACATTTTACCTAAAGTTAAGCAAGAAAACGGTTTAATCTATAATATATATAATTGAAATATTACACATCTAAGTTTCCATTCACCTTGTCCCTAGGATAAGTCACTTTACCAATTGAAAATGAACAACTATTGATGAAATTAATTTATTTTAAAATTAGCAATATTATGTTTCTCATTACTTTATTATCACCAAATTTTATTGAATTCATTATATTGTCACTATATTTCATTAATATTATTGAAATCCTATCATCTTTCGTCAGTGTATGGTAGTATTACTCAATACTCTATTGTCATTTCTTGTTGGTTCCAATTCAACTAATACTAAGGAAAGAATTAAAATCTTGAGAGAAAATTTCACTATTTAGCTTCTCAATAATATCCTTACATTCTTTACATTCTTACATTTTGAAGTTTCATGGTGGAATCCTTTTGGGCTAATTGAGGTTTAGTCATTTATGGAAAAATCTTGGCAAGGTCTATAGGTGAGGGAAGTTGTTGGAAGAATGGGTACATGCCCAATATTTAGTGCAGATGCAACAAGCACCAATGACTATTTGTCCTCATCTATTTCCTAGTAGTGACTAGCAACAAGGAATCTAGATCCAATCTCGTTGAGGCTCACAAAAATTGTTGAACAAACATTGCACTGTGAGACAAGCATTATGTCACTATGAAACAACAATATATTTACCTTAAGGATTTAAGAGAATACTTTGATATAAATATTGTATAGAGCGAGGGAGTGGCGATTTTCTTATATACAAGAAGCCCAAGTTAGATTTGTGTTCAGGATAAAAGATATGATTTACACCATATTCTTGTATGGATAGTGACACATACCACTATCTTTTGTTTCGTTACATCCACTAGTTAAAGAGGAAAATTATAGGTATAGAAGGACACAAGGAACTCATTTTTTGATGATCTGAAATTAAAAATTGAAGGTTTCAAGTAAATGTTTGAGTGCTAGTTTATATCTTATCGGCAATGGATCGATATTGCAAATGTACATAAACTAAGTTAAATTTTGAAGATTTTAACAATTAAAAATAGACAACATAGAACATCACAAAACAACTATTTGATGACGGAGTTCACCGCTCTTGGGCTATGTCTTCGGGTCCAGCTTCCAATGTTGGCCCTTTATATTATATGTTCAAATCTGAAATTACATCAGCATACAATGCTCAAATTGAAAAAATAACACTACCGTTGTGTCCATAACACCTAAAAACCCTTGCGTAGGCTCAAAAAGGTTGAAAAATGGTCAAGTTAGGCCTCCTTCTTCATTTCTCTACTAATTGTTTTGCAAATCCAACCCCCCCCCCCCTATCTAAACTAGCAACGAAAATTGGTTCTAGCAACATTGCAAACCGACTATTTCACAAAAACATGTGGCATGTTCAACCACAAAACCAACCGTGTCTAGTGCAATTTGTTGAATAATTAGTCGCACAAATAGGGTCACGACCTTATTCTTCCTTCCCCAAGTCAGTCATATGGAAACAACATGACTACGGGGTGCGGGTTATAGGGCACGTGCCTATCGGCCCCACTCCTGGTTATGTTATGGTTATGGAACTATGGGCTAGGTACGGGCAGGGTGCCACGCCCCCACCCCTCCCGTATTTTCCATTGACAGTCACATATCGAGTGACAAGACCTTGGGTTGAGGTGTGGGCTAGTTCCTTGCGTCCCACCCCATTCGTTTAAGACATGGTCAGGTGAATAACATATGTGACTTCCATTCCCCTAGTGGTGGCAACACGTCATTTTAAATAAATGTGGCCCATTATATATTAATAAGGAAATATGATGGTGCAACTGTAAGGCGCGTGACTTGTCATGGTGAGGTTGTGGGGTCGAACCCCGGGGAGGTTGGTATGTCGAATAAACAATTTTTTTGTGCCGAAAACTAAGCCACATGGCGCCCTTCCATAAGGCAACATGGCAGCCTTTCATCCATGTGGTGGCCTATGGTTGGCACAACCACAATCCTATCAACCAATAGAAACACACCACTTGTCCTCACGAGATTGACTTGTATGATAATCATACCACCCAGTCAGCCTGCTGATATGAGCACCATGTCATTGTACAGTTTGCCCAGTTAACCCTGCAAGTTGATTTTTTAACTATTTACCAAAAATTTCAAAATGTGATAACTTTCTCATATGGTGTTGGATTGAGGCAATTCAAGAGTCGTTGTAATCATTAAAAATATATATATGATTTGGTGCCAATTTTGGAACAATTTGAGCACTTTGATTTTTGAGCATATTTTTTATCCCTTGGGTCATTCATTGCCATTGGAACCTTTTGGACTATCAAAAGTCTATCTTCACTAAGCAAGTAAGTGAGGGTAAAAATCCCTCACTTTCCTGATCTCAATCCACCTTGCATTACTTGGATTGACACATTTGATCCCCACTTGAAGGTACTCCTCATTCCCTCTTCCTGAAGTACTTGTCCTCCTATCAATAATTGAGTCTTCCTACAACTCATTTAAATATTCAGGAGAAAAATGTTCAATAGATGGAATCTAAAAAATTTATTCTTGATCACCAATCATTAGAGGCTTATACAATCTCAAGTTTTCCACATTCACAAAAAAATGAATTTGCATGTAAGGTGGAAAATCTAATCAGAAATCATTGTTACCAATCTTCTCCAAGATTTTGAAAGGACCATATTAGCTTGAGATTTTTACCTTCACCTTGTAGATTCCTTCCTTGCTGATGTACAACCAAAATTGATCTTCCACTTGGAAATAATGATCAACTTGATGTTTTTCATGTATTTCTTTGTACTTTTATTTGATATTCTCTAGTTTGTCTTGTACTCTTTGATGCACTAGTTGAATTTGTTCAATGAAATGCTTGGTTTTTTCCACATCACTATGTCCATCTCTGCAATATCTTTACTTGTGTAGATGAATTCATGGCACGATTGTAGGCGTGATGGATGTAATAAAAATTCCCATCCCAAAGTTTAGGGTGCTTACCACAGTATCCTCAAAGGAGATGCACTACTATTCTTTTCACTACTTTTGTCTGTTCGCCAGTTTGTGGATGAAATGTGGTGCTCTTCTTCAAATTTGTGTCCACGATTTCGCATAAACTTAACCAAAACTTCCCTAAAAATGGAGAATATTGGTAAAATATAATAGAAGTGTGTAACCCAAAGTGAGCCCATACATTTGGAATAACATACTTGCGATTTATTCAATGGTTACTTATTTCATATATGGCATCAACACACACATTTTTCTAAAACAATCCACAACAACATATAGATAATAATGACCTTTCCTATACATTGGTAGTCCTCTTACAAAATCAACAGAAATATTGTCTTAAGGATGAGAAGCAATAGAAAGTGGATTGTAAAAGCCAAGTTTCCTACTACTTAGCTTACTAGTAGCACTCATGGAACATTCTTTCATATGTCTTCAAACAATTTTATTCATGCGAGGCCAATAAAAATACCTGTGAACTTGAGCAACCCTTTTACCTACACCAAAGTGACCAATAATAAGGGAAGTGTGGCTTCTCTTATGACATTGACTCTTTCACCCTATCGAACACATAAATTTCCAAAATGAAACAACACTTTTTTATGAACATGATAATCCAATTATTCAACATGATTTCCTTGACTCAAAGTTGCATAAACATATTTAAAATCTCCATCTTGAGCATATTATTCAATACAAATTTCATGTGTGTTTGAATTGTGCTTAATAATGATAGATGCATTAACAATAGGCCTTGATAACATATCTAAAACTTTAATGAATATACCTAATTACCAAATGAAATTTTTGCAGGAATCCCATCCACCTGAAATGTCTAGCTTGTTATAGCTTGGTTTGCCATTGTAATTATTGCAAAGGTTGATGGTCAGTATCAATAATCATCTCTTTACCCATCAAATAATTCTTCAATTTTTTCACGCTTTGTACCAAATCATACATCTCTTTATCCTAAGTTGGATATTTAAATATTACATTGGTAAAAGTTTCAAAATGATAACATATAGGCTTCCCATGTTGCATCAAAATTACTTCTATAGCATATTTTCTTGCATCTGTTTTAATTTCAAATCACTACTTAAGATTTGGAAGTGTTAGAACTAGTGCTATACTTATTTTCTCTTTCAAAGTGTCCAAATGTTTCTACTGCTTTCCTCCCCACCGAAATACTTGTTTCACACTTTTCAAAGCATGTAATGGTGTTGCAATGAGTGAGAAGTTAACAATAAATTTTCTCCAATATTATGTTGCTCCAAAAAAGCTCCTAACTTCCATTACATTGTTTGGTTTAGGACAATTCACAATAACATCAAATTTTGAGGGATCAATCTTCAATTAACCCATTCCTAAATTATGACTCAAATAAACCAAAGAGGTTTTCCCAAATTTACATTTAGACATCTTCAAATATAGCTTTTCCTTTTTCAATACATCTAAAACATGTTTCACACACTTGACATGCTCTTCACGAGTTTGCTTGAAATCAAAATATCATCTAAGTAGACTGACAAAGTCATCGAGGAATGGTCACAACACATCATTCATAACTCTCATGAATTTCGTAGGTGCATTGCAAATCCCAAAAAATATAACTAACCATTCAAAAAAACCTTGTTTTTTCTTGAAAGAAGTTTTCCGAATATCATCTTCAACAATCCTTATCCAATGATAACCACTTCTCAACTATAAATTAGTAAAGTAAACAACTTCCTTTAACTTATATATCAAATCATCAATGCAAGGAAGAGGATAACAATACTTTATTGTGATCTTGTACAAAGCTCAAAAATATACACACATGCGCCATGTACCATCTTTCTTTGGAACAAAGACTATAGGATACCCAAAAGGATATTTTCTAGGGTTGATAAACCCTTTTTCAAGCAGTTCTTGAATTTTCTTGTTGATCTCTGCATTCTCCAAAACTAACATTCTATAAATGCCAATATTTGGAAGCCATGCATCCTACTGCAAGTGAATCTCATGTTGGATTCCTATTTTTGGAGGCAACACTTCAGGTTCCTAAAACATCTTGTCATAAGTGTTAAAAAATTCAACCAAATCATACTTGAGTTTAGAATCACATCTTATGAAAGCTTTAGATTCAACAATATATTTTTCTTTGATCATTAACGACAAACAGTATCACTAGCATTTAAAAGCATTTTCATCTCACCAACACTATTAAGAGATAAGTTCATCTTCTTGCGATGTCCTCTAACAATATACTCTACTCCATCTTTAAAAAGATGATATTTCTTCTCATGACAATAGAATATGGTTTTCATTCATAGAATTATAGAATCTTTAAAACAATCCCAAAAATATCAAGTGGTACAATATCAAGCTATACGTTATCTATAAAATTAGGAGTGACGGTGAATTTGAGTTTAAATTTTCTTGTCACTTGTAATTTGGTATCATCACATACCCAACCCAAAGGGTAAGGTTTAGAATGAGGTTTAGTTTCTATATTAAGTTTCTTGACAATTTACTTAGAGATAATATTGACTTGGGATTCACTATCAAATAATGTGTCAACTTTTGTATGTTTTGTAATGACCTTGATATGAAAAAACTCACATCTTTATTTATCATTTTGAGATTAAATATGAATACTAGAAGAACTAGTACATACCTTTCATTCCCATGGCTATGATTTTTGTTTCATCACCTTAATCAAATCCTAGATCTCGTTGAGTTGTAGTAACAGTCTTTTGTTTCCCCTTGTTATTGAACTTCTTTGGTCTCATTTTTGGAAGTAATTTCAAACAATGGTCTTCATCATGGCCTTATTTTGAGGAATTTTTATAGGTAAGTTTATCTCCCTCTTTATTGATAGTAATTTTTTTTTTTTTTTTTGTCTTTAAACTTCCCCTTTCCTTTGTCTCCATATTTGGAAGGTTTCTTGCTCGTCTCTTGAGTAAAATTCTTGCCTCTTTATTCTAAATGATTTTCCTGAACACATACTTCATCTATATTGGTGGGATTAAACATAAGTATAGTATTTCTCAAATAACTATGTAATCCACCTATGTATTTAAGGAGTGTACCTTGTGAATACAAATCAACACCCAAGATTAAATCTCTTATTCTAAATTCCTATGTGTAAATTTGGACACTCTAACCTTTAGTTTGTCTAAAAAATTTCCAATCCATCATTTTTTTTTCATCTAAGGTAATGTATAAATTTTTTCTCTTAATGAAACAATAAAATCATTGGAGGAAGAGTTAAATTTACCACTTTTATTCAAATCTTCATGAGCTATGCCCTCCCACCAAATGATGGTTGCACTTTCCAAACAAAGAGAAAAACACTGGATATTTGAAACATCATCAATAATATTTTGAATCCTACCATAAACTTTAATTTGAGGAACCCAATTATCCAACTTTTCGGCATTAACTTCCCCATTGTACAGAGGCAATTCAAAATTGACATCAAGTTTAATCAAAGGAAACTTAGGATGTCCTTTCGGAGATGGAGGAGAAGTAGGTCTATGAGATGAAATAGGTGAAGAAGGATGGGAGGATGGATGTGTAGATGGAGGTGAATGAGGAGGTGGGGTTGGAGGCTTGCACCCATCACCACCATTACCGTTTCTTTGATTATGTTAGCACTCAAATCTACCTCAGGCTGAAATGAAGTAAAACTCAAGGCTACATCAAACCACGCTCAGCCTCGTAGCTAGCCCTACGAGGACAGGAGAGGGCTCTCTCCGTCAATCTCGAGAAAATGAGCAATAGGATGCGAGATGACTTACAATAAGAACTGATTTTAGGCTAGTAAAGAGATATATATGATTGATTTTTGGTTTTTTGGGTTTTCGCTGGAGTAATGGGAAAACAAAATTTTGGGTCCGGGGATAAGGTCAGACCTTTGCAGAGTTCAAGCTGGGGCGAGGTAGGTGATGATCTTGATGCTTCGAATTGGATTTTATGGATAGATTAGACTGACGAGGAGCTGAAAAGGGCAAAGAAGAACTTGGATCCTCTCCAAACAGCTGAAAACATATAGAACTAACTGAATTCAAAGGCTAAGCACTGTAAACAATGGATTCAACCTTATTCCACTCATTCAATTTAGTTCAGAAGCATAATGAAAGGATGGCAACATCAAACATGAAGAAACTTACAGTAAACAAAGGAGAAACATCATCAAGAACAGAACACCACAAGGATCCCAACAAGTGCCGCAAAACCCCTGATCTTTCCTTAGCCAAAATATGAAAAGTATGTACAATAGTATCAAAGTATCCCAAGAGTCCAACCTGTAGAATGCCTCAGAAATTACAATATATAGATCACTCTAACCCCTTTCCCCACCTCTAGGGGTCGAATTCCCTCTTCAGGGATCAGTTTCAACCAATTCTAATCGTGGAACTACAATCTAGGCAGCTAACAACTTGCCTCTAAAAGAGTGGAAACTGATCCATTACATGATTTTTTACTCATTTGAGAGTGAATCTTCTAGAAGGGATAAAAACAAGCCAAAGTTACATGCCAAACATGAAATTACATCATAAAAACCCAAAAATTCTACCCATAAGCAAAACTGGTCCATAATAGGCGAAATACTGAGCTGGCAGCTGAAAACTCAGAAAAATCTCTAGGTGGGTCGCTCCTGAACTGCGTGGGTCTCTCATGTTCCAGGCTGATTTTGAGGTAGCTCCCGACATCCAAATTGAGCTCATGATAGCTCGTTGGAAAGCCCTGGATGTCTACTTTCCAACCCAAGTGGAATTTCTGAATTTGGAGTTGATTTGACCCCTCAAAACTTCATTCTCCCAGAGGTACTTCCTGGTGGTGCAAAAGGTGGCAGCAAGGTGTTTTTTATGGTGTTTTTGAGCTGTTTGACCATCCAGATTTTGTTGAAATGCTAAGTTGACTTCAGAGGATGCATAATTAACCATGAAAAATCCAAAAATGTAAAAATCTCCTCCAGCAAGTGTCTCAAAAAAATGCGAGCGCATGAGCGCGCGACCCACGTAGCTGCAAAACCTGTTTTTAGACCAAAAATTTGGAAATGACAAAATTTTCTCCGAATTTGCCCAAATTCGGAGCGGAGGTCCTCCATCATGTGTCTTGCCCAGTCAATGAAGCCTCGGCCAAAATCCGAAGTGGATTAGGCCTTTTCCGCCATTTTAGTGCTCTCCTGGTGCATGCAGCTCCTGTGGTGAAAACACTGTCTTGGTTGTATGTGTTGGTCTCTATCATGATCCTGTGAATGTACATGCGCTGATGAAGAAGGCGAGACCCCTTCCACGCCATGTGGAGATAGTACTCGCGTTGCTGATGAAGTCAACGAGACCCCTTCCACCCCGGGTGGAGATAGTACTCGTCGTGATGTTGAAACAAAGCTCTGTGGCTTCTCTGATATGCTACTACTACTGACGCACTACTATGCTCCATCTCAGTACATCAACCTCAACGATTGAGTCACTGTCCGACTCCTGTTCATACTCTGACTCTGTCCCTGACATGGCTCTGAACAAGCTTTTGGCACTATGTATACTGATATGAAAGCAGTGCAAACAAGGTTATGATGGTGTGTTTCAAAACCCAACAAGTATCCCACCGTCACAACACCATAAGGAAACAAACCATGATAAAATATCAGTTTTAAATGGATTGGAAAAGGCACAATCTCTGTTTTGAATGCAAGTGAAAATTTTGACCAAAGGGAGCAGGCAACCTTCAGAATATTAAACAAGTCTTATCAAAAGGAGTCATGGCATCATATGAATGTTTTTGTCCATGAGTAATAACAGTAAAGGTATCAAATGGGCAGTTTGGAACAAAGTCATGAGAATGTTTTTATCATTGGGCAGTGAGACACAACACGACCATAATCACCATGGAACACAAGCCTTGACAATGGTAAAGCAATAATGATGGCCACTATGGTATAATGGGTATGAAAACAATGGAGTTTGGACACATATGCCAAGGTGGATATATATCAATGATACAAGGTGGGAGAAAAACTCATAAAACCATCCATATACATTT
Organism: Pinus albicaulis; assembly: GCA_034641835.2. Classification (NCBI taxonomy): domain Eukaryota; kingdom Viridiplantae; phylum Streptophyta; class Pinopsida; order Pinales; family Pinaceae; genus Pinus; species Pinus albicaulis. The sequence goes on along the minus strand of CM076578.1, from coordinate 1,246,672,029 downwards.
TAAACCCTGAAGAAACAAAGCTGCCATGACTGTAGGGTTTAATCTTCCATTTCAAATGTTTGAAACCATCAATGATACCACCAACACATTAAAAACCATTGAGCAATTGTTTAAAAACCTATTTGAAGGCCGATGGATCGATCCCAAGCAAGACTGGGCGCTCAAAATGAATCTCGAAACCCTGTGTCTGCGTGGGTCGCGCAGCCTCTGCGTGGGTCGCGTAGCCTCTGCGTGGGTCGCGCCCCTTGTAATTTCACACTGCTGAACTGGTCTGCGTGGGTCGCTCTGCTCCTGCGTGGGTCGCTCTGCCCCTGCGTGGGTCGCTCTGCCCACTTGCCACATAGTGCATTTTTCGGGAAGCTTTTCGAGGCCTTCCCGGTGTCCAAATCAGGCGTGTGATAGCTCGTTGGAACGCTATTGGAGTCTACTTTCCAACACAAGTGGAATTATGCAATTTGGATTCCATTTACCCTGTCAAAAACCAAATCTCCCAACACTAGTCAAAATGAGCAGAATGAGGCTGCCTCAAGGCAGAGCGCTGTTGCAATCAACTTTTGAAGGTCTTCCTCAACTCAAAATTGAGCTCATGATAGCTCATTGGAAAGGTATTTCTGTCTAGTTATCATTTGACTCATCAAGCAAGTCATTTGGCCAAACATGCTAGGAGAAAAATTGATTTTCCCAAGGTCACTTCAGAGGTGCATTCAATTCTCCTGAGGCAACGGAATTTTTGACATTTCTCTAAAACCATGATACCTGTGTAAAAAGTGAAGGATGTTTTTCTTCCTTGGGATGTTTTGGACAAAAAAATCTCTCAGTTTTCCAAAATTCATCTTTGATTGCTCCTAAACATCTTTTGAGTGAAACTTACCCCGATGTGTGAAACAAGGAATTTTGTCGAAATGAAGCGAAATGAAGGGGATAAATGGCTTCTAAATTCTTGGGGAAATTTTGGGAAGTAGGGAGGGATGTTAGGAAGCAGGGGGAAGTGGAATCACAGAGATTGAGTGAGGGGAAGGGGTCCAAAAGGGCAAAACACAGGCCTAGCCTAGGAAATTGCCAAGTTTTGGCAAGAAACTAGGGTTTGTGCAAAAATGAGGAATTTTGGGGATCTCAGTGATGGGAAGTGTTTAATTCGGTGAATTAATGATAGGGGAAGGTGTATGAACATCAGGATACAAGTTTTTTGATGATTTGACCATCCAAGAGAAATTACCTCCAAAACCCTAGGAGAGGGAAATGGACCTTACCAAGGCACAACTGAAGCATGAACAAGCTGTGAAATGACTCAACGGAACTTGACATGATGATGAAAACCCTCTGAATGATGGTACACTCAGCTGAACGGTGACATGGACTGACATTTGGACAAATTTGAAAAGAGTGAAGACCAACCCTAGACCTAATGCCTAGTGATCAAATTTTGCTTGAAGACTCTTTGAAATGACAAAATTTGACCTTGACACTTTAAAATCACTTTGAAAGAGCATGTTTGATCACTGGAGGAAGGCTGCAAAGGCTGACTCTAACAGATTATAACTTTCTCCTTGATGTTGTGTTGTCCTCTCATTGTACAATACTTTCACCATCTCAGACATATCATAGAAAGCCTTTCTTAAAAAATATCTTATCCTCAAACATCATCTCATGTCCTTCTACATGTTCCATGACTAGTGGAGCTTGTGGATTTTGTGACCTCCTTGAACAAATTTGAGTGTTTGGTTCTTCAAGAACTCCTTCTCCTCTTCTTAATTTGGACCTTGTAATAATTTAAGAAAAACACTTGAAAAAACTGCAAAACCTTCACAATAACCATGCTATGATACCAAACTTATATAAAATTAAAAATTGAAGGTTTCATGTAAAGTTTTACAAGCTAGTTTATGTCTTATGCTAAATGTATTGATATTGAAGAAAAACTTAAAATAAGCTAAATATTGCAAATTTTAACAATGAAAAATGGAAAACATGTAGCATCACAAAACAAAAAATTGATGATGGATTTCACCCCTACTTTATATTATATGCTAATATTTGAAATTACATCAACAAATAATACTCGAATTACAAAAATAGCACCGCCATTGTGTCTAAAACACCCAAAAACCATGTGTAGGCTCTTATTCGACTCAAAAAGGTTGAAAAATGGAAAAGTTAGGCCTCCTTCTTCATTTATCTGCTAATTGTTCTGCAGATTGACCCGCTTGTCAAAATTTTCAACGAAAATTGGTTCTGTCGGCATTGCAAAGTGACAATTTTGCAAAAACAAGTGACGCATTAGACCACAAAACCCAACATGTAGGGTGTAATTTTTCATACAGTTAAACACACCAATAGGGTTGCGCCCTTATTCTTCTACCGCCCAAGTCAATCACATGGCAAAAAAGTGATCATGGGGCATGATCCAGAGGCCACGCACCCGTCGTCCCTGCTCCTAGTCACGTTATGGTTATGGAACTACGGGTTGGGCATGGGAAGGGAGCCACGTGCCTGCCCCTCCCATTTATTCCACCAGATGTCACATATAGAGAAATGAGACTTTGGGTCAGGGCGAGGGACAGGTGCCTCATGCCCTACCCTCTTCGCTTAACACATGGTCACATGATAATATATGTTACTTGGGGATGGGTCAATCAAGTGTGCTCATCAGTGTGAGCCTCTCCTCAACGATGACAACACATAATTTTAAACAAATGTTGTCTACTATGTATTAATAAGGAAATATGATGGTGCAATGATGAGGCATGTGACCTGTGGCAGTGAGGTCATAGATTTGAACCCTGGGGTCATCAATAGATAGAAAAAATGAAATCTTGGCACTGAAATTAAGCCACGTGACGACCCTCGATAGGACCACATGGTAGCCTTTCATTGGGCCCCATGGTGGCATGTGATTGGCCCAATCAAAATAATTTCAACCAATAGAAACATGTCACTTTCCCTCATGTGATTGGCATGTCTGACAATCACACCTCCTAGTTATCCTATGGAAACTAGCACCACGTCATTGTAAGGTCTGCCCAATCAACCCTTCAAGTTGATTTATTTACTCTTTGTCAGAAAATTCAGAACACAATAACTTTATCATATGGTGTCGGATTGAGACGATTCAAGCATAGTTGGAATTATAATAACAAGATCTATGATTTCATGCTAGTTTTGGGAGAATTTGAGCACTTTGTTTTTTAAGAATTTTTTTTTATCCCCTAGATCACTTGAGGATATGGAGTTGATTTTTTTCAATGCATTACATAATGTCTCAGCGTTTGTGCCATTTTATGTCATTGGAACACTGCATGTTTTTTCTTTTAAATCATATGTATTTTATATTTTGATGTTCTTCCCACAATCCACACACACATATATTTTATGTGCAGAAAATTGTTAACATAATTTGTGCTTAATATCATGCACTTATCCATGATTTTGTTTTATAATTTCCATCCTTACTTTCATTCTCCAAATATTTCTACACAAATATTTGTATATGATGTGATAAAAGAGTCTCCATCTGTGGTGGATGTACAACTCATTGACTTTTAAGGGATTTTTGTTGAGCTATACCTCTAGGGTATGTCAAGATCAATTTCCTAAAATTTACTTCATTGGAACTAACCAATTTGTGGATTCCACTTCAGGGAACAATGGCACAATATTTCCAATCAAAGCCGCACCTTAAGATATTTCTGAAAAAACACAAAGGGTCTTAATGCCATTACTCAGTACATTAAGAAGATGGAAAATGAAGTTAGAAAAATGGTACTCATTATTCGACATTAAAATCTCAAGTAGATATCTATATTTTCCATTTATTATGGTATAGCTCACTAGATTACTCTATTTTCATGGAAATTAAGAGAATGAGAAAGAATGGCATGCAAATTGTTTGAAACTCAGCTCGAACATATTTGACATTCCAAAAAATATTTTCACTTCCAAGTGACAAAGATCAGATTAATTATTTTCCATGCTACTTGCAATGAAAAATGGATTTTTAAATATCTATGCCTTAGATACATTTGCATTATTTTTGGCAAGAAACAGACTAAAACATAGATGTCTCATGTGAATTTATGTTTTTTTGGGGTGGATTATTCTTATCTATGAGGATGTTAGGTTTCAATGCAAATGGCTTTGGACATAAAACCATTTTTTTTTTTTGTGGGAATATATACATGAAGTAATGGATTTTCCTCCTTAGCATCAATGGTATTCCATAGTTGGTCATGTTACTTTGTAAAGGAATAAGCATTGATGCTATCCATGGTGCAAAGTACACAAGGAAGACTCATGCTCCATTCTCAGTCCTTTGTTTTATACAATGTTTCCTACAAGTACACATTAAGTTCTTTTCTGATACAAGAAACCACATATTTTCCTCTGCCACTTATAAAAATGGAAGAAGTAATATCAGATCAATAAAAGATGACTTATTTGCATGAATTCTAATAAATAAAAAATTAAAAGAAAGAGTGGATGTGCATGCAGGATTTGAGACAAACTTCTTTCGCATTTTGAACAAAACTTGATTATATTTGTTGTCTCATTTGCGATAAAATATGATTTATATGTAAAACGGAAAAATCATGGCACCATGGAGGAATATGGCATTAAGCATTGAGACGAAGATGCAAATAGTGGAGCATTAAGAACCAAAAAATTTAGAAGATATCCAAAACATTTTTCATGGATACTTTTTTGGTGTCAAGGAAACCATGATGAAAAAGATCCATTAAAAAAAATTACCATTTGGTTTACGTATCTCAATTCATCAGTTATTTGCTTGTTCTACATTCTCGCCAATTTATTTTTATGTTGTTTTGGACAATTTTTTGTGTTGATGGTTTAACTTGGTAAGAGCATGCTACAACCTTGATATAATAAACTATGCAACTCAACATCGTGTAGGAGTGGCTCTTACTAATTCAACTATTTCTTGTTGCTCCAAAATTCATCCCTACTAATATTATTTTTGCAATTCCTACTGATAGGTTGATTCACTAACGAAGTTATTATGGGGGTCACACAGACAAGGAGATAATGGAGAAATATGGTTGTATGAACTATGGAACCACATGGGAAATTTACAAACCAAAAGTATGCCATCTAAAATATCATGTTCATTGTAATGTTTCTAAATTTTATCTTCTTTAAGGAGGAGATGCCCAAAGCACTCCAATCCAATTTTTCTAATGCTATTTTTTGTATTTTGGTCCTTGTTGAACATTAATGGAACACCTTCCCTAAGAACCAAAACATTCATCATTATGCAATCACTTCTTATCACACAAGGAATAAACATATTCATGATGTATGTTCTCTCTGTGAAGGACATTATTAGGCCCAAACTTGGAAAATTTGTGGTTGTGGACAATGATGGATCCTCTTATGATTCAGATGCTTGTGGGTATGTTGATGAAGAGATCTTGGCATGGTCTACAGGTGAGGGATGTTGCTAGCACAATGGGTACATTCCCAATCCCTAGTGTAGATGTAGCAAGAAATGATGATTATTTGTCCTAGAAGTAGCTAGCAATAAGGAAAATAGCTCTTATCCTATGACGAGGCTGATAGAAATTGTTAGACAAAAATGGTACCATGAGACAAACATTATGTCGTTTTGAAGCAACAATTTACTACCCTTGAGGATTTAAGAGACTAATCCAAGATCAAGATTTACAGAGAGTGAGGAAGAGGCAGTTTTGTTGTATACAAGAATCCTAGATTAGATTTATCATTTGTGTTAGGGATGAACATACGTTTACACCATATTCTTGTATGGATAGTGACACAGGACACCAGGTTTGTTTCATTACATCCTCTAGCTAGGAAGGAAAATTATATATATATATATATATATATATATAATCCCTTAAGGGACGCAGTTCCTCAGGATATAGAGTTGAGGTTTTTCAATGCATTACAAAATGTTTCTGCACTTGTGCCATTTTTTGTGCTTGAGATTATGTGCTTCTCCATGCTCTTGTTTCATGATTTCCATTTTGAATTTTATTCTCCAAATAATTCTACATAAATATTTGAATATGATGTGAGAGAAGAGACTCCATCTATTATGGAAGCAGAAGTCTTTTACTTTGAAGGGCCTTTTTCTAAGGCTACATCTCTAGGGTATGTCAAGATCGATTTCTAAAACTTACTTCATAGGAACTAATTGATTTGTTAAAATGTACTTCATAGGAACTAACTCGTAAGAAGATAATCCATATTGACAGGAGTCTTAAAGGGGATAAGATGACATGCAAGTTTTGGTGATTTTGGTTTAACGAAAGCTCCTCGTATGAAGGACAACTAATCCTAAGGACGTTCATTGTTTGTAGTAGAGCTCTTGTGGAAGGTGCTTAAAAACCTTAACCTTCATTTTGAAGAAGTCAAAAATGGAAAGGTAAAGGTGAATTTCTTCAAGCATGTTAGAATTTACGATCTTGTGTTAGTGGACAAAGGAAGCTGAAAATGGAAAGTGATTTTCTTCAATGCTTTCTTGTGTATGTTGCAACCGGCAATACACTGACCCAACATTTTCCTGGTACGGAATAAAAAAAGAAAAAGATCCCAACCTCTTTTACTACCAACAATTTTTTAAGAAAACCATACAACCTTAGACTTCCATGTATTGGAAAGCATTATGAGCATGATCATAGTACAATCCAAACTAGGAATTTGGCTATTGCACATGATACTTACATGGTTTTATCAATATATTTCCACCAAAATATACAAAGTAATTTCCTGGATTAAATTTATGGGCCAAACACTATAATTTTCATTTCCAAGGCCAGCATATCCCTCGACCTCTATTTGAAATATTATTATATAAATAAAATCCCTAAACAGTACTCCCATACCTGGCACCTTTTGGTACTATAAAATATCTATAAGTTAAAATATAGCTGAGACGACAGCCATAATAACCAGAAAGACTCAGTCTATGTAATTGGTTAATCCTTGCTTTTCATTATCTTTTTCTTTTTAAAGAGTCGAGGAGGCTCTCAGGTCATTATAGATACGGCAATCCAATTCATTTATCATACCTATAGATAGTTGGCAAGGCATTCATAATAAACCGAAAGTGATAAATGTATTGATTAGATGTAATAGTTTGGCCTACGTAATACCTTTTCTGATTTAGATCCTAATCCAGTTATTGTTTCTTTATAAAATTGCTATGATATTTGGAATATGACTTCTGTGATTTATAAATTAATTATCAAATCTTTCGGTGAAAATCACAATGGAGAATTTTGTGTCAACCAGCCAGTGTCGACACAAAATTCTCCATTGTGATTTTCACCGAAAGATTTGATAATTGCTATGATATTTTTCATTATGTCCAAAAAAAATTTTGGATAAAGATTCCAGCAAGGATGGGATTGGAAGTTGGCATCTTGCCGTGTGCTGTTGATATATTTGCATGGTGTCCACTGAGTATACCCCTAAACTTCGGAGGAGATTCCGGCAATGATCAGCAGTTGACATTTTGGTAATAAACAAACAAAAAATAGATGAATATCAGGGTTGCTGGGTGTTATTCATGTTTCACCAAATCATGCAATTTGTAGAGCAGTGCAAGAAAATTCCTGTTTCCGCCAAATTTGATCTGAATTTTAAATTGTGCGGGAATTCACCATGAAATAATATAAAGACTCCCATCATTTTGGAAATCTTATTATATAAAGGCTCCCATTATTTTGGAAATCTTTCACATCGGAATGTCATATGGTATTTATTGAAGAAGTTTTGGGTAAACAAACAAATTAATAATTAATAATTACTTTTTAATTTCCACATATATGTCATTACATATTAATTTTATTAAATATAAATAAGATATATAAAATATAAGTAAAATAATATATTTTTTGAAAAGCAAATGAAGGGATAGAATTAATTAGCCAATTATAATTTGTTTTTTTTTTTATGATGTACTACACAAATACATCTTATAAAACATATTCATTCCTAATCAACGTAAACATTATATTAAAATGAATTCACATGGACCGAAGTTTGCACCGGTTGGAGTGAGCATTCTGATTTTAGGAGTGCCTCCATATTATTTCATTGATATAATAGAACAAACCCCTAACTAACTAATCAAGCAATCCCTTCGTCCTCAGATATTCCACACCATCATCGAAAATCTGGTCGATGCCAAATTTGAAGGAGAACCCGCTCGCCAACAACTTCTGCGACGAATGGTATATCTTTGGGACCGGTGGCATATCCTCAAACCTGTTCAAGCAATTCCATTATTAGTTCTACAGAAATACTAATAGAGAAATGCCATACTCTACAGATAGTCATACTCACTGTGTTGTCACATTGTACTGCGGATAGCGTTTGGATAAGTGCTCTGCCAGCTGTGGGACAGTGGTGATAATAGGGCAGCAGATATAGCGGCCGTGTACAGAGGGGTTTTCCATCAAAAAAATATGAGCGCTGCATACGTCTTCCACGTGTACCAATCGAATGGCGCCGAATGTTAACTGTAGACCCTTCAAAAGTTGTATGTGTTGTTGGTTGCCCATGAGGAGGGAAAGGGTTACCTCCACTGAGAAGGGCACGTTGGGCGTAATGGCAGGTCCCCCCACCACCACAGGGCCGATGGTCACCACATCCAGCCCTGGATTTTCTTTCCCGTATTGCAGCGCTGCTTGTTCTGCAAGCGTTTTGGCAACCGGATATGCCTGCACAATTAACCATTAAACATCGTCACACACTTAATCGGCGGCGATACATATTTCCTCGCACACTTCATTGGTGATGGCGATACATAGCCATACATATTTTTTTGAGCTATAGATTAATTAAAGTGGTTGGGCAGTACATGGTCACCATTAGATTTAAATTGGCTTAAATCTAAAGATTATTTATAGCCTTAGAAATAATGGTCGCTTTTATTGGAGCCATACATGTTTTAAAATTTCTGATTTATAATCTCTCTATTAATTAACTACCACTTAAGATTTCTGTTAATTAACTACTACTTAGTAGACTAAATAAATTTAGCTTTATAGTAGGTACTAGGTAGTGGAGTTAATGAATTTTTTGGATTTTTGGAAAAATTTAAAAAGAAATCTTGATTTGTGTTATTTAAACTGATTTTTTGACTGCATATATCTAATCAGTACCTGAAAAATCAGTAGTCTAAAAAAGCCACATAATAACCCAGAAATTTAGGCAAGAATATGAAAAATTAGGCAAAAATCTTTGAAAATCTGGATTCTAGCTGTCAAATTTCAGGATTTTGGGTGCCCTGGGAGTTTTTGATAGTGCTGAATCCATTTTCACCATAAAAAAACTATTCAAGCACTTCAACTATTTGATTTTTTGAATTTGTTTTGCCGGATTCTGGCAAAAGCTTGCAATCAGGGCTATTCTGTGATTTATGTAGACAACTCCCCAAAAAACCTTGAAGTACTTCAATTGTCCAAAATTTATCTATCAAATTTGTAATTTCAATAAATTCCCGCTAAACAAATTAAATCATAAAAATAAATAGAATTTGTTTAAAAATATCACACTAGACTCTACCCAAGAACGAGGCTTGTTAGCCCGGAAGAAATCCACGTCTGTCCAATGCGTTTCATCAATGCTCTGAAACTGCTGCTCCGATTCGTTGACCAAAACCGTTGATCCAGACGATGTGACCACCACGCGCTTGACGGTGTTGGCCTTTGTGCAAGCCTTCAGAACATTCAGCGTTCCCTCAACTGCCGGCTTAATCACATCGTTCTACACAGTAGCAATTTCATGTTGCTCAATATCAATATCCTTATGCATATATGTGAACAACATGCTGTTTGATAAAATTGAAGCGGCAGAGTTACTTACCTCGTGATCTTTAGGGTCAAAGTCGATAGGACTGGCCACATGAAAAACGCCATCACAGCCGTTGATGGCAGCATCGAAACTGCCTTCTTCCAGTAGATCAGCTCTGAAGAGCTTTAGCTTCTCCCCAGCTTCTGGAATCTCCAGGAGATGTTGCACCTTTTCCTTGTTTTCTGTGGGCACCCAATGGTAGAAATAAGCTACAATCCTTTTCTCGTTATAGTTTTGACATATATTTGTTAGAAATTAGTTTGACTAGACTTGAAGTTCAGTGTAATTTTGGTCAAATTTATATCTATCCCCAAAACAACTGAAATTTGTGCAGAATTTTGCGGGACCAAATTCCAACAGCAACACAAAGAGAATGAGATTGACGTTCAATGAAAATTTTCGCAGTTTTATGTGTACTCAGAAAGAGTGAAAAAAATGAGCAGAAATTTTCGCGACCGAATTGCAACAAGCGAAAGAGGATGAGATTGTAATCACCGGGGTCGCGCACTGTAGCATGGACAGTGTAGCCCTTCTCTAGTAAGCGCCTGACCAACCAGGAGGCAATATAACCTGTCGCTCCAGTCACGCAGACAATGGCTGGTTTACAGTCTTTGCAACTGATGGCTGCAGCGGCCATTTTGAGGAGATTGAAATTACAGAGACGAAGGATGAGAAATAGAGGTTATACGATTCTCTATGAGTGCCACTTAGATATGATAAGGAGGAGGAGGCCAGGATTCATGCCTCGAGGTTTTCGCCGGTGCCTCGAGGTTTTCGCCGGTGCTCGAAAATGTGTTTGTTGACTTGACCGAAACCCCGCCCCATGTGACATTTGGTGGTTAATCTCTATCTATCCAGCTGTCCGTATTAAGTTGATTATTGGCTTATTGTATTATGGGAAATATTAAATACAATGTTGTAAGTTTACTGTTATTGCTATTTCATTTTGGGTATTAGATATCTTATTATTTTAATGTCAAAATATCATATTATTTTTATTTAATACATAAGATAAAAATAATAGATTATTATGTTATTTTATATATATATATATATATATATATATATATATATATATACATCTAATATTTATTAGATGTAATATAGATAGGTGTTTTTACATTATTAGGATTTCGTTTATTTTTTTACGTTTCGAATCAGCTAAAATGATTTATTCTTGGAATACTGTAATGTTATATTATTATGTAAAGATTTTGACTTGATTAAATTAAAAAAATTAAAAAATTAAATATTAAAATAAAAATATTTAATAATTAAAATAAAATTGATTTGCAATATTTATGAGATGTTGTAATATAGATAGATGTCTTTCTGATTAATCACATCATTAGGATTTGGTTTACCTAATGTGGTTCATCTTCACTATATTGTAATGTCATATTATTATGGCAAAATTTTGACTTGATTAAATTAAAAAATAAATAAATAAATAAAATATAAAAAAAAGTATATTTAATAATTAAAATAAAATTGAGATAAAATAGTCCGTTTATTTCTCATAACTTATAGTTTTCCCAAAAAGAATTTCTCATGCTATTTTTCTCTAATGTAACTTATTTACAGACAAAATTTCAATGAATTTTTCATACATAAAAATAACTTAGCCTCAATATCAAATTTAAAATTTGAATATTTTTATGTGAAAAATATATATAACACCAAAGAATGTAACTTATTTACAACAAAATTTCAATGAATTTTTCATACATAAAAATAACCTAGCCTCAATATCAAATTTAAAATTTTTATGTGAAAACTATATATAACACCAAAAACTCTCCCTTCACTTATCAATATCACATATAACCTACTCTCCCTTCACTTATCAATATCACATATAACCTTGGTAGATGCACACTCCAACTATTATTGCTAAATGTAACCTTTAGATGCTATAATTCCCTTAAGAAGTTCAGACAATTTTCCACTATAACACTAAAATCATGCCTTATACATTCCAGGATTCTATGTGAATCATGTTTATTGAAATGCGATTTATTTTTCTAGCAATTAAATTTTTGTGTATGTTTGTGTCGTTTATATAATTAAAAATCAATTCCGAGATAAAGCTTTTGTCAATCTAAAAAATTAAGTTTTATTTTTTATAATTAATTAAATTTTATATAATAAAAATAAAATTCTCATACGAAAATGCTTTTATTTATTGTTATTTTTCAACATGAGAGTATCTTTATTTTGTTATGGCTTCCACTATTGATTTTTGTTTTTTAAGTCAAGTTTTTAGTTTTCCAATTATTAATCTTCTTTGGCAAAGTTGTTAATTCTCTTAATTCTAAATTATCAACCATAAAAAAAAATTAAAATTATTTGAATATATATTTTTATAAATTACAACTACCTTGTGGAATAAAATGTTTAGCTTATCTTAAAAAGTAAAAGTAAGTATCTGTGCAAATTGTAGGAAAATCACCAAGGAGAATTGTAGTAAAAATATTTTTTCAACCTACAAAATGTTTAAATATTTAAGAAAAAAATATATTAATTTTATTAAATTATACTTATTAACCAGTAAAATATAATGTCAATTCAATTCAAGAGTGAAGTGATTTTTGTAAGTTCACATGAGTAAAGTGTTTGCGAGCGACAGAAATGGAGGGGGACCGATACAGACAGACATTCATGTGTGGTAAGGCAGTAAAATAGTTGGTCTGTAGTATCCCTTTGACGTTTATAAAAACATTGTTAATTACATGTTTAACGAACAGTTACCGTTAAGAATTAGTTAAAGTTAGGTTAGCAACCACCATTTCGTTTCATTGTTTCTTAGACGATACGATGGCAATGGATATAGGAAGACTGCCATTCATTTTAAAAAAGAGAACCTAACTAAGAGAAGGATGAAATCGTTGGGGTTAGTTTCATTCCTTTCTTCAGAGCAGAGAGCGGATTACAGCTTGTTGTGGCAATATGTCCTATGATATGTGGTTGCCTTTTAGGGATTCCAATATTTTTTAATCAAATAGATATATAATTTCACTCTAATTTTTGTGTATTTAGTCTCAAGGACGTGATTCAAAGGTTGGTTAGGTAAAGAACGTCTGGTTTTATAGGTCTTCTGGTCCAATGCTGAGAAGGACTATGTATGTTTGTGAGTTGTTCCAAGCACTATTTTTTAGTTGAAAAATTAAAACTGTTTGCCTGTTAGAATCCTAAGCCAAAGGTTATGAATGTGCTTTGTTATATGACCCATTCTATGGGAATAGGTGCGTTGCAAGCCTAGTTAGTTGTGGTGCAGATATTTTTTACATAAACAAAATAAAACGAGGAGTCACTACGGAAGAAGTCATTAAAAGATAAGTTATGTGTGCGTGAATTTTATTGCATGGCTAGATTAATTGTGTGAAATGCATGGTTTATATGCGAAAACAGAAGTCATTAAAAGATAAGTTATGTATGCGTGAATTTTCTGGAAAAAATAAATTGCATGGCTAGATTAATTGTGTGAAATGCATGGTTTATATGCACAAAAAGTTAAATCAACCTTGTTATTGTGTTGAAAAGGTTTGTCTGGTTTTCACGCATAAAATATGCGTTAACTATGATATGATATTTTTAAAGATGCGTTAACTATGGTATGATATTTGGAATGCATGAGAACTTTGCACATAAAAAATAGAGAAACTATGTCATTTTCTAGAAAAGATTCACTGGCATAAAAAATAAACAACCATTTAAAAAAAAAGAAATATATGTTTACATGCATGAAAATAATAGTTGTTGTGTAGATTTCTTGAAAATAAATATGTGTGCGAGAAATGATAACTATTATGTTAGCTTTCTTTTGGAAAAGCTCATGTATTTGCATGCAAGATTGTGTTAATTTTCTTTTCAAAAAATCATGTATTTGCATGCAATATTGTGTTAGTTTTCTTTTCAAGAAGATGATGTATTTGCATGCAAGATTGTGTTAGCTATGTTTTGGAAAAGATTACATATTTGCATGTGAGATTGTGTTAGCTTTATTTTGGAAAAGATTGTGTATTTGCATGCATGAATAATAGTTATGGTGTTAAATTCCTTTAAAAAAATATATGTTTTTACATATATCAATATAATAAGTTGTTAGGCTAATTACTTTTGGAAAAAAGAATATGAAATTACATGCACAAAGATCATAGTTAATGTGCTAGTTTCTTTTAAAATATGGTAGTTGCAATGGTTGATAATTTGAAAATAATGTGTCTTGTGCAAGAAATAATAGTTAGTGTGTTGTTTAGATTTGAAAAGACTTCTCTTCTTGTGTGAAGATATGGGGATAAGCATGGAAGTTATTTTAAATATTACTATGTTCTTGGGGTAGAAGTAGAATAGTTAGTGTGTTGTTTAGATTTGAAAAGACTTCTCTTCTTGTGTGAAGATATGGGGATAAGCATGGAAGTTCTTTTAAATATTACTATGTTCTTGGGGTAGAAGTAGAATGTAACTGTATATTTTTCTTATGATACATGTGAAGTATGGACAAGTAAGCATTCCTTGGTAATTTTTATGTATTTTTCTTATGATACATGTGAAGTATGGACAAGTAAGGATTCCTTGGTAATTTTTATGTATTTCACTTTATGCACATAAGTTATGAATGTACCAAAATGTGTCATAACCATACATGTGTAAATATAAACATACATGTTTTGAAAGTTATGTACTTTTAAATAATGCATGTACAATGTTCATCAAAGGCATGTCTCAATACTTTGTATGTGTTTGACTTATGCATATGAAAAAATGTTTGAAGCATAAATAGTAAAGATTTATTATTTGGATGTCAACCTTTGTTGACATTAGTAATCGAAGGAAAGGACTGTAATTCATGTGAAATACAAATTTTTTTCAAAATTATGGAAGACAAAGAACTAGTGCTCCATGCATATTGAAGGAATGTCAACTGCTATGGGAAAACCATGTCACAAAGACATAATGTTTAAGGATTTGTGGGTAAATAATATCATGATTAATGTAATAGGTTTTAGATAGTTATGTTGAACTTAATATGATATTTCTTTGTAATTTTTTTTTTAACAATGATCAAGAGATGGACTCTCTTACAACCATTGATTGATGGGTGAACACAGTCATGATATGTTTAATAAAATTAAAAAAAAAATTGGTTTTTCCCTACAGGGTTTCTAGGGTATGTCGATGTCCAATGATTTGTTTTCCTGTTGTGTCATTCTAATGATGTTTCTTCCTTGTATTTAGTGAACACTAACATCACGAACACGTGATTAACTATCATAATGAAATGAATAATGATAATGATGTAATATTACAACATGGAGCTTTATGATAATATTCTATAGAAATGGATGTTATGTTATGTAACTTACTATTCCATTACTAAAGTTACTATATGAAATGATGAATGATTTATCTAATGGCCATTAAAGGAATATGGACTAAGTAATTGTTGACACCTAATCTTTGGGATTAGCTAAATCCATGTAAATATTATAAATAGAAAATAAAGAGAATTCGAAGATGAAGGTACACTGGGAGATGAAACCCAAGAGTATTTCTCTCCATGTATATATCTATGATCCATATTAATGCAATAACATAACTAGATTTGAGGATTTACCACTTGTCCTGACATAGTATCAGAGCCAACCCCATTTTTTGCTTTCTTTCTTCCGTTGTAATCCCATTGCCTCTATTCTGCATCTTTTGTAGACTGGCATCTCTTTTAAATACCTGTATAATCCCATGCATTGTTGTTGAATGAATAACTATCATAGAAGCTTTATTTTTAAGTAGTGTGAAATTGTTGGAGCACAGGTCCCATTCTAGTATTTTCCTTCTTAGTAACTTCTTTTCATTCTGGCCTTGATTAATTGAAGTTCCGCTCCTAGTAACATAGAACCTATTTGTTCCTATGGACGTTGAACAATAATCATGTTCTCAAAAGACGTAGATCGCTACTCCGACCTATTGGATATGAAGTACAAAACATAGACGTTCTTTTCCAATATTTCTCTACGTCTTAATCTGTTTTCTTCATTTGAGCAACTCCTTAATTCTCTGTGTGTAACTCTTGAAGTCCATCTGTTGGAATGCATTGATGTTTTATATGAGTGTCATATCTCTGGTTATAATCCTATGTCTCAGAATGTATATGGTGCATTCTTATGCATTCAAGCTATTATAAAGAGGTAGTGATACATTATATCCAGATGAATGACTGTGGAGTGAATGGATTGTTGAATGACGCATTGGAATTATCTATATACATTTGAACGGTGGGTGTATCACTATTTGAATGGTCCGTGTATCCATTTTTTACGTGTTATTATTTTTGAAGACTGTATATGGAGTTATTTTTTAATACCATAATCCTTTACATGGAACATATATTAAATGGAGCACATGGATGGAAAATACGTTGAGTTCTTCTTTTGAGGGGTGTATTATAATATATGTTATGTGGAACATTACTATAATATATGTTATGTGGGCCATATTTGGTATTTAATGTAATATGTGAGCATTATGTAATATTTCATGAAGGTATATTGAGAGATTATATTTTTAATTGAAAACCTTTGAAGACATATCACATTTTTTGCAATTATTTTGAGGCCACATCAAATTTTATGATGCATTCACCCATCTCCATAGTGGGAGTAATTCTCACAGGCAAAGAGAATTTCCATTAGTGGTCCCAAAAGATAAAACACTCCCTTATTTTTAATGAGTTGTGGAAAGGTGTTTGTGAAGTAGAAGGAGACAATGCACCTGAAAATCTCACTAATTTAGACAAGGAGCTTGCCATTTCGGAAAACAAGAACAACAAGGCATATGCCTTGATTGCAGCATCCGTAAATGAAGAGGTGAGTCACCATATTTATCTATTTTCAAATGATTTTCAAGACAAAGAATTTGAAGAAATTTTATGACTCACACTCTCAACTTGAAGTTGTTCAATTGATGATTAAGTTGTTCAGTCTTGAATTGAAAAATGATGACCCTCTCGCCTTAGCATAAAAACTAAGATCCATTATGCATGATATAAAATCCACTGGTGTTGAGATAAATATTCCTCTCATAGCTTATTTCAAGGCACTATATCCCAGTTATTCACATTATCTTGAGTCATTGCAAGAAAGTGGAAAGCTTTAGGAGACTACCTTTGACTCCCTTGAGAAGAAGTTTTTTGAGATAGAGAATTCCTTTGGGAAGAATACAACTCCTCATTATATTGAAGAATTTTTACGCCATTTACAAAAGGAGAAGAATAATGCAAATTATTCTTCTAGAGGAAGAGGTGGCAAAAGAGGAAGAGGAAGGAGGAATTTTAGAGGCAGGGGGAAGATAGTTATAAGGAGAAAAGTTTGATCTTCATTGCATACAATGCAATAGAGATGGACATGATGCATCCACATGTAAGTTTCTTTGGGACAAAATTGAGTAGGAAATAAATGAAGGGAAAGTTAAAACCAATGACAAAGGGAAAGGTAAAGAACTCGAATCCACTCACTATGTTGTGGCACATTGTAACAATGGAGTAACTAAATACTTGTTCAATGCTTCACTTGATTCATGGAAAGATGAATGGTTTCTTGATTCAGGGGAAACTTTCCACATGAATTTCAGGAGAGATTTCTTTGAAGAATTCACTAACAATGTTGATGGAGAAGTGTACTTTGCACATAAGTCAAAACTGAATCCATCAAGGCTTGCCATCATCAGGATCAAACCTCCTGGCCTTTTAGAATTTCTTCTTCATCATGTTCTATACCTCCTAGAGTTGAGGAGAAGCTTTCTATCTTCGATCCACATCCGATAACAAGGACACTCCATTCATATATTTTATGGAAAGTTTTAGGTCAGAAAAACATCACGTCACTCACTTGTCATGACGGGGATAGAACCTCTACTTGTGCACAAAACTTCTCATACAATTATCACTATAATGAAGGTACATTTCAATCAAGTCTTTTATGGCATTCTATATTTGGACACATGAACTATGACAACCTTCGTTTGTTGAAGAAAAATGGTGCTATTGGCTTACCTACAATTCCTAGGAAATTTACGCAATGTGATGCTTGTATTCTAGGAAAGCACAAAAAATAGTCTTTTCATGATTCTCATTCCAGAGACATAGAAAAATTGAACTCATTCATCAAGATTTATGTATCCCAATTCCTATTCCTTCTGCAAATGGTAATAAATATATGATGAAATTTATTGATGACTACACCAGAATGTGTTGGGTTTATTTATTTAAGAACAAATATGATTCTTTTGAAACATTCAAGAACTTGCATGGATGGATTTAAAATAATGCACAATCTCATATTGGATGTATTCGCACCAATAATGGAAAATAATACACTTCAAATGAATTTGAAAACTATCTTCACCAGCATGGGATCAAAAATCAAACATTTGTGCCTTATAATCCCCAACATAACAGAGTAGTTTATCCATAAAATTCCATGGATATTCCACTAGACAATTTGTCACAACATATATGATAATATTATATTAAAAATTTTGAGATTCTACACTATGAAAGTTTGATTAAACTTTAAGATTTGTAGATTTAAATCTAATTAGTGCATGCATGAAAATATAAATTATGCAAAAAAGTAGAGAACGAAAAAATAATATCAAACACTCATAGGACACAATATATTATCTTTGGGAAACCCCTTCGGGAGAAAACCCAACTAGAAGGTGAGGGTGCTTTGCTCTCTTTCTCTGTCTGGAAATATGGCTGCGAGTACAAAGAAGTAATGTCCGTGGCATGTCAGTTGCTACAGTGCAGGGATCTTCTCTATGTGATATACCTCCTATCCCTCCTGGCTATATTTTCTCAACTATAGAAGAAAATCCTCTCGAAAGAATGGAATTCCTCTTCCTCCTAGTTGCCCGGTTATAACACAACCCGATAGCCTACTAGTGGTTAATTATGACTACATCAACCCTTAAATAGAGTTACAAAATACACTCTTCCAGAGTATTTTACATCCAAAAAATGTGGCTAGCCCCTTTTCCATGAATAATGGGGGCTGATGCGGCATCCTCCCAAACTATAGCTGTCAAAAAATGAATGTCAACTTATGAGTGGCATAACCTTTACATAGGTACTCTGACTAACGTGATTCATGTGCCATTGGAAATTTCTTCGTGTGTAGAATAACACGAAAAGGTCCACCATCAAGGGGAAAAAATCCGCACCCAAAAAACGTTGTTTGAAGCCTCAAAACGCTCTCGAAAGGTTTCATACCCCATTTTGTGAAACTAGGCCTCACTAGTAAAAACAGCCCCATGAGTTGATTCCTCCTCTTTTTCCACTCCAAATACATTAAGATGGATGAAAAACAGTATTATGATATAATTCAGATCACACCTCCCCATTTTGGGAAGATTTTGGTCCCTAGAAGCTTTTACTAAATGAGGTGAGGAAAATTGTCCTCCACCTTCTCTCTAGTGTACCATTTAGTTTTTCCTAGAAGTTGTCCTTTCAACCCAATGTGCGATAGGTCTTGTTGTCCATGTCTTGTAGTTATGGACCTATTCTGCAAAACTGTATCTTCTATCAAGTCTGCCTAAGCTTCTGGTGAAGACTCCTCCACAGAAGGTAGGACTTGTTCCTCTTCCTCATCTAGAATGGAAGGCTCACAGAGTTTCAAATTCTCTACATTCAAAACTGAGTAAATGCACACATATGGTGGTAAAATGAGTTGATAGGAATTATCACCCACCTTTTCCAGTATCTCAAACAGACCATATCTGAGAGCCTTTATTTTCTTACCAACTCCCTGCAACTTCTCCTTGTTCAATTGTAGCCATATTTTGTCTCCCACCTTGAATGTTTTCACTGTTCTATGTTGATAATGCCTGACCTTATACTTCTCCTGTGACTTTTGTAGTGCTTCGTGTACATCTAGATGGATTTTCCTATTATTCTATATAAACCTTTTAGCCCTCAAAGAATCTCCTATATGATCTTCCCTCACTCCTCCCTGTTGCCCATATGCAATATCCAAATGTGAAGGTGGAAAATATCCAAAACATGTCTCAAGTGGGTACTTTCCTATAAAAGTGTGGATTGATCTGTTATAAGAATGTTGTATATATACCATATTTTCATCCTAGGTCTTCGGATGCTTCTAGTTGTATCCCCTCATAAGCTACACCAAAGTCTTGTTGACTACTTTTGTCTGTCCATCCGTCTGTGGATGGAATGTTGTAGATTTGTTCAACTTCGTGTCTGTCTTTTCCCACAATGTAATCCAGAATTCACTGAGAAATATGGTATCCCTGTATGAAATTATGCTCCTCGGTATCCCAAAATTCACCGTGACCTGTCCAAAGAACACGTTTGCTACTTCTTGTCCGTTGATGGTCTTTTTACAGGGCATCAAAACACACGTCTTGTTGAACTTTTCAACTACCATGAATTGGTAGTCATGTCCCTTCCTGTTTTTCGGTAACCCTTCCACAAATGCCATGGAAATTATTTCCCAAGGACGAGTAGGTATAGTTAAGGGATGGTATATACCATGTTTCATGTTTCTAGGCTTGATGGTACAAAAAAGCATGCATCCTCTTATGAACCTAGCTACCTGCTCTTGCATCTTGGGCCAATACACATACCTTTGCAAGTTATCCATGGTCTTCCCTACACCAAATTTCCCTGCAACCTTGGAGAGTTGAGCCTCTCTAATCAACTCCAACTGCTCACCTTTAGGAAGACATAACTTATCTAGCCTATATAGTAACCCATCTTGGAGATGGTAGTCAATGGTGTTGTCACCATCGTGCACATGAATTTGAATCTACAACTGCTAATACACCTCCTTGAAGTCCCCGTCCTCTAAATATGCCTCTCTATATGCATCATGGGTGAATGGCTCCTTGTGCATAAGTGTCGCCAAATTTGTGATCTGTGATGTGGGTGGCATCGACAACATGTATACCAACGTGTTTGAGCTTCCCTTCTTATACTTGATCACCAAATGAACCTACTGTTGAAACCCCATCCACTTGTGGTGCTTGGTCTATTGTAGCTTATTCTGGGCCTGCAAGTACTATAATGACAGGTGATCTGTGTGGATTATTGTCTCCATTTCCATCAGATAACGTTTCCACTTCTTCACGTCTTGCACCATGGCATAGAGTTCCTTATCTTAGGTAGGGTATTTATTGATTTCCCCATGAAAATCTTGAGAATGGTAAGATAAAGGACTTCCTCCCTACATCAAGACAACTCCCATAACATACCCACTCTCATCTGTCTCCACTTCAAAAGGTTGGTGAAATTTTGGTAATGCCATAATTGGTGCTTGATTGATCTTCTTCTTTAACTCCTAGAATGCCCTTTGATGACCTTTTCCCCACTAAAAACTCTTACCACTTGCTATTATGGCATGGAGAAGTTCTTCTACCACTAAAAACAAGGCTATGAATTTATTTATGTATTGTTATTCCACAATGAAACTCCTAAAAAAAATTAGTAGGCATTGGCCATTTCATGATGGCCTCCATCTTGGGGGGATCTATCTTTAGCTCTCCTCCACCGATCACATACCCATATACACCAAAGAATACTACAAAAACTTGCACTTCTTGAGATTTTCTAGTAGTTGGCACTTCTTTAATGTTTCTAGCACTTGCGTCAAATGTGACATATGCTCCTCCCAGGTAGCATTATATACTTGTATATCATCCAAATATACAATAACAAATGAATCTATAAAAGGGCATAGTATATCATTCATTAATCTCATAAATGTAGTTGTTGCATTGCATAGTCCAAATGGCATGACTAACCACTCATACAAACCTTGCCTAGTTTTGAAAGCAATCTTCCATGTATCTTCTTCTTTGACTCGAACTTGGTGATATCTAAACTTCAAGTCCAACTTGGTGAAGGAATTTTCATGTTGCAACTGATCTATCAGATCATCTATCATGGGAAGGGGGTATTTGTTCTTGAGCATGATTTTATTCAACACCCTATAATCTACACACATCTGCCAAGTTCCATCCTTCTTTGGCACAATGATGATGGGTGACCCACATGGTGATGTACAAGGTCGAATTACACCCTGTTCTAGCAACTGCTGCAAGTATTTCTTCACCTCACTTACTTTTATAACATAATTTCTATATATCCCAATATTTGGCAATGAGGAGTCTAGAAATAGCTGGGTCTCATGCTCCACTTCTCTCTTAGGTGGCAACACTTTAGGCTCTTAAAACACATCCTTGTATGCCTGTAACAACTCCTCCAATTTTTTCTTTTGTTTCTTAGTACACCCCTCCAGGGATTCCTTGCCTCTTATTGAATCCTCTTCCCTTATGGGAATTTTGAGGTCTAAAATAGGCCTCTTAAGGAAATTATAAAATAATAGTGGAAATAATAAAATAAAATGTGATTACATCATCAAATTTTAGAGCGAAAAAAAACTACATTTTCAACTCGTATTTTACGCTTATCTCCCAAAGTTTTTACTAAAATTTTGAGCGGGAGTACTTGTTGGATGCAAAATTTAATTCCTCATCCAAGAAGTACCCATGTTTCATACTTTCAATGGATCCTTATCCACGCAAAATGATAAATACATGAAAAACGTGATTGCAATCACATTTTTATTGTATTTCTCATTTTTTGTGTAGTAGGGCCCATCAAAAGTATGCAACATGGGTACTCCTTGGATGAGGAATTAATTTTTTCATCCAATGAGTACTCCTACTCGAAATTTGAGTAAATAATTTGGGAGATAAGTTGAAAATACAAATTGAGAAAGTAGTTTTATTATTTTATTATTTTTTAATCTTTTTACCCTTTTACTTCAAAAATGGTGAATCATCCCCCATGGTTGACATCACCATCTTGAATCCTGTTGGTTCTTATAAATTTTATTTTGGTTGTACATTTTTCTTAGGAGGCCCATTTTAGACCTCAAAATTCCACAAATGATATTGTCCTTCTCGTAAAAACAATAAAACATACTTCTTGCTAGAACTAATCAATTTCTTGGCTTGATTGGCACTTACTAGTGAAATTTTTGAGTTTCCTTTGTGCCCATTGATTATGAATTACTTTCCATCCTTGATAGGTTGGTATTGATTGAATTTCCTCATGAATATTTCATCTCGCACATAAATGTATGGACTCCCAAATACGACTCTGCATACATCAAGTGGAACCATTGATAGCAAATCTAATTCTACATTATTTTTCACCTTCAACTATACATCCTTATTTACCCATCCCAGCGGGTATGGGTTTGTATGGTCACGAACTTATAGCCCCAAATTCTTGACTAGGTCTACTACAATAAGATTCGCCTGCTATCCTGAGTAAAACAGAGCATCAATGTTTGTCTTCTTGAATTTTATCTTTATATGGAAGAGTTTGGTCATTTATTTATCTTCATGTAGCTGAAGGTTACCTAGATTCACTTCCTTATTCACTAATGTACAGAATATATTCTCATCCATATTCGAGCTACTTTCAACTTAGTTGCTCAAATCAGTGGCCATGATATTCTTCTTCTTGTTCTTAGGTTTAGCTTTGGATGTAACTTCTATCAATTATCCTCTATATGGCCATCACTGTTGTAATGGTTGTTGTGGTTGCTAAGATCTATGCATTTATGTTTTGTGGTTACCATATTTTTATATTTCCCCCCTTTTTTTCTTGCTCTTCTCCTCCTTAGAAGCGTCTTGTTTCTCCTTCTCCTTTGATCCACTTGATTGCACTCTTTTTAGGCCTGTGTTCTCTAGGTACTATGCATGTACACAAGCCGCATCAACTGATTTGGGCTTGAACAACATCACTTGCTCACGTAGATGGCAGTGCAGACCCCCCAAATACTTGAGGATTAAGTCTCGGTTCTTTGAGGAGATACCCAACATTATAGTCATTTTTTTGAATTTTGTGGTGGACTCCTACACACTTTGGCCCAAATTTTTCCTGAAGTAATTCCACTAGATCCAATGGTCGTCCACATACTCAATGGGATAAAATTGTGACTTAATGAGGGTTTTAAAATCCTCCTGCTTAGCCACTAGAGGTTTGCCCTCCAACCTCATGGTTTTCGTGTGGCTCTCCCACTAAGTCAATGCATGGCCCTCCAATTTCAGTCGTACAAATGAGATATTTTTCCCTTCCTCGATCTGATGGACATTGAAATAAACTTCTAGTTGCTACAATTAGTGGTTCAGCTTTAGAGCGTTAATATATTCATCGTATTACTTGATATTAACTTTTCCTTCCACTTTAAAGAGGGACTGCGACTAGTTCACGATACTCGAACTAGGTTAATATTTTTCAGGCTCTTTCTTCAGCTACTTCTTTGTTTCTCCTTGATATTCTATTCTTCGTTCTGATTTTTCCTCTACATTCGAACCCTAGTATTCTCCAAATATCCCCAAATTATTCCTTAGGGCCGCCATGAGGAGGTTTACATTGTGGTTTATATCTGCGACTTGTTGTTCAAGTCGCAAAAACCTCACATCTACAGGATCATGAGGTTCGCTTACAGATTCGTCACCCATGATTAGGGTTTTATGATTTTCGACCCCGCCAACCTAGATCCCTGTAATCTCCACAAAATACCCAAATAAACTTGCTCTGATACCAAATGATCCGTAAAATGTTGTGGATATTCCACTGGGCAGTTCGTCATAACAGATATGATAATATTATATTTAAAAAAATGAGATTCTACAGTATTACAGTTTTATTAAACTTTAAGATGCGTTGATTTAATTGTAATTAGTGCATTCATGCAATATAAATTATGCATAAAAGTAGAGAATGATAAAATAATGTCACACACATATAATAAACAATATATTATCTCAAGGAAACCCATTTGGGAGAAAACCCCGCTAGAAGGCAAGGTCGCTTCATTCTCTTTCTCTATCTAGAAATATGGTTGTAGGTACAAAGAAGTAATGCATGTGACCCATGGGCTGCTACAATGCACAGATCCTCTTTGTGTGCTCTACCTCCTATCTCTCCTGCCTATCTTTTCTCATCTATGGAACAAAATTCACTCGAAAGAACAGAATGCCTCTTCCTCCTAGTGGTCCGATTATAACACAACTCGATAGTATACTAGTGGTTAATTTTGACTACATCAACTCTTAACTAGAGTTACAAAATATACTCTTCTAGAGTATTTTACATAAAAAAACATATGTCTAGACCTTTTCCATGAATAATGGGGGCTGGTGTGGCATCCTCCCAAACTATACGTGTCAAAATAGGAAGGTCAAATTCTGAGTGGTATTATGTTTGCATACGAACTTTGATTGATGCAATTTTTGTGTCATTGGAAAGATGTATGTTTGTAGAATAGCATGAAAATTTCCTAATTAATGGGAAAAATTTTACCCCCAAAAAATATCGTTTTAAGCCTCAAAATGATCCCGAAAGGTTTCAGACCATGTTTTTCCAAACAGGGCCCCGCTAGTAAAAACAGTCCTATGAGGTGATTCCTCCACATTTTCCACTCCAAATGCATCGAGATGGATGAAAAATAATATAATTATCCAATCTGTATAAGTATCTAAAATAATGAACATGAAAATATTAAATATGGTACATTCCATGATGCTTTTCAAGAATGTTAAACTGATGTTTTGTGTTGATGCAGTTGTATGTGTTGTGTATATAAAGAATAGGTGTCCATCTAATGCTTTAGAAAATAGGAATCCCTATGAAATTTTGTATGGCCAAATTCCTTCGGTGATGCATCTCAGTATTTTTGGTTCCACCTGTTATGACTTGATACCTAAGGAACAAAGAAACAAACTAGGTGCAAGGATTTACAAGTGTATCTTCTTGGGGTATTCAAATGCCTCCAAAGCATACCATATTTATCCCGAAGTAAATAAGAATTTTATAATATCCAGATATGTGATCTTTTTGGAATCTTCCAAGGCTAAAAATGTTGGTGAGTGGAAACTTTATCGCTTGGATAGATTCATCCATGCAAAATGTTTTCAAGAGTTTGATAATGTGATTCTACATCTTGAAGGGGGGATTCCTATACTGGATAAATCTATGGAATATTCTTCTAAAGAACGATTTTTAGGTAGCCATTTTGGGGTTAATGGTGCAATCCACATATCCTCTTTTACAATTAAAGCAAAAGTGGAGAACTTTGAATTTGTGGATAATGCTTGTGTGATACATTTACATCCATTGAGGTTTGAAATATTTCCAAATATGCAAAAATTAGGGAAAATAGATGATTGTATTCTTTTTGGAAATTGTTTTGTTATGAAGGTGATTGAATCTATGGATAGGAGGTTCACAGATTTACCTATATTTAATCTTGCTAATTTTTCAGTCATTGACATTGTTATCTATTGTTGAATGATAGAGACTCTCAAACTAAAATATGGTTTTAGTATTTGTGTAAAAACTTTAGTGTTGGAGGATCACCTATTGTGGATACTGCTAGATGTTTGGGTGAAATGAATAAATTTATTTGCACTATTTCAACGTTATACCCAAAAAAAAAAAATTGGAGCATGAGATCTATGTGGATATGGAAATGAATGGTATGAAGGATTTCCATACTTAATGCAATTATGGAGAGCAATTCTTGTCATTCCAAGAAGCACAACAATATGTGAAAGAGGCTTCTCAAAATTAAATAGGATTAAAACTAATTATAGATCAAGGATTTCATTGTAAATGTTAGAGATGTTGAGATTACTCTCTTAGTGCACTGCATGCTCTAAATGAGGTAGATTTCCATGTTATTTATTATGTATGGAAACAAATGAAAAGTAAAAAGCCCCTCTAATTGAGAAAATAGATTGAAATTTTCAATGATATAAGTCCAAATAATTTTCAATATCATTTAATGAATGGAAGAAACATTTTCTTAGATGTTTCTTGAATAAAATTTGAGAATTTTGTTTCGTTATTTGTTAGTTTTATTGAATTTTTAAAATATTTTGATATAACCACGATGTAATTTTTTCAAGATATAAAATTTTAAAAAAACATTATTTTATTTATAATTTTTTAATAAAAAAATTATTTATTTTACACTTGCCAATTGAAATACACTCTTTTTTTAACGTTTCAAAAATTAAAAGTTAGATGAATATATTACCTTATACATGAAATTAGTACTAATTCTTCAAATTTGATCACTACGCTTATAAAACTTCCTCATCATGTAAATGTTTGTTGAATGAAAATGAAATTAGGTAAAGTCAAAATAAAGTTTTGAATATGAGATATGCTAGTAAAAAGTAATTTTTTTGATGTTTTGTAATGAGATTTTGCCAATTCGGTTAATTTTCCCACTCACTATGGGAGGGAAGGACAACGGTGACATGTACTAGCCAGGACTAGCCTTAAATTTAGTTAGCATTCCAAATAAATGTGGAGCCAAGAAATATTGCACTACATTCATGTCGAGTGATTAAGATCATTGAGTAGTGAGATAAATTATAGGTCGTTGTAGATTTCTCATAAACAGGTAACATTTTCATTTGAATCTGAGAATATATTCCTTTGTTCTCAATGGGTTTTTCTCTACGAGTAAAATCCACTCAACGGGTTTT
Organism: Pinus albicaulis; assembly: GCA_034641835.2. Taxonomy (NCBI): domain Eukaryota; kingdom Viridiplantae; phylum Streptophyta; class Pinopsida; order Pinales; family Pinaceae; genus Pinus; species Pinus albicaulis. Next base: position 1,246,644,594 of record CM076578.1, on the reverse strand, counting down.
TTTCTACGAGTAAAATCCACTCAATGGGTTTTTCTCGACGAGTAAAATCCACTCAACGGGTTTTTTTCTACGAGTAAAATCCACTGGTCTACCCCACCTACCGTCATTTCTCTTTGATATTAGATAGATGTAAAATTATGATTTTAATAAATTGTACTTTTAAATTAATTTAATTCTCTGACTATATTTAAATTTTTAAAATTAAAGTTTAGTTAATTACTTTGGACTTATATTTATACAATTATATGGACTAAGTAAGCTATTTTTCATTTTCTAATTTTCCCTTTATTGAATAAAATTTGGAGTAATTTTTAAGTGTAAATTTTTTGAGTTTCCAATGGATTTATGGGCAGAACTTGATGAAAGATTTTGTGGTAAATTATTGATTTGTGTTATTTAAATTGTTTTTTTAATTGTAGATATGGATTCAACACCCTCAAAGAAACCCTAGGGCATTTGGATTGTCTAGATTTCACCAGTGAATCTTGTGATTTCAATGAATCCCTATTAGATTCCATACAAATTAGATCGAAAAATAAATCAGAAAAATTTTCAAAATGCCGCACTTAAATACTACTCGATAAAATTTTAATAATGATTAATTTTTTAATCATGTAATATTCCAAAAAAAATTGTTTTATTTCTATGTAGTAAATATAAAACTGATAATTATTTTAATATATGTGCTTATTTTGGATTAAGGTTGGATTTTCATAATTTTAATAATGTATCCATAATTAATAAATAGGTGATATGATTTAACCTTTATAAAATGGCTACAAAATATCTTTAGTTATAATTATTTTATTTTTTAATTTAATTAAAAGGAAGTTATAAAATTAAAATAAAATAATATATTTGTGGTGGTGGCGGTGTTAGTGTTGCAGTGGTGAAAGCGACCAAGGAGTTGAAGAGGTTTTGTGATGTGACATGTACATAGCATTGCGATGTAGCTCAAGCTTGGGTGGAGGTGGAAGGGCACTGGCTGTGGAACCCAAACCTCGACGCCAATAACGAAAGCAGTAGGAGGTGGGGTCAAGCTCAGAGGCAATCTGGAACTTTCGAGGACCCCAACATGAATATTGAACATCGTTGAGGAAGAGGCACAATCCCTCTTGCACCACCAAAGGCAAATCTAACCCATCTATGAAAATACAACTAGAAGCCTATGAGAAATTCCGTTGGGAAGAGCATGAGGTGGTTATGGCAGCGTTGGCTCAAATCCAACATTTCCAGTGCCAGCTTCGAGAGCAGGTGGTGGTGGTTTGGTGCAGACATGTGTGCATTTTGGACAAGTTGGAGCAATTAGAGGCTTGGTTGGCCCATCTCGACCAACACGTCGTTTTCCCATCCCTCCCCCCCACCCTCCAAATGGGATGGGTCTAGATAACCCAACTTCTATCAAATTTTATGATTGAGTGTGTGTTTTGGGGTTGTGTTCATTTTGGTAGTCTTTTGGTATATCTTTTGTTTTGGTGTTGTGTTCATTTTAGTAGTGTTTTGGTATATCTTTCCCTTATGGTTATGGTCGGTTATCCTATGCATTTTTTGGACAATTTATTTTTGACTAACGTCAATGATCAATAGACACGATCGGGGTGAGACTGCCAGAGATTTTAGCAATAGTCTTGTAAATATTTTCTTTTGCAACTAACATAATGTTTCAACTTACAAAAAGAAAAAAAGATAGAAATTGAATATGTGGTATTAATAAGCCATGGTATTGGGCTACGGTATTAGAAAAAAAAACATAAATTAACTTTCCCATGATTAGAAATCTTCTTAAAACATTTAAATATTTATATGTTTAACTCATATAATACTAATAAATATGTACTCTTATTCCTTATTACCTGCTACACACACACACACACACACACACACACACACATATATATAATTTAAAATTAATTTATTATTAAAAGCTAATATAAAGTTTTAACATAATAGAGTTTCTCATTAAAAAAAAGTTATACAATTGAATTGAAATAAAATATTTGATTTGAAATGAGTTAAGTTTTTTGGGCAAGTGGTATTGATAAGCCATGGTACTGGGTTATGGTATTATAAAAAAGACTATTTACAAGCTAATAGTATCCATGGTAAAATGGAGTTAAATACCCATCGTTAAGAATCTTGTTTTAAATATTTATAAAAATATTTTGATTTTGAAATGAGTTATGGCTTTTGGACATGTAGTATTGATAAGTCATGGTATTGATGAATGATATTGTAACAAAGCTTAAATTATTATGACACATGAAAAAAAAATATATATATATATATATATATATATATATATATATAGATATATATATATATATATTTTAATTTTATATTTTTAATATAATTTTATATATGATAATTCAATTTACAACCACATAAAAATATTCATCAACCAATTAAAAGAAACCAATTTACATTTAAAAAAATAAAAGTTAAATTCTTTAATTTTTAATTTTCAAAATATCTAATTTGATATTATTTTTTTATAGAGTTTGTTAAAAATTTTCAAAACTAATTAAAAATCGAAACTTTTTGAATAAAATAAAAAACAATATAACATGCTTTGTGGAGTATAAAAAACAAATTATCAAAAATAATATTCTTTAATGATAATTTATAGTAACATTTCATAATCATAAAACAAAAATATTACCAAAAAAATAAAAATTTGTATAACTATTATTTATATTGTATATTTCATAAAGTCAATTCTACAAATGCAAAAATATGAGCTTTAATATCTTAATGGTTTTCGTAGTTCACTTTATCTATGTTTGTGCTTATCTACATTCATCCTCCTAAATATTAGATGTTTTAAATTTTATTATATTATTGATAAGAGAATTAGATATGTTGAAAAATATAACAATTTGTTTTGAAACAAAATATGGAAATTTTGAAAACTTGATGGTATTAGAATTTTAAAGAAAAACACAAATAATATTCTTAACTCCATTCTATTGTTAGAATTCATCTCCATCTTAATTTTTATTTATTTATTAAATTAAATACAAATTAAATAATTGCATATGTATGTATATAATAATTAAATAAAAAATATTTGTAAATTCATTTTAGATTTGGATTTATAAAGCACAGAAAAAAGTTAAATTTGTTAATACTTAAATTTTTCTATATAAAGATTTTAAAACATAATAAATCATTAAATAATATATATTTACATTAAAAAAAACATTTTTTTCCATCTGCATTCTTTTAGAGAGGAAAAAAATCAACTTCTCTCTAAAGTGATTTGTTGGTACGAAACCAACCTACTTGTATACTAAAAAATTCATAAGGTTGAAAGCGAGTATAACAATATTTAAGACATTATCACTCATCATGTTATTAGCCAAACTTTGAAACTCTTTGGAGAAGATAACAACCATTATACCCAATCACCCTATATAAATCCAATTGACAAAATTTAATTTTCTTAATATCCAATAAAACTATATTTAAAATAGATTAAAAATATTATCACTCAATCACAACACCTTTAATATTATTTTTAAAATTTACAACATAATTTTCCTATGTTTATTATTTTAATTACATTTTATTTTATTTGTTACCATATTTAAATATAATCCATCTAAATGTATATATTGATGAATTACTACGAAGATATAGTATTGATAAAAAATTTACTAAAACAAATATCATTTAACAATTTGATATGTAATTGTTAAACTATTATCTTAAAAAAATCACTTTAACAACTTGAAAAGTTCATGTGCATAATTTCAATATTGAATTTCATGAACATGAAAGAAAATCAATTTCACACAATCTTTAAAAATATATAAAATTATATATTAAAATTTGTAAATATTATTATATTTTAATTTTAAAATACAGAAGAACTATATAAAAACTTAAAATTTTAATATATATATAATTGAAAAAATAAATTTATAATTGTATTTGTTTTTAAACTTATATTCACAAAGATAATGTTCCCAAACATAATGTTTGTTAGTTATTTTGGTTTCCTATTTTGCATGACTTCTTTAGTGAGATACTGTGTAATTAACAAATACTAATAAGCAACAATGCTAACCTAATTGAAATAGAAATAGTTGGAATAGTTTTTATGACTTTCAAGACACTACTCTCGATTTGTGTACTATCTTGAATTAGTGTTTGGGTCGAGGGCTACATAACACATGTTTTTACCATAATACTTGTTAGTGAATTGGTTGTTGCTTTTTCCCTTGAAAGAGAGTTACTAAATTCTAGTTAATTAGCAAAACTACACACATCAATAATGGTCATTTTCCAATTAAAGATACCTTATTTCACAATGGGAAAACTTCAGACATGATTAACCAATAAATTTTCAATTGAACATATTCTACTAATTTTAGAGATGATGAAAAATTCATCGCAAAATACAAAAATGCATTTACATAACAACAAACAATAATTTCCTACTTAATAATTCTCCATTACAAATCATTACCTCATTGAATCTTCCTATGCTATGATGTATCTAATAAGATTTTAACCATCATGTTCTAAGATGGTGCTAGAGGACCACTCAGATTTTTCATAAGAGGAATGTACAATTTAATTGGAGAATCGAAAGATCAACTTCAAAATTGGTAGTCGGATGAGCAGCCATAGATATGTAGAAGCAAAAAAATAGAAGTTGACATTTCAAGGTATCATATTTGAGATTTAGCATTTCTTTTCGAGTTTCCATATATTATTATTATTATTATACATAATATTTAATTATAAACTATATTTTATATAAAACCATTACATATTAAAACATAAACAAAAGCATATATATTTTAAATTATAATTTCACTTTATATACAGTATATATTATACAAACCATTTAGCAATACCATTATAATTGCTAAATGGATTTAATGCAAACTCATATACCATTGGGGAAACACAAATCCAGAGTGACTTATATACGAATGTGTAACTTTAAACTAATGTCCATCTCACCAAACCATCCAACTGCAAAGACTTATCACTATCACAAGGCAGGAAAGGTGAGTTGGGAAACATTCAAGACGTTGACTAGTCTCTCGAGCTTTTGGGCCTTAAACCACCAAAAACATCCAGATGGAGATTCCTTTCAAGAGAGTTTTCATTAAATTTTTCCTTATCGGGACTTAAAAATATTGGCATTGAACCCTCACAACTCTCATAGAGAATTTTTTCAACAGATTTTTTTTTTTCCGATTTAATTGAAAATGAAAATTGTTTTTTAAATAAATGTTCCTGTATTTTGAAGATTTTATTTATAATTAGCGCCTTGAACCAAATGGTATTTTTTCTTGTTATTATTTTGAATTTCATTATTACGATTTCACTCGGATCAAATAATTTGGAAGAAAGAAAAACCATGAACACTATGATTAATAATAATCAATCCCATACCATTTATTATTTTGTGCAAATATGGTGAGGTGGTACTCACTTATGGCTTGACCATGGGCGTGGTGGAGAGTATTCATGGTGGCATGACTATTGGTAGATCGAGGCACATGGCAAGGTTTTATGAAACACCATACTTCAGGCTCATTGAAACTTAGACACGTTGAAACTTAGACAAGTGCATGTATCGTACAGTCTTTTGCTTTGATCAATGATGTGAATCACTCAACCACCATTAGCGCAATGGACTACCCTTTTGTCCTTTCACCGCCATACTTCATTCTCATTTTAAAGAGTTGGGAGCTGGGAGCTTGAATCCTACGGTGGCATGACTAAGAACATGGAATTTGTTGACTAATCCTACGGTGGTATGAGCTTGGAGCTTGAATCCGTGAAGCCGGAGGTCAAATGGTGAAGGCACTTGACTTTCAGCAGATCCACCCAGGATCAAACTTCCGTGGAGACATATGCCTGTTGTGTCTTGGCTAGAAGAGTAGACGACCCCATAGCGGATGTTTCGTCTCTTGTTGAGGCATAAGTTAATTGCTATTGTGTGCGACTTGCACGCTGTTGCACCTAGCGTAGGTTTATAGTGGCAGCTAGTTGGATTTGAACCCGGGCCTTGCTCAGGCAACTCTCACCAGTTACCGATTACCCTAGATCTAAAAAAAACATGGAATTTATTTTGTTACAGGAAGGTATCCATGGATTTCTGATTGTGTCGCTTAGATTCACCGTCCAAAATTTATGTGTACTAGGGCAGAGACAATTACGTACGTCAGGTTCGATTCCACACGGTAAGACTCAAATTTCTTATTCCTTCCCGAGTATATACATGTTTGAAGTTGTTTTACAATTATTTCTATCAATTTCACTTACTGATGATTTGCCTCGGTCTCCCAATCCAAGACGATCTTCAAGCTCTCGCCCATATTCAAAAATCAGGTTTCCAGTCGTACTCTAGATATGCAATTCAAATCATTCGATTCACGTGAATGTTGAAGATCATGTCAAGAAGTGCCATTTTTACTTGGTCTACTATCTTTTCTCTCATGTTTTCTGGATATTTTAGTGGATTTATTTGGGCACCTCTATTACAGTAACATTGAAAGAAAAGGGGAAGAAAATATGCCATTTCTACAGGGATGAGATTTTTTCTTGTGGAATCATGACATTTATATTTCCTAGTTAGTATTAATGTGCAACATTTACAGTGAGGGTAAAAGGAGACAATCATGCATATTTGCCTATTTCTAGGTTTCTCTAATCATTAAGTCGCAATGTTATAAATAGTTGAATGGACACTGCAAATATTTTTTAAACCATTTAGAAATTTCAAGACGGCTTTTGTTTTTGAAATTGTTGCAAATAGTTTGCATCCTATTTTCAGAAAAAGAAATAAAAAAAGAGACACCTACCATATTCATTCAGTATTAATGGTTCCTTCTTCAACATATCCAACCCTTGTTTATAAGTTGCTGCATTTTTTGTCAATATTTGGGCACGGTTGTGAAATGGTGAAGGCTATGGAGACTCTCATCCGAATTTGTGGATACCTGGATACATGGAAGACCTCTGCGGTGACATCATATTCCCTAATCAAGGTAACCCTGATCTTCATTGTTATCTACTATTCATTGTTCTCTGTCTTCTAATTTTCAGAATATGTATGAACAAAAATTATGCCTGCAGTTTATTTCATTCAACCAGACAGAAAGATAAACAAATATAGTGTTTTTCATTCCGGATTTTTGGGAGGTAACAACCTCGATCAGGGCGTGTCTTAACGAACCTAAGTAATTGGTACACTGAGAAGCAAGAAAAAACAAATTAAAATTATGGAAGTCAATGGCAGAGGAAAAGTGAGTAGAAGAGGAAACGTGACTAGCAAATGTTACCTAAGGAGGGAAGAAGGAACTGACTCCTTGGCCGCTTTTGCATGCTATGTAGACAGGGGAATTTCTAGAAGAAGGAGCAAGGAATCGTGGAAATAAAGAACTTTCTCCTTGACCCATTCACATGTTAAGTAGACAGAACCATGTTAAGTAGACATAACCATGTGATAGGGATACTGCTAGTTATGACATTGTAGTATATGAGCCATGACCAAACTGCAATGATGACATCGACCAACCTACACGATGTCATCGAATCTGTCATTTTAATCTCTACAGTGGAGGACGACAACCAAAATGTACAACTATGGAGTGTTTCTAGTTGAAATGGTACCGAGAAGATCACCTGACGCAGATGGAATTTCGGTGGGATTTCATTCACTGGTAGAATGAATGAGATGGTATTTCATTCGCTAAAAGAATGGGTTAGATGGTGTTTGTAGAGTGATTAGTTCCCAGATATTATTGTAACTGAAATTCCTAGATATTATTGTGGCAGAAGTGATTGATCACTCACTTTCAAAAGAAACGGACACAGAAGAAACTAAGATAACTGCGGATTCAATAATGGAAGAAATTATAGGAGTGTTGAGATTACAAGTTTTGCATTGCGTGACTGATCCTAGGGAGATACTTTCCATGATGGCAGTGGTTGACATGTTGAATGTTATAAATAACAATAAGCATGATCATGTCATCGCACATAGTAGATATCAATTTAAGTGTTTACATCTAATCAACTCAGTGACTTCATGACACTGTTGAGATTTAGAGGCACAGCTGTTGAGGACGATGAATCTCAATAGTGTCCCGCACAAGAACCTCACAATAGAATGCCTATCGACATAATTATAAATATTAATTTAAATTTAAGAACAATATATTAAAATATTAGTTACCATTGTTTTCATCTACTCACGATCACCTCACAGGTCGATGGAACAATATTTACTACAGACACGAACAAAAATATGTCAAGTCACAACAATCAAACAAAATTTGAACATTTTATGTTAATTTATATTTTTATTTTTAATTTATATTTTGTTCTAAGTTTATTTGAAATTTGATACATATTTGTTAAAATTATAAATTATAAATTTGATTTTATGTTAATTTATATTTTGTTTTTAGTTTATATTTTTTTTAAATTTATTTGAAATTTGAAATTATAAATCTGATTTAATTACAATAAAAATACACTTTTAAATAACATAATATCACACCATCTTACTCACATTTACGTATTTTATTAGCAACCAAAATCTCAAAAATTTTCCAAAAAAATGGTTAAAAAAACTTCAATTTTCAACCAAAAACCTCAAAACATAAAATTGTTCAAGAAAGAATACAACCCGTTCCTAGCCCTCGCAAAATGATAATACAACCCGTTTTGTATGTAACCCAAAAGAACGAATCCATATGAAGTGGGTAATTAAAGGGAGAAATTTTTGATAGTATGCTATGGGTTCTTAATTGCATCAATTATTTTATGTTTTATGTTTTAAATTAAATTTTGATATTGTAATTTTTTTTCAAAATGGTAATATTTTATTATTAAAATTAATAATATTGTGATGATATTTTTAGTAGTATAAAACATGATTATTTTTATTTTGCATGTGGATATATATAGAATTTAATTTAAAAATGAAATAGATTGTTTTATTAGAATTTAGTAAAATAATTTCAAGAAAGAATATGATTGTTAATGCTAAAAATGTATTTTTGAATACATAAATGGATTCAGCACTTACAGATTAAACAAGTTTATTAAATTTTCTATCAAATTTTAGTTAAAACTAACTAGAAAAAATGTAGTGTATCAAGTACAACTTGATTGGAGAATTTCAATAATTTCAAATGTGTAGATTGAAGAATTTCAATTATTTCAAATGTCTAAATAGATTTTTGTCAACACAAAGATGAGAATTTCTATAAAATAAGTATTACTATAACTATTTCAGTATAATCTAACTATTATCAACACCAAATATATTTATTTCAATATAATCTGACTATTTTATAAATATTACTAATTGACTAATTACAAAAAAATTTCCAAAAAAAAACTATTCCCCAAACAATAAATAAAACATCCTTTAACTTTCTTTTTGTAAATTAAAATTTAAAAATAATAATATATTTTTTAGAAAATCAATATTTCAAATTATCTAAAATATATATTTAAATATATAAATAAATTTAACAATCATTCTCATACTTATTAATTTATAAAATCTCAAAAAAATCATTATAAAATTTTACCAAAAGTCCAACAAAATTAAAATACAGCTAAAAATAAAAATGCATCTCATAAACATTGCTTCAACGGTTCAACGCCCAGCTGAGGTCATCTGCCGCGTGCCAACATTGCTTGGGAGCTCTAGATAAAAATATTTGAAAAAAGGTACCAATAAATGAATGGAAATATCTCTCCTTTCAGCGTTAACCTAAAAACCCGGTTACAGATCTTCCATAAATATAAATTATTTTAAAAAAACCAAAATTTAAATATATTTTATATACCCGCTCTTAACTGATCCTATACTCATTCGAAGCTAGAATTTAAATAAAATTTAAATAATCAATTGTGCTTATTTATTATTTCTTATCATTATTATTTATTATTTTAACGAATAATTATGTGTCGTTATTTATGTTTTCTTAGTGGATCATTATTATCTATTATTTTTAACTTCCTTAACACGGAAGAAATTTGAATACAATATTTTTTTATTGAATTTAATAATATATATTATAAAAAATAAAAATAAAAATTAATTGTTAAATTAGAAAATTATATATTATAAAATTTATATAATAAAAGTACATATTTTTTAAATATTAAATTTATTTAATCAGTTTAAAATTCAAATTCTATCTTTTTTGTCCTCATATTTATGTAGTGATTTGCCTAAAGTAAAATTACAGATACGATGAATGCCATTGTCCTTTTTATTTAATTAATTTTTTTAATCACTAAACTATATAAAATGATAAATGCTTTAATATTTAACTCTATTTTTTTAATTATTTTTCAAAATTAATACATGCCCACAATATTTTTTAATTATTGCTTTGCTTTGGCCTTTGGGTTCAAAAGCAAAGATGCTTCATTTGTCATTTCAATTCCCTGGTATTTTGTAATCCACCGCCACTAATTATTAATGCTGAACTCAAACGTAAACGCTGACGAAATAGAAAGGAAATGAGACAGAACGGAAATGAGAGTGTAACCTACACTACTTCTTCTTTCTTTTCTTTTTTTATTAGAAGAAAAAAAACGCTGTTATATATATTGAAAATATATGACAGTACATGTACATCATAACAGTTTCAGCTGATAAAAACTTAACAGCGAGACAATCAGAAATCCCAATTGCATGCAGAATTACTCAATTGAGGCAGTAATTCGATGCATAATCAAGCAAAATAATGGTACATTCCAGCGCTTTACTGATAGAAACATGAATCCCTAGAATGAAGAAGGAGAGCGTTGATAGTTGAAAAACGCCCATTGATGATCAACACCCCTTCTTATACAGGGAAAAATTTGTACCGGCTCGCTTGCATAGTAGCAGTCTACAGGCTCGCTTGTAGTAGATAATTAGTCAGGCTCGCTTGAGCAAATAAGAAATACAAATGATCAGGCTCGCCTGAGCAGAGGCTGGAAGCTCGGAACATCTTGAAACTAGACCTGCATAAACGTTGAAGGAAATTCGTCCAGCCATCTCCAAAAACTTGTATCTGGCTCGCATGATGCAGATCCAGCGGAAAAAGTCCTAATGTGAACAAAAGTCGGTAGTATGGTGCACTGGTAAACGTGATGCCTTTGAGATTGCGAGTGAACCAAAACCAATGAGCCAGCATATAGGTAAAGTACTGCAAAAAAACCTGTAGCCTTGTGGATAAACCCAGAAGTGGAAAAACTAAACTGCCATCTGCAAAAAACTATTCGCCCGAGCAACATGAGCTGAAGGGGAGGGCGAAAATCATTTGGAGACCCAAGGAGGGTCACAAACTCCATCCACCCTGGGATCATCAGCTGAAAAAATAGGGACCTCCCGGAGGTCAAGAAGTTCATCCCGGAAGAGGGATGAACTACTATACACCATGTAAAAAAATTTTACTTTGCAAAAATATTATCCTTATCTACCTACACAATATATTTAATTTGCCACTAACTATTACAAGCATGATTTACCATGAACCATATCCCACTCCATTATCAATACAACAATCGAGATTTCGGAATATATTCCACATATATATATCAAAACTTTAATAAGTCTAATGCTATGATTAAATTATTGGAAATAGGTTTTTTGTATCTTTCTAATAAGCTTTATGGGATTTGGGTTATAACTCCAGTTGTTAATCAATACTTTCGTGCTGTCAATCACCGTAGCGGACAGATGTTGGTTTCTCTGCCCTTGATTCATCTTACATGATCCAATGACGATTATGAGTTAGGGTTTTTGGTAATGACCTTTTCTCTCATAACCGTTTTCCATATTGTTTACGCTCATTTTCGTTCTTCGCTTCTCTGGAGATGCTCTCCGCCTCTGCGACAGTTATTCCAGGATTTTCTTCCGACCCCAAAGTCAGGTAACTGTGATTTCTTATCGGTTTGTGATTTTTTAGAAAGAAGAATAAATGTTTGTCAATTGCTTATCTTCCTCAGGTACCCTTTTACAACGAGAAATCTTTGTATCGAAGTCTGTCAAGCCTGCAAGAAATCTTCTGTCTTGACACGAGATTTTCGGCGTCGGAATCTTTAATTCGAACTAAAGCTTATTTCTTTCCAGTCAATACCCTAATGGGTGTATCGAAAATCTCATTATGTAATAACTGGATTTATTTATCTTTTTTCCAGAAGTGCCCATTTTATAGTTAAGCATGCTTGTAACTCTAGATTTGCTTTGCGTTTCGAGACTGTTCTTGGGGTTTCTTCATTATTCGAAGGAAGTTTTGTGGATTTTTCTTGGTTAACAGTTCAAAATTTCAATTATTTTGGAATGTACAGTTCGTATTTTACCACTACTGGAAGTTATAATGCAAGGAATCTAGGTTTATGATTTTCATATTTTAGCATGGTTTGAGATGGTATAATACTATTCGGAACTTCCAGAACATATATATATATATATTCCAAGATACAGTTTGGAAATTCTAAAAGTAATATCGTGTCAAATGAATGATATTCTACAGCTGTTTGATGTTGTGGGGAAAACACGGAATGAGAAAAGATAATAGGAGAAACTGAATTTGAAATTGAAAGAACTGAAGGATAGAATCACTTGGAAACTTTATTAATGAAATTCTCCGTATCTACAAGTCTCTCGGGCCATCTCTTTAAACTTAGTCTATTTCGTTATTACAACCATATTTCATTATTCAACCTACATTTTAATTATTCTAACTACATAGGTAAATTTACAATATTCATTGTCACATTTTAACAAACTCCACCTTGACAACAAATTGTCCATTCATCATCTTTCTGCAAGCTGAGAGAAGCAAGACACCATCTCAGCTTCTCTACTATAACTGGCTTCATGAATATATCTGCATGATTCTCCTGTGTGCGGACCTTCTTGAGGACTACTTTGCCGCCTTCGATTACATGTCTCACAAAGTGATACCTTACATCGATGTGCTTGGTCTTGCTGTGATAGGCTGGATTTGTGGCCAAATGAATAGCGCTTTGACAGTCACAAAACACATTAACTTTCTCTTGCGTCCTTCTAATCTCATCAAGAAAACCTTTTAACCAGATTTCCTCTTCACAGGAATGTGAAGCAGCTATATACTCTGCTTTAGTAGTGGACAAAGCAACTGTCTCTTGAAGCTTTGACATCCAACTGATTACTCCACCTGCAAGAGTAAAAACATAACCTATAATAGACCTCCTTTTGTCAAAATCCCCTGCATAATCAGCATCCACATATCTGCAGACTGTACCTTCACGACCATCAAAGCTGATGCAGTGGTCACTTGTGCCTCTCAAATACCGAAGCACCCATTTCACTGCTCGCCAATGTTCTTCCCCTAGATTTGCCATGAACCTGCTGACAACTCCAACTGCATGTGAAATGTCAGGTCTTGTAGAGACCATCACATACATTAAGTTGCCTACCGCATTTGCATATGGTACACGAGACATATAATGCTTTTCTTCATTAGTTCTAGGACTCAAATCCGAAGAAAGCTTAAAATGGGAAGCTAATGGAACATTAACAGGTTTCACATTGTTCATACCGAACTTTTCAAGTATTTTATCCACATACTTCTGTTGTGATAACCAAAGCTTACCATTCTTCCTGTCTCTGTGTATCTCCATGCTCAAGATATGTTTTGCCGCTCCAAGATCCTTCATTTCAAACGTCTTAGACAACTGAGCCTTTAACCTGTTGATTGCCTTTAACCTGCTGATTTCTTCCATGATTTTGCTTGCAATAAGCATATCATCAACATACAACACCAAGATAATGAATATGCCATTGAAACTTTTGAAGTATACACAATGATCATACTCACTTCTGATAAAATTCTGGCTCATCATGAAGGAATCAAACTTCTTGTACCATTGCCTGGGCGACTGCCTTAGGCCATACAATGATTTCCTGAGCTTGCAAACTAATCTTCTGTTGCGACCTTGTACAAAACCTTCTAGCTGATCCATATATATCTCTTCATCCAAATCACCATGAAGAAAGGTTGTTTTAACATCTAACTGTTCTAACTCAAGGTCAAGTAAAGTAGTTAGTGCTAACACAGTACGAATAGAAACAAGTTTAACTACTGGTGAAAAGATCTCATGAAAGTCAATACCTTCAACCTGAGAATACCCTTTTGCAACCAGTCTCGCCTTATACCTTTCGATACTTCCATCAACTTTTCTCTTCAACTTGAAGATCCATTTGCACCCAACAACGCTTCTCCCTTTAGGAAGTTCTACAAGATCCCAGGTATTGTTCTTGGCTAAGGAGTCCATTTCTTCTTCCATAGCCTTTTTCCATATCTTGCTATCTGCATCATCAACTTCTTCCTGATAACAAGATGGTTCCCCATCTTCAGTAATCAGTGCAAATGATGAAGCAAAGTCTTCATACCTTTTGGGTGTTCTTCTTTCCCTTGTAGACCTTCTTAGAGTGACTGGTTGTTGACTGGATTATGGAATTTCTCCAGTTTCCTCTGCTTCTCCACCTTTTTCAGAAGTTTCTCCTTCCTTTCGACTTTCTGGAAAAGGTACAGTCTCCAATTGAATCTGATGACCTGACGATACCTGCTTCTGTTCAACTTTTTCAACATCTGATTTTAAAACAGATGATTCATCAAATGTTACATCTCTACTAATGACTATATTCCGTGAAGTAGGATCCCACAACCTATATCCCTTCACTGAATAATCATATCCAACAAAGACACAAAATTTTGATTTTTGATCTAATTTTGAACGCTGATTTCTAGGAATAAGAACATAGGCATCACAACCAAAAATCTTCAACTGCGAATAATCACAAGACTGACCCGACCAAACTTCTTCAGGAATTTGACAATTTATTGCAACCGAAGGTGATCTGTTAACTAAATAACAAGCAGTAGATACTGCTTCTGCCCACAACTCCTTTTGCAGATTAGCATTACTAATCATGCTTCTGGCTCTTTCCATAAGAGTCTGATTCATCCATTCAGCAACACCATTATGCGGAGGAGTATAAACAACATTTTTATGTCTAACTATCCCTTCATCCTTACAAAATTGTTCAAATTCTAAAGAGGTAAATTCACCGCCATTGTCAGTTCTTAAACATTTGATTGATTTGCCTGTTTTCTTTTCCACCATTGTTTTAAATTGTTTAAACACATTAAACACATCAGCTTTCTTTTTCAACATATAGACCCAAAATTTTCTGGAGAAATCATCAATAAAAGTTACAAAATACAAGGCACCTCCATAGGACACAGTAGGAGATGGTCCCCACAGATCAGAATGAATATAGTCCAAAATCTACTTGTTATTATGATTCCCAGAGTTGAATCCGTGTTTACATTGTTTGCCAAACACACAATATTTACAAAAATCCAACTTCAAGGATTTCAAATCAGGAAGTAGCTTGCGATTCATCAGTACCTGAAGACCTTTCTCGCTCATGTGACCTAACCGCTGATGCCATAGACGAGAACCTTCTTCTGCTTTATCTGACACGATCGCTGCTTCACTGACTTGAGTACTTCCCTTGAGTCTGTACATGTTTTCGACCTTTTCAGCCTTCATAACAACCAAGGCTCCTTTCGAGACTTTCAACACTCCATTCTGACCTATAAACTTATAACCATGCGAATCCAAAACTCCCAAGGAAATCAAGTTTTTCTTTAGATCAGGGACATGCCTAACATCAGATAAGGTTTTAATTGTACCATCATACATTTTATTTTTCACAGTTCCAATCCCAACAGTCTGACATGATGCATTATTTCCCATGAAAACAGAATTACCATCTACAGTTTCATATGATGAAAACCAATTTCAGTGCGGACTCATATGATGAGAAGCACCAGAGTCTAATAGCCAATAGTCAGCATCTTGTGAGATATTACATACAGGGAGTGCTTCAGCAATTAAAACCTTATCATCCATACCTGAATCGACCTGATTTGCTTCCTTGTTGTTTTCTGCCTCCTTCCGTTTCCAACAATCCTTTTTGAGATGTCCCGGTTTGTTGCAGTACCAGCATTTTTCTTTACTCTTCTTGCCACCCTTTGACTTCGATCTGGAAGAACCTCTTGTCTTCTCCCCCTGTTCCTTTGAGTGACCTCTAGCTACCATGGCGTTAGGTGCATAAGTCTCAATGCTAGATTGTCTTCGTACCTCTTCAGATAAGAGAGCACCCACGACAGATTCAAATTTTAATGAATTGGCAGTGCTCAAACTGACTGAGGTCACGAAGTGATCCCATGACTCAGGCAGGGAACACAACAAGGTTATTGCCTTGTCTTCTTCCTCCATCTTTACTTCCATATCGGAAAATTGACAAATAAGCGTATTAAAAACATTCAAGTGATCAGCAATTTTTGTACCCTCCTTCATCCGAAGGCTGTACAGTTGTCTCTTTAAATAGATTCTGTTAGTCAAAGATTTTGTCATATAGAGAGTTTCCAACTTCTTCCACAACCCTGCGGTTGTACTCTCTCCAACAATATTGAAGAGTACTTCGTCTGCCAAACACAACCGAACGGTACTGAGAGCTCGGGCATCCAAGTCCTCCCAGTTCGAGTTTGACATGCTTGCTGGTTTTTTAGTTATCCCGTTAAGTGCCTTGTGCAACCCTTGTTGCACAAGCAAATCCCTAACATTCAGTGTCCACAGAGCAAATTTTTTTATTTTTATTTTTTTTATTTTTTTATTTTTTATTTTATTATTATTATTTTTTTTTCCGGTGAATTTCTCCACCTCAAATCTTGCGTTTGTCATTTTCGCCATTTCTCCCTCCTAGGTTTTCTCTTCTTTTTCCAACTAGGGTTTCAAACAAATATTTCCCCCCTTTTTTCTAGGTTTTTTTTTTCTTTAAAAAGTTTCAGATTTTCTTTTTATTTTTCTACTACTTAAAGAAATACAATTTCCACCTCTTCAATTAAAACAATTCTTGAAAAAGAAAACTGAACACCTCCTTCTTCTTATTTTTTTTTTAAATTCCACAATTTATTTATAAAAAAAAACAAAACCCAACTCTTTCTTCAGGGAAATCTCACAAAAAATACTTCAAACCCTACTCTCCCCTACCAATTTCTTTTCCTTCTTGAAAAAAAAAATATAAATTCCCGCAGCACCAAAACCATATATATATTCCCGCAGTAAACAAAAACAATTTCTTCAGATTTCTTCACATAGCAAAAAAAGCACCTTCAGATTTCTTTGCACAGCCAAAAAAGCACGGTTTCTGAGCACAAAAATTTCAAGAAAAATAGTACCCGTTTTCTTTTAGCAGTCGGGCTTCCCGCACTTGAGCAAATCCTCTTCATCTTCCTCAAAGCAGCAGACTCCTCCTTCAGCAACCTTGACGGCTCTCCAGCGTGCCACTGTCTCATTTGACGACCTTTCTCCTCAACAAAGCGGCCTCAACAGACAGCCAAAAAAAAACTTCACGGCTTTCAACAACGTTCTTTCTTTCAGACAAGGCTGGCTACTTGTTTTGCAGCGGCTCTCCCTAGTTCTCCATTAGATGAACCCCAATCTGCACGGCATACAACATGAGGTAAGAACCCCAATCTCCACGGGCAGACAAATTGACGGCTTCTGCTTTCTGTTTGACCGTTGGCGCAGTTATCCGCTTGATTAACCAACAAACGAGGCAATTCGACAGCTTCAACGGCCTCCTCTCTCCACGATTTGGGCAGACGGTCCTTTCAAACTTCAAGAAGTGCATACAAAACCATGATAGGGCACGTCCTCTTCGTTTCTTTCTCACGACGGCAATGGAATATCACGGACTTTAGTCGACCCTCCTTCACCAGGTTTCGATTACCTCTGATACCACTTGTTGTGGGGAAAACAAGAAATGAGAAAAGATAATAGGAGAAACTGAATTTTAAATTGAAAGAACTGAAGGATAGAATCACTTGGAAACATTATTAATGAAATTCTCCGTATCTACAAGCCTCTCGGGCCATCTCTTTAAACTTAGTCTATTTCGTTATTACAACCATATTTCGTTACTCAACCTACATTTTAGTTATTCTAACTACATAGGTAAATTTACAATATTCGTTGTCACATTTTAACATTTGATTGTATAGTGTATTTATCAGTTGACAATACCCTTTCTTCTCAGCTATATTTTTTTAGTATTTATCAGTTGACAATACCCTTTCTTCTCAGCTATATTTTTTTAAAAAGAACTACTTCTTTGGTTCATTGTTTATTTTTTCTAAAATGCCAGACTTAGATATTATAGTTCTCTGTCTTTTTCTACAGAAATGTTTCAAGTCTTTTGACAACAAAACCTACCACTTAGAATTCTAAAGAATTATTTCAACTATACTGTTCTAGTTCTTGAAATAAAGATTGCATATTTCTTTTCCTGACTATGTCCATGGCATAAAATGTTTAATTCTACAAGCATTAAAGATGGCCGGACCATTCTGTCCGTGTGTGTTTCCTTAATAATCTGAGAAGAATAACATTTACAACCTAACACATAACATATTTAGGTATTGTAATTTATTTTCAGTTAATTCACCTAAACTGGTATAATTTTTCCATTCATAAGTATTAAAAAAACACATCATGGCAGCAACTTATCTCAGCAACCTATATGTTCCGCAAAATTTTTGGACTGATGTAGTTCCTCCCTACCTCGAGAGAGGCAATCACGTCCTCTTCTCTCCCCCGTGCTCCAAGTCTGAGCCTTGTGAGTTGACAGAAAACGAGAGACCTACGAGAGACCTCGGGACAATCCGGTCCAGTCTTCCAATCGAGATTTTATTCCGGAAAATCAGAGTATTCCACTGGTTAGCACCAGTTCAGGAATTCTTCTCTGCAAATTTTCTTCCTTTTCTTTCTCAGTTACTGAACAGAACCCCCAAACCACAAACCTCACTAGGATTAAATGTTTATCCTGAGAGATTGGGTAACTGTTTGAACTGAATATGTCCAACTAACTCTCAGTTCTTGAATTACTTTTACCATCTTTCATTCTATCTATTCATTTATGGAAATCACATCCATAATTAATTTAATTTAATCAATTTAATCAAGATTAATTTCAACTTAGAATGTATTTTTAAAAATAAAAATAACAATAATGTCTTAATGTTTTAACAACCTCTGCTAATCATCCGTTAGCAATAAAATAGTTGTTCCAGAGAGAATAGATAGAATGAAAGATTATTTTTTAAAATTAACGCACATTCCCACATTTCATGTAAAACTCGAAGTCAAATTATTACTTTGGCCTTTTGATTTAAAGGAAAAAATCTTTCATTTGTCATTTGAATTCTAGGCTATTGGTAATTCACCGTGACTAAACAAAAAGGAAAAGAGAGAACCGACCGAATCAAGGCAGTAGCATTTCGAGATTGTCAAAGGTCGTAGAAAAAAAACGATGGCCAATAAAATTATTTAGCATAGATTAGGTGCATATGTATATATATTCAAAATTAATAAATAAATGAATGTTAATGAAATTTAAAGATTAATTTTTTTTTTATAAGTTTATTTTAATTTATAGATGAAATAGTCATTTTTATTTGAATTTTATTATAAATTTTAATAAAGATTATGATTTTTTTAATGTTTAGAATATATTTTTGAATTTAGATATAAATTCAATGTACTGAAAACACTCATGAAAACACATAAAATTCTAGAGATTAAACAACCTAAATTCAAGTTTTAAAATTTTCTCAAAAAATTTGTTTAAAATTAACTGAGAAACATGCTATATAATTGAAATATTACGAGTGTAATATTTCTTTTAATAAATATATAAATTTATAATATTTAAGTGATATACATATATAAAAATAATAAATAACAAAACTATTTAAAGATAAAAAAATATTTTTTAATTTATATAAATATGGTCTATATATTTAAATATTAAGTTTTTATTATAATTGTTCATAATTATATAAATTTATATAGATAATTTAAATGTGTATAGTGTAAATAAAAACTTAATATATCAAAATTGTGAAGATAAAGACAAAGTAGCACTGAAAAATATAATTTAAAAAAAAATAGTGTTCTAGATAAATTAATAGAACTACTCTAACATCCTCCAAGCTAACTGGTCTCTCCCTTGTTCTCCAAGTTTGACATTTAAAGACAACATTAAATGCAAATAACTTGATTTTTTGTTTTGTTTTAGTTTTAGGATTTTATTGCATTTTTATTTCTTATTACAAATCTCTTTGAATTTAATTTCATAACTCAATTAGAATAATAGTAATCTTTTGGGTTTTCAAAATTAATAATTTTTTGGGTTTATTAATCTTTTGGGTTTGTAATATTAATCCCTTGGGTTTATAATATTAATCTCATAAGCTTATAATGTTAATCCTTTCCGTTTATTTATCCCTTAAGTTTATAATATTTTATTTTATTGATCCCTTAAAAGAGTTTATTAATCTCTAGGATTTGCAATATTAATGCCTTGGTTTTATTAATCCTTAAGTTTTTTAATATTAATCCTTTAAATTATAATATTGATCTATTGAGTTGTTTATTATTATTATTATTATTAAATAAATAATTATTATAATAATAATAATTTATTATTAGTATTATTATTAACCAATTTTTTATGATTTTGTATTTTTTTTTAATATTAGTCTTTTAATCTTAACATTTATAATATTAATAATTTGGATTTATTAATCCATTGAGTTTAAAACATTAATTCTTGAGTTTTTAATCCTTATAATTTATAATATAGATCCATTTTATCCATACATACACATATGACATGGTCTCTGCGGTGAGAAGAACCATACGACGCAGTCTTTGTGATTATTAGTGTTCATAAGGAGAACATTATTCTCTTTCTCATGACTGCTATATAATAGTTTAGGGAATAGGGCTCTATCTCGTGACTGCTCTGTAAGCACCCAACAAATGCTCCACGGGTATTGATCTCGATCTTGATGTTGATGTTGACATGCTTCTACTTCTACTACACTACTCTCCTCCACATGAGATAAATTTTTTTTATAGTTCGGCAGTTCTACGGTGAGTGGAGCCATACGACGTGGTATCTGCAGTGAGAGGAACCATACGATCTGGTATTTGTGATATGGTCTTTGCAGTGAGAAGAAAAGCGATGTGGTCTCTGCGATGGGATAATTTTTTTTAGAGTTTCGGGAGTTCTGCGGTGAGAAGAACCATAAGACGTGGTTTCTGCAGTGAGAAGAACCATAAGTTATGGTCCTTGCTAATATTATTTTTCGCAATGAGAACATTATAATCTATCTCGCACCACTCCATAACAGTTTAGGGTTTAGGGCTATGTCTCGCGACTGCTCTGTAAGCACACAACAACTGACAACAACAAACATTACATCCAATTAAATCTACGTTAGAAACACTGCTACAGACAAATCCGACAGGTGCATGCGTTATCACTTAATCTCCTCTTGTTAAGCTTTTCTTCTTTACAATATGAGTACTTCCCCTCATATTTTTAAACTACCTTTTAGCAAAGGGAGACCAAGTATAATTACCCTAGAGAGTATCTATGAGTACATTGAACCTTTAGAAAGACGAAGAGAAGAAAGAGAAAACCATTTTAAACTAGAATTAACTACAATGCTTGATAATAATCACAAATCGTTAGAAAATTAAATAATCTCACTCGAGACTGAGCTCCAAGGAATGAAAGGTAGAATTCAAGAAATTGAACATAGTAAACAAGAAATGGTTAAAGAGAATGAAACTTTGAAAAGCGAGATTAAAAATATAAATAAACAACTACATAATAACTCAGACCTAAATAACACAGATTATAAATTACACACTAAAACCATAAAATAATAAATTAATAAACTAATTGTACTCAACCATGAGCCCCAAAAAAAGAGGCTTACACCTTATAATTGTTGGTATAGAAGAAAAAAACAATGAAAGCACATTAGAAATAGTTAAAGAACAATTCAAGACAAAATCTGAAATTCAAACAACTTATCTCACCAAAGCACTAAGGGTAGGAAAACTACATGAGCATAAACGCGAACTAATCTATGTCAAGGTCAGTTGTAATGACCATAAATTAGATATACTTAGAAAATCCCTGAGCCTAAAAGGAACAAGAATCTTTATAGATGAAGATCTCATTCCAGAAGATCAAGTTGAATTTAGGAAATATGTCCAAAAGGTCACGAAGGCAAGAGAAGAAGGCAAGTGGGTAATCATTAGGAATAGAAAAGCCATTATTAGATATACATTCCCAAACACGAGTGATAAATAGGGAATATCATCACTTAGGATCCTCTTCTAGAATTGTCATGGTTTTCCATGGTGTAAAGGTCCTATGTTTAGTTGGATCCCAAGTGATATTGATTTATTATTTTAGTTGAAACTTGGGAGCATGACGAATCTAGGGTCCCTCACTTTGATGGATTCACTCATTGGTTAGCTTGGAATAATAAATCCTCCAGAAGAGGTTTTGGTGGTATAGCCTATTATATTAGGAACAATGTTTCCTCTCACATCTGACTTCATAAAACCGACCCTTCAATCAGTACATTTGGATCAAGATCTGTAATTCTACAACTAATAGGATATTTCTTGCATTTTGCTATTTTGCCCCTATCAACTCTACATCTTATAAGAAAAAAAAATGGATAAGAATTGTCCTTTCAATACCTTAGAAAATTATATCTACAACCTAAGGAATGAAGGTAATATCCTTTTTCTTAGGGACTTTAATGCTTGAATTTCTACTAACCAAGATATTATGTTAAGTAACAACTCTAACCCCAACCCATTGTGACTTGACAAGGATGGTAGCTTAGCTAATAGCTTCAAGAGAAAACCTAAAGACATAATCGATAAATTATTTGACACCAAGCTCCTCAAAATTGGTAGTTCCCAGGCTCTAATCATTTGTAATGGTATTAACAAGTGGCCTTTCTCCGGTCATATGACTTGCTTCCATGGACAAGGTAGCAACGTCGTGGATTATGTGATTTTTGAAACTCATGTCCTCAATTGTATTACAGACGTTGAGCTAATTAACAAGTACGAGGTTGAATCTGACCACAAACATTTTCCTTTATCCCTCAATCTTGTTATGCATACCACCCTCATGGAGGAGATCGGTGAAAGAAAATGACACATTCACTTTGATAGAAGTAATGTCGACCTTTTCTTAAGGGATTTAGAGAGGGATTTAGGCTCCCTGACTTATAATAACAACATTGATAATTCTATCACCATTTTACTACTACCCTTTCCACTACCATTAGCAAGTTCTCTAATGAGACATCTTATAAGAAGAATAATAGAAATTCCAATCCTTTGTATGAAGAAGGTTGTAAAACTTCCAGAAAACTAATCAACGACACCCCTAATGAGATCGTTAAGCTCTAGAATATAAGTATATACAAAGCTATCATCAAGAGGAAGAAGAGGTCATATATTAATAAGATAAAAGAACATCTTCTCCACACGTCTAAAGTTGCACCCAGAAAATTTTGGCGGAATGTGCTTGTTCGTAAAACTAAAGAGCATCATTCTATTCCCTTAGAAAATTGGGATAGCTATCTTAAGAAGTTGTATGACTCTCTGGACACCATAGGAACCATATTAAACACTCATATTAAGGAATATATATTTTCTCTGGATGATGTTGAGTCTGGGATTAATAAGCTCGCTAATGGGAAAGCTAAAAATATTGAAGGATACCAAGTTGAGATATTTAAAATGGGAAGATCTATACTCATTCCCCATCTCCACAAACTTCTCAATTTGGATGTAAAGCATGGATTCCCTAAGATTTGGACGCAAAGCCTAATTGTGTCTATCTTTAAAAATGAAGAAAAAATTTTCCCCTCTAACTACATGACCATTATGATTAGCCACATCCTAGCCAAGCTTTATGGGCTCATTTTACAAAATAAGCTTAGACTTTGGCCTAAGAACGAGGGTAAAATGGCTAAAGGGAAAGCTAGTTTTAAGAGACACCACTCGAATATCGACCACCTTGTCACTCTCAGGACCATTGCAGAGGAATGTCACAATAGTAAAATTGATCTCTTTTGTTGTTTTATGTACTTTAGAAAAGATTTCGACATTGTCCCTCAAGATAAGCTCTAGGAAATATTTGAAGAGATCATGGTTCCTCCTTAACTGAGGATTGTTGTGATCCGCCTCTATGAGACTGTCATTTCCAAGCTTAAGACCAATGAAGGGTGGTATAAAGATATTAAATGAAATATCAAGGTTAAGCAAGGGTGTCCCCTATCCCTTGCCATTTTTGGTATTTACATCGATAAGTTAGAGGACTGTCTGGAAACTGTGGGTTGCAAGGGTACCAAGCTCGCTGGCATAATCATTACTCCTATCCTTTATGCTCATGATATTGTTCTTCTTGAAAAAATCCATGACTACCTAAACAAGCAGCTTGAGACTCTTCATCTCTACTGCTCCAAGATGGGTATCATAGTTAATACCGACAAGACTAAAGGCATGATCATTAAATCCAAAAATATCACCCATATTAGTTTCTTCTATGATAATCACTAATAAGAGAAAGTTTCTTCTTATAAATATTTGGGTATTAAATTTACCCATCATCACAAATGGAATTATAGCATTGATAAAATAATTATTGGAGGTTGGAAAGCTTATCATGAGCTTGAAAACAATTGTAAGTCGGAAGATCTTTAGATTTGGAGTAAAAAAAGGTTGCTCTTTGAGACTCTTGTCACCCTTGTTTTCTTATATGGATGTGAAGTTTGGGGTCGCAATATATCTAGAGAGTTGTGAAGAAAGATTGAGATGATCCAAAAGAAATTCATAATTTATAACCTCAAGATCAAGGGAAATACTCCTTATCCTATCTTATTGATCTAAGGTGGCCTATACCCCATTAAAAGTATGGCTATGTTTAGGTATTTGATGTATAAGAAGAAGCTTTATAACATAAAATTTAAGAGGCTCCCAAAAATTGCTTCTAACATTAGTCAAAACCCCACCTACGCCTCAAGCGCGGGCAGCACAAGGATGCCCAGTGTTGGCTCAACCTTTGGGGGATTAAGGAAGATATCATCATGGGAAGCAAGGATAATATCAAAGATACTATTACCTCCAAATTTAAGGACAAGATGTGGGATGATAAGGAGCTGGAGGGTAAAAGGAAGCTAAGATACTATAAGGAGGTGATTAACCCCACCCTTGATAACTATAATTGTCTCTCTATGTTTTCCAACACTAAGAAGAAAATGAACATTGTTAGGATAAGAACTAATTCTCATGAGCTTTAGAGTGAAACCGAACGATGGTCTACTCCCACGAGGCCTCAGAAGATAGAATCTATGAGATTTTTTATACTAAAAAGGTGGAAGATGAAAACCACTTCATTTTATACTTCCTAGCTCTTGCCCACATCCGCTCTCAATTCCCTATCATCAGCCACACCTCCAATCTTCTTGACTTATTAAGTCAGCCCAACTATAGTGATCTTGGAGCACTTCTTTCCCTTCTCCTTGATCATAGAAGCAAGATTTTGAATAGTGACAATTAGAGTCTTCTTTTCTTGAGGTTAGATAGACCACATTGATCTTAGCGGAGGTTAATCATCATCATCATCATTAATTAAACTATTTATTATTGTTAATTAAATTTATTATTATTATATATCTCTCAATATATTTCAACCACACACCTTTACATATATAACTAAATTTATTAATATAATTATGCTAGTACTAAAAATTATTGTAACTTTTTTCTTTTAATATAATGTAAATATATAAATAGATTTTTAAATTAATATCTACATATAAAGTGTAATCAAAAGCAGTGGTCTAGCTACACTACTTGTTTTTCCTGAAAATCATGGACATTCTGGTAATATTTTAAGAAAATCCCGTAGTGATTTTTGTAAATCCGGTTATAGCTATCAAACTTCAATATTTTGGGTGCTCTAGAGGTTTTTGATGGTGCTGAATTTATTTCCACCATCAAAAACATGATTCAAACATTGCTATTGGAAGATTTCTTAAAAACAATTTCCCCGATTCCAGCCACTTTTCCCAGTCCAGACAATTCCTCCGCCTCCATAAACAACTCCCAAACAAAATAGCCTTATTAACTACCATTTTTTTATTGCTTCCAAGAATCTCGATTTTTACCACTTCCAAGAATCTCGAAATTGTTGCACCTTGACTCAACCAATTTGGTTGTGGAATGCCGCGAAATTCACATGTCACCTTATTCTCCCCTTTTACATTATTTTAATCTCGAAATTGCTGCCACCTTGACTCAGCCAATTTGGTTGTGGAATGCTGCGAAATTCACATGTCACCTTATTCTTGCCTTTTACTTTTTCTTTCCTCCCATGTTTGCCATTAGGCTCCATTGTGGCCCGCTTCCAAGAATCTCAAAATTGCTGCCACCTTGACTCGCCCAATTTGGTTGTGGAATGCTGCGAAATTCACATGTCACCTTATTCTCCCCTTCTAATTTTTTTAATCTCGAAAATACTGCCACCTTGACGCAACCAATTTGATTGTAGAATCTCGAAATTACCAAATTTACATGTCACCTTATTCTCGCCTTTTACTTTTTCTTTCCTCCTATTTTTGAAATTAGGCTCCAGTGTGGCACAAAACTCTACCAGAGTTGATATTTGCCATTATATTGTGGGTGAGGAACGTTACAAGATTACACAAGGAATTAAGCAAACCAAACAATGTGATACGGAACTGAAGCACATTATAGCCATTCCTAATCAGATCGGAAGAAGATCATCAAACCATACCAAAAGCACCTTCCATCTTTGATATTCAGATGTGGGATTGGATATTTGACCACAAATGAACTAAATGCATTATTTTATTGAAATAATTTTACTTACCATTATGGCAGGAGGCAAGCTTAGAATCAACAAAATATCGCAAAAGATAGATAAATCTATTGCAGCACCACAAGAGTGCCAAAATATTTCATGCACTGCTTGATAGAGATAGAAGAGGGCTTTTGAGTCCTTCTTCCTATTACTCTTAAGCAAATCCTTCTCTTCCTGTGTTAAGGCATTATATACATGTTCATCTATTGGTTCTTCTAGACCATCTTCAACTAGCTCCCATAAATCTTGAGAGGAAAAAAGGGCTCTCATTGTGATTGCCCAATAGTCATAGTTCTTCCCATTAAACTGTGGGAGTTGAGTATTTCCCATACCCGTGCTTGTGCTGGCTCCTGCCATAGCTAACTTACAGAACTATGCTTTAAAGCTTGACTATGTTTTTAAATAAACCTTCTCACTGCTGAGAAATAAACTTTGTCCTCAAGAGACTTCCTTCTACAGTTCTGTGGACTGCACTCTTTTAAGCAAACACAAAACAAACTCTATTTCAGTAAATACCTTGTTTTGTTGAGCCTTCACACTGCTGGTCAAAAGCTGTTCAGAGGGTGAAAATGTGAAGCTGGGTTACACTTTTTGCCCTTTTTTGAGAAACAAATTTCATTTTTTTCGGTTCTTCAACTTTCTGCAAACTATAACAAATTTTCTGTGTAGAATTTCATTTTGCGATAAAAATAAAAGTTGTGAGAAATTTTGTTAGCTTTCTATTACTTATTTTTTGAAATTTTTTTATGTAGATTTGATATTTCAACTTAGCGTTTCTTTGAGTGTGTGTTTCTTAACAATCAAAGGATTCATAAGAAGTCATGTTATGACGCAATGTTGTATTCATTGAAAATTTGTGTTTTTGAAAAAACAAAATTTGTTACAACAATCTAGAGAGAGTCTACTTTGTTTTCATCATATTTGCAAAGCCAATGGATGCATATCATAATTACTAGAATTTTTTGAACTGGTCCAATACGAAAAACTACGTATTTTGGATATGTTTCGCGTCGCAAGAAATTTCTTAACATATAAGTTATAAAATAAAAATCTAAAAGCTACCCATTAGAGACGACGGACCAATGTAATGCCCCATAATTTTTTCAATTTTTTTTACAATGTATTTTGGGAGATACAAAATTTTGATTTCACTGAATCACAATGACCCTCAGAAATTGTTTGCACCCATTTTATTAGAAAAATAATTAAAATTATTAAATGTTTATGAAATTCCATAAAAGTTATATTTCCTGAAAGTAGATTCAATTCTGAAAATGCTTGTCTTGGTTCCGACAGTTAATTAACAACCTTTCATGGAGTTTAATCAGTCCAAAGTTGCAGAACCGTATTCAGAACCTGGTTTTTGCATAATTGATGACACGTTACTTCGGCCGAACTTTTAATAAAGTTCGGCCGAACTATGTTTTCCGCTTAAGACCTGCTAAATCTAACGTCTTAATAGTTCGGCCGAACTATTGTGTAACTCTCCGTCGGCTGGAGAGTTTTGCGGAGCCCCCTACTAAAACACATTTCGTGTCAATATAAATTGGCACGAAATGATTCACAATTTTCGCACATTTCACACACTTCTTCTCATTTTACAAAGATCTTGGTTTGGGTTCAAAAAATTTTCTTCAAAGTTTGGATTTAAGAGCATTTCTTGGTTGATTTTACAATTTTGGGTTTAAAGAATTTTTTTGGAGGACATTTCTTAGAGGTGGCGTGATTTTGGCAAAAATTGTAAAAAATTTCTTGGACGTACATTCAAAAGACATTTCTTGGAGGTATGTACGTGTTTTGAGTTGAAGTAAATATTTTGAGCTTCGTTTCATTTTTATAAGACATTTTTCTCTCAAATTTTTTAAAGTAAATGTTTTGAATTGGAATATGTATTTTTTGCAAAAAATTTACACTGAATTTTTTTAAATTAAATCTTTTGTGATATTTTTTGTAATTGAGTTATTGTCCAATTTTTTGAAGGAAATTTTTTGAACTTCATACCCTATTATCATGGGAATAGAAGAACTTGTGCGAGAAAATATGATCGAAAAAGAGACCCTGAGACACATAGAGAAGAGACTAGACAATCTCGCAAAAGAAAGTTAGAAGCCCTCTCAAATATTGAAGAGGAAAATCAACCTCAAGCAGAAATTGAAGCAGGTATGTAAATGTAAATATTATGATCTATTGATATATTTAAAATTTTCCTAATGTAAAATGTATTTTTATTTGATGAACTAGTTTGAAAAATATTTTGTTTAATGTAAACAGACAGAGATATTCCTCAAAATATTGAAGAAGAAAATCAACCTCAAGTAGAAATTGAAGCAGGTATGTAAATGTAAATATTATGATCTATTGATATATTTTTAAAATTTTCCAAATGTAAAATGTGAAGCTTAATTTTTATTTGATGAACTAGTTTGAAAAATATTTTGTTTAATGTAAACAGACAGAGATACTCCTCAAAATATTGAAGAAGAAAATCAACCTCAAGCAGAAATTGAAGTGGGTATGTAAATGTATATATTATGATATATTGATATATTTAAAATTTTCCTAATATTTATTGACATATTTATTAATTTAGTGATTTATTGAATATGTACTATTTTTTCGAATATGTACAGATGAAATCACTATCGATAATGAGATGTTAGAAAATGTTGACACTCACACATATGGAGAAAAAAAACATGACCATGTTATACGATATCGTGTCGACCGCATTTTTGAAAATCATTTCTTAAATGAGCGAGTGACAGTTCAGGCTCAAATGTTGAAAGGTCTCCTATCATCAAGGAAATTAAAAGAAGCGACGACACTATTGGGTATTCGAAAATCAACCAAAGATTAAAAAAATGAAGGAAGAGGTGAGAAAAAATATGAGTAGTGCTATAAAGTCAATTAAGAGATCTAGAGATAAAGATGTTTCAAATGTACGTAGAGGAATACAGATGGCAATGGTTTCACCAAGTAATCAAGAGAATCGTTTGATAACATCTATGGCACGAGCACTGGGAACCTCGCGAAAAAATCTGCACAAGCATCGAAAATTTCGACTGCAAATAGATGTAAATGATGAACTCGCTTGTTGGAGAGCTATTTGTAGGCAACCATACAAAGATAGACTTGGAGAAGATGTTAAAAAATAATATATGAATATTGGAAGAACAATTCACGTGTTTCACCGACTGCAAGACATGTGATGCGAAGAAGAATAGCACGAAATCAATACGAAGAACATGAAAAACATCTCTTGGAAACCACTCAAATAGAGTTATTCAACAAGTTCAAAGAAGAGAATCGTCAAATTCAAGTTTCACTCAGTGCTTTTGTTCAACAAAACCATGGTATGTAAAACCTATCACCGTACGTGACACTTGTTGTTGTCATTATCATGTGGAATTTGAGTTATATTATGACACATTCCTTGATTTCGGTAGAACATTATGGAAGGATTCACCTCCTCCTTCCACTATCCGTGAATTCATATCTCAAATTCTATGTGAAAGAGAAAGTGATGAACTATTTTACAAAAATAAATGTGTTGGTGGTAAAAAATGCGATGATTGTGGAAATTTGACTAAATTTCAAAACAAATATCGTATTGATATAAATGATCAATCATTGTCCAACATGAAAGTGAAATGGAAGAGATATGAATATATCGGTTCATCGATTCAAGGTGAAAATAGTGTTAAAAGATTCGAATTACGAGAAGACGAAATTTTTCTGATAGACTTTTTGAGAAAGTTTGAGGCAGAAATTTACAAATACACCAAGCGTTCCCATAGAGCTCGATGGCAAGACTTGCAATTCAAAAAATCTCGTGAATTTTTTCCACCAGGGACCATTTTGTCAGTGATTGATTTTGCAGAAAACTACACATTTGTTCCACAAAAAGAAATTCAGAGTGAATACTATCATTTTGACCAAGTCTCCATGCTCGTCCATATTCTATATAGACACGCTGAACAAAATGTCGATCATATAGAAAGCACGAGTGAAAATCGACATATCATTAAAGAATATCACTTTTATATCAGTGACGATCGTACACATGATACACGTTTTGTACAACATTGTTTTGGAAGAATTTATGATTCATTGAAAAATCGTGGAATAACATTCAATGAACATTGGATATGGTCAGACGGATGCGCAGGTCAATTCAAATCTGCATGATCATTCTTTTGGTTGTGTTGTCTTCATAAGAAAACCTACATTAAACATTGTTGGAATTTCTTCGAGACTGGCCATGGAAAAGGAGAACATGACGGTGCAGGAGCATGCATAAAACGAGTACTTTGAAGATATCAAATGAACCACTCTGCACACCGACTTGTGAACACTGAAGAAGTTGTTCAATGGTGCATCGCTGCTCTAAGCCATGAGAAAAACCCATCAAGAGAAGTGTGAAGGTACATTCAATTTAATTTATATTGGAAATCTAATTTTAAACATTGTACATTTATCATGCAATGATTATTTTTAATTGTATTTTGATATCATATTTACAAATTATTTTTCTAATTTTCCATATAAAGATTTTTCTGGCATATTGGAATCGAAGACGTAGATAGATCAATTGGAAATGACGTTGAAACAATAAAAGGGACTCGAAAATTGCATTCAATTCAAACAAAGTTGTCCACAAATGTGTTTGCATTGGATAAAATAAAATATTCTTGTTTTTGTGATGTTTGCATAGACAACACAAAATCCAATGACGTCTATGAAAAAAAAATGTATGTGAACGATTGGAAACATACAGAGCTAAATACAAAGGGAAAAATGTCTGTTGCAATGTTTGAAGAAATGCAATCAGAGGAAACTACAATATCATCCGATGGTGATCGAGTTTCCGATCTTGTTAGAGAAGGTAACATTTGAATTACTTTCTAATGATTTAAAGATCTAGAAATAAATTTAAATATGCATAATTAAATGTTAAATTTTTATTTTATTGTGCAGGAGATGTTTTTGCTATAATTGCACCTATTGACAACGATGAAAATGTGAAGTATTATTTGATGCGTTGCACTGAACAAAAAATGAAATTATTACAAGACTATAATGATCACGGATTTCAGTATGACAAAGGGTCTATTATACCGAAAGGTTATTTTTTCAAACAAACTCGTCAAAGTGGAGACTTTGTTTACTTCGAAGACTATGAACCTAATTCCATAAGTTGTCAATATAGTCACTTGGTGTGTGCAGCACGCATAAAGTTGATAGAAGTTCAATCAAAGAAAAAATCAAAAATTAAGAAATGGAAAATGTCAAAATCCGATCATGAACGGATTATTGAGGATGGAATTCCATTAGAATTTTTTTGAGTGAAGTGTCCAACAATTTATTATCTTTGGATTAAATATGTTTTAGAACTTCCAATACTCAACTAAAAATTGAGTTGCTTATGTTATTTGTGGTTTCCACATGTTACAAATTGTTTGGGTACAAGCACGTGCTCTAGTATCAACTGAAAGTAGTTTTTCTATACATGTGCATTGATTAAAAATGTTATATATGTATTGGATATATATATATATCCAATATTGGATAAATTAATTGTTCTTGTATATTAATTGTTCTTGTATATGTTCTCCGACCATATGGTACAAATTATTTCACTTTATTTTGTAAGGTCAGATTCGGTCCCCATATGGCCTAGCCTCCAAGGGACGAGATAACAAGTGGTTGTCCCCACTTGCCCGAATCTCAGCTTTTAAGTACAATTTTACTATTTATGGCAGGCAACTTACATGATGTCCTAGCCAAGGATAGATTCTCTTTGTTTCAAGTTTCCGGTAAAAGTTATCACCGAATGACCTACTAGGATATTATAAATACTAGCTTTGTAAGATCATTTGGCATTCGGAAAAATTCGAAAGTCTTAGACTGTCAATCAATTTAAAGTATCATTCACCCTAGGGAGTGTAAAATATTCAATGTAGATTGGTGACGATGCTCACTCCTAGCTTGAAGCAGCTCCAATGACCAATTCTTTAATGAATTCCAATGCACTAGACCAAAGTTGGTGACCCACTTGGTTTTTCACCCAAGAAATTCCAAGGTACTCTTCTTACCTTTGGCCCCCAAAGCTAAAATGGAGTTATAGGAAGGTGAAGAAATTTTTTTTCAGTGATAGGAATTTGGTCACATCCCTTATCTCCCCTTATCAAAAAGTTCCTATCTACTACATTATCTAGCGTGTACTCAAGATCACTATTTTGTAATTAGAATATCACAATATCATAAGTTCTCACAAAAATACTTGGAA
This sequence comes from Pinus albicaulis, assembly GCA_034641835.2. Classification (NCBI taxonomy): domain Eukaryota; kingdom Viridiplantae; phylum Streptophyta; class Pinopsida; order Pinales; family Pinaceae; genus Pinus; species Pinus albicaulis. Next base: position 1,246,611,424 of record CM076578.1, on the reverse strand, counting down.
TGCCATTACGACACTCATCTAACAATGGGAAGCTCAAAACCTAGAAAGCTCCTCATCCCCTTAATAATAATATGTTTAATTTAGTCTTTTAGGTGAGGATTAAGTGTGAATCTTGTTTTCACATACAAAAATAATTAATTGTTTAATTCCATAAATTTGATTATTCACCAAAATACATGTCATATCCACTATTTGTCTCTCCTACAAATTCCCATTATTTTATTAAAATATATGATTTTATCTCACCCAACTATCACATGTTCCTAAATTTACTCCTAATTGTTCCCTATGCCCTAAATCTACTCCTAATTGTTCCCTATGCTACTTTTCCCTTACTTATTTTTAGAAAGTTATTTTCCTAGATCCATCATAACTATGGATCTATCAAGCACTGAGAGGGATCAAATATCTAGAGGTGCAAACCTCTTTTTTGAGTGCAAAACTTGAGGAAAGGTTTGCACCTCGAGAGATTTGATCCCTCTCGGCGCTTGATAGATCCATAGTTAAGATGGATCTAAGTTGGTTTCAGTTGTGTGCAACCAAGGAAAAACTATCGATAATATGAGAAACATATGATTAATTTTATCAATAATATGTAAATACATCTAATATTAATATAACCATTTTAAATATATGCTAAATATGTTTGAGATTTATCAAGTCATTTTAATTTTAAATTTTCTTAGTTACCTCAATTTGTTGAGATGATAAATATTGTAGAATAACTTTAATAATGGAAAATGATCAATTAAAATTTTTGAATGCAAAGTGACAATGTAATAATATTGAATGATAGAATGTGAATAATTAGAATGTAATCAATTACAAATAGCATTTATTGTGATCAATCTTAAACTATTTTCTTCTTCTATTCTTATTGTCACCCTTATTAGTTTTCTCATCTTTCCGTATCGATTATATTAAAAAGAAAGTAAAAATCATAAATCATAAACCATTTAAATATTTAGCTCGAACTCTTGTAGTAAACACCATACGTCAAGTCTCTCTTGCTCTCCAATATTATTAGGTTTAATTATTATAACACAAAAATCGTTCTACATTGTCAATAATTTTTTGCGCTTACACTGAAATCAATTAACACTATTAATCCAATGACTTTACAAGTAATTTACCATCATACATGCAATTATATCAAATCAGAAATCAACATATACAATGAAATCAATGGGGATTGTCTTGTTACAAGTAACATTTAAATTTACCACTTGTGCAAATGTAGGTTGAAACCATCCAAAACTTTAAGTTTTAAAACCCTTTTGATTATATATTGTGCAACATTAAAACATTAAACATCTAAAGTTCACTAAATATCACATGCAAAATGTAGATTGAAACCATCCAAAACTTGAGTTTTAAAAACTTCACATGCCATGCCAATTATAATTCAACTATCCAACAAAAACATTTAACATTAAATATCACATGCCATATGTAGTTCAGATGACAACATTACTTCACATTCACATGACAAAAGTACTAAAACCATCCAAAAATTAAATAAAACAAATTATTTAATAACAATGTAATAAAATATGTCCAAAAATTGTAAATCTCACTTGAGTATCAAACTGTATCAAGTTTAACAAATTTTAAAACCATCTAAATTTTAAAATCAAATCTACTGTAAATGATGTCCATCAAATGGAGGATCTAGCATCTGGGTCTCAGTCCACGCCCTATCTTGTGAATAGGAAACCTACATACACAATGCACATGTACTTGAACATTAAAATTTGAAGTTTTAAAAATGAATGAGAATATATATATCTAGAAATTGATGTAAAAAACAAAATATAACAAAAAAATCATTCAATACCTCGTAAGGTTCCCTCTCCATTTGATGAACAGGTTCTCCCATACGAACATCTGCAGTGGTAAACTGTACAATATACATGTACAGTTAAATATATATATATATATATATATATATATATATATATATATATATATATATATATATATATATATATATATATATATACATATATATATATATATGTACATATATATATATATATATATATTAAAAACTTTCAGATGAAAATGCACGTGTACATATATAAACTTATTTTCAATAATATTAAAAAAGGAACTAAAGACAACTTGTTCAAATGTTGTGGATGTTCCTATCTCCGTCGCTAGAGTCCGCGGATTAAAGAAATCTTCTATAGGAACCTAAATTCAAAATTTTTTAAATAACTCAAAATATAGATCTCTCTCTCTCTCTCTCTCTCTATATATATATATATATATCTCAATTTTTAATGGAACTTTTTGAGGTAGAATATATATATATATATATATAACTTTTAAACATAAATTTTAAACTTGTGAAAAATTTTCCATACTTGTGGCTCATCTCCCAATGAAGTAGAAGGTATATCTCCTAAGGAAGAAGAATGTACCGCCATCCCAAAAACATCACACGGAATCGGTACCTGTTAAAACATTTTATCAAATTATATATATACATACATGTACATGTGTGGCAACAATTATTTATTTTAGAGTCACTTAAAAAACACTAACATACATGTGCCAACATATCATGATGGTCAGACCCATCTGCATCGTTTGAACCGAAGGTCCCGAACGTAATATTAACATTTTTATCACGCATCATGCTTGAGAACTACAAATGGTGTTTTAACATATAATCATACATTTTTGTTAGATTAATGTACACATAAAAATAAATGTATACATGTACATACACACTTATTTATTACAAATTGTACACATGTATATGTAAATAATTTCAAACCCTAAGGTCACGAACACATACTGTTCTGGTGCCCTCTTCCTCATGAAAAATTAGGTCTTGCAGACCATTGCGACAATTTATTGCATATGTTCGGAGATCTTCAACATTCATGTTGTAAATCTCCTCATCTGTACGATAAACAAAATTGGCACGTGCATTTTCACGTGCTCTTTGTCGATTTAAACAAAGATCGACTCCACTCAACCTGCTATGAACATTGTCGATCATAACATCTCTTGCTTCTCGACTTATTTGAGAAGTCGCATCCATCTCTGATCGCAGGGTTTCGACTCGAAACGGTCGACTCACCAATGGCGGCTCAGGGCGAGGCAACTCCACATCTCGCTTAGCGCCCTTACGTTGATATAATCGACCTTTCCCCGGGCCAAAAAATTCTGAAGGAAGGTCATTGTAGTCGGGTTTCATATCCAAAAAAAATTCTGCATAAAACATTTGTGCAAAATAAACAGGAACCTCATCGTTCCATGGAAGCCTTCCAAAGGCCACAAGATGTCGATCATACAAATAAGCAGCTTTGTCTGGGTGCTTGAAATACTGCACCTTCAACATTTTTCTTTTTGGCCCTTCCTTATAATTAAACATTGACTTGACATCTGCTCTTGTAACTCTTTGTTTTATGTCCTGCCATTTATCGGGACCTATCACTGTTTCTTTTCTCTTTCTCATCAGTTCTACAAACGAATCAGTCGTTGGCCCCAAATTTCTGTACACATTTACCATTTCACCCAATGAATATGTAACTATTTCGAGGCTTTGTCTACTCTCAGCAGGTAGAGACAAAACCTTGAGATCTCTTTGCAATTTTGCATGAAGGATTTGACACCTTTGTAAGGTGCATTCCGCCATGTTCGTTTCCCATGGTATATCAGTAATCTCAGCCGGATAAGTTGTGCTGGGTTGACAACCTTCTTCTTGAATGTAGCACGCTACCCTGTGTCTATTTTGACCACTGACTCGAACATTTTCAGCCTCTGCATCAATATATATAAAATTTCGTATATTAGAAAAAACACGTGTAAAAAAAGTTGTACAAATTTAATGAAAAAATATTGAAATTGATGGCAACCTTGATGTTGTTGGTTAACATCATCTCCAATATGACCTTGCTGAGAACCAACCCTAGAATGACGCTGATGTGAACCAGACCCACAGTGACCCTGTTGAGAACCAGCAGCCGTTGATTGGCCTTCGGGGGAATAAATATCACCCCCTTCCCGCAACCCGCTACCACTCATACCTTGACCGGTTGAACCTTGGCCATGCTCCATGGATGGAGTAGAAACCCTTCTCCTCTTGCCTCCTAAAAATTAAAATATGAAACTTATTAACAACTAATTTCACTCACAAAGTTAATAAAAAAATCAATTCCATATGTACACACATGTATGGAGATTTAAGATTATATTTAAATACCGTGAACATCCTCTGATCCCTGAACCTCCATATGGGATTCGAATGATCTTCGTCTTTCATCCTCCATGATATATATCTATTGGTCGACATTCACAAAATAGATTTCAAAAAATCAATTTGTAATTTAGTGTACACAAATTATGTAGAACACAACTTTCAAAGCAATAATTGATCATGTGTGAAACTAAATTTAATCGAAAAAGATATTATAAAAATGATAAGTTCACCGAATTGCGCTTTACATGGTGGGAGCACACTTGGTATAAAATTTACTACTTATACACTTTAGTTTGTGGAAGAAATGGCACATGTACATAGTTTACCTTAAAGTTGTCGTGTTTTACTAATATTAAAGTGAAAAACTTCTATTTAGATCCATTCCAGAGATTGACTGTAGGGGCATTTACTAGATATGTCACCTTTCATAAAAGATGAGATCCAGAGGCTACCTGTCCCTTTACAGACTCTGCCTATAGAACTTGTAGAAGTAAACACTAGAGGCACTAACAATATCAAAGAACGTTTTCATGCTCATACATGGGAATGTGTCTCTTTCCCTACGCAAAAAAATAGTTCAAGGTAGTTAATCTTCATAGAAATGTCATCAAGCAAGTCAATGTGATCATCCCCAACTTACTTTTTATGAAATTAGGCTTGGAATCCTCTACAACCTGGTGGATGGAGTTGAATGGGAACTAGGTTGAAAGGCCTTTACAAAATATATGCTAGTGAATAACACTTACTAGGTTATGCCAACAAATAAAGTGGGAGAAATGTTTTCTCCTCGAGGTTGTCCAATTGGGTGTGTAATACCAACTTCACACATTTCCTCATAGGTTTCTCTCTTAGGTTACAAATGTCTTCCACCTTATTAGTTATATATTTTTCAATTTCCCGAGGATTCCTTTATTTTTTTCTCCTACCATCTCCCTCTCTCACTCCCCAAATTATTGTCATCAAACATGCCCCATTGAGGATCTAGAGCAATGTTTGCACCATACTTAGAACTGTCATTGCTGCTAATTGAGATTGGAGTCATGTATACTAGATTGCTTGCTTAAGTGGCTCTTACTTGGAAAATATCCTAAGATGAGTTTGACATGATGGTCATATGAGGTTGGAAGCTACTTAGTGTAATTTTCCTTAAATATTCAAAAAAACAGAGCAAAAATGTCATTTTCGATCATTTTTTATTAGCTTCTGCATACAGCAAATGTTATCACAATTGCAACACAATCATGTTCCATGAGCATGAATTATGAATGTCACGAGCCAAATGGAAAGGAAATTTGCATTCATTTAGGCAAAAGAAGGCTATGACATTAAGGTCCATGCTAGAAAAAATTATGCAAATAAAGTTGCTAAGTCTTGATACTTACCATGTGTTTCAAAGCCATAACGAAGGTTGGTTTTGAGAGTGTCCTCTCAAAGCCCTGTCTTGAGATGAAATTTAATTCAATGTCTCTTAGAGTTGCAAGGTGGAATTGATAGAACTATTTGATTTCTTTACCATAAATGGATCAACTGAAAAAACTAAAAAAACTTATTTGTCATATTATATTTTGATGCTTATAGAGTGAAAAAACTGAAAGAATCAACTTGTAGGGTCATTTTAATGGTGGGTGGAGAATTGGGGTCTAAAACCTTTTGGAGTCATTTTGAGGTATTAAATGACATTTCTGGGGGTCAAACGATTATCCCTTGCGCCAAAATCTTGATGATTATTCTACACTTAAAGACATATCCAATGGTGCAAGAAAACATCAAATGAAGTTCATTCAAAATTTATGCCTTTAGTAAGTTGACCTATCATGTTGACCAGGTCATGGTACGAGAGAATGACATTTTAGCCCCATTACTCATGCATGGCAAGCTAGCTACATGTGGAATTTTAACAAGACTCTAAAATGTCTAAAATCACAAACCTCGTTAATGGTTGACAGAGTCAAATCTTACACCTAATTGGCTATCACGCTATGTTAAATACTTGGCCACTAGGAGGAATAAGAGTTCCATTTTGTGTTATTGTATTTTGTTCCATAGTTGAAAATACAACTAGGAGTGTGAATTTAGAGAGAAAAAGGTATGAAGTTAAGTTTTTATAGCAACCTTACACGCTAAAATTCAGTAGCTAACTCTAGAGCATGTTTACATTTTAGTGTTGTTTTTTTCCCATAAGGATTTCCTAGGGAAAAAGGAGTCTAGAGCATCATTACTTTTTAGGGTTGCTTGTCTCCCATAAGGATTCATAGGAAAATAATTGTATTGATTGTCTAGAGATATATGTATGTGTTTGTTTCATTATGTTCTCTATTTCTTACATTGTGTTTCATTATGTTTTATATTTCTTACATTTTTTCCCTCCTATTTTTCTTTCCAATTAAGGTTTATAAAATAACATGAGAAGCAACATGAGACTTGGAACAATCATTTTCATTATCTATATGGAAGGCAAGAAGGATTATATACCCTTAAGCTTAAACTTACGTAGTTTGTCAATTTTTATCATATATTTTTTGGTAAGGGTAAATGTTTTTTATCTATAGTACAAGTCATGAGTTCCCAATTTTACCTTATATGTAAAGCATGATTCTAGGATTACTACAATTTGTACTTGGTTTTTTTATTGTGATGATTCCCTGTCTCAATCTAGACATAAGTGATGATGGTCTTCTCCAAATCAACTCATGTATCCTCATTAAATTTATACAAACATTTCAAATTCATATTTTCTTTCATAAAATTCTAGGAATATTAGAAGAATCAGTAAAAAGTGAGATAACCATCTCAATATGCCCCCCATAATTCATTTTATAAAAGAGAAATTTGTAAAATCCCTTTCGGTAATAATGGCCGTTATTAATTAATTAAAAAACATAATATATAATAAAAAATTGAGAAATAAAATTTTTGATGAAAATGTGCTATGAAAGTAAAGGTTTAAAGGAAAACATGTACAAGGCATAGTTGAGCCAAATTATTATCTATTTATTGAACTAGAAAGGACATATAATTATTACACATGTTTAATTTACATTCAAATGTTTCTTTGATTTATCTCGTATAGCTTAATGTAATGCTAGATATATAATTTAAGTTGAAGGCCCATGAGATAAATATGAATTCTATGTGAAATTTGTATTGAATCAACTATTTGTTGTGTTATATGAACATAATTGGTGCGCATATCTAAAGAGTCCAAATGCTCATTCAAGACCATATGTAATCCTCATCTAACTTAGCCAGGGATTTACAATACTATATTTGAGTTGGCTAGCTCCATTTCAAGATATTATGGTTATCCAAGAGGGGATATAAAAAATGAAAAGAAGGATGTTGTTGTAGGTTATCCAAGTCAAACATAGAACCAGTGGAGAAACCTAAGGAAAACCTATGTTTCCAGGTCGAACCTTTGTAGAGGTTCCAGTACCTGAGAGTAAAATCCAATTTGGGGCTGTTAAATTCTAACTGTACTGGTAATTGTGCTAGGGGGAGAAATAGGATGCAATTTCCTCTTCTCACGGTTGGGAGTCTTGTTTTTCATGTGGATTCAACCAAACATATTGTACATATTAAATGAGGACATAATTATTACACATTTTTAATTTACATTCAAATGCTTCTTTGATTTATCTCCTATATCTTAATGTATTATGCTAGATATATAATTTAAGTTGAAGGCCCATGAGATAAATATGACTTCTATGTGACATTTGTATTGAATCATCTATTTGTTGTGTTATATGAACATAATTGGTACGCATATCTAATTTACATTACTTTAATATGTCATGTTTCTTTAATTTATCTTTTATAGATGACCGGAGCATCCCTTTTTAATCTATCCCTTTTGACTTCGGATATGTGGGAAATATTCATCTGCATATTTTTCTATCATAAAGCAGTGAGTAAAATTGTATTCCATTTGTGTCAATGTTAAGGTTAAGCACATGGATTAAAGTTTTATATATTAGATGAGGCTATGTATTACATATGGTCTTGAATGAGCTTTTGGACTCTTTAGATATATATCTAAAGAGTCCAAATGCTCATCCAAGACCATATGTAATCCTCATCTAACTTAGCCAGGGATTTGCAATACTATATTTGAGTTGGCTAGCTCCATTTCAAGATATTATGGTTATCCAAGAGGGGATATAAAAAATGAAAAGAAGGATGTTGTTGTAGGTTATCCAAGTCAGACATAGAACCAGTGGAGAAATCTAAGGAAAAACTATGTTTCCAGGTCGAACCTTTGTAGAGGTTCCAGTACCTGAGACTAAAATCTAGTTTGGGGCTGTTAAATTCTAACTGTACTGGTAATTGTGCTAGGGGGGAGAAATAGGATGTAATTTCCTCTTCTCACGGTTGGGAGTCTTGTTTTTCATGTGGATTCAACCAAACATATTGTACATATTAAATTAGGACATAATTATTACACATTTTTAATTTACATTCAAATGCTTCTTTGATTTATCTCCTATAGCTTAATGTATTATGCTAGATATATAATTTAAGTTTAAGGCCCATGAGATAAATATGACTTCTATGTGACATTTTTATTGAATCATCTATTTGTTGTGTTATATGAACATAATTGGTATGCATATCTAAAGAGTCCAAATTGACAAATAAAATTTTTGATGAAAATGTGCTATGAAAGTAAAGGTTTAAAGGAAAACATGTACAAGGCATAGTTGAGCCAAATTATTATCTATTTATTGAACTAGAAAGGACATATAATTATTACACATGTTTAATTTACATTCAAATGATTCTTTGATTTATCTCCTATAGCTTAATGTAATGCTAGATATATAATTTAAGTATAAGGCCCATGAGATAAATATGACTTCTATGTGACATTTGTATTGAATCATCTATTTGTTGTGTTATATGAACATAATTGGTATGCATATCTAAAGAGTCCAAATGCTCATTCAAGACCATATGTAATCCTCATCTAACTTAGCCAGGGATTTTCAATACTATATTTGAGTTGGCTAGCTCCATTTCAAGATATTATGGTTATCCAAGAGGGGATATAAAAAATGAAAAGAAGGATGTTGTTGTAGGTTATCCAAGTTGGACATAGAACTAGTGGAGAAACCTAAGGAAAAACTATGTTTCCATGTCGAACCTTTGTAGAGGTTCTAGTACCTGAGAGTAAAATCCAGTTTGGGGCTGTTAAATTCTAACTGTACTGGTAATTGTGCTAGGGGGGAGAAATAGGATGTAATTTCCTCTTCTCACGGTTGGGAGTCTTGTTTTTCATGTGGATTCAACCAAACAAATTGTACATATTAAATGACGAATTTTGCTCTCCCAATCATTTCTAAATCACCCATATCACCAAGAAAACATGTTTTAAAAGAACATACTTTAGTATGGGAAAGGAGGGGTTTTTTAAATTGGGAAGGTGTATTGGGTTCATATTGGTAGGGGGTTAAATAATGTGATTTTCAAAGGTATTTTCTAATATGTAGTCAAATTAAGGGTATTGTTTAATATGCCACGAACGCACGCGATATGTCAAAGCTTCATTGAGTGAAGCCCCTGTGGTGAGAGGTATGGACACAAGTGCAGATGTTGTGATATAAATAATTGCATATGTTGTGATGTAAGGGGTTTGAAGATTGATGCAGATGGTCATATGAAAAAGGGAAACCTTAGGATTTAACTTATTTAATATTTTTATAGTATTTGTAGGGTCATTAATTTTGTTTTGATATCCATAGATTGAATGAATTTTGAAAAGAATAGGAAGAAAACAAAGAGACAACCATAAAGAGACAAACTTTCATTTTAGATTCCTACTTGGAACATTACTACTTAGCAAGTTATGAATTTAAAAACATGCTTTTTTAGATGGTAGAATAGTTAGCTAGCTCGTAAAAGAGTTGACTAAGTTTTTGTGAGACCTAGTTAGTGCATTATATGGATAAGAAAAAAAAAAGATGAAAAAATGTGTAGAGGAGCAAGAGATGAGAAACTATAAAGAGGGAGGAGACAAAGTTCAAAGCAAAGACAAGCGAATGAATTTATTCGTAATTAAAAAACAAGCAAGGTTAAATTTTTTATGTATGAGGGGATTGGTGTCTCCTTTAAGGTAGTCGCCTTAACAAGAATAGGTTGGAGTGTGTAGAATTACAAGCGAGTTCTTCTAGTAAGTCATAGCCCGCAAAAGAAAAACAAGGTTGAAGCCTCAGGTCAGTAGGAGCCTACAAAAAACTAATGTAAGTGGGAGTGAGTTCTTCAAGCAAGTTGTATCTTGAAAAATATAAGAGAGGTTGGAGCCTCCTGGAGGTGGGTGCCTATAAAATTTTTTCTAAAAAGGAAGTGAGTGTTTTCTTTACATCACAATTAAAAAAATTCATGGTAATTTCCTTTCTAGTTTTCCACTTATATTTGGTGTCAAGATTTGCTACTCTTATGTTTTGATTCTTATGCTACAATTTAATGTTGTTTATATTAGTGAATTAGTTCTTCATATGATATATTTTTGTTCATTTAATAATTGAGATAAATATTGAAAATAAAAGTAAAAATTGTAAATTGATGACCATGAATGCACTATACTGATTCAACCCCCATTGCATTATAGTCAAGTTTGCAGCAATTGGTATCAAATCCAATTATTTCTGTATTAACTTAACTATTGGAAGGTATAGCTAGTTGAATAATAGATCATCAGCGTGTGTGTGTGCTCCCTTTTGAAAAGCTTTGGTAAGGTAAATTATGAACTAATTGTTTATGGATTTGAAGTTCGAAAGGTAGTTACTAATGGTTATGGTGAACATACCCCTTCAAAAAAAATTCAGGAATGGAATGCCTAGGCCAAAATCACAATTTACAATAAAGTTCATAACTTGGATCTTGAGACAGAAGTAGATCTCAAATATGAAAAATATATATGTAACAGGTTGTAGGTATTACATCAAGGAGATAGTTCCAATTGATGGTATCCCGATTCGGGTGGTTATCTTTCTCCAAATAAAATAGATTGAGTTCAACAGATAGAGAACTGAATGCTGCTACTGTTGCTGGCCCGAAGGAGGAGCGGCCAGGGGTAAGTAGGTGAGGTGTAGCGCCCATTCCCCAAACTCACACACATTGCAGACAAGGTGCCAACAGATTTGATATAGTGATGTTCACCCAAGTCGGCACGGAGAGCACAATGACATGCTGCTGGTCGTATCGGAACGGTCAGGAAGAGGTTATACACTGAAAGTCCATTCCTCGGAGAAAAATAAGAAGAAGACATATTTCTATTTGAGATAAATTGTTTATTCAAATAAGATCCATTCTTCTAGTGTGAAACTACCTCACTGTCATGAGGAAAACACATATTAAAACAAATATAAGCTTAATTGAACCATAATTGAAATAGAAATACTATCAATGGAGAACATATATTAGAGGAGGATCCTTCAGATACTTGAAGAAAAAGAGCATGAATTTAAAATATAAATCATTAGCCTGAAGACAAAATTAGAAGAGGGGAGGAGAGGTAAAAATGTGATAAGATTCTAGCTATAAGAAAAGAGCATATTATGTGAAAAGTTACAAGAATAGGTTATATCCATAAGAAATAAGCTAGAGAAGTTCATATCTATCCAAAAACTAAGAAAATATGTTCAGTAGTTTGTCAAACTTAGCACGTACGAGACGGACAGGACGAACATACCTGAACAGGACGAACAGGACGAACACCAGCGTGGCCAGAAGAGCGTGGACGAGACAGACAGGACGAACACCAGCGTGAACACAGCAACAGCGATAGGAATAGTAAACGTGCCAACAATGAACTCGGTAAACCATAACAATTCGCGGGCGATTTATTTATAGAAAATAGTTCGGCCGAACTCTTTTAAAAGTAAAATTTCGGCCGAACTAACAGTTCGGCTGAACTTTTTTTATAAGTTCGATCAAACTTTTGTTGCCGGTTTTCCAATCTCCGGCAAAAATTCTGTTTTCTCGCGCCGTCAGTGTGCCGTCAGTCTAAACAGAATCAAGATTTTGGCCGAACTTTCTAAGAAAGTTCGGCCGAACTATTGCCGAAAAAAAATTCCTACCCCCGATTCTCACAAAAGTGTAACCCAGCTTCACGTTTCCGCCCTGCAACAACTCCTTCTTCCTTCAGCTTCTTTGGCAAATGCAAAGAGCCCGGACTAGCTCCGATACCATGTTGGAATTTCTGAATAATTCCCAACACACATAAAAAAAATAATTCCTCTTCTCAACACAGAGATTTCAATAAAAAAATTGAACAGAGATGGATTAAAAAAAACTTTTTTCATTCAAACAGAACACTATTACAAAATGAAAGATTTTCTTCTGAACTTCAGTTCATAATTACAATGCAAATTTTGCTTGTGCTGGCTGCTACAAACACAACGTTATATATACTTTGTTTCTGCTCTTTGTCTCCTTTTTTTTTTTTTAAACAGTCTCACTGTCTTTTTGTTTCTGCCTTCGGGCATATATCTTTTTCACCACACTGCTGTCATTATATATATTATAATGATATATATGTTTATAATATATATTATAAAACTTATATAACATATAACCCCTGTTGTGGTGGAATAGTTGCACGGGTGTACGAAATCGCACCAATTTAAATGGTAAACTTTACCTTATGCATAATGAATGGATGGGCACGAGGTGCTTCCAAAACTGAAATGGTATGGCCATGGCGTCACTTGTGATGTGATATATGGTCTACTTTGGGTGATGAGCGCCATGGAGGGGAGGCTCTACCGAACAACGCGGATGTTTATCATGTGCAGGGTGAGGTGATGATAAACGCGGTCAGGTATGAGGACCCTATGGTTTATTTCTGATGGAGAAATGATGTCAGGATATGCAGAGTTTTCTGGGACTCTATCATGCTGGGGGTAGAGTGATACCTGCTTCGAGATTTCCATGGATGGTGTTGGAAGCGGGCTGCATGTTCTTCCTGCAAAAGCAACTACCTCAAGTGAAAGCATCTTCTTTTCATCAAATATTATTGAAAGACAAGAGCTTTAAAAAAGAAGATGGGATAGAGCATACCTGTCGGTGATGAAAATTTATTTTCTTGGAAAGTGAATGTGTGGCATCGCTTTTGTTCGTCATGGCATACTGACGATGGTGCACCTTACGGTTTGCGGAATGGACCTTCTGATCTCCTGTTATGGACCTTCAAAGTTCTGGAAAAGGGCGATAAATATGGGATTATGGCCCTAATCCTATTCATTTGTACTTGCTGAGTTTTGGGAGATCAGAGGTGCTTGCAGAGCCTTTCTTGCCGTTGCGGTCAACCCGTGTACCAGGGATTAGCGATACTATGCCGAGGTAACTTTCATGATGACCTACATTGTAATTTATTTAGTTTGATGGTGCCGAGGGCCGTACAAATTAGGTTTGTACGGCCTCTCAACAACTTTTGCCCTAGATTGTGCGGGCGATCTAGGCAAAAGAGTGCCTTGCATGCACGCAATTTTGAGGGACAAGCGCACATGAGTGCACTACTCCATACTTTGTGCACGCAAAGGCACCTATGAAGAATACAGGCGTGCAAGGGCACACCTATCTGAGGGACAGGCGCGCAAAGGCCATAGTGATAGGAAATTTTGGTTTCTTATCTGTTTTTGGTTTTTCTTTGTGCTGATGGGTGCCTGTGTTGCTTGGCAGGTTAGTGTGGAGATAGTGGGATTGGCTCAAGATCCGGACTGCTCTAGCTGCTGATGCTGGGGCGCGTCGTCAGTTGGCCGCATGGGGCCTTCTGAAGTTTGCTGAGAATGATTTCCTTTGGTCTCAGGATCGACTACTGCGTCACATTATACAACATTGGCACCGAAGGCGAAATATGTTCGTACTGCGGGGGATGAACCTGGTGATCCGTCCTGAGACGTATATTTACTTTGTGATTGGGTTACTGCCTAAGGGTGAGGCTCTGAGGTACCCACTCTCTACTGGGAGAGTTAACCTAGAAAAATTTCAGAGGCGGCATTGCAGTGGTGCGCCTCTTACTGAGGGGTGCATCAACATTGCATTAGTGACAGATGTGGCAGAGCGGTGTGCTCTAGTAGTTATTGTGAGACTAGCGGGGTCGTTTGCTCCACATATGGCATCTGGCCTGCATGTTGGAGCTTTACGCCGATTGAGGGGCGGGCACTTTTTCGATTTCGCCCACTTTTGTTTTGATGGGATGGTATCGCAATTGAACAAGGTCCAACATGGATCTAAGTCATTTGCGTACGCTAGCATCCTGTGCAACATTATGTACGAGAGGGTGGTGCTACTAAGGTTGGTGGTGGTGGTGCCCATTGGGGGGCCACAGGAGCCACGAATGAGGAGGCGGGATCCGGTGATGCCGCAGGGTAGTGGTGGCATGGTGGGGCGTTACTGGAACACCACGACAAAGGCCTGGTTTGAGGCCAACCCACAGATGTTCTTGCCATACCCGTATGCGGGGATGGACTTCCAGGGTGACTCAGACATGGGTCTCCATTTTGGTTATGTTTGGGGGCCTCTAGGTATGTGTTATATTTTTGCTTCATTTTTTTGAGTATTTATGTTCTTACGTGTTTTGTTCTTGACAATAACATTATTTTGGTTACTCGTGTAGATGTCGGTGAGGTAGGTCGCCCAGTGGCCCGACTGGTGCGTCACGACCCTCCGCTATGACCTCGAGGTGGTCAAGGTGGAGGTGATGTAGGTGGACCGGGTGGTGGTGCTCGTGGACCTGGTGGAGATGGTGCTGGCCCTTTTGGTGAGGGAAGCAGCTCGGCTGTAACAGAGGTTGCGACCGAGCGAGCTCGTGCAGATGCGGCTGAGGTGCGCATTGCAGTTCTTACGACTCGGGTGACCGCTCTTGAGGACTTCCGAGGTCGAGTGGACCACTTGACCCAAGGTATGCCTGCTCAAGGTTTTATGGATGACCTCGAGGAGGTTTGGTTAGAGACAGTGATGGCCCACGAGAGGGATTATCGACCCACTTTACGTTGGGTAGCAATCGCGGTGGGGACAGCAGCTCTAGTGGTGGCACCAAGAGTGGTGGTGGGTCCAAGTGTTCCTCTTGAGGGGGCACACCCCTAGAGTAGTTTTGTACACAAGGAAAGCATCTGTTATGAGGATGCTTCCCTTATTTTTGATGACTTTTGTATCTTTGGGCTAGCCAATGGGCCAACGATACTATTTTTTGTACTCAAATACACATATTTTTTGATATATATATCAGAGATATTTTTTTGGCTCTATATGGTGTGCTATTTATTTTAGTTTATATATTTTGTGTTATGCTGATGAATATCTATGTTTTTGTTTTTTATGGATGAAGGTTTATTTGAGATACATTCCAGTCTAGGATATTGTTAGCTATGCGATCAGTTGTTTGGTTCTGATTCCTTGATACATGTGAAAATGTAATGTAATCAAATTTTCTTCTTAATCTTTTGGCACACAAATATTTTCTAAAAAGATGTGTGTCTCTGGTCTCAAATGTTTGGTTTAGCTGCGATACTACTAATTGGGAATCGATGTAGATATGCATAGGGCGAATGCCCCGATGGACGGCATCACACATAAGTCCAATGATGACGTGATATTATGCCTGATTGTTTGTTGCTAATCTGATGCACACACTGTTTGAACACATCGGTGATCGATCAGGGTGGTAGATGACCCAGGAAATTGCAGCTAAGTTTTGAGACCATCGCGATGGTCCATCAACAAATTCGTAATATGGTTCATTTTGGTGATCCATGTTGGCACTTTGAGAGTGTTTTTTTACATAAGTCTTCAGGTCAAAAATATTTTGGTGATTGGGTTTTGTGTACTTTCACTCTAAGGGAAGGGCCTTTGGGGCCCTTATGGGTAGAACTTCTTGAGGTAAAGGCTGTTGACGAGGTTAGTGAGGCCAGTCCCGTCCGGTTCCGTCAAGATGTATGCCCCTTATCGGAGGCTGTGTTTGATGATGTAGGGTCCTTTCCACAGGGTTTCAAACTTTCCTGGACCTAAGGCCTCTTTTGTGACATCGTAGCGAAGGAATAATTCTCCCTCAGTAAATGAGCGAGGGTTGATGTTGCGGTGGAATGATGCTTTCACCCTTTTCTTATGGGCCTCACTGTGTTGCAGCGATTGTCGCCGACTTTCGTCAACTAGCTCTAGTTGTACTAGGCATTGTTCTAGAGGCTAGGCATCATCAAGGGGTTCTATGGTGGCATGAAAGTTTTGGATTTT
This sequence comes from Pinus albicaulis, assembly GCA_034641835.2. Lineage (NCBI taxonomy): Eukaryota > Viridiplantae > Streptophyta > Pinopsida > Pinales > Pinaceae > Pinus > Pinus albicaulis. The sequence goes on along the minus strand of CM076578.1, from coordinate 1,246,594,977 downwards.
GCGGAAATCAATGCAAAAGTGCAAGGTACCTTGGTTTTTTGTGACAGGACTATAATGGAAATCCTGGGACGAGGTTGAGGCAGCAATCCTATCACCAATATGAGTGGATACAAATTGTATATGGTGGATTGTATCATCAGAATTTGGTGGGGGAAGAATCTCTGTAATGGGATTCTGTATGGGCTCAAAGTTAGGTTCCCCACTAGGATAGTCGATTTCCAGTTGGTGGAACTTGTGCCTGCCATAGAGGTGCCTAAATGTTTCCATTAGCAAGCACGTCTCTGGTGCGTGGTTCAGGCCAGTGCAGATGGTGCATGGTGTTACTGAGCCAACGGAGTAGATAGTGTGTGATTATATACTACTTGTTGTTCCTGATGTGGATGCTTAGCAAGGGTCAGCCGTAGATGAGGTTGTCTTCTGTCTCCATTTCCATGTCGTTGGCTTAGAATTGTCTTCCTCTTTAGTGGACTGTAGACCTAACGTAGCTCGTGCCGCTCTCAACTTGGGGAGACATATACACTTAAACGTATGATGAAAGTGTGAGCAAATTCGGCAATAAGTGTGTGTGATATTCTCTTGATTGGAGAGAAGTTTCTAGGGGAGAGAAGAGACTATGTGAAGGTTGTTTTCTAGGGGCTTGAGTTCTCTGCATTGGTTGATTCGGTGGTCGTTTTGATCACATAGGCCACATGTTATCCTAGTCTTGGACGAGGTTACTCTTTGGTGGTGTGTTGTCCTGTCAGGCTTGACACACCATTGCGGGGGTGGGGACATTGATTTGGCGATGTACTTTTTATGCCATTCTCGGAGATCATCTTGTCTCTTCTCTATGGCATTAATCATGTCAATAGTGGGATGAATCTGTGAGGCATAAGTACAATTTCACTCGTAATGATTACCGTGACATATTAGGCAGAATATCCTTGATATGAAAGTTCCATCGACTTCAGTTTGAGGTCTGATGGGGAACCAGCACTGGAAGACTGCTAAATAAGGGCAATGGACGACTAAATGGTCCATATTTTTGCATAATGTACACGCTGGTCATTGCTGCGAAGTTCCGTTGGAGGTACCTAGGGGTTCCCTGCTAGGTCGTTCTTCAGTTGTCATGAACATGATAGATCTGATCATCTCATCTGCGTGGGTCATGGAGCTGCCGGTGGACTTGGCGTCCATATCTTCTTCCTGGGAAAGGCGGACTATGGTTGAGCAGAGGCTAGCAAGGGCTAGCCGGAAGTGAGGTATGTAGTGACAATCCTCCAAAAGGTGGTTGTCGGCACATAATGGGCATGTGAATTGCGCCACCCGTAGCCCTATGTAGTAAACACTTTCGATTGGATACCATTTGTGAATGAGTTCCAAGGCTGTGCACTCTTCGAGATAGTGGCCACATTCATCGCATAGTGTACAACGTATAATGGGCATTACTAGGGTCCATTCTACAATCCTATGTTCCTCTTATAAGTATAGGATGGTGTGAGGTTCGTCCTTAACCGACTGGAAGAAGGGATCCTCTTGATAGGATCGCTCAACCGCATATAAGGCATCCCTATACCATGGTATCTCTAGAAAATGGTGGGTATAGTGCCCATAGGTGCCACTGAGAGAGCATGCGTGATTGGTACGCAGCGTTTTGCCTTTACCTTTTGAGGTATGTTCCTTTCTACGGGAATGCGGCATCGAGATGTCTGCTTCAGAGCCAAGGAGTGGTTTTGACTCATCCACCTCTGGACATATGTGGGTAGGATGGCCTATAACATCGCATATGGCGCAGACTAGTGATTCCCTTTCAATGGCGAGGGTCACCATCTTCTTTCCTCTGTTCGAGGTTTTCTTGGCTGTGATAAATAGTTTCGCAATGGGAACCTCCTTTGTGGGGGAAATCTCAACCGTTTCTTGGGTTGGTTGGGGCTCCTCGGGGCTGAGGGGCTTTAACCCTGTGGAAGTAATGTTGGTGGCTTCTGTTCTGGAAGGGGGAACTAGGTACCAAACTGGGAACGCCAATGATATGTTAGGTAACACCAGTGTTGCCAAAACCTGCTAGGAGACGAAGTCATCTGGAGGATAGAGGAAAGGGGTTTGGGAGGCAGCGTAGGCTAGAGAGGCTGCCGTGGCTGATGCCTTTGTGTCGTTACTACTTGAGTCTGTGTCCTGACCGACTTCGATGCTTAATGTGGACATCATGCACACCGGGGCCATGTGGCATTGGGCAATGCCTCAGGGATAATGGGAGGATCTCCTAGGAATGACCCTAGGACAGACGACGGTTTGAATTGGCTAGGGCCATAATCTTGGTACCGTGAAAGACCATCTGCAGCTCTATTACATAGGGTAGAAATACATCCATGTTGGTTAGGGGACGCTTCTCGCTACGCGTGAGTTGGTCGACAGTAATGATGTGACCCTCATGGGGGAACATCATAATGCGGAAGATGGATGAGGTTATGGCGGACATAGCGTACATATAACTCCGCCCAAGGAGTATATTGTAATCCAAGTGAGTCTCCAAGACTTCAATGTCTATGTGGACCTTCTTGCTGGCTAAACATACTGGGACATTTTGGTAGAGGCCGACGAGTGTCGAGGGACGACTGTCATAGGCTTGAAGCGTTATGACCGAGGGTTTTAGTTCGGGAGAACCCAACTTTTGCCAAATTTTTTTTGACATGATGCATGTCAATGCACCCTCATCTATGACACATCGGTGAATAGTGATATTCTGTACCGATACTGGTATCTGGAATGCGACCATGGAAGGAAGCCTAGGGGTGGTTTTTTCTAAATCAAAAGCCATCATGCATGTATCGGCATAGTCGATAGCGCATAATGCGGAAATAAGGGCTTTCTGTTGCTTTGGGCACGACTACAGCACTTCCAACACAGACATAGCAGTGGGTGATTGAGCTAAATTGTCTACGATGCTATAATTATTGGCCACTTTGGAGAATTTACCTGCTCACCTATTAGGTCCCTTTTCCATCTTTGGCAATGGTTCTATAGGCATCTTTGAAATGGTAAAAGGTGAAGTCGGCGCACTGGTACTATCCCCTGACATAGTGGAGCTTGGTGGGGTGTCGTAACTATGATTCCATGTTTGGAAAAACATTTCTTCCCCGGTCATGTAAATTTCATGGTTGTTTTTCCCGGAATCATCTGGGTTTTGTTGTTGAGTGTTGACCATCCCTTGGTGGGGGAAAGGTTCTTGCATAACAGTGGGCTGCTGGGAAGATCCTCCCTGTCCTCGGTTACTCTGAAGCTTTTTTAGCTCAGTGAGATCATGATAGTGGTGAATATAATGTCTTTACTCACCACATATTGAACAAGAATGGTTTGTTCGCAGAGGTGGCCTTTTTCCTTGCTGTTGGGCATTGGTTGGCTCCTGGTTTTGATTCCGGTTGGAGTTACCTCTAGCCTGGGATCGCGGTGGAAGCTGTTGGTTATTGTCCCCCTGTCCAAGGTTCCCTTTGGGCTTGTTTTTTGATTTTTTCTTAACCATGTTAGGAGGGTAGTTATCCTGGTTGTACTATTGTGGTTGATTCTGGGACGACTGCACAAAGTTCACCTATGCATTGGTTTTCGTAGGTGTGTCATGTGTTTGGGACTAAGCATAACGCTATCCCTTGTTTGCACCTAGTCGTTGGGGGGGAGCTCTTCCGTCAGTGTTTCTTCCTGCATACTGGGTCCCCTTAGCCAGAGGATAGGGTACTCCTTGGTGATACGCTTGCGCCCTACTAGTCAAATCTTGCTGAGGCATGTGATGACTTTGAAATCTGGGATGAGACATGTTTTGGGTAGAATTATGTGCGTAACCGGGATTGGAACTATTGTTGCCTAGGTACCCTTGGGTCATTGACCCAATTAGTCCGTCTGTAGAGTTCGACGTGCCTTGAAATTCTTGATAAGTTTGCAAGCATGGGGCGTTAGGCAGGATATTGTAAATGTATCATGACTGCGTATATATCAATTCAAGCTTCTAGGATTTATTGATTGCGTCCTCTTTGTATGTGGGGTATTTTTGCGCCACATCCTTTGAAATCTCTGCCGTCAGAGTTTTTAAGAATAAATCTAAGAGGACTCGAACGTCGAGTTTAGCTTTGCATAAACTGTGACGTCGCCTCCACTCATGAAGCTGGTTAGAGATATGGACGGTGGGGGTTTGTCTAAAATGAGTCAGTAACTCCATTCCCGAATCATGGTGAATGGGTATCTGAAAAATAGTAAGGAATGCGGTAGCGAGGGTGCTAAAGGTTCCATGTGAAGCAGGAGGTTGCTCCACGTACCATTTCACGGCTACTCCTGTAAGAGGGCATTGAAATAGCCTCGATCGAAAAGTGTCATCGATGATACTATTCGATGAGCACCATAGGTGAAATGTCACTATATGATTACCAATGTCTTTCGCTTACTTGCCTTCAAACTTTGGTATATCTGAAGGGAGCTTCGTGGGCATGGGAGGCCATGAAGGATCGTGTAAGATGGGGTCATTTGTGAGCTTGGTTAAATCGGGTAGATTCAACGTAGCTAATAAGGGTTACTGGGAGGTTGATGCCATGGAAACATGTGAAGACACGAAGTTCTAGTTAGAACGAGGGTTAGTCTGTAACTTACCCTGATGTGTGTTCAGCTGGCTTCTCGAATGGGATGTGCTCCTCTGCCCCATAGGTGTTGAGGGGGAAGTGGTGTGCAGTGTGGTGTTGGGAGACTAGCTAGGGTTCCCAACTATGGTTGCTCCAATGAAGGATGAACTAATGACGGTGGCAGTGTTCCGTCTTTGACGCCTAAATGGCGAAAGACCTAGAACCCCTCCCTGTAATGGGGGGGTCCAAAAGACGCCTGGATAAACGAGGTTTTGTTAGGACCGTTTGGGTGTTGAATAGGTTATGTTTTGGAAAATTTTTAGGGGATAGAGTCTAGGTCAAAGAAAAATTATGACCACATACATAAAACAAATTAAAAATAAAATGATTTTCAATTTAACTTAATCTATGTGAGCAATCAAGAAAAAATATGGTTTTTATTTGTTTTGCGCATGATACTCAAAATCCTAGAAGACCTATGTGTCCTCACACACTCAAAAGTAACTGGGCTTTGAGAATATTTCTTGCGAGTGCTGGCACAATGTCTCGTAAGAGCTGGTGACGCCCCTAGTCAGCCGAAGAGAATCCACCAAGGTAAGGGTAGAGGGTCTGGCGCTTTCCTGCACCGTCACCTATAGGGTAAGGGATTCCCTAGTTTTTTCCACTAAGAACCACCATCCCACATGAGCGTTTGAGTCTCGGGCTTCTTGTTAGTCAGCTAAAAGTACCGAATATCAGCCGGTTCAGGTAGACCTAACTGATATCGCACGCACTGCGCCTAAGCCTAACCCCCTCTGAATCGGGTCTCTTCCACACTCGATTTTTCTTTTCCATGGGCTGATAGGTGGATTTGGAATTGCCCTAAATACACAAATTCTATGTTTCAATATGAAGTGCGATCAAGGCGGCTTATTGGATGCCTACCCCCTTGATCCTAACTTAATCTATAAATTATTTTGTGGCCCCTATGGGGAGAATTTAGTAAGTTGGTTTAAGTTAGTTTTAGGTGGCTTTCTTTGCTTAGTGGGTGAGTGTGTGTGAGCATAAGGTGAAAAAACTCATAGTTTGAACATTTGGATATCGATGATCCTTTACAAAAAACCCCTAGTTAAACTATGTTATCTTGTTCCTAGCTCAAAATGGAAAACGTGTGTGGATAATGGGCCGCTTTCAAATCTTCCTAGTTAATCTATGTGACTAAATAAAGGGAGATGGAAAATCGCAAAAATAGAGCATTAATATGCTTACCTAGGATCACCAGAGGGTGTAAAGGTAGCAGAGATTACTTGGTCTAATTGGTGATTCAATCCTAGTCCTGCAATTTCCTAAATGCAAAAATTGAATTAAGCTAAACAATTTCTACACTAGAAAATAAAACTAGCTTACTTGGACTAGTTAATCTAAGTGTGCATACCAGAATTTGCAAAACATAAATCATTCGGAAAGCAATGGTGAATTCGCCCCCTAATTAAACTATGTGAAGGCTTTTTGCAAAAAATCAACTTAAAGAGAAACTAACTCTATGCCTGCAGAAAGAAACAAAAAGTGAGTTCTCAGAAGCTATGGGGTATCAACACAAGTGCTGTAAAATAATTAGGGTTTCCCAACACACTACAAGCAGAAAAATGCTGAAAATAGGGAGGAAAATATCATTCTACCATTTGCATGCAAAAAGCCTTAACAGGTGCACCTTCCTGCGCGCAGGTCAGAGTTGAATGCGCGCCTTGCGCATCTATGAGGAAATACTGCGCGCAAAAATCCTGCAAGTAAAAAAAATTAGCAGCTGCCTTCTTCATTTTGTCACTCCAGTGAATCTAGGGACTATAAGATGGGTTAGAGAACTGTCAGCTCCACTCCAGCATAGACAAAGGGTCTCCTGCAAAAGAGATACAACCACATAACCTTGGAAGACGTCAGTGGAGTTGCCAATCCTGTTGTGGTGGATTAGTCGCATGGGTGTACGAAATCGCACCAGTATAAAGAGTGTGGTATACTCTTTAAACTATTGGTAATAGGCAGAAAGTGGTGAAGCTCAAAATCACACAATTCAGTGAAAAAATTATGCGAATGTATGCTCAAATTAAACTAAAACTAAAACACAAATATACAGAAGTTATCAAAGAGAGTCAAAATGATAATAATACCAACGACGGCTCAAAGGCCTCTTCTTATTAAAAGTTTGAAATGGAGAAGAATTTTTACCCACTTTCCAAAGGGCACCTAGGTAATGGCTCTAGGTCCCGATGCAAGGATGTTGCCTTCCAAGCTCTACCTCTGATGTAGTCTCCCTCTCTCTATGTCATGGTGGACTAGGATTGTTGGGTGGCCAACGATCGAGTCCTCTTCAGCTCCAGCTTCGGGTCACACACTTCTGGTGCTGCTTGGGAAACTCTGGCCAGCATAACAATGTGATCACCATTTCTTCAACTCTTGGTGGCTTTATATAGGGGAGTTTCAAATCCTCCTTCCCTCTGTTGGTACATGATGGATGGTGACCCAAGGGAGAGGTATGATTCCATTGTGTGCTCACATAGTGTCTGAGGCACTGGTGGCTATCCTTAGGTGGCTTGATATAAGGAGTAACTGTCATTTTCTTGGTGTGGTCCCGAAAAGCGAAATTTTTCCATTTCCAGGAATGTGCGCTTATCGGGAAAAAGGGCACGCAGAAGGCGCTCTTCTCGAAGGATTAAGCACGAATTTTAGCATTTTAGACTAGTTCAAATCTGATTTTCTCCAAAACTTAGATATTTTAAATACTTCTTAATTCCATAATGTGTTCCTGCCCTGTAAATCCTTAGGCTTGACATTAATTAATGTCATTCTCTGCTATACGATTTTCCATTGTTAACAACCCCAATGTTTTAAATAAAACTTTCACGACATTTTTTTAAAACAAAACAAAAAAATTAAAAGCATTAAGACTTTAACCAAGGTTAAAGACCTTAATAAACTTTTCATCGTGGATTTCAAAATAGAATTTCAAAACTGTTTTAAAAACTTTATCGCATCCATTTTCCTCCTGGCTGACTAGACTTTAAAATTTATGATCGTTCTCTCATTGGCTGGATGGTACACACGTTGGCGGAATTCAAATATGGTTCAAATGTATTGCATAAGGATATCGCATCCATTTTTGGCTTCGTGACGTCGACTTTAGATGGTGCGAACAGACGTTGATTGGTTGCGGGGTTTGGAGACGTGGAGGAGGTGGGTTCCATAACCATTGACATGGCCCATTTCAAAACAAATCAACGCACGGTAAAAGATGTGGTTGCTGCAGGGTTACAAACTTGCAAATGTAGGTGTTGCGTGGTCAAACCACTAATTTCATTTCAGAAAAAGGCCTACAGCCATATACAAAAATTTAGTTTTGCAAACTTTGAATGCAGGGTTTTAATGCACAATGGAGTGCACACAAAAAACACAATTTTCTGCTGCTACTGCTGTACTACGAATTTCCCATCAAAATTGAATTTTTCCCTCCTACTCTGCGTTGTTGCAGTTGGGTTTAATATTTCAACAAAAAATATCGCAAAAGATAGATAAATCTATTGTAGCGACACCAGTTAATGGTGTTGACTAGAGCCCATGATTATTTACTTTCAGCAACTAAAGGTTATTGAAGTGAAAAAAAAACTTCAAACAGCTAGTCCAAAATCTCATAGGCTAATATGACAATGAAAAGCCAAAGAAAAAGAGAGAAAGGAATAAAAAAGAAGTAATGGATCAAACAAAAATTGTTTCAGAGGCTTCACCAGATCTTTTAATTGTCAATGTAGATCCACCCACCTAACCTATATGAAATGAAGCTTGCTCGGCAGTGCCATCATATTTAGTTGATTACTTGCACGGATCAATCAACATTAATGGGACATGAAACTTGCAACATATTCACATACTTTGGCAAAAAAAAAAAATGACGACTGTCTCCTCCAGCATTCGGATTGTCCCTTTGAAGAAACATATTTTGCAGGACCGACAGACGGAAAAACGCATCAGAAGCAGTTGATTGAAAATAGGTGGTATAACTATGGCAATAATAGTTGCATATATGAGAAACACTGCACCCACATTGTTTGGAGAACATCTACTAACATTGGCTGCGCCATCATAAATTCATCACAAACTATGTTTGAAGAAAGACCATACTGTACTTTGGTGCTCAGTTTTTACTATTCACTTTCTCGTTTCGGTTTCCAGTTTCCTCTTCTCTTGGGGGATTTATGACTAAACAATATATAGCATCAATTATCAGATCATATTTATTTCAAGATAGACATATTTCACTATATTAGCGCATAAACTTGTTTGATATTCACATGGATTTTTTTTTATGTAACAAAATTTGGGAACCTAAATTGAACATCAATTATGAATGAACCAACCAATGGGACTACTTCATTAATGGAGATTAAATAATGGAATGTCTTGGATAAAATTTGTTTTCATATTGCTATTAATCTAGATAAAATTTCTCTTTCTCTTTAATTGATAGGAAGTTCCCAGTGATTCATAACACTCAGAACGTAGATATATTTCTCAAATTTATGATCGGAGAATGGGGTAAATTGTGGTGAAAATCAAGTTAATATATAATTCTGTTGTGATTTTGTATTAGCTGAGATAAAACCCTCCCATTTTGCATAATGCAAAGAAATACTACATATGGTCTATAATTTTCAAATCAAATTATCAAACATAGACAAAACAATATGTAAGAGATGGTGACGTCAATATATACACACAAACAAAAGAAGGGCCATTGATGGTTACACGGACCTATCAACATTGCCAACCAAACTTTCATTCTTACTAAGTTTCCATTGTGAGTTTCATGCACAATAAAGGTATCTTACTATTTAGAAGTATCTAATCATATGATGAACTCTGACATGAATCTCGACTATGTTTGTCCACAAGCTTATACATGGATTGAAAATGTATTTATTGTTTCGACATTATCTAAATATATTAAAAAATAGTGAAAAACTTCTATCACAATAACTTAAACTATTTATATCTATTTACAACATAACAATGTATATAAAAATGCATATAGTAGTGATGACAACAATTTCAAGTAATGAAGCATGGTTTAATTTGATAATTTGATAACTATTTATAGGAATCGTTAAATTTTGTTATCAAATAACTAAATAAGTTCATATCTTTTATTAATAAATTTGAATGAATAGCATTAAAATTTTTGATATTAAAGCATCTATTTAGTGAAACATATGCATGATACATGCATTAGTGCAAAACAGAGCAAGAGCAACACAAATACATGGTTGATTATGCTCTGTGAAACTTTAACAAGCTATGCAATATCTTAGTATTTGTACATTATTTTCACCTCTTTAATTTGATGTTGTAAGAAAAACTATGATCTTCAAAAACACTGCTCCTAACATCATAAAAAAATCATTTGTGTTGTTCTTGAGATCATAAAAAAGATTACCCATATGTGGAAATATATCATGTGTACAGGTTGGACTACATAGTGGATACATAGGGTCGATTCCTAGTATCTCCACCTCTTCCTAGCTAAAACTGTTACATAGATGCAACGAATCATCAAAGAGGTTATTCATAACATCAAGATATAAATTCGTATTTTTCATCAAAGAGATTATATATATAACTGATACTTGGAAAGATATGATTTATATAGATAGTAGATGAACTTGATGGGTTCCTACATCCACTTCATTTGAAATATCTGGTGAAGCCACTACAACATTTTTTGTCTGATTTATTACTACTTTTTTGGTGACAAATGTCTCCTTTCTCTTCTTTTTCGTGTGTTGTCATTGTCATCTTGACATGTGAGCTTTTGGCAAGTTGATTGATGTTTTTCCTTTCTACTTTAATAAATTTCCATGGGAAAAAATAAATAATCACTAGCACTAGGTGAACCATTAACGAGTTCCACTATAACAGACTTATTTATTTTTTGTGATTCTTTGTTGATCCTTAGCTTTACTTTTTCCATAATTGTAAGGAATTTTTTTTCACTAAAATAATGAATTCAATCGATTTGTGCCCAAATATCCAATCCCATATAAGAATATCAGGGATGGGACTAGCACACTCATATGTGATGTTATTTAGCTCTTCATGCTCTCTTGCTAAGGTTCAACCATCTTCTTATGATCTACTCTAGCAATGGTTATAATGTGCTTGGGTGCAATCTCCTAATGTTCCTCACCCACAATAGAATAGAAAATATCTATCATGCAATCTCTTAGCGTTCCTCACCCACAATGGAATAAAAAATATCGATCTTGATGGATTTTTCTGCCACAATGGAGCCAAACCGACAAGGAAAAGACCCTCTAGTAGATGTTTTTGAGGAACCCCTTATAAAAATACCACATACATCCGTTTCTAGTGGAGGTTACTAGAGGAGGTTGGCAGGCGGAGGGTTTTGTGGCTGTTTTCCGCTTGGTGCGCTTATCATTCAACATTGCATCAGTGCTCCTTAAAAGAGAAAGAACCGGTATACATAAAACATTGGAAAATTGGACACCGTGCACTCTGTACACACCCGCCCGGTGCGTCGTATTACTGTAGAGCACTGGTGCTTCACAACTCTTCCGCTCCGGTGCATCATAAAACAACGTTCAAAAACTGAAACCACTCAGTGCGGTATTAATAAACTGCACCGGTGCAACATAAAACAACGCGCCAAAATAGAAACCGACCAATGCACCTATAAACCATGTGCACCAGAAAGAGTTAAATAAGAAAAGAAATATAGAAAAAAACTAGATTTTTCACCTTTTTTAGTGCTCTAAAGCTCTCAATTACCAGTACACTCTACAAGAGAAAGCATCGGTGTGCACAAAACATTGGCACACCAGACACTGTGCGCTCCATCCACACCTGCCCAGTGCGTCTTATTACTGTAATGCATCGGTGCTTCACAACTCTTCCGCATCGGTGCATCATAAAACACCGCGCCAAAATAGAAACCGCTCAGTGCGGTGTTCATAAACCGCACTGGTGCATCATAAAACACCGAGCCAAAACATAAACGGACCGGTCCATTCATATGAAATAGCACCGGTGTGCCTATAAAACACACACATCAGAACAAGGTTAAATAAAAATAAAACTATAGCAAAAAAACCACATTTTCACTTTTCTGCTCTCAGTCACGAGTGCGCTCTATAAGAGAAAGCATCGGTCACACAAAACATTAGCACACCGGACACCGTGCGCTCCATACACACGCCCATTGCATCCTAATATTGTAAAGCATTGGTGCTTCACGACTATTCTGCCCCGGTGCATCATAAAACACCGTGCCAAAACTGAAATAGCTCGGTGTGGTGTTAAGGAACCGCCCTGGTATATCATAAAAAGACGCGCCAATTCTGAAACCGCCTAGGGCGGTCTTAAGAAACCGCACCAGTGTGCCTATAAAACCCCGCACACTGGAACAGGGTTAAATTAAAAAAAAATTACGGTAAAAAAACTACATTTTTCACTTTTCTCAGTACTCCAGAGCTCTCAAGCACCGGTGCAATTTCTTCTTTTCTGAGTTGCCCTGACATCGGTGCTCCCATTGCACCCATTGCACGCACTACTACTATGTATTGGTCACCAATCTCCAGCTTTCATTTTGAAAAATGGTGGGAAATTTTACTTTCGCAAATTCTACAACCAATATGCCTCTTCGACGATGAAATGTACAGGTATTTTTCTAGTTTTTCCACAATTAAGCTTTCTAGTAGATTAGAATTTGAAATAAACTTAAAATTAACCATTAAAAAAGATTTTTTTTTTTTTTTTTTTTGTCGCGCGGTGCGCACGAGCTGTTCGGCTCACACCGATAAGCGGTGCTACCTGTAAAATTTACAAGCCGCATAGCAACTGGTGCTAACGATATCTGCACCGTGTCTGGGGTGGTACCGAAAGGCTGCCCCACATTATTTTAAAATTTTATGGAGATGAGGTTGGACCATCAGCCACGTCCAGTTAGCAGCCTGCAGCATCCATTAGTACTAGTCATGATCATAAGCAGGTTGGACCATCGAGCGTTGAGGCTGCACCATTGACTGAGCATGCCTCCACTAGTACTGCTTATATTGATGTTGTACTACCACTAGCTAATCCATCTATCAGTACTAGTCATGATCATGAGTAGACTCGACCATCGACCATCGAGGCTGCACCATTGACTAAGCAGGCCTTCACTAGTACTGCTATTGATGTTGTACTACCACCAGCTGATCCATGACATTTATATTACAGTTGTATTTTTTTAACATTATTCAGGTATATATATATATATATATATATAGTCCATGTATTTTATGTTCATGTTGCAGTTGTACTTAATTTACATGTTGGTGATCATCATGATGTGTATATTGTTAGGTCATGTAAGATATGTTAATTTAATGTTTAGCTTGTAGATAGATGTGTATGTGATGGCATGAGTTATTTGACATGAGATGTGTATTTGATGTTTGTGTTGTGATGATGTTAATATATAATATTAATTTGATGTTTGAATGTGTTTTTTAGTCGAATATGATGTTTGTACGATGGTTATCATGATCTTGATGTTTATTAGTTAATTTAATATTAAATGACCATGATATTTATTAAATATTATGTCCTGATTGTAACTGAAATTTAAATTTAAATTGTATGTAAAATTGTAAAATTGTATTTGTATTTGTAATTGTAATTTTAACTGTAATTGTATGTAAAATGTTTAATGTAAAATTTTAATTGTAATTGTAATATTTAATTTATTATGAAATGATTGTAATTGTAATTTTAATTGTAATTGAATATATGACAAATTGTAAAATTGTAATTGTAATTGTAATTGTATGTAAAATTCTAAAATTGTAATTGTAATTTCTTCTTCTTCTTTTTTATTTATTTATTTATTTTTCTAAATTTAACTATTATATTTATGATACAAAAAATATTTACAAAGAGGCACCGGCCTCAGCGGAGCTTTCCCATAGTAGCGGCATTCTTACACTGCAAAGCTGGCTTAAAAATGTTAACCTAATATCCCAGACAAACAAAAAATAGAATGTTGGCCCAATCTAAAAAAAATAAAGCATGTCCCCCACGCAGGGGAAACCGGCCATGAAATATTAACATATTTTCCAAAATCTGAAACGAAGAACTGGTTACCATGAAGAGCATAGAAGTAAACCCAGCGAAAAGACTATGAAGGAAAAAACTGTGAATGCTGACCAAATTAGGTGTCATGAGAGATGGAGGGGGGTTCCTCAACAACACGACAACCATAAAAATACAAGTCATCTTCCTCCACCTTATTGTTGTCTTTGTTGCTAGAGCAACCTCGCTAATGTCATCCGGGTTGTATTCTTGGCCAATATTGTGAGTTTCACAGCAGCTAGGAGCCTTTCTCTTCATTCTGGCACTTTGAGGAGGACAATTCTCATTGACAGCACTTTTTTCCAACCCAAGACCAGTTTTCTTAGCAGCCGAACCGGGTGGCTCCTCGTTCAGCTCTATGGTGATGGTGGCTATGATTGTAGGCCTGTTCAGAGTGTAGGGGAAACGAATATGGGTGGTGTGGATATGCACAGGGATGATGATATGATAGCCTGGGATATGGGGAGAGCCCATCTCGAATTAAGATTGCTCACGCCCATGCCCACGCCCACGCCCACAACCACTTCTGGTGTCAGGATAGTGCCCGGTGAATTTATCGGAGGAGGGGGATGAAGAGTCAGTAAAGGATGCGGAGGGTGGGCGAGTGAACTTACCACGATTGCTACCCCTTCGGAAGCGCATACGATGTCGAAGGCGCATCATGATTCTCTGTGCAGAATGACTGGGGATGGAATGGGCTTGAACAGTGGAAGAATCTGAGAACAGGGGAGACCTTTCATGCAGAGCAGGGGAAATCAAGTTGGGCGAGCTAAGCCACAGATTACAGAGGAGGGCTCTGCGTAATGTGAAGTCCGGGTGCCAATTTGATGCAGCAGAAAATGGAGTAGCGTCTCCCTGTGCTGGTTCGAGAGCTGGGCTCTGCAGTAGTAGGGAAGCAGCTTGAGCACAAGGGAGGCGGAGCAGGAATGAAGCTGCCGAAGAGAGCCATGCTCATTAAGGACGCTAGCTGATCTGGGCTTATGTGCTACATTAATGCAGTGATGCAGTTGACAGTGCGAGTATTAATGAAGAACTTCGTGTGAGGATGGGTGGTGGCATGGTGAATCCACGCGCCAACCCAAATCGCCAACAACGTACATCTGTAGTTATTCACCCGCATCCGGGGGATGTTGATCTTGGTGCACCATAAGAGTGCAATCTTGAATAAGTTGAACATCATCATAATTGTTCAGAGGACCCACGTAGAAGGGAGGATTTTGATCAGCTCCTTTGTTAGCTAGTTGGTCAACTACCTTATTAGCAGTACGCCTGAGATGCTTGAAGGTGATGGCTCTGGGAACTTTAAGCCAACTTTAAATTTGTTCTAGTCTACTTAGAAGTCTCCAACTTGAAGCCACTTTAGCTGCTGTCGTGCCTGTTTGAATAAGAATTATTGTCCCTATGAGAATCTGTAAATCCCCTTCTACCTCCAGAGGGAAGAAGTTTTCTTTTTCAGCAATGCAAAGCCCCTGCCATAAGCCTTCAAGCTTTCCCGCATTGTTTAAGTCTCGTCCTAGAGAGCCATAGTAGATGTGAGGAATAGTGCCTTCAGCCGTTCTGAAAATTCCTCCAAAACCAGCTAATCCTGGGTTTCCCTCAGCCGCTCCATCAAATTTCATTTTGAAGTTGTGAACAAGAGGGGGAGACCATGAGAGTGGAGAATCAGGGTGGATAGAGGAATTCGTCTTGGCCAGAGCCGTATGCTTAAGATTAAGGTTCCAATTTTCCAGAATTAGTCATTCAGTATGGGTGGAAGGCATATCTGAGTCCTGCTAGTGACGGATAGCTAAGGTTTCTTGCAAATTGCGTTTAAGATTGGACGACAGAATCTCAGTAGGCGTGCACTCATTTTTTAAGATCCTTTTGTTGCGTTCCTTCCAAATGGTCCAATAGATGAAACCTGGAATTAGGGCACATATAGAGTTAAGCAGATGACTTTGGAAGGGCTGTGAGGGCCAAATCCTAATAGTGTTGATGGTGTCTCCAATGCGTCTTCCTGTTCTTCTTGTGCATATGGCTGATTGCTCCCAAAGTTGATCGGCCAAAGGGCAGGTATCCAAGAGGTGCGAGATGTTCTCAGAGTGGGAGTTATAGCTGGGGCATCTTGATGGGCCAAAGAAGCCTCGTTTCTGTATATTGTCCCAGGTGAGGAGTATTTTTTTTCTAAGAAGCCAAAGGAAGGTGGAAATCTTTGGCCAAATGTCGGGTTGCCATACTTGATCCCAAAGACGATCCTTCTAAATTTGTGCAGGGAAAAAGAGCAACTAGTAGGCCTCTTTTGTCGTAAACTTTCCTCTGGGAGTGTATCCCCATCTCAGCTTATCTGCTTGGTCTGATACTTTGATTCTCATAAGGATGAGCTCCTGGTCAATCTCATCATAAGTCTCCTCCTGCCAATTATCTTGCCAAGTTCCTGCTGGCCTCCATTGGTGGAAGCCATGTACAGGTTGTTGTTGCCAAAACTGATTAACCTGATTTTGGGCAGTGTGTTGAAGAGCTGTTTGCCATTTTGGCTTGTGGAATAGAGTGGCTAGTCTGGGTAACTGTTGCCAGGAGTCCTCCTAAAGTCTGGCAGTGGCTCCCGTACGAATCTCCCAAAAAATATGAGCTTGGATGAAAGCGTTGTGTTTTTTTGCAGCATTCCATATCAGCGATCCTGGGTATCCATGTTGATATGAATAAGATCCTCTTGAGGTCTGCTTGGAACATATTTGGCCTGCCAGAGACGTGCCCAGGGTGTGTTTGGCTTAGAGATCTAGTTCCACCAAATGTGAGCACCCATGGTGATATTGCTGTGCTATGGATCTCTCAATCCTAGCCCTCCTGCTGATTTGGGAAGGCAGACCTCGGTCCATTTAACAAGTGCCCATTTTTTGTTGAGGCCCGTAGATCCCCAGAGAAAGTTTCTTTGTAAATTACAGATTTTTTTTAAGACCCATTTTGGTGCAGCTAGGATTGAAAAGAGGTACAATGGCATGGCTTGAAGAACAGATTTGATCAGGATGAGTCTGCTGGCAATGTTAAGCGATCGGTACGTCCACGAGGAGAGTCTAGCTTCTAGCATGTATAGGAGAGTTCTCCAAGAGGTGTGTTTGATTGCTGAGTCTATGAGGGGAGCCCCAAGTTACTTGGAGGGGAGTGCAGCTATCGAGAAGCCCAAGATCCTTGCAATGTTGCATTGAGTGATGATGGGAGTGTTGAAGAAGATGATTTGGGATTTGTTTGCATTGATGGTGGTGCCGGAGGCATTTGAGAAGGTGTCAACCAGGGTTTTTAAGGAAAGGGCTTCTTGGACTGATGGATGGCCAAATAACATGTTATCATCAATAAATTGTTGATGAGTTGTTCGGGGTCTGTTATGCATAGAGATGCCTTTGATGGAATTGGTGGAGACAACATGATGAATGAGACAGCTGAGGCCTTCTGCCATGAGGACAAATAAGAAAGGGGAAAAGGGATCACCCTGACGGATATCGCGCGAGGAGCAAAACGATTGAGAGGGTGAGCCATTGAGGAGGATGGAAAAGCTGGGGGTGGAAATGAGGTTCATAATCCATCTTGTCCATGTGGCACTGAATCCAAAGGCTAAGAGCATTTGATTAATGTAGTTCCAACTTAGTTTATCAAATGCTTTAGAGAGATCTAACTTGAGGAGCATACCTGCCTTCTTGATGTGCTTGAGAAAGTGGATCACTTCATGTGAAAGGATAATTCCATCCAGGATTTGGCGTCCTTCCACATAACCAATTTTCTTCGGCGAAATAAGAAGTGGGAGAAGAGGTTTGAGTCTATTCGCAATAACTTTGGATATGAGTTTGTAGATGACGTTGCAAAGAGTGATTGGCCTGTACTTGTCTAGTGTGCTTGAATTTTCCTCCTTAGGAATAAGAGCCAGGAAGGTCGTGTTGAGATATGGGAGAATCCAGTGCATGGAACGTGATTCTTCCACTAGAGCCCATACCTCCAATTTAATCTGCTCCTAGAATGCGTGAAAGAAATTGGCCGTGAAACCATCAGGACCAGGCGCTTTTCCGTCTTTGAGCTGGGCTATAGCCTGCTCCACTTCATGGAGGGTGACGGGCTGGAGAAGCATGAAATTGTGGTCATTAGTAATGATTTTTGGAATATGATGCGTGATGGATTGAATGGATTGATTTCTGTTTCCCTCCAGTTCTTGAAGAATATATTGAAAATACTCTTTGAATTCGTTTTCAATGTCTTCATGAACCTCTAGGAAATCTCCTTGTCTGTTGTTGAGGAAATCTATATTGTTGTACATTCGTCTTTGTATAGTGGATTTGTGGAAAATTTTTGTATTTTTCTCCCCATCTTGTAGCCATCTGACTCTGTATTTTTGTCGCCATAGAGTCTCCTCTTGTTGCATGCGCTCTTCTATTTTGGTGAGGAGTAAGTTTTCATGATGGTCATACTCGTTCGTTCTGCCTTTAGAGATGATGCGATGTTTCAGTGTACTCATTTGTTGCTCTAACTCTTTCTGACGGGCAAAGATATTGCCAAACTAAGTGCGGTTCCATAATTTGAGAGTATTCTTAAGATGTCGAAGCTTCTGTTGGAGCTGATACATTTTGGAGCCTGCTGGAGGTGTATATGTGTTCCACGCATTGATGATGACTTCTTTAAAATCCCGGTGATTGAACCAAAAC
The DNA here is from genome assembly GCA_034641835.2 of Pinus albicaulis. NCBI lineage: Eukaryota > Viridiplantae > Streptophyta > Pinopsida > Pinales > Pinaceae > Pinus > Pinus albicaulis. Next base: position 1,246,576,580 of record CM076578.1, on the reverse strand, counting down.
GATTCAAATCGGAACAATTTGTTGCATTGAGAGCTAGGTCGAGACCATTGCATTAGGATTGGCCAGTGATCCGACCCTGCAAGAGGCATGATGGAGGTATGAAAGTCCCTGCCAAGATGAATTGCATTATTGGACATAAGGAAACGATCAAGACGAGAGGCGATGTGCTGCGATCCCCTTCGCTTGTTGGTCCAAGTGTGCATTCCATTAGAGGTTTGAAGATCCATGAGCAGGTTGCTTTGTATGAAATCTTTGAGCCAATACTATCGAATTCCAACTGAGTTCTGCCTCCAGGGCGGTAATCATGTTGAAGTCACCCCCACAGATCTAAAGGAGGAAGCGCTTGGAGGAGTTTAGTTCTGTTAGAGTGTCTAGCAGTTCCATTGTTTTTTGGATTTCTTGTGGGAAATAGAAATTTGTGAGGTGACCATAAGTATTGGAGCCCACTAAATGGAATGTTGTTTGAATGAAGTGATGTGAAGCATGAAATTCATAAAGAGAGAGAACCTGAGGATTCAATATAATTGCGATCCCCCCTGAAGCTCACGAGGCGTCCACCGATACAGAGTGGCAACCTGCCCAGGATTTAGCCAAAATGTGTTCAAGATTTTTGCTGTTGCAATTCGTTTCCTGAAGATAAACCACTGATGGATTGACTTGCTGAACCATATTTTTAATCATTCTATGCTTTGAGGGGCTGTTAAGCCCTCTCACGTTCCATGAGATGATCTTCATGAGGAACAGTGGGGTAACGCCTTGTAGAACTTGGTCAGCTTGGGAAACCTGCCGGATTCCACAAGCATTTCTCCAACAATGATAGTCCTCTGCAAGTCTGTTTTACGCCCTCGTTTCTTTGTTTATTTAATTATTTTATTTCCATCCCATAGACTTCCTGCCTGAATGCCTAGAGAGTTTCTTTGTTGTGCTCTGAAAAGAACCACTTCCAGACAATCAATTTGTCTTGGGGGTCTTTTGCTGTATTCTCTTTGGTGACAAGCTGCTTCCAAGGCCAAAATATCCAAATCCCCCATATATATACTCTCTGGTTCTTCATCCATGTGAGTCGGCACATTCTGTTCTGCTTTATCTATATTTTGATGGGCAATGAGAGCCAGGGTGCCATCAATCTCCATCTGAGAGTCCTTGAGGACAGAGGTTTTGTATGGGTCGGCAGTAGAGGAAGAAGCAAGAGAGCCTCTTTTGGCTGATACAGAAGTTGAGGGAGTGAGAGGAGAGGTAAAGGTTTTGGGAGGTGGATCTGGAGCCGAGGGTTGAGTTTGATGACATTACGGGGTATCTTGAGTGGCTAAAACCTCAAATCTATTGCTCGTTTCAGGTTTTTTGGGAGTGGTGGAGGTGACAGGGGTTTTCTTGGAGTGTTTCTTTCGGTTGGTTACTTTGGTGAAACCTTCAGCATCCTTTCCTTTCTCAGGGGAGGGGGGTTTGGAGTGTTGATTCAAAGAGCAGTCACGGTATAAATGACCGTGCTCATGGCATTTTCTGCAACGAAAGGGGACATGCTCATAGTCTATGGTTTAAATCCATTCAAAATCATCATGAAATAAACTTACCGAATCCATGAGAGCCTTGGATAAGTGCATGTAAACACAAATCCTTGCATAGGAGGTGTATCGTCTAAGCTTCCTTTCCTCTGATACCTTTATAAACTCGCCCAACCCATTGCCTATATCTATTAGGGTCTCTTCATCCCAGTATTCCAAAGGTAATGAGTACATACGGATCCAAACCGGTGCCTAGTTGAAGTCCTCTTTGTCCGGATTGAATCTTTCTATCCAGTCTCGTAGGTACAGGCCTGCAGAGTTAAAAAAGTATGGACCTCCATCACAGATGCGAGTCCTGTCCTCTAGGAAGTTGAAGATGGCTGTGAAGAATCCTTTGGGGCCAAGCTGCAAAGTCACTTGTCCTTTGGGCTTCCATTTGGAGATTATCCATCCTTGTAGCACTTTTTCTGTCGGCCATAGGCCAATGAACTTACCGATAAGGGTGTGATCCTTCATGTATTGAATGTGACCATTTATGCGATGACTAGAGAGGTCGATTTTAACACGCTCTGCAGCTTTTGGGATGCATGTGGCTGAGGAAGCTTTTGGCAGAGTCGTAGAGGCTTCCTTTTCTATGCTAACGTCCTTTGGGGCCTCATTGCCTATGACTGCATCACCGGGATATGTCAGTAGTGGGAACTTGGTCAGAGCCTGCTGGCAGATTTTGTCCTGAGCTCACCATTTTGTCTACAGCGACAGTATTGGTAGTATTGAGAAGGGGGGGATTCTCGCCCCTCCAGAGGGGGGGTGCATTGGAGAGGCGTCAGAAGGAGAGCTCGGTGGAGCTGTGATCACTTTAGCAAGAACACAGATCACGATGTGAGATGATCGAACAACAGCGTCGCAGGGTTTTCGTAAACCCTAGAACCACCATCCGTCGAGCTGCCTTGTAATTGTAATTGTAATTGTAAATGTAATTCTAATTCTAATTCTAACTGTATATAAAATATTTGTAAAATTTTAATTTTATTACTATGAAATGATTGTAATTGTAAAATTTAAATTTTAAATGTAATTGTATGTAAAATTAGAATTGTAATTGTAATTCTAATCATAATTGTATGTGAAATTGTAAAATTGTAATTGTAATTCTAATTCTAATTTTAATTGTAATTGTATGTAAAATATTTGTAAAATTTTAATTGTATTAAAGTGAAATGATTTATTAAAATTTGTAAATTTGTAAATAATTTTAAAATAATAAATATAGAATAATATGAATTTTTGTAACATAATAAAGTTTAGAAAATAATGCAAATAAATTCATGTACTTTAGAATTATCAATATTTTATTATGATCTTACATACAAAAAAAAAACTTTATGTAGTCTGGTGCGCTTATCATCATAACACACACTGGTGCTTTACAAATTTTTTGCACCAGTGCGTCATAAAACAATGCGCCAAAACAAAAACCTCAATCTTACAAACCGCCCCGGTGTGCCTATAAAACAACGCGCACCGGAACAAGGTTATTCTGTAAAGTGCAGTATTGGAGCAGCGGAGGGTTAGAATCGCGGGAAAGAATTTTTTTGAGGAGATGAGGGTTTGAAAAGACAAGAGTTCGAATTTTAGCTGAGAATTTTATAGGAGAGAAGATGAGTGATTCAAACAGAAAGACGAACAAAGACGCTTACATGGATGAAGACAGCTATAGAGCTCGACAGAGTACAAAAGGAGTATAGTTTGAGACCAACAGAGAGTATTCGGTTGAGGCCGACGATAGGGTTAAGAGGTCCCATGATGGAGAAATGGAGATCAGAGTTGATCACATAGAAATATCAATCGAGGCAGTTGATAAAGCCAAGTGGCACCATGAAGGGAAGGATTATCATTGCCTTAAGGACAAAAAAGAAAGATCAATTGACGTTGTCGATTAGGCTGGTAGGTCCCATGAAGGGAATATTCTCCAGAATGTGTTTAAAAGGAGCTGGGAGTATTGTCTGAGCTTCGGTTGGCTAACATAAACTTTTACCGGAAAAGTTGACATCGCATAAAATGACATCTTCGGCTTTCAATTGAACCTGAATGGCATCTCTAACTTCTCTGAGCTGTGGTCCTATGGATGAAACTAGTAAAAATTCTGCTTGTATTATAAATGGAAATCCAATGACCATTTCTATGGGAATAAAAGCATAGATACATGCAGCTACCATATTTCCACCTGCAAATCGGTTTCCCATTGGAAAAGCTAATGTAATAGTGTATTTTTTAATGTCTTTCCTCTTCTCAACCATATACTCATTTTCTATGGGAAACCATTGCCTCCACATGTAATAACTGCATCATCTAGTCGAAAATCAGTCTTCTTCTGCTAACAAATGCAGAATGAAGGACTCGTTGTCATTGCTCCCAGAACATTACCCTTCTGCAGATTATATGTACTAATTGTTGGCAAGCCATCCATCTATCTGTAGACTATATTCTAAAACATATTGGTTGCAAATAGTTAAGTGCCAATTATAACAGGTTCACATGCCACAATTGCCCACTTCGGCCCTGTAGTATTGCATCTTCACACACCCCACATTGCATTCTCTCCACATAATCAGTGGGGACCTCCTGCAATAAACAAAATGCATTGGAAGAATAGTTATTTCCATCAAGAATTTATCCAATTCCAATTCTCAATTTTAATTATAATTCTAATTCTCAAGAATAAACAAAATTCTAATTCGCAATTTCTATGGTTGGAGTTCACTAAATTTTGGTGTACACACCTAAAAGTAATTTCGGTGCCTTAACAGAAAATCGGTGAGACTTTACATATAACCGAACCGGTGCTGGTGATACAAAAAGACGCACCGATGCGGTTCTATTAAGTGACGCACCAATGACAAATAAACGCAAATAACAAAAGTGCAACTCTATTTTATTTAAGTGAAAAAAAAACGGAAAATTGAAAAATGGGCAGAAAAATATTTTCGAAAATCTAATTTCATAAAATAATTCTTTAAATATTAAACACTTTTCATTATTTCACTATTTTTTCTAAATTTTTCAGCCAGATATTTGTAGGAGACATACCTGGAGCAAGAGAGCACTAGGGCACTATGGAACAGCGAAATACGTTCGAACATAAGTATTCAGACAATCAGAAACCAAACTTCTGGTGTTTCAAACCCTGTATCATAGAATTTCAAACCATCTCGTGATCAAATTTGATTATTTTTTTAAATTTTTCTGTAGTTTTATCCATTTTTACCCTAAACCCTTCATTTTTTTAGTTTTTTCCGTTTCTTATCCCCATTTTTGTGATTTCAAAATTAGGGCTTTTCATTTTAGATTGATATCCAACCCACGAGAAGACTTTCATAGTTGGATCCCAATCCATTCGGCCATTGTGTGACTTTTTAGAAAAAATGGGTTTTTTTATCGGTGCATCCTGCATAGCCTAGCGCATCGGTGCGATGTATTATAAGGTGCACTGCACAAGTATTGTGTAATAAAAAATTTGAAAACACTTTTTTAAATCAGTGCGCCATATCTGAAATAGGGCACCGATGCTCCATGTTACGAGGATAGCACCGTATGATCTCTTACACTGTTTGTGCGATGTGTTTATAATACCCCACGCACCGTATGGTCTATTATACTGTTTTGCAGTGTGTTTGTAATACCTCCACACACCAACAGCGGTGTGTATATCATTAAAGACACATCGGTGTCTTGAGATTTATTTTTTTACCTGAAAAGTTAACAATATATTTATAAATATATTAATGAATGATATGGTACATGTTTTAGATTTATAAAGAAATGACTGACAAGAGATCAAGTAACAAAAATACTGATAACACATAAAAAAAAGAAAAAAAAGGGAATTTCTTTGGAATTTCTTTATAAAAAATATTATTTTTGAACTATATGTAAGTTTAACTAATATGTATTATTTACTGTGTATCATGCAGAGCCACAAAATGACGAAGCTCGATAAGAATATTTCTAATCTAGGACCAGAGGAGCGTAAAAGCTTGATGGAAAAATTGCAAAAGGATGAATCAGGTGAATGAAAAAATACTATCGATCCAATATGAGTTTCTTTTTTTAATTATCATTAATAATATACTTAAAATTTTAAGATAACATGTGTCAAACAGTCTATTAATTCACATCTGTTTAATGTTCTACAAGGACCAACAACTCAGAAAATGAATGTTCTAAGAAAAGAAAAAAAATAGAACATGCAAATGAAAATGAATTGCTCCTTACCACATCTGGAGTGGTGCTGGGAGTTAACAAAAGGGGAAAAAATTTTACAAAAGTTTGAGGGATCTAGTGGAATGAATGTATAGACGTTCTTTCCACTTATATTACAAAAATTAATCCAATGATTCCAAGAACCAAATTTTATCTAAACTACAGGAAGAGTTTCCAGAGAATTGGTCAATGAGACATGTCATACTTTTAATAGAAAAAACGTAAAGAAGGAATGAAAAAGTAATATTCCTTTAAATGTTTGTCTAGAATTATTTATAAATATCACTTTTGTTATATTTACTTTTCAGATATCGATATAAAAATTAAATATTTTATTGTCATGTTATATTTTTAGGAACATTATGAAAATCTCAAAAGATGAACAAGTTGATATCAGAAATATGCCTGTAGGAATGTCCAAAAAGGTGTACAAGGATATGGTCAAAGAAATGGACAAAATTGCATCGCAGGTGGAGCCATCTCAACAAAAACGTGCTTCAAATGTAATATGCAATCATTTAATTTTTCAATCATTAGGTACAATAAATAAATAATTTAGCATTAAATATTAATTTTCAAGAATTTTCCTGCAGAAAAGAAAAGAAAATGGAACCCATTCAACACATAAAACAAGATGACAATGAAGAAAAGGGTTGATATCTAAGTTTGTGAGTGATTGTTACTTCCTTATAACAACTTAACTAGATTTCATTTTTTTTGTTTTTTAAGTTGTTTTACAAAAATCATCATTGAATGTCTTCAAACCGGTGCTAACATACAAAGAAGAATGATCAGATGAATTGATTAAAATTGGTTTAAATATGGGTTGTGAGTATATGCTGGCATATCAGAAATTAATTGTGGAATTTGTAAGCATATATCGATCTTGTTTTACTTAGCTCCATCTATAATTAATAGAACAAAAACATCTTTTATATTAAATATATGATTTGTTATGGGGTATAAAACTTGCAGGAAACAAAGTGTGGAACTGCGCCAGCAGATGAAATTTTGAAAGATGGCATGGCACATGGTTTTGAAAGAATGTGTATAGTTGATGAGTCAATTGTTGCTATGGTACGTCATTTTTCTTTTCGATTTACATTGATGTATATTATTTAATATTGAAATTTTCATTATTCTCACCAATGTATGTACACTCATTTAAGTTTATTTTTATGTTGGTAGATGGAAGGTGAAGAAGAAGAAAACAATCAACACTGTGAACAAAACATTCCTGAAAATAACCCAAGTCATGGAAGTAGCTCTAGCAGTGACAACAGTTCAAGCGAAGAATGATGATCACTATGTTTTGATATCAAAGGCATTATATTTTTTGAAATATGTTTTTGAAATCAGACATTTTGTTTAATGTAATGGACATAGTGTCCCAATTGAAAGACAAATGGATACCAATAACTGTCTCATTTTGTATGGTAAAGACTGTCTTATTCATATATATTATATATCATAAAATATGTTTTAATTTATTCTATTGCATTCTCCATTGTCACTATTGTGTTCTCCATTGTTTTTCTCAAATGCACTAATAAAATTTAATTCATATGAATATTGTTAAAAGATATATATGTGTCGAATTTTGATGAATAATGATAAAAAACCACAATAATTATGATATGATATAACAAATGTATGTTTAACCCTGTATAGAAACTATCTGCAAACGAATCTTAAAACATAAAATAAACAATAACAAGAGCATAAAACATAAAACAGATCTACACAGAGATTTTACCCTGGATCCGAAATCGGGACGATCAGCTTCATTTTTTATTTATTCCTTTTAGTGTTACAATACATATATATACATGCCAAAGAATACGTAAACCCCAATCCATTAACCCTGGATTAGAACATAATCGTAGTTCCCTTGACCAGATCTACAAAATACCAGGGGCCGAAAACCACATGCCCCAAAACCAGGTGCAAACCCATGCACAAAACCATGGGTGGGTTTTCCCATCGAAAAATAAGGACCAAAATTTTTTCCAGGGGCGTTGCCCCGGGCCCCAAATAGGGGGGGTTGCCGCCCCCCCTGTGACCCACCTGTTGTGCCCAGCGCAACATACGGGGAGAGCTGTTGCCCCCCCTGTGACCCACCTGCTGCGCCTGACGCAACGTACAAGGGGAGCTGTCGCCTCCCTTGTGACCCCCCCTGCACGTGACTAGTCGTGGAAAGAATATAAAACATACCCAACATTCTCCCACTTGTTGTTTTCTTTCTGCATGGGGCCACAGAAGAGCTGAGTCATTAGCTCAGCTTTGTAAGACCCATTGTTTCTCTACACCAAGAGAACTTCTGAGTGCTCACAGACTTCGTCAATGCATCTAAAACATTCTTCAAAGTGTCCACCTTTACCAGCAACACCCTTTTAGCCTCAACCATATATCTCGCAAAGTGATATTGAACATCAATGTGCTTTGTATTTGAATGATAAGCAGGGTTCTTAGCCAAGAAAATTGCACTTTCGCTATCAAAGTCTATCCTTATAGCTTGTTGCACCAACCCCAGACTTGAACACAATCTCTGCAACCAAACTGCTTCCTTTCTTGCATGAGTGGCTGCCATGTATTCCGCCTCTGTAGTTGAAAGAGCCACTACAGACTGTGTTTTACTCATCCAACTGATTGCACCTCCAAATAGGCTAAACACATACCCACTTGTAGATCTTCTTTGGTCTAGATCTCCAGCCCAGTCTGCATAAAAAAACCATGAATTTCCAACACTCTTTCCAGTCCTGGTCTTCCCTGGTAGCACAAGCCATCATCACTAGTGCCATGAAAATATCTGAAAACCCACTTAAATGCTGTCAAATTCTCCTTCCTTGGGTTTGACATAAACCTGCTCATTACCCCCACTGCATGTGCAATGTCTGGTCTAGTACAGACCATTGCATACATCAAGCTACCCACTGCACTTACATATGGAACATGGGACATATCCTCCTCTTCTTCGTGTGTCCTGGGACATTGTTCAGCAGACGGCTTTACACCTACAGGAATCGGAACATTCACTGGTTTACTATCGTGCATATTGAACCTCTGCAATATAGTCTCTACATACTTCCTCTGGTTTAATTAAAGCTTCCTCTTTGCCCAATCTCTCTTAATTTCCATGCCCAAAATATAGTTTACAGCACCAATATCCTTCATGTCGAATTTGGAGAATAGTTGGGTCTTCAAATCTTGGATAATTTTTTTGTCATTTCCAATAAATAACATATCATCCACATACAAGACCAAATAGATAACACGATCACCAATTAATTTAAAATAAACACAATTATCCTCCTTGCTTCTGGTGAAGCCAAGTCCACGTATATAGGTATCAAATTTCTGATACCACATCCTTGGTGACTGTTTTAACCCATACAGAGACTTATTTAACCTGCATACCAGTTCTTTCTTCCCCTTCACCATAAAGCCTTCAGGTTGTTTCATGTATATCTCCTCTTCTAGATCCCCGTGAAGAAATGTTGTCTTCACATCCATCTGTTCTACCTCAAAATCAAATGCAGCAACAACAGATAAAAGTAATTTAATAGAAGTAACTTTGGCAATAGGAGAAAAAATATCACCAAAATCTATTTCCGGGACCTAGGAATAAATTTTTGCTACCAACCTAGCTTAGTATTTCTTCACCTTGCCTTCTACATTCATCTTCTTTTTAAACACCCATTTGCTCCCGATGGGCTTCCTTCTAGCCGGCAACTCCACCAGATCCCATGCCTCATTTTTATGCAAGGATGCCATTTCATCAACCATGGCCTCCTTCCAAAGTTTTCCAACCTCTGAATCTACTGCTTCCCTGACGGTTATGGGACTATCATTAGTTATAGTTAAAGAAAAATTTGAACTGAAAGTAGACAGACTATACCTTTCTGGTTGTCTTCTTTCCCAAACTGATCTTCTCACAGCTGGAGTTTGTGGCTCTTCCTCTTTTGACCGTTCTTCTGTTGTAGAGTCTGGTTCCTCCTCCTTCAACTCAAAGTCTATCTTCTCAGGTTCCTTTTGTAGGAATTCATGTTTAACAAAATCTTTCACCTCTCTAAAAACCACATTTCGACTGTACACAACCTTCCTTGTTTCCAGGTTCCAAGGCTTGTAAACCTTTAAACCATCCTTATACCCAATAAAGATGAACCTTTTAGATTTATTTTCCAACTTGGTAATTTTCTATTTTGGAACATGTACATATGCATCACATCCAAATACCCTCAGATGTGAAAGAGAGGGTTTCTTACCAGTCCATACCTCATGTGGAGTCTTATCCTCCAATGCTAATGAAGGTGATCTGTTAACCAAGTAACATGCAGTCTCCCCTCTTCTGCTCAGAATTCTTGTCCTAACCCGATACCACTGAGCATGCTTCTTTCTTTTTCCATCAACGTTCTGTTCATTCTTTCTGAAACTTTGTTTTGCTGAGGTGTGTATGGAGTAGTATTCTACCGTGCTATACCACACTTCTTATAGAACTCTTCAAATTCCTTCTTTCAGAACTCCCCACCATTATCTGTCCTCAACACCTTTATCTTCTTCTCTGTCTGGTTTTCCACCAGAGCCTTAAATTCTTTAAATATTTCAAAGACTTCAGATTTATTCCTTAAGAAATATATCCATGTATTCCTTGAGAAGTCATCTATGAATGAAACATAGTACACATACTTACCCTGTGATGGAACCGACACAAGTCCAAACACATCAATGTGCAGAAGCTCTCATATCTTGTTTGCCCTCTTAGCACTAGAAGGAAAACTCACCCGATTCTATTTTCCATATACACAATGTTCATAGAAATCGAAATCCAGAGAGCTATTAGACATACCTTCTACCATACCATTTCCATGCAATATCCGAAGGCCCTTCTCTCTAATATGTCCAAGCCTTTTATGCCATAGCATGGTATTTTTTCCAGAGACTAGTAGGCTTTCCTCTCCACTTTCGGGAATCACAGAACTATTGCACCCATCAATAACAATGCTGCCCTAAAGATTGTACAAAGTTCCGATCTGAACTCCCCGCATTAATACCAGTGCTCCCCGAACCATCTTATATGTATCTTTCTCAAACACTGTTTTTACACCTGCATCATCCATCTTGCTTACAGAAATTAGATTTTTGGCCAATGCAGGAATGTGCAGAACACCAAGAAGTGTTCTAATCCTTCCACCTTGCAGCTTCAGCTTGACTTTTCCACGTCCAACGATTCTGGCCTTCCTATCACCCCCTAGGAAGACATCACCGCCATCATATTTTTCATACTTGCAAAACCACTCCCTATGGGGAGTGAAGTGAAAGGATGCACCCGAGTCAATCAACCATGACTCATGGTATACATGTGTATTTGAAGAAGAAGCCAAATACACATCCCCACCTTCATCCGAGGTGGTTTTTTCCTCTACAGAAGGAGCATCATCAAATCCCTTTCCTTTCTCAGGAGCTTTAGATCTGTAGTCCTTTTTGTAGTGCCCTTCCTTTCCACATTTCCAACACACATTTACAAACTTTCGAGGAGATTTATATCTCCCTCTAGATTTATGTCTCCAACTTGAAACCTTATTCTTTTTTCTGTCCTAGGACCTTCCTCGTACAGATAAGGCATCTCCATTCTGACCTTCCATGTTTCTCCATCTCATTTCCTCTGACAGTAAGGCTGAGACAATGTCATCAAAATTCAAGTTAGTTGTATTGCTACATATTACAATAACCAGACTTTCTAACGAATCTGATAGAGAACACAACAAACTAATGCACTTATCTTCATCTAAGATTTTAATATCAACAGATGACAGCTGACTTACCATAGTATTGAAGGCATTCATATGCTATGTCACGGAGTCCCCATCCTTCATCCTCAGGTTATACATATTTTTCCACAGGAAAAATTTATTCACCAGAGACTTAGATTGGTACAGAGTCCTTAGCTTGTCCCACAAGGTCTTCGCCGTAGCTTCCCTAAATACATTCAACAATGCTGAATCTGAGACACACAATCGTATTACACTCTTTGCCCTCCGATATAGGTTCTTCCAGTCTTCCTCTGACATTTTCGTTGGTTTAGTACCCGGATCTACCACGATCCACTGATCTTTATCCACCAGCAAATCCTCCACCCTGAGCTTCCACAACTCAAAACTCTGACCATTAAATTTCTCAATCTCTATCTTCCAGCCGCTGGCCATCTTCTTTCACCACAAGAATCAATCCCGCAGATCTCCCACTGAACAAGGTCTACCTCAAGCCTGAGAAAAAAAACCCTCAGCAGCAAAGGCATCCCCTTAAAGCCGAAACAACTCTGATACCAAATGTAGGTTTAACCCTATACATAATTTATCTACAAACGAATCTTAAAACAGAAAATAAACAATAGAGAGAGCATAAAACATAAAACAAATATACACAGAGATTTTCCCCTGGATCCCAAATCGGGACGACCAGCTTGATTTTTCATTATATTCCCTTTAGTGTTATAACACATATATACACATGTCGAAGCATACATAAACCCCAATCCATTAACCCTGGATTAGAACATAACCATAGTTCCCTTAACTGGATCTACAAAATACCAGGGTCCGAAAACCATCATGCCCCAAAACCATGTGCAAACCCATGCACAAAACCATGGGCGGGTCTACCAACCAGAAAATAAGGACCAAAAATTTTTCCCGAGGCACTGCCCAGGACCCTGAATAGGGGGGCTGCCACCCCCCTGTCACCCCCCTGCTATGCCCGATGCAACGTACAAGAGTGCCTATCGCCCCACTGTGACCCGCCCCCCCCCCCGCTGCGTGAGTAGTCATGGAAAGAATATAACACATACCCAACAACAAATTAATCCAAACATCACATTCAAATGCATTAATAAAAATTTAATTAATATGGATATTATTAGGAATTTGGCTTTTGTGATCCATAAATTGTGAGTAAAATCTTTCGGTAAAAATCACATCAAAGTAAATTTGGTCGTGTTAAACACCATGTTAAATCACACACATGGTGTATGAGAGAAGAAGAATGCACACACAAGAGAAACAACACACAATGAAAGATAAGCATGAGGCTTTCTTATTTTCCATTATACAAAGATGTACATTTATAGTACAATGGTGTGACTCTTGGTTTCACATTCCAAGGTCACTTGGACTCCATTGTGACTTTTCATATTCCACACCTACCCATGTAGGATTAGGTGTTCCAACATCCCCCCTTAATCCGAAGGGGTATGTGTGAGTCCAAGAAAAGATTTGTAATACAAATCTGCAAAGTATACATGGCAGCACTTGGGCTGAATCAACTCTCTGAAATGTTGGAAAAAAAGAGGTGGTTTTAGGATGACCACAAACACTGGAACGCAAAACTTGTTGCAGTTCCCGGAACTCTTCCAAAACTGGCAAGAAGCTGAAGGCTTCTGCTAGAGGAATTGTCCCTCATAAAAAAGGGAGACCTTCAACCTAAAAGAAGGGAGGTCTACGACCTGTGGTGGTTTTAGATTGTCCACCAACCAAAGATGATGGTTTTAGGTTATCCACCAACCAAAGATGATGGTTTTAGGTTATCCACCAACCGAAAATGATGGTTTTCGGTTATCCACCAACTAAAGATGATGGTTTTAGGTTATCCACCAACCGAAAATGATGGTTTTAGGTTATCCACCAACCGAAGGTATGCTCATGGGCATCCGTATCTCTGGCTACATCTCTGAATCCGGAATGACGAATTGTGGCTCAGGCTCGCTTGAAGTGCTGGCTACAACTCGAACATGGAATGAGAGATTGTGGCTCGGGCTACCGCTTGATACATGCGTCGAAGCTTGTACATGGCCACCATTTTCCCCCTGTGGGGGCAAGGGTGAGATGATGGCGAAAACTCAGCGCAAGTTTGCTCCAATATCCCAAGTGAACAAGTTCTAACATGTGTCGTAAACATCTTCTTGAGTACAACGTGCCCATTGCCAGAAAGCGATCCATCAAGATGAATCTTGGTTCTTGCGAGAGGCTTGTGTACGAAGCATCCCCATCTGAAGAAGAATGGTGTGCCGACCACGGTGCTTGCATGGATGATCAAGATCAAAACGATCTCCATTTGGCCAACTCGATCACAGTGTTGGCATTTTCCAATCTGTTGTTGTTGTTGTGGAGTAGGATCTGGAACAGCTGCAGGTGAACTGTCATACAAGAATTCGACACTCTGAAATATGATGGGCTTTGTGTAGTACGGAATATGAAAGGACACATCCTTGTCATATCCAAGACCAGTTCGGTGCTTGTTGTGGACAAGCTCTTCCCAAGGTCTGATGATGGGCTTAGGAAGTGCAGGTTGAAATGCTGCATCTGCATGTACATCTGCTCTAGTACAAGGAACTGAATGGGAATCAACTGCATCTTTATCTTCTTTCTTCTGATGAGAGTCCTTCACAATCTTCTGAACAGAAACAGGTTCAGAATGGTGACTCTTTTGCTGAAGTTCGTCTTGTTGGAGCTGAGATTCCAACTGCAAAAACTCAATCTTCTCATGCGCATCTTGCAAACAACTTTGAATGTTACAAAGAGCATCCTTGCTCATTTTTATCATGTCACCAACATTGGAATGAATGAGGTTATTCAACAACACTAATGCCTCATTGATTTTAGCCATTTTCAACAACTTAGGCTCAAAAATGAAAGGGTGTCGGCTTCAACCGAAAATGCACCCGCTTACAATGTGATGCAACAAAAAATACAAATGACTCCAAGGAATTTTCAAAGTACAAAGTGTGCTCCTCAAATGATGGAGGGAAATCAACAATTTTTCAACACAAATACACTGATTCCAACTATGAATGAAGAGGCAAATTCACTCACAATGTGAGTTCAATACAAAATCTCTGCAAAATATGTGTAAATGTGCAGCTGAAAGCACTGTGCAAGAGGCCTATAAGGCAGCTGAAATTTTTCTTCAAAGCGCTGTTTTCAATGATGGCAAACTTGTCTTCAAATGTAAAATTCTTCAAAAAAATCACCCTTATGTCAATGTCAAATCTGCAATTTTCTCTATGTCATTTTCTTTAAATATAGTCCATCTGCTCTTCATATGCCATTTCTTCTTTTACTGGTGTTCATTTCTCTCTCCTCTCTCTCTGTTTTTTTTTTTTTTTTAATTAATTAAAAATTAATTAAAAAATAAATTAATGGGAATTAATTAGAAATGGGGAAAGGAGATTAATTAAAAAGAGGGGAATTTTTTTAAAAAAAGTATGGGAAATTTATTTGAAATGGGAGAGGGGTATTATATTAAAAGAAGGGCAAATATTAAAAAGGGAAGGAAATTTATGGGGGGCGTGGGGAAATATTATTAAAATATAAAAAATGGAAGGGTCGTATGGTAAATGGGGGGTGTATTAATTATGAGAGGGGAGGGCGTGTGTAGATAGGTGTATATTAAAATAAATTTAAAACAAAAATTAAAAGAGGGAACCGTAAGAAGGGACGGAAGGGGATTTAAAAAGGGGCATGGAAATGTTTAAAAAAATATAAAGTCGAATTAAATTTAAAAAAAATGTGATTAAAAAAAGGGAGAGTCGTATTGTTTTGGGAGGAGCGTATATTAAGTATATGAGGGGGGGCGAGTAATGCAATGGAGGGGGGAGGGATTTTAAAAATAAAAATTAAGAAAATTGAAATGTGATGGGAAGGCAAAAGCCGTGGGGAGGTGGGACGGCAGTGGGCAGGCCGTGGGAAACGCAGGCGGTGAAGGTGTTTGAGGAATCGGAGTTTGGAGAGGCGTAGGGGAGGGTAACACTGCGGGTGAAGTGTAGTGTGAGAGCGCAGGGAGATGTATGAGGATTTGAAAGGGAGCGTAAGGGTTGCAGAGAGGTTTTTTTTTTGTTTTTTGTTTTTTTTTTGTTTTGTTTTTTTTTTTATATATAAATATAACAGCAGAGTAGAGAGTAGAAAATCTAGCAGCAGAATTTTTCCAAATGTAGAGCAGGAATGGAGAGTAGAGAATTTTCCTTCCAGCAACAGAGACTTTAAAAATTCAGAGTTTGAAGGTACTTGCAGAAATTTTTCAGAAATTGCAGAATATTCAGGAGATTTCAACAGTGAAACTCAGAGTCAGAGATGTAGCCAGAGAAAAGATCAGAATTTAGAAAACCTTCAGATGCGCTTCTTCCCCAAAATAAACTTCTGAATGCTGCAAAATCACTAAATGCTGCTCTTTTTTAAAGCCAATGCCAGAATGCTGCAAAATGTTTGCAAAATCACTGCTGCAAAAAATCTCTAAATGCTGCAAAAATGCAGATATGCACAGGCCATAAACACAAATGGCTCAGTCAATTTGGAGCAGGGCCAGCAATCGCCCGCTTTGATACCATGTTAAACACCATGTTAAAGCACACACATGGTGTATGAGAGAAGAAGAATACACACACAAGAGAAACAACACACAATGAAAGATAAGCGTGAGGCTTTCTTATTTTCTATTATACAAAGATGTACATTTATAGTACAATGGTGTGACTCTTGGTTTCACATTCCAAGGTCACTTGGACTCCATTGTGACTTTTCATATTCCACACCTACCCGTGTAGGATTAGGTGTTCCAACAGGTCGATGCGTTTTGAACCAGCCAGTGTGGTTCATCATCTTGTCCTGATGATGAACCACACTGGCTGGTTCGAAACACGTCGACCAAATTTACTTTGATGTGATTTTTACCGAAATATTTTATTCACAATAATATAGATATTGTTATAAGATGTGTCGATTTTTGATGAATAATGAATTTAAAATAATCACAGTAATTGCACTGTCATAGGTCGATGTTTCTAAAAAATAAAAAATGAAAACCGGTGTGTCAGTAACTGTACACTGGTGCGTTTGTATTATGAAGCGCGTCGGTGCGTTTCTACGACCTATGCGCATCGAACATGTACCAAAACCAATTAAAAATATCAGTGTGTTTGTGTGATACAACGCACCAGTGCATTTATGTGTCTATACGCACTGGTGTCGTTATACGATCTATGGGCACCACACAAATACCGATACTAATTATAAATCTCGGTGCGTTTGTGTGATACTGAGTATTGGGGCGTTTATGTGTGTATAAGCACCAGTGGATTTGTACAACCTATGGGCACCAAACGAATACCGATACCAATTATAAATCTAGGTGTCTTTCTGTGATACTACGCACCGGTGCGTTTCTATAATTCTACAGACCAGTGCGCTGATATGACCTATGGGCACCGGACAAATCCCAAGACTAATTAGAATGACCCCATGCATTATATCACCAACACTATGCCCAGTGCGGTTTTATACCTTAACGGTCCAGTGCATTCTCCTTCGACCGTCCTGAGGCGCCTTCTACATGTACGCACCGGTGCGTTAAAGCCAGAGTAGCGCACCAATGGAAAAAAACATCCATAATAACCTCCGGCTGCCCATTTTTTTTTATTTGTGTTGAATTTCCGTTAAAAGCTCCTCCAAAACCTTTGTAACCATAAACAGATGTTGTAGCAAATGTTTTTTTTGAAAATTTTGGCCAATTTTATAAAACTAAAAACCTCCATTATAACCTCCACTAGAAGATATTTTCCTTGTAGTGCAAGTTGCAAACATAAGAAAAAATGAAAAGAAAAAAGAAAAACAAATTGTAAACTCCAGGTAAAAAAGAAAGAAAAAAAAGAAAAAGAATAATAAAAATAAAATAATTCATTTGCATTTGAATTTCACGACATGGGCAATCCACCACCACACAACATTAATGTTATACTAAGCAAACATTGAGACTAATAAGACTCGACCATAGTAGCCAATAAAGGCCAACGATTTCGCCTAGACTTTTTTCGAACTGGTTAACCATAAATATTTATTTCATACTTGTGCTAAAGAGAGCCATTGCAATTAGATTTAGCTTGAATAATAATGATTCTTTAATTTTTTAATTATGTTTCATGTTTTCATACCAAATAAGGTGATAAGGTGCTTGAATATCTGTGTTTTTTTATTTATTAAAATAAGTATTTTTTTTAATAACAAATATTTATTTCATGTTTCTTCAAAAGAGAGCCACTGCAATTAGATTTAGTTTGAATACTCATGGGTTTTTAATTTTTTATTATGTTTTATTATTTCATACCTAAGAAGATGGCTCAATGTTTTGTTTTGTTTGTTTTAAAATATGGATGGGTTTTTTATATTAGAAATTTATGTGTAATTAATTCATACCTAAGTTATCAAATAATTGTTGATTTTTTTAATTAAATATGAAGAATCTATTTAGCAATTTTCAAGGATAGGTTTCTTCAGCTCTTTATAATTAAACACATTTGTAACATCTATTGAAGTTGAAATGTAACTATATTACCATTTTATGTTAATTTGTGTTTTTTTTAGGTTTCTAATTTATTTATTTATTTTTTGTTTGAATTTTAAGTAAATTTTGATATATATTTGTCAAAATTATAAATTTGATTTGAGTAATTTGTAAAACCTATGTATTTTTGGTAGTTTTTCATAATGTTAAATTCATTTATATAGTAAAAAATACACTTCAGACAATCAAATATCATTATCTCACTCACAATTGCATATTTCCAATTCAACCAAAAAATCAAAATTCCAAAAGAAACTAAAAACATAAAATTGTTAAAAACAATTCAACATTCCAGCTTAAAACCTCAAAACATAAAATTTGTCGCAAAAGTATATAACGAGTTATGTTCCTCACCCTACCAAAACATAATACAACCTGTCTAAAATTTGCATGTGGTTATATATATATATATATATATATATATATATATATATATATATATATATATATATCAGGAGAATAAACTCTAAAACAATTTGAAGAAACAACATTATTTTTGTTATTTAAAATATGTTTTTCAATGTATAAATGAATTTAGCATCCTGAAAACCCCCACAAGATACTCAATTTTTTTAGATTTTGGTCAAAACTAACCAGAAAAAATGTAGTGTATGCAATGCAACTTGAATCAAAGAAGTTCAATAATTTTAAATGTGTAGATTGAAGCATTTTAATGATTTCATGTGCCTAGGTAATTTTTTGTCAATACAAAGATGAAAATTTCTAGAAAATAAAAATTACTGTTACATGAAATAGAACTATTTCAATATAATATAACTATTTCATAAATACCACTAATTGACTAATTACAACATATGTTCCAATGAGAAAACAAATTGTTCACCAAACTATTAAAACTAAATCTTTTGACTTATTTTTTTTAAATTTAAATTTAATAATATCATTTTTTGAAAATGAATATTTCACATCATCTAAAATATATATTTAAATATATAAATAAATTCTCAAATTTATATATTAAAAAACCTCAAAAATAATCATTGTAAATTTTTTTCCGAAATTCCAACAAAATTAAAATATAGCCAAAAATAAAAACCATCCCATAAAAATTGCTTCAAACGGTTCAACGCCGAGCTGAGGTCATCCTCCGCGTACCAACATTGCTTGGGAGTTCTTAAATAAAACATTAGGAAAAATGTACCAATGGGAGGCATTGGAATCTCTCTATTGAGCGTTACCCTAAAAACCCGGTTACCTATCTTGCATGCATGTGGATTATCTTAACAAAACCAAAATTCCACTCTTAACTGATCCTATACTCATTCGAAGATAGGGTTTAAATAATCATTTGTGGTTATTTGTTATATCTTGGTGGATCATTATTATTTATTATAATTAACTCCATTAACATGGCAGGAATCTGAATACAATATTTATTATTGAATTTAATAGTATATATTATAAAAATTAAATAAATTTTTTTAATGTCAAATTAGAAAATTATATATTATAAATTGTATACAAAATAAATATTTTTTAAACAAATTTATTTAATCAAATTAAAATTCAACCTCTATCCGTTTTGTCCTCATATTTATGTAGTGATCTGCCCAAAGTTAAATTACAGATACGTGAATGCAATTGTCTTTTTTATTTAATATATTTTTTTAATCACCAAACTATATAAAATGAGAAATGGCTTAATTTAAATTTAAAAAAAAAAATTTAACGGATGGATAAAAGAATTCCAAGATTCTAGAATAAAAAGAAGAAATAGTTTTTTATTTTAATGTTATGTCAAAAGGTTTTTATAAATACATTTGAATTTGTTAAGAAAAAAGAGATTAACCAATATAGTTATTGGTTAGTAAGAAAAGATTTGAATTCTATTTCATGAATAAAATTACATTTTGTAATTAATTAAATGATTGGTAAAATAAGATTCCAGAGTAAAAGAAGAAGCAATTTTTTTTGACAGTTACCTTCTCTAAGAAGATAAGAATGAAATCCATAGAAGGGAAAGGAATTTTGTTCATGAAAGAAGAAAAGGGTTAACAACAACATGTGGTGAAAGGAAATAATTATCCAGAGCTGGTGGATTACCAGTGGAGCTATCAAAACCCGAAAGAAGTGTAGGCTGGATAGAGGTCCCGAGGCCTAACTTCTGGCAAACTACCTGCTATCTTAGACTCTGGTGTGGAGCACAGGGGAGTAGAGGACGTGATCGCCTCTCTCATGGTTGGGTGGAACTATCAGTTAACTGATATTACAGAGATAAGTATTTAAGTGTACTAGTTAAGTTCAAAGTGATGGGAAAGAAAGTGTATCTTAATTCAATGTACTTGTATTTTACATTGTCTCTAGTAGATAGAAATCAATCTCTTTTTCAATACTTCATATTGAGGAAACAAATGTGGAAATTTAGCTTAAGTAATAAATGAAAGTTATAATAGGGCTAAATAGAAATAAAAAGAATAAATTGTATTTATTTTCACTGTTTACATACTGCTACTTGTAGATAGAAAGTATAATAGGAATAGACAAGAGGTGTAATATAGAGAAAAAAATGCATTATTACATCTACAAATGTGTAATATAGAGAAAAAAATGCATTATTACAACGACATTGAAAAATCCTAGTGTATTACTCAAATAAAAGCATTGAATATGAGAGTGTGGTAAATTTTTACAGGTAGATGGTCGAGAAAAAAATAAGAGTAAAGATGATTAAGAAAAGCTGTAGTCTATAAAAAAAAACATTTTTTTTTCAGATTATAAATAAATTATGAAAAGAAACATAGAGGCTCAGAAGTTTAGATGTCCAGCCCCATGGCAATAGGGCAAGGATCATGGTCCTCTGGCCATTGAATACTTAAGAATCTATTGATCTGTCTTAGCAAAGAATGTTTCAGACAATAATACTTTAAATTAAAAACACTACTTTTAGATAGTAAGCCAATCTGGAAAACTCACGTCCGTAACCTTCAAATTATGTAATTGTTCCTGTACGATATAAATTAACATAAAATAAGCGTAAAGCTCTGTTACAATGGTTTCTTGTAATAACAACACGAACAAGGAATATATATATATATATATACCAACAAAAATGACAGTACAATGATATCAAAAGTAATGGAGTAACCCGAGCAGGGTTTTGCATGGAGTATTAAAGGATAAACTCCCTTATAAAAGAAAAATTCATTCAATAAAATGTTATACATTATTCCTGTCAATCCTGTGTGCACAATAACAAAGGGAAGCTTAACGTTAAATTCAATTCTCATAAAAGAAAAATTAACTATGCCAAAAGACCTTTAAGAACAGTGAGGAGCAGAAGCTCCTTCATGCTGGAGACTTAAGACCATTAGTCGGAACCTATGTAAACAAAGGGATATTACCCTAAGTCACCCGCAGGAGGAAACATTTAAAAAAAAATGAATGATAGAGTCGAAGAGTTTCTTACTTATTTGGTTGTTGGAGAAGTCGTGTTGCTGAAGCTTGGAAGTAACACTTCATGCCGCTGAAATCTTAGCGTTACACAGAGACCGGTAAACCATGTTAAAAAGAAAGTCGAGAGTGTTGTGAATACATATTTTTACAAAAGGAGGAATAGTGAAATGATAATAATGCATTGCAAAGACACAGGTTTTGAAAACAAAGAAGATATGCCATACCTGAGATGGTTGTACTATGTGGCTTGCTTGAAGGAGGACGAGATGAATTGCTGGAGGGATAGATATTCCTCGACCACAGCCCTCCATGGATAGGGTTTAACCAGAGGCGCCAGATGGTTAAAATAGATTTTAACCTCACATTGAGAAAACAAAATAAGAAAATAACCAAAGCCTGAACAAGATTAAATCCCAGAATGAACTATGAAATACAAGATAAGAAGATTGAATGAAGGTCGAGCCCAAATCAAGCTACAATTAATCATATCTAAGAATGAGAGTTAAAACTGAACACTGAGACATCAACATTACCTTGGTGGATGCGGAACCTCTGAGCAGTAAACTATGCACATTGTTGAGAGTAATCACACCATAGCCCAATGGGAGTAGGAAGTAGGAAGACGAAACTAGGTCCCAAGATGGAGCCGCAACCAAGAAAAGAAAAAATGAACTAAACGAGCGGTATTTGGGTTGAGTAGTTACCCTAAACCCTCCCACCCAAACCTCCACCATCAGATCTAGGGTTTCAAGATCGACGGATCGAAAATCTCTAAATGCATGACAACTTCCCAACATGTGGATGGTCAAAGGCCCTCATAATTAAAGGTATTTATGATAATAAATTCAATTATAAACTTTAGAATACCATAAGTACAAGAGACCTCATGAATAGTATAAAACACAATGATATATAACTTATATAGAGCGGGGTCGTAAATCAAAGTTTGGAATGTAACAGATTAATGTTTGTTTTGTAATGTGATTGCAAAAATAATGTAGGGTGACATACATGTTAATATCTATGTATGCATCAAAATGGAGAATATATAATATAAGGTTAAATGATCAGCTAGCTACCACAAAGGCATATGTAAATAGTAGTTTGGCTAATTCCTTTGTGTATGATAGCTATTTTATAATGTAAGGTAATTATTATTATTTTTTCTAGTAAGTAAATGAGGTAAGTATTTAAGAATATATGACAAGTGGTATCAGAGTCAAGTTTGCACGTTGGGCCAAATGAATAACTTTGGGTGTTTTTATCTTCATTAATTTCGTGCACAATGACAAGAATTATTGAAAAGTTCCAATGAGGAGAGGATATAGTCATCAGACACTGAGAACTATAGGGGAAACCCATTCCCAACGTAATATAGAATTAACCTAGAAATGTGGGCACAATTGAGCATGGACTAGCAACAACAAACTAGTAGATTGTTATAAGGACAACAACATTAGACAACTCGATTGTTAGACACAATACAAGAGCTCCAAACAAATATGATTCAAGTAAGAAGCAACAATGAAAGATTAATGTAGGAACCTGAGAGGATCCTTAAAAGCCTTTCAGATAAACAGAATCATCCTACAACATAGCTTAGTCCAGAAAGGGACACCCATGAAGAAGGGGAGCAACATCAACAAGTTAATGACAATCCAAAAGGGAGTCGAACTCAGCGAAGTAACAAAAACAAAACCTACAATGAAGCAGAATATGGAAATGCTTCAGAACAACAGGAAATGAAGAAACAAAAAGTGGAGTTATAGGTGAATTTTGAAAAATTAAACCTCCTACTTTCGATGGAGAGATTGAGGAAGTAGCAGAAGCACGGATAATTAATATGAATAAATATTTTTAAGTCTATGAATACAACAACAAGCTCAAAGCTTGCTTGGATATTTATCAATTGTGGGGAAAAGCCACATTATGGTGGGAGGAGGTGAAAACTATGTGGGGGATTGAAGAATAGAATGTGACTTGGGATGAGTTCCAATAGTATTTTAAGGACAAGTATCTAATAGAGATAATTTATGATGAAACATATCGAGATTTTCATGACTTGAGGTTGGGTCAACTGTTTATAGATGAGTTCATCATAAATTCACCTCTTTGTTAAGGTACATACCATATTGGAAGGATGAAAAAGAAAAAGTACAATGATTTTTTAGTAGCTTGCCTGCTCGCATGAAGGAGAGAATTGAATTCGTGAATCCAAAGACTATGAATGAAGTGATTGGAAAAAAATGAATGTGCTATCAGTAGTCCAAGGCGAAAGGTGAAGTTGGTAGGAGTTGGCTACCAAAGAAAGGGCCGAAGGGTACCTCAAATTTTAAAATTAGTAGATCAAGAAATTATAAAAATGCTACAAGAAACCCAGTATATAGAGAATTTGGGAAAAATCAACAAAAACCCAAATGGTCAGTCGATGAAAGGCTTACTGAAGCATCCAGCAGGCCAGATCATGGACAACACCAGAAACCACCGCTACAATGTTGGGGATGCGGTGAGGCACATTACTTTAAGAATTTCCCACATCGTGGAGGAAATGAAGTTACAACCAATCTGCAATAGGCATATATTGTAGGGGATGTTACATGAAACATACCAAGTATCAATGATGCACTAGAAGATCAACAAGTAGATTTCCAGCCAACTATGGTAGAATTCGAAGGTAAGTTATATTCCCAAAATGTTTCTACTTTAGTTGATCCTGGTGCTACTTTAAGTTATAAAAATCCTCGAATAGTTGAAAACTGTAAATTGCAAAGCCAAAAATTTAAAAGTCCATGGTTGGTACAACTAGCTATTGGATCAAAGGGAAGAGTTAATGCAAAAATCTCGAATTGTAATATGGAAACAGGAAGTCAACATATAATTGTTGACTTTAATATTCTACCTTTGGGCTCCTATGACATTTTGTTGGGAATGGACTAGTTAGAAAGACATTGGTCACTAGTAGATTGCAAGGAGAAAATTATCCATTTCAAGGTAGAAGATGGTACTCATGAAAAATTACAAGGAATTAAGAAACCCCTTCAATTGCGCCCCATCATTGCATCTCAGTTGGGTAAATGTATTAGAAAAGGGTGTCAATTGTACGTTATTCAAGTGGGGTTCACTAACTCTAAAGATAATACCCTTATGTGGAAAATATACCAGTTGTTCAAGATTTTATGGATGTGTTTCCTGAAAATATTCCAGGATTACCCCCAAAACAAGATACCTACTTTACTATAGAATTACTACCCGGAGTAGTGTCGATGTCATGAGTACCATACAAAATGAGTGTGCCTGAATTGAAATAATTAAAAATGCAACTACAAGAACTATTGGAAAAGGTGTATATATGACCAAGTGTGTCCGCTTGGGGAGCACCAATGTTGTTCGTTAAAAAGAAAGATGATACGATGCAAACGTGCATGGATTAATGACAACTTAATAAGCTGACTGTCAAAAAAGTACCCATTGCCACGTATAGAAGATTTTTATTGTAAGGTGAAGGGGCAACAGTATTCTCAAAGATTGACCTGAGATCTGGGTATCACTAGATATGGATTAAGGAGGAGGACATATCCAAAAAAAAATATTCTACCAGTTATGGGCATTATGAATTTGTGGTGTTACCACGGTTTGGATTAACCAATGCATTATCAACTTTCATGAGTTTGATGCATGGTATCTTTCACCCATTTTTGGTTAAGTTTTTTTAATATTTATTTATGATATACTTATCTATTCTAAAAATATTGAAGAACACAATGAACATTTATGCTTGGTGTTGAAAATGTTACGGGAACATCAACTTTCTAAATTCTAAATCTTCCGGGAAATCACATGAGAAATTTTGGAACCTACGTGTTTCGAACTACCAACTGTAGTTCATCATCAGGATAATGAAGATTGGCTAATCAGACTATCCATTTATATACTAGGTAGAGAGAATCAACGGTCAAAACCCAAAGAAAATAAAAAATGTTAACAACGTTCAAAAATAAAATAAAAATAAGTAAAAGTATAAAATAAACCAAAAAATTCAAATACCTCAACCTTAAAAGCTACGAATTAACCTAGAAAAATTATATAAGGACCAAGTCAAAAAATGAAAATAAAAATAGATAATATAAAACCACAAATTAAAACTAAAAAGCAACTACCCCAAGAAATAAAAATGAAAATAAAACAAGAATTAAATCCATAAAAGTCAAAAAGTCAAAAGTTAATAAAAATAATAAAAATAAAATTATATATATATATATATATATATAATAATAATAATATAAAATAAAATAACTAAATAAATAAAATATATAAAATAAAATAAAATAAAATAAATAACTAAATAAAATATAAATACTAAATAAAAATAAAAATAAAACTAAATAAAAATAACAATAACACTAATAATAATAATAATAATAGAATATAAGAAAACATTATCATAAATATACAAAAATATAAATAGATAAATTATATCGAAATAAATAAATAAATAAATCTATATATATATATATAAAGAATAAACAAGGATAAACAGAACATGAATGCAATAAAAAAAAAAAAAAAGACCATTAGAGGAATGACCACTATAGGGAGTGAAGAGAAGGGATCCAACAACTGCTAACATTCCACCCGTCATCCCTGTTCAATGTGCGGGACCTCTTCTCAATCTCAATCACCTCCCTAAATTTACGATGATGGAAATGATTAACCCTAGCAAGGACTCTAGCATCTTCCATATAGATGTGATCCTTCATCTTCTTTGCATGCTCAACTAGAGAAGAGGACTTCGTTCTACCATGTCTAATATCCGCAGAGTGCTCTTGGATCCTTTTATTAATCGACCGACCAGTTTCACCAATGTAGGGAGTCCCACAAGAGCATGGGATCAAATAAACACCTTTCATGCCTTTTGGGTCCAATGGATATTTTACTGATTTAAGCTAGGGAACTCCGTATGGTGTTTAAAGGTTTAAAATAGGAAGAGATCTTATGCTTTCTTAAAATCCGAGCGATCTTTTCAGTGGTCACTTGAATAAAAGGCAGATGAACCCTACCAACAACATCATCCTTTAACTTTTTCTGATTAGGACCTTTGCTAGCATTCATGAAAGCCCTCAAACTTTGATTTTTGTTATAACCATTTTCTCTGAAGAGCTTAAGGAGATGGGCCTTCTCTTCATCCAAATTATCATTATCAGATATTCTAAGGGCTCTCGTGGCTAAGGTGTTCAGAACTCCAAGCTTATGAGCAGGAAAATGATGAGAGCCAGAATGCAGATATTGCTCTATGTGCGTCTTCTTCCAAAAAACACAGTGCGAGAAAGAGCCATTATTATTTCTAGAGTTAAGAACATCAAGGAAAGGAAGGCTCCCATCAGTCTCTGTTTCCATTGTAAACATGATGGAGTTAGATTGATTATTCAAGTGCTGATGAAAAGCATTTAACTCTTGATGCCCATGAGACCAGTTTATGAAGGTGTCATCCACAAACTGCTTCCAAACCTTGGGTTTGAAAGGAGCAGACTCCAAAGCTCTAGATTCAAAATCTTCCATAAAAAGGTTGGCGACCACCGGCGAGAGTGGGGAACCCATGGCGACACCACAGGTATGCTCATAAAATTCTCCTTCAAAACTAAAAAAGGTAGAGGTGAGGCAAATCTCCACCAACTTAGCAGTATTAGGATCAGTGATACATCTGACTACTTCTACGGCCTCCATGATAGGGATATTCGTATAAAGAGAAACAAAATCAAAACTAACCAAAGATTCATTACGTTCGCAAACCCAGCCTTTTAACTCCCAGACAAAAGAAGCAGAATCAAAGAATCTGACTGACCAACCAGAGGCTTCAGCTTGCGGGCCAAATACTTAGCTAGGATATAAGTGGGCCCACCAATAGTATTAACAATGGGTCTAAGAGGAACACCCTCTTTATGAATCTTAGGGAGCCCATAAATCCTAGGGGTGATAGGATTGCTTTCAATGATATTCAAGCTCATGGAACCCACCGTGCAACTAGATTTGATAGCATTGGCCACAATCTTAGAGAATTTATTAATAGGGTTTTTAGAGAGATTCTTATAACTCCCACTATTACAAAGATGTTCAATCATATTTGCTTTATAATCCTCTTTATTCATGATTACAACAGCGCCACCCTTATCAACCTTGAGGACCGCAATATCAGGGTTTTGATTGAGGGACTTAAGAGCCAAAAATTCCAATTTACTAATATTGCTCCTTGGAGGATTGGCTTTCCTAAGAGCCACAACGCAATCTTGCCTAATGACATCTTGCAAGCTTTCGGTTAAATATTTAATGCCATATTCTATGCTACACATAATTTCATCTCGAGGAATCTTCCTAGGAGCAAGAGCGAAATTAAGACCTTTACCTAATAAAGAAATAACAGAAGAATCAAAAGAAAACTTAGAAAGATTGATAACTCTTTTATTATTAATATTAATATTATTATTATTATTAATGTTACTATTATTACTATTACTATTGTTATTATTAATATTGTTAATATTATTGTAATCACTAAGGTTGTTCGTATTATTATAATTACTAATGTTGTCGTCATTATTATTATAATTACTATTATTATTGTTATTAATAATCTTATTAATATTATTATAATCACTAAGATTGTTCATGTTATTATACTTACTAATGTTGTTGTTGTTATTATTCTTATTATTAATGATGCTAATATCACTATTAGTACTACAATTTCTATTATTATTATTATTATTACTATTACTATTATTATTATTAATATTATTATAATTCCTAATGTTATTATTAATATTATTATTGGTGTTAATAATACTATTATTATTATGGTTAATATCATCGTTATTATTAAAATTAATAATATTATTATTAACATTGCTATTGTTACTAACGCTAATACTACTATTATTTCTAATGTCAATATTAGAACTATTAATATTATTAACCCTATTGCTCTTAATACTATTAATATTATTAAACCTATCTACGATATTAATATTACCACCTACCATATTACTCTTATTACTATTAATATTATTAAACCTACTTATGCTATTAATATTACTATCAACCTTATTGCTCTTATTACTATTAATATTATCAAACCTACCTACGTAATTAATATTACCATCTACCTTATTGATCTTATTACTATTAAAATTATCAAACATACCTATGTTATTAATATTACCATCTACCTTATTACTCTTAATACTAATATTATTACTACTGTCAATATTAGAATTATAAGTGTTACCAAGACTGCTCCCGCTATCGATAATAAGAGAAGACGACAACGGAGATGAGAAAATTGCTAACCCGCCAGCAACAGAACCCTCGGTCTCGGAGGAACCACACGCAGCTGGACTCGAAGATCTACCCGTCCATTCCGTGCCCATGGCCAAGGATGGTTTAACGCAAGTCAAAGTTTCCAGTTGCATGGGATAGCTTCTCAAAACGTTAAGCGGGGGGGGCAATTGGACCGAAATCTTCAGCACGATCAAAGACTCCGGCATCTAAATCAGCACAGACATCAAGAGCATCTGGACGTTGCACAGGTTGGCTACACATGGACTCATTGATCCTCCACGCAGGTTGCTTAACAGTCAACGGAGAAACATCGAAAATAGAGCTAACAACTCCTCCCTCGTGCCGTTGAATGATCTCCACACCAGAATCAATATTGCAGAGCCCGCCATCAAGCTTATCATCGACAATCGGATTTACCCTGGATTCCATGGCATCATTGATTATGTTTATCTTTTTGTATATTTATGATTATGTTTTCTTATATTCTATTATTATTATTACTATTATTGTTATTTTTATTTATTCATTTATTTATTTTATTTTATTTAGTTATTTATTTTATTTTATTTTATATATTTTACTTATTTAGTTATTTTATTATATATATATATATATTATTTATTTTTATTATTTTTATTAACTTGACTTTTTGACTTTTATGGATTTAATTCTTGTTTTATTTTCATTTTTATTTCTTGGGGGTAGTTGCTTTTTAGTTTTTATTTGTGGTTTTATATTATTTATTTTTATTTTTATTTTTTGACTTGGTCCTTATATAATTTTTCTGGGTTAATTTGTAGCTTTTAAGGTTGAGGTATTTGTATTTTTTGGTTTATTTTATACTTTTGTTTATTTTTATTTTATTTTTGAACGTTTTTACATTTTTAATTTTCTTTGGGTTTTGACCATTGCTTTTCTCTTCCTGGTATATAAATGGATAGTCTGATCAGCCAATCTTCATTATCCTAATGATGAACTACAGTTGGTAGTTCGAAACGCGTTGGTTCCAAAATTTCTCATGTGATTTCTCGGAAGATTTAGAATTTAAAATGTTATGGATCACAGAAGCTTGCACTCTCAAACATCAACTTTACGCCAAAATTAGCAAATGTGATTTTTACAAAGAGCAGATCCAATATTTGGGCCATGTAATATCTGTTGAAGGGCTCTTGGTAGACCCCGAAAACATAATGACAATTATGGAATGGAGAGTTCCTAGAAATGTAGCAGGCATACGTTATTTCATGGGCCTAGGAGGTTACTGCTGGCGATTCATCGAAGTCTTCTCTAAGATAGCCTTTCCCATTACTTCCTTGCAGTAGAAGGGGTGAGTCTTTAGGTGGAATAATGAGTGTCAAGCCATATTTGAGCGATTAAAATAACTATTAACTATTGCCCCTGTATTGAAAGTGGCAGATCCAAGTAGAGCATTTGAAGTCTACACTGATGCTTGTAAGGAAGGGGTGGGAGTAGTGTTGACACAATATGGAAAGGTTATAGATTATGAATCCAGAGAGTTAAGGGACCATGAGCAGTAATACTTTGCCTACAATTTAGAGTTAACTGCGGTAGTACATGCCCTTCGAAATTGGAGGCATCACTTATTGGGGAAAAGGTTTGTGCTAAGAACCGACCATAGTAGTCTGACTAGCTACTTTAAACAATCTGATTTGAATGCTCGCCAAGCAAGATGGAATGCATTCCTAAGTGAATTTGATTTTTTCTTTCAACATGTAAAAGGTAAAGAGAACCGTGTACTTGATTCTTTAAGTAGGAAACTACATTGCATCTATGAACTTTACTTTAATCAACCAGAATTTAGGTTCCAGGAGAAAATCATGGAGGAAGAAAAGAGAGACCGTGAGTATCAATTCGTATGGAAGCAAGCAAGAGAGGAAGAAAGACAAGAAAAGAAATCAGATTATGGAATTAATGATAAACAACGTTTGATATTTCAAGGGAAGATATGTATAGAAAATCATATGAGGTTGAAGGAGCTGATTTTGGATGAATACCATCGGAGTTCCTATCTTGGACATCTCGAATATCATAAGATGCTAACAAAAAATAGAAAAGACTATTTTTGTCTTGGAATGCGTAAAAACATTGCTCAATATCTGACTCGGTGTTTGGAGTGTTAGAGGGTCAAGGTGGAACACCAACATCTAGCAGGATTTCTTCAGCCTATTCCTGTACCGGAATGAAAATGGGAATTCATATCAATTTATTTCATCACAAGTCTACTGCGAAGCAAGAGACTAAGGTGAAGTAGCTTGACATGAAAAAGATATATGCTGACCTAAAAATAACTTTTGAGAATTCGAGGTGGGTGATCATGTTTATGTAAGGATTAAACCCAATAATATCACCTTAAGATGGAATACCTGTGCCAAATTGGCTCCCAAGTATTGTGGACCTTTTCAGATTTTGGAACAGATAGGGTTGGTTGCTTATCGGTTGGCATTGCCTAGCCACATATTAGTACACAATGTGTTTCATGTGTCATTATTGAAATGATACATACATGAACCCAAGAACGTTATACATTGGCAGAGCATGCATGTAATTTATGTTTATATTATGAATCCTAGGAAAGATGGATCCATAATTAAATTAATTATAAACTCTGTTGCATGCAGGTAGAACCAGACGACGAATTGCGGGTATAACCTCAACGTATTTATGATGAGAGAGAAATAACACTTCAAAGGTGAATCATCCCCCAAGTTAAATTGAAATGGAGACACTTTAGCCCGGAAGAGGCTACTTGGGACGATGAAAAACCCATCCGAGAATCATATCCTGAAATTTTCTTTGGAATGAAGTAAAGACTGAGGATGATGTTTTCCTCTAGTGGGGGAAGATGTAACACCCCGTTTTATTTTAATGTTATGTATTAAAACTTTTATAAATACATTTGAATTTGTTAATAAAAAAGAGATTACCGAATATGGTTATTCGTTAGTAAGAAAATATTTGAATTATATTTCTTGAATAAAATTACATTGATTAATTAATTAACTGATTGGTAAAATAATTCCAAGATTCCAGAGTAAAAGGAAGAAGTATTTTTTTCTGACAGTTACCTTCCCCAAGAGGATAAAAAGGAAATCCTTAGAAGGGAAAGGGGTTCTATTCATGAAATAAGAATAGTGTTAGAAAAAACATGTGGTGAAGGAAAATTGTTCTCAAGAGCTCGTGGATTACTAGTGGAGCTTTGTAACCCGAAAGAAGTGTAGGCTAGACAGAGATCCTGAGGCCTAACTTCTAACAAACTATCTGCTATCTTAGAGTCTGGTATGGATCATGGAGGATTAGAGGACGTGATCTCCTCTCTCATGGTTGGGTGGAACCATCAATTAACCAATATTACACATATAAGTATTTAAGTTTACAAGTTAAGTTTAAAGGGATGGGAAAGAAAATGTATCTTTTCACTGTACAGGTATTTTACATTGTCTCTGTTAGATAAAAAATAATATTTTTCCCAATACTTCACAATTAAGAAACAAATATGGAAATTTATCTTATGTAATAAATGAATGTTATAACAAGGCTACATAGAAAGAAAAAAAATAAGCTACATTTATTTGTGTTGTTTATATACTGCTATTTGTAAAAATCCTAAACTCTTTGCGGATAGAAAGTATAATCGGAATAGACAAAAGGTGTAATAAAGAGAAAAAAAATACATTATTACAGCTGATAGAATGTATGTCCATACATTGACAAGTCCCAGTGTATTACTCAGATAAAAGCATTGAATAGGAGAGTGCAGTAAATTTTTACTGGTAGATGGTCGAGAGAAAAATACGAGTAAAGATGATTACACAAAGTTGTAGTCTATAAAAGAACATGTTTCTTTCACATTATAAATAAATTATGAAAAGAAACATGGAGGCTCATAATTTTATATGGCGAGCCCTGTGGAAATGCGGCAAGGATCATGGTCCTCTGGCCATTGAATCCTTAATAATCTATTGAACAGTCTTAGTAAACAAAGATTGAGACAATAATACTTTAAATTAAAAACAATACTTTCAGATATTCGACCAATCTTGAAAACTCAGGTCTATAACCCTCAAATTTTGTAACTGTTCCTGTACGATATAAATTAATATAAAGAAGCATAAAGCTCTGTTCACAACATTTTCTTGTAATAAAATCACCAAAAAGGAATATATCTATATATATATATATATATATATATATATATATATATATATATATATATAGAATTACCAAAATAAATGATGGTACAACGATGTGTAAATTAATGAAGTAACCCAAGCAGGGATTTGCATGGAGTATTGAAGGATAAACTCCCTTCTAAAATAAAAATTCATTCAATAAGACATTATACATTATTCCTCTCAATCCCATGTGCGCAATAACAAAGAGAAGCTTAACGTTAAATTCAATTCTCAGAAAATAAAAATTAACCATGCCAAAAATCCTTCAAGAACAATGAGGAATGAAAGCTCCTTCATGCATGAGCCTTAAGACCATTAGTTCGAACCTGTGTAAATAGAGGGATATTACCCTCAGTCACCCGTAGGAGGAAACATTTAAAAAAATGAACGTTGGAGTCGAAGCTTGGCTTACTTGTTCAGATGTTGGAGAAGTCATGTTGCTGAAGCTTGGAAGTAACACTTCATGTCGCTGCGATATGAGTGTTCAGCAGATATCGGTAAACCATATTAAAAATAAAGCCAAGAGTGATGTGAGTAAATATTTTTACAAAAAGAGGAACAGTGAAACCATAATAATTCATTGCAAAGACACAGGGCTTGAAAACAAAGAAAATATGTCATAGCTGAGATGGTTGTACTATGTGGCTTCCTCAAAGGAGGAGAAGCTGAAATGTTGGAGGGAAAAATATTCCTCGACCAAATCCCTCCCTAGAAAGCTTTTAACCAAAGGCGTCGGAGGGTTAAAAGAGAGTTTAACCTCACATTTAGAAAATAAACTAAGAAAATAACTAAATATGGAACAAGATTAAATACCAGAATGAAATGTGAATGATACGGTAAGAAGACTGAATGAAGAGCAAGCCCAAATCAAGCTGCAAGTAATCATATCCAATCTGGAGAGTTAAAAAAAAACACTGAGACATCAACATTACCTTGGTGGATGCAAAACCTCTGAGCATTAAACTATACACATCGTCGAGAGTAATCACACCATAGCCCACCAGGAGTACGATGCAGGAAGACGAAACCAGATCTCAGGACGAAGCCGCAACCAAGTAGAGAAAAAATGAACTCAGTGAGCGGTGTTTGGGTCAGATAGTTACCCTAAACCCTCTCGCCCAAACCTCCAACATCAAATCTAGGGTTTCGAGATTGACGGATGGAACACCTCCAGCGAATCTCCAAATACATTACAGCTGGCTAGCATGTGGATGGCCGAAGGCCCTCATAATTAAATGAATTTATGATAATAAATTTAATTATAAACTTTAGAATCCCGTGAGTACAAGAGACCTCGTGAATATTATGCATCACAATGATATATAACTTATATAGTGTGGGGTTGTTAATCAAAGTTTGGATATGTAACAAATTAATGCTTATTTTGTAATGTGATTACAATAATAAGGTAGGGTGGCATCCATTTTAACATCTATGTACACATCAAAATGGAGAATATATAATATAAAGTTAAATGATGAGCTGGATACCACAAAGGCATATGTAAATAGTAACTCGGCTAATTCCTTTGTGTATGATAGTTATTTTATTGTGTATGGTATAAATTTTAATTTTAATTCTAATATACATATACATATACATATACATATACATATACATATATATACATATATATATATATATATATATATATATATATATATATATATATAAATATATATACATATATATATATATATATATATATATATATATATATATATTTGTGGTAGGTAAATGAGGTAAGTATTTATGAATAGGTGACAAGTGGCATCAGAGCCAAGTTTGCACGCTAGGCCATATTGGGCCAACTGAAAAAATTTGAGTGTTTTTATCTTTGTTAATTTCATGCTTAGTGAAAATAATTATTGAAAAGTTCCAATGAGGAGAGGATCCAGTCATCAGACACTAATAACTACAGGGGAAACCTATTCCCATCCTAATCCATAAATTAACCCAGAAATGTTGGCACAATTGAGCGTGGGCTAGCACCAACAAACTAGTAGATTGCTAGAGGAACAGCATCGTCAGACAACCCGATTGTTAGACACAGTACAATAACTCCAGACAAAGATGATTCGAGTAAGAAGCGACAATGAAAGATTAATGCGAGAATAGGATAGGATCCTTAAAAGCCTCTCAGATAAATAAAATCATCCTACAGCACAGCCTAGTCACAAAAGGGACACCCATGAAGAATGGGAGCAACAACAAGAAGTTAATGTCATACTCAACTAAGTAACAAAAAACAAAACCTAAAATGAAGCAGAATATGGAAATTCTTCAGAACAACAGGAAATAAAGAAACATAAAGTGGTGTTACAAGGTGAATTTCAGAAAATTAAACCTGTTACTTTTGATGGAGAGGCTCAGGTAGTAGCAGAAGTATGCATAATTAATATGAATAAATATTTTCAAGTCTATGAATACAATAGCAAGCTCAAAGCTCACTTGGCTATTTACCAATTGTGGGAAAAATCCACATTATCGTGGGAGGAGGGGAAAAATATGTGGGGGATTGAAAACTAGAATGTGACATGGGATGAGTTCTAGCAGTATTTTAAGGATAAGTATCTAACATAGCGATTTTATGATGAAAAATCTTGAGTTTCATGACTTGAGGTTGGGTCAACTGTCTATGGATGAGTTCATCACTAAATTCACCCCTTTGTTAAGGTATGTACCATATTTGAAGGATGAAAAAGAAAAAGTACAATGATTTTTTAGTAGCCTCTCTGCTCACATTTGAAGGATTCTTGAATTCAAAGACTATGGAAGAAGTGATTCGAAAAGCAAGAATGTGCTATCAACAGACCAAGGCGAAAGGTGAAGTTGGAAAGATTTGGCCACCAAAGAAAGGGCGGAAGGGTAGCTCGAATTTTAAAAGTATCAGATCAGGAAATTATTAAAATGCTGCAATAAACCCAGTAAATAGAAAATTTGGGAAAATAAGAAAAATCCCAAATGGTCAGTCAATGAAAGGCCTACTAAAGCATCTAGCAGGCCATATCATGGACAACCCCAGAAACCAACTCTACAATGTGAGGGATGCGATGAGGAGCATTAATTTAAGAATTTCCCACATCATGGATGAAATGAAGTTATAACCAATCTGCAAGAGGCATCTACAGTAGGGGATGTTGTGCGAAACATATCGAGGATAAATGTTGCACTAGAAGATCGAAAAGCATATTTCCAGCCAATTGTGATAGAACTGGAAGGTAAGTTATATTCCCAAACTGTTTTCATTTTGGTTGATCCTGGTGCCATTTTAAGTTATATAAATCCTCAAATAGTTGAAAACTATAAACTACAAATCCAGGAATTTAAAAGTCCCTGGTTGGTACAACTGGCTACTGGAGCAAAGAGAATATTTAATGCAAAAAACTTGAATTGTAATATGAAAATAGGAAGTTAACATACAATTGTTGAATTGAATATTCTACATTTGGGATCCTATGACATTCTGTTGGGAATGGACTGGTTAGAAAGACATTGGTCACCGGTAGATTGCAAGGAGAAAATTATCCATTTCAAGGCAAAAGATGGTACTCATTAAGAATTACAAGGAATTAAGAAACCCCTTCAATTTTGCCCCATCATTGCATCTTAGTTAGGTAAATGCATTAGAAAAGTGTTTCAAATGTATGCTATTCATGTGGGGTTTACTAACTCTAAAGAAATACATGATCTTGACAGGAAAAAGGTATATGCAGACTGAAAAAGAAGTTTTCTATAATTTGAGGTGGCTGATCATGTTTATGTAAGGATTAAACCCAAGAAGAGCACCTTAATGTGGAATACATGTGCCAAATTGGCTCCTAGGTATGGTGGACCTTTTCAGATTTTTGAATAAATAGGGCCAATGGCTTATTAGTTGGCATTTCCTAGCCACATATTGGCATGCAATGTGTTTCATGTTTCATTATTAAAACAATCACTACAAGGAAAATACCCTCTAGTGGAGGTTATAAAGGAGGTTTTTAGTGTTATACAATTTCCAAAATTGTCAAAAAAACATTTTCTATAACATCCGTTTATGGTTACAGAGTTTTTGGCGGAGCTTTTAACAGAAATTCAACACAACTAAAAAAAATGGGTAGTCGGAGGTTATTACGGATGTTTTTTTTCATCGGTGCGCTACTCGGGCTTGAACACATTGGTGCATACATCTAGAAGGTGGCCCAGGCCAGTCAAAGGAGAATGCACCGGGTCGTCAAGGTATAAAACCGCACCGGGCGCAGTGTTGGTGATACAACGCACGGGGCCGTTCTAATTGGTCTTGGGATTTGTGCAGTGCCCATAGGTCGTCTCAACGCACTGGTGCATAGACTTATAGAAACGCAACAGTGTGTAGTATCACAGAAATACACCGAAATTTATAATTGGTATCGGTATTTGTGTAGTGCCCATAGGTCATACAAATGCACCAGTTTATAGAAACACATAAACGCACTGGTGTGCAGTATCACACACACACCAAGATTTATAACTGGTTCAGTATTTGTGCGGTGCCCAAAGGTCATCCAAATGCACCTATGCGTAATTCCCCATAAACGCACCGGTGCGGAGTACCACACAAACACACTGATATTTTTAATTGGTTTTGGTAATTTGCAGTGTCCATAGGTCCTAGAAATGCACCGGTGCACTTCAAAATACAAACGCACTGGTGTACAGTAAATGACACGCACCGGTTTTCATTTTGTATTTCTTAGAAACATTGACCTGTGACAATGCAATTATTGTGATTGTTTTAAATTCATTATTCATCAAAAGTCGGCACATATTATAACAATCTTCATATTAATTAATTTTTTATTAATTCATTTGAATGTGATGTTTGGATTAATTTGTTATATCATATCATAATTATTGTGATTTTTTAAAATTCATTTTTCATCAAAAGTCGATACATATATATCTTATAACAACATTCATATGAATTAAATTTTTATTAGTGCATTTGAATGTGATTTTTGGATTAATTTGTTATATCATATCATCAAATTTCACATCTCTTCATTATAATATTTAATCATCCATAAATTTAATCAGTGGTGTTACATTTCACAACGACAATGTAGAACGCAATAGAATAAATTAAAACACACGCGCGCACACACACACACAGATATATATATATATATATATATATATATATATATATATATATATATATATATAGTCATTTTCATACAGGATGGGATAGTTATTGGTATCCCTTTGTCTTTCAATTGGGACACCATGTCAATTACATTAAACAAAATGTCTGATTTCACACGATAATATTTCAAAAAATACAACGTCTTGCTTTGATATCCAAACATAGTGATCATCATTCTTCGCTTGAACTGTTGTTACTGCTAGAGCTACTTCCATCACTTGGGTTATTTTCACGAATGTTTTGTTCACGGTTTTGATTGTTTTATTCTTCTTCACCTTTCATTTACAAACATTAAAAAAAATTGTAATGAGTGTATATACATTGGTGAGAATAATGAAAATTGCAATATTAAATAATATGCATCAATGTAAATCGAAAATAAATGACGTACCATTGCAACAATTGACTCATAAACTATACACATTCTTTCAAAACCATGTAACATGCCATATTTCAAGATTTCATTTGTTGGCGCAGTTCCATGCTTTGTTTCCAGCAAGTTTTATACCCCATAACAAATCATATATTCAATATAAAATATTTTTTTGTTCTATTAATTAAATACGGAGCTAAGTAAAACAAGATCAATAGATGCTTACAAATTCCACAATTAATTTCTGATATGCCAACATATACTAACAACCCATATTTAACCCAAATTCAATCAATTCCTTTGATGGTTCTTCTTTGTATGTTAGCACTTGTTAGAATACATTCAATGATGATTTTTGTAAAACAAATTAAAAAACACAAAAATGAAATCTAGTTAAGTTGTTATAAGGAATTAATAATTACTCAAAAACTTAGATATCAAACCTTTTCTTCCTTGTTGTCCTGTTTTATGTGCTGATTGAGTTCCATTTTCTTTTCTTTTCTGCAAGAAAATACTTGAAAATTAATATTTAATGCTAAATTATTTATTTATTGTACCTAATGATCGAAAAAAATCAATGATTAGATATTACATTTGAAGCACGTTGTTGTTGAGATGGCTCCTCCTGCGATGCAAATTTTTCCATTCTTTGACCATCTCCTTGTACACCTTTTTGGACATTCCTACTGGCATATTTCTGATATTAGCTCGTTCATCTTTTGAGATTTTCATAATCTTCCAGAAAATATAACATGACAATAAACTATTTGATTTTTATATTGATATATGAAAAGTAAATATAACAAAAGTGATATTTATAAATAATTCTAGACAAACATTTAAAGGAATATTACTTTTTCATTCCTTTTTTGTTGTTGCTCGTTTTTTCTATTAAAAGTATGACATGTCTCATTGACCAATTCTCTGGAAACTCTTCCTGTAGTTTAGATAAAATTTGGTTCTTGGAATCATTGGATTGGTTTTTGTATTGTAAGTGGAAAGAACGTCTATACATTGGTTCCACTAGATCCCTCAAACTTTTGTAAAAGTTTTTCACCCTTTTGTTAACCTCCAACACCACTCTAGATGAGCTAAGGAGCAATTCATTTTCATTTGCATGTTCTATTTTTTTTCTTTTCTTAGAACAACATTCCTTTTATGAGTCATTCGTCCCTGTAGAACATTAAACAGATGTCAATTAATAGATTGTTTGACACATGTTATCTAATAATTTTAAGTATGTTATTAATGAAAATTAAAAAAATAAACTCATATTGGATCGATAGTATTTTTTCATTCACCTTATTCATCCTTTATCAAATTTTCCATCAAGCGTTTACGCTCTTCTAGTCCTAGATTAGAAATAGTCTTATCGAGCTTCATTGTGTGGCTCTATATGATAAACAGTAAACAATACATATTAGTTAAACTTACATATACTTCAAAAATAATATTTTTTGTAAATAATTTACAAAGAACTTGAATTTTTTTCTTTTCTTGATGTGTTATCAGTATTTTTGTTACTTGATCTCTTGTCAGTCATTTCTTTATCAATCCAAAACCTGTACCATATCATTCATTAATATATTTATAAATAAATTGTCAACTTTTCAGGTAAAAAAATCTCAAGAAACCAGTGCGCCATTTATTTTGTACGCACTGACGTTAGTGTGTGGAAGTATTATAAACGCACAGCAAAAACCATATAATAGACCATACGGTGCTCAATGTCAACAAGGAGCACCAGTGCATAACATGTTAACCACCGCACCGATTAACATAGAGAAAATAATAAAAATCATAGAGTGTTAGTTTTTGTAGCATAAACTGGTGCCATATTTTACATATGGCGATTTGATTAAAAAAAATGTTTTTTAATTTTTTATCACAGTACTTTTGCAGTGCGCTTGGGCAATACGGCACACCAGTGCACTAGGTTACGCTGGGCGCACTGATGAACCTAGTGCACCAATGAAAAAAAAAATGTTTTTTTTCATTCACGCAAGGGTCGATATGGATTGGGATCTGACTATGGAAGTCGTCCCATGGGTTGGATGTCTTAGGCCTATATTTATCAATACAAACCCTATAAATCTAAAATGAAAAGCCCTAATTTTGAAATCACAAAAAGAGGGAGAAGAAAGGGCAGAAACAAAAATAATGTAGAGTTTGTTTCTAAAATGGAATTTTATTTTTGTGTGAAACAACATGTTCGTGGTGCGCCATAATGAAATAGTGCACCGACAACATATTTTACATAAGGCACACTAAGATTTTTTTTTAATTTTTTAATTTTTTATAATAGTAATTTTGCGGTGCACTGAGATAATACAATGCACCGGTGCGCTAGGTTAGGCCGGTCACACCGATGAAAAAAATAAGTTTTTTTTTAAATTCATGCAAGGGCCGACATGGATTGGGATCCGACCATGCAAGTCGTCCCGTGGGTTGCATGTCTTAGGTCTATATTTAGCAATACAAACCCTATAAATCTAAATTGAAAAGCCCTAATTCTGAAATCATAGAAAGAGGGAGAAGAAAGGGCAGAAACAAAAAGAATGTAGGATTTGTTTCTAAAATGGATTTTTTTTTGTGCGAATAGCACGTTCGCGGTGCGCCATAATGAAATAGTGCACCGATGCCATATTTTACATAAGGCGGACTGATACAAAAATATTTTGTTTTTTTAATTTTTTATCATAGTACTTTCATGGTGTGCTGCGATAATATAGCACACCGGTGCGCTAGGTTACGTCGGGCGCACCGATTAAAAAAATCTGTTTTTTTTTTTTTAAATTCATGGAAAGGCCGACATGGATTGGGATCTGACTATGCAAGTTGTCTCGTGGATTGAATGACTTACGCCTATATTTAGCAATACAAACCCTATAAATCTAAATTTAAAAGCCCTAATTCTGAAATCACAGAAAGAGAGAGAGGAAAGGGAAGAGACAAAAATAATCTAGGGTTTGTTTCTAAAAATGGATTTTTTTAATATTTTGTTTCTGAAAACTGCAGAAAAAAAGTAAAATACACTGTAGAAAAAATAAAAAAAAACAATAATCTTTGATTTTTTTCTTTTACTGCATTAAAAAAAATTGCAGAAAAAGTAAGAAAACAATAAAATTTAATCACGAGATCATTTTAAATTCTATGCTACAGGGTTTGAATCACCAGAGGTTTGGGATTGTGATTGTCTGAATACTTCTGTTCGAACATATTTTCCTGCTCCACAGTGTTCCCATGCTCTGTTTGGTCCAGGTATATCTCTTGTAAATCTCTGGTTGAAATTTTTTCCAAAAATTGTGAAATAATGAAAAGTGTGTAGTATTTAAATAAATGTTTTATGAAATTAGATTTTCGAAAATATTTTGCTACCCATTTTTCAATTTACCATATTTTTTTCACTTAAAGAAAATAGAGTTGCACTTTTTTTCTTTGCGGTTATTTGTCACCAGTGC
This sequence comes from Pinus albicaulis, assembly GCA_034641835.2. Lineage (NCBI taxonomy): Eukaryota > Viridiplantae > Streptophyta > Pinopsida > Pinales > Pinaceae > Pinus > Pinus albicaulis. The sequence goes on along the minus strand of CM076578.1, from coordinate 1,246,534,494 downwards.
GTCACTTAATAGCACTGCACTGGTGCGTCTGTTTATAAAATGACACCGGTGTGCAGTAACAAAAATGCACCGGTGCGGTGATCTGTACATTAGCACTGATAACAAGAAGTCCATTTTTAAGGCACCGAAATTACTTTTATGTGTGTGCATAAAAATTTATTGTTGAGTTTGCTCAAATGCAAGGAGAAAATATCATAATTATATCGAATGGAAAATTCTTCAAAATCTAGTTCGTTCCATAATATTTCTCAAATTCCATCGCAGATTTCTCCCTATCCATATCGAGACGTAATATTTACTTCAGATTTTATTTATATTTTCATTATCTAATTGAATTTATGTTTTTTATCCATGTCAATCATGCACAACTTAATTAAATTTATAATGTATACACATTTTCAGGTTCATGCAGATTCAAAATTGAGTTCAGATGCACAAAATATTGAAATAGATCCAAGACGTCGGAAGCTCTTATCAGGAGCTGCATACCGCAAGGCACATTTGGTAGATGAAAATGGACAACCACTTCACCCTGCCAATTGTATCAATATTGCATCTTCTAACCAAAATCTCGAGACAATGATGGTAATAATTATAATTATTTGGTATATTCATTAATGTAATTATTTCAACGTCAAACCAATTTATAATCATGCAATATTGTCAACGTGGTTACTAATTGATATCATATATTTTTTACTAATCGTGTTCAATTTTTTTTTTTGAAATTATTAGGATTATAGTGATGATGAGAGACCTACCTACCATCTTCCATTGCACCCCACGACAATGTCAAATCGAGATAAGGCTGAATTAAGAGAAAAAATTGGAGAGGAACGATACCAAGAATGGTTGAATCAACCACCGATTCAATTCCCACTACGTCCAGATTCACCAATTAGGAATGAATACAAAAATAGTATTTCTTCATAGGCTGGTAATGGAGGCAATCAAATAGAGGTTGGTATGGATGATTAATTAAGGGATACGACCTACATGGAGACAATGTTGTTAGATGCATTCCAAAACGATGATCAACTAGGGGATGATGCTCATATTGCTGACAGCATTTTCGAAAGCCTTAAATTTGCTTCCACCACCCTTCTCATTGGACCTGGGGGTCAGTCAGAGTCTACCCAGTTGGGGAGGAAGATGTTACTGTACAACTTGAAAGAAAATTTTGGCTTGTCGAAAGCATATTTCTCGGAACTTTTGAGGTAAGTTACCATAAAGTACTCCCTTAAATATAAATTTTAAATATAATCAGTACACTGCAATGAACATTACAAATGGTAAATTTTATGAACATTAATAATTATATCGACATTAATGTACATTTATTAATATATTTTCCCATGATCACCAACTACAGGTTATTCAAAGATAAGGTTCTTCTGAGTGATAATGTCTTGCCCGGTAGCTACGAAGAGGCAAAGCAAATTTTGAAAATTTTGGGTGTTGAGTACATATCATATCATGCATGTCCAAATGATTGTATTCTATATAGAGGAGAATATGCAGACAAAGAGATGTGTCTGAAATGTGGGCATGATAGGTATGATAAATAAAAAAAGAAGGGTAAATCACGTATCGGTCCTCCTTTTAAGATATTGAGGCACATGCCTATAATCCCAAGGATTCAAAGGCTCTTTCATTGCAAAGAGTTAGCTATGTTGCAGGTATGGCATGCCTCACACAGAAGTGAGTTGGGAGTTATGTGAATCCCAACTGATTAAATATCCATGACGCATATAGAGGATACATGGCCCGAAAAATCCAAGGATGAAGTACAAAGTCTACGACATAGCATAGCCATGGATGGCATCAACCCATATTATCTCCAAAACATCAACTATTCTATTTGGCCTGTAGTAGTGATCAATAAAGATATCCCCGCATGGTTTTCCATGAAGAATGAACATCTTATGTTGGCTCTCATAGTCCCTGGTAGAAAACAAGTGAAGAATATGGATGTCTACTTACAACCACTGGTAGATGAATTGAAGGAATTATGGGATGGGATAAATGTATACGATGTATCAAGACCCATCACAGTACAGAGGAGTTTTATGTTGTATGGCATATGTGCTTACACGACACATGATTATCCAGGCTTAGGAGTTTGCTCTAGTAAATTATATGTTTAATTTATTGATTTGTTTATATATGTAACAATATTATTTCACATATTAGTTATTTAATTCGTTGTAATATTTGTTCTGATCTTCATGATATTCTTTAACGTGCCATGCATATTAATTGTATACTATAATCTCGCAGGTCTTGTAACAAAAGGGTATTTTGGATGTAACTTGTTGTGGACCTTCTTTGAAAGCTAGATGGTCCAAGCACCTACGAAAGCTAGTGTATGATTGCTCTAGGGTATTCTTTATAGAAGAAGACCCTTACAGAAGAGCAACATCCGCTTTCAATGGTAAATGAGAGAGAAGCCAAATGCCTCTAATAACAACACCATCTGAATGGCTTAGAGCATATGAGAGAGAGAAGGAGAAGGAGTTCATACAAATGTTCGATTAAAATGGGGAGCCTATGTTCGATGATCCAGAATTATTCGACACCTATGTTGAGAAATTTCCCATCGGGATGAAAAGGAGATCTATCTTTTATAACCTCCCATATTGGTAGCATCTTATGATTACTCACTTATTATATCCCATGCATATATTTAGAAATGTTTCATCTTCTTTATGGAGGAACACATCATCGAAACAAAGTGACACATTGGTTGTTAGGAAGGATCTTATTACTTCAAAAACTAAAAAGAAACATTGGCCAAGACGATTAGAAAGTACGCGATCAGAGGCAGGTGCTAGTCCCTTTAATTCATGGTTTTTCAAAGAAGGTGATGTCCTACAGATTTTAAAAAAAGATTATATTTCTTTGGCAAAGGAAGTTATAATGGGTGTGAGGGTGCCAACTTCATACAGGTCTTCACTACGGCACTGCTTCACCATGGATGACCATTTTTCAGGTTTTAAATCACATGACCATTTAAATCTTATAAGAGTACGTATAATGTCAAAAGCATGATTTTATTATTTGTTATATAAATAAATTTTATCCCATGTGGGGATCATAAAACATAACTAATTTTGTATATTATTGCATGTGTTTATAACTTTGCAGTGTCATTATCCTTTTTTCGTGCGTGGGTGCGTGAAACATGAATTCTTTCAAGACCTAGGACATGCCATATCTAAATTATCTACATTTTTATGTTGGATCATGTCAAAGGAGATTCATCTAGCTATCATTCCACAGTGGCGTCAAGAGATAGTTGAGATTGTTTGTATGATTGAGAAGGAACTACTTATGAGTTTCATGGACTTACAGGTTCATATTTTAATCCACCTAGTAGATGAGGTTGAATTAGTTGGGGTGGTTTCTTGTCATTGGATGTTCTTCTTAGAGAGGTACATTAAGAAATTTAAAGGTTTTGTTTGACAAAGGGAAAAACCCGAGGGGTTTGGTAGAGGGGTAAATATCATATCAGTCTTTCTATTGCGCCAATGAGTACATCAATAAGATCAACAATAGGCCAAGTGCGGTGATTTGGGATGATGAAAGGGATGAAGACAAAGGAGAAGGGGAGTTTCTCCAAACGAGTGGAAAAAAGCGCTTGATAAAGAGTAAGCAACTTATAATTTTTAAATTTACACAAAGTTAATATTCATGTTGAACTTCAATATAATATATATTTTGATCTCTAAGTACTATATAATGTCGGTTTGATTTCATCAGCGAATGCAGAAATTGAAGCAATCAATAAATTCATTCTTTACAATTTTGAAGCGACACAACTGTGGGTTGCATTGCACGAACAAAAGAGGATGAAATGGGAGAGTGATAGGAAAGAATTCAGATGTTTGAATGGTAGAAGTGTGCCCCAAAAAATATGCCCCAACAGTTGGGTTGCTGACCAAGTCAAAGAGAAATACGGCGCAACCAGTCGTTACCCGTGTGCTGAAGAGGATGTGCTAAACGTAGGAATTGGGTGCAGCAACTCGGGAATAATATTTTTAATTTATATGTAAATTTGAAACTTACAAGAAATCTATATTTCATATTTTAACTATTGGATTATTATAAGACGCATGACACTATGATTTTTTTAAATTTTTTATAATAGGTGCATTTGTTTCCATCTATGTGGGAATATGGACACCATTTTTGCACAGAAAATGTCAACGCTAGAAACATCACACAAGACTTTGGAGTGGAAGTCAAGTTCGATCAATATAGTCGATCTATCCACCGTGATCAAAACCTAGTAAGAGGGACATTAGGTTACATTGAAAAGATACAAGAGCTCATTGAAGTGGATTTCTCTTCTTTCCAATGTGTTATTTTTAGGTGCAAGTGGTGGGACACCTTTGATTGGAATAATGTAAAGGAAGATCGTGATAGTAGGCTGATATGTATCACGATAGTAGGCTGATATGTAATTTTCCCCAAACACTGCAACCAGGTGTTTTTTTACCCAAATGTGTTGGATAAGGATTGATGGTTCGTATTGACACATGACCCTAGATCAAAACTTATTTTTGAGAAAAATAGTGTTATCATGCCATGCGAGTTGGCAGATAATGATGGTGATCATGACAACTGAGAGTGATATGGTACATGTGTTATTTCATCAATATTTATACTTTTTAAGATGGGTTTTTTGAAACATTATAATATTTATTTTCAATTAATTGGTAATTTGCATTGTGTTAATGCTAAAATCAATATTTCACTTGATAATTTGCAATTATGTTGATCTCGAAAACAATGGCATACTATATAAATTAGTTCTTTTTTTTTTGTATCTAAGATCATAATAAAATAATGATAATTCTAAACTACATGAATTTATTTGCATTATTTTCTAAACTTTATTATGTTACAATAATTCATATTATTCTAGATTTATTATTTTACAATTATTTAAAATTTTACAAATTTACAAATATAAAATTTTTAATAAAATCATTTCACATTAATACAATTAAAATTTTACAAATATTTTACATAAAATTACAATTAAAATTAGAATTACAATTACAATTACAATTTTACAATTTCACATACAATTACAATTTTAGAATTTTACATACAATTATAGTTACAATTACAATCAATTCACAGTAATACAATTAAAATTTTACAAATATTTTACATAGAATTAGAATTAGAACTAGAATTAGCATTACAATTTTACAATTTCACGTACAATTACAGTTACAATTTTAGAATTTTACACATATACAATTACAAATTTACAAATTTACATATATACCATTACAATTACAATTTTAGAATTTTACATACAAATAGAATTAAAAATATTACAATTTTACAATATCATGATCATTTAATATTAAATTAATTAATAACCATCATGTTCATGATAACCATCGTACAAACATCATATTTGACTAAAAAACACAGTAAAAAATGCTAACATCATCATGATCATGATCATCTAACAAAACACAATTAACATTATATATTAACATCATCAAAAAACAAACATCAAATATACATCTCATGTCAAATAACTCATGCTATCACATACACATCTATCTGCAAGCTGCATATTAAATTAACATATCTAACATGACCTAACAATATACACATCATGATGATCACCAACATGTAAATTAAGTACAACTGCAACATGAAGATAAAATACATAGACAATATATATATAACTGAAAATTTTCAAAAATATACAAATGTAATATAAATTTCATGGATCAGCTGGTGGTACAACATCAAATATAGCAGTACTAGTCGAGGCCATCTCAGTCAATGGTGCAGCCTCGACGGTCGATGGTCCAGCCTACTCATCATCATGTGTACTGCTGGATGCTGTAGGCTTCTGACTGGACATGGCTGATGGTCCAACCTGATCTCCATGATGACTTCTGCTAGATGCTAGTAGAGGCTTCTCATATGGCACGACACAAGGTGAATGATCATGAGATGATGAATCGCTGCTTGTTGACTGTTGATCACGTGTTGCATCTCGACCATGCCTATAACGTGCAATGGTCCTCCTCAACCGCATAACTAAGGTCGTAGCTCCTATGACATGCCGCATTAGTCTGTACATGTCATGCAACATGCCTCTCCACATCTATAACAGCGTACCATTGGCCTGTGTGTTTCTCATATGACACTACTACATTTGGCGGAAATTCCGACACTTGGTTCCAACGCTTTTGACAAAATGTCGGAAATTTCCCCAAATTTTTTCCATCCCGCCCGAAATCATCGCTATACCGACGTTTATAGAAAAGTGTCGCAATAACTACACTTAGACAAAGTGTCGCAATTGCGACGTTTGGAGGAATACGTCGCAGTTGCGACACTATGCCCCAAAGTGTCGCTATTGCAACAGATGCCTCCAAACGTCGCAAGTGCGACACAATGTCTAAGTGTTGCAATTGCGACGTTTGGAGGCATCCGTCGCAATAGCGACGCTTTGTCCGCCATCGGTATAACTACACTTATATGCGCGCTACATAAAAATACAAAACTTATATGCGCGCTACATAAAAATGATTTTATTGTTTCGTATCAGTCGCAATAGCTACATTAACGTCTGATATCACGTGCACATTTGCCCTCCGCTCTTGCAGAACAACATTCACCCTCAGCTCTTGTAGAACAGCATTTTCCCTCAGCATTCACCCTCAGCATTTGCCCTCAGCTCTTGCAAAACAGCATTCGCCCTCAGCTCTTGCAGAACAGCATTCGCCCTCAGCTCTTCCAAAATGGTAAGTTCTTACTGCAGGCCCTTCCTCCTATAGTAGGGTTGACTCTATTTGGGTTTTTTTGGTCAATTCCATTCGATTGTGTTAGGCTGTAGGGTTCTCTCTAGATGTCAAGATTCAAGATTCAATACCCTCTATTATCTTTATCACCCAATACAAGATTTAAATTTTTCCCAAAGAAACGCTTATTAATTTGGCAGCCATTATTTCTCCCTGCTTTAAAAACGCTACATTTAAATGAAAACAAGCATTGCATTTCAACTACAAAAATCTATTAGTGTTCAAATGTACATGTGTGCTACATTAACGTCTGATATCACACGCGTATTCACCCTCTGCTCTTGCAGAACAACATTCGCCCTGAGCTCTTGCAGAACAACATTCGCCCTCAGCATTCGCCCTGAGCTCTTGCAGAACAGCATTCACCCTCAACATTCGCCCTGAGCTCTTGCAGAACAGAATTCGCTCTGCATTCTCCCTCAGCGTTCTCCCTCAGCTCTTGCAGAACAACATTCGCCCTCATCTCTTGCAAAATGGTAAGTTCTTACTGCAGGCCCTTCTCCTATAGTAGGGCTGACTCTATTTGGGTTTTTTTGGTCAATTCCATTGGATTGTGTTAGGCTGTAGGGTTCTCTCTGGATGTCAAGAATCAAGATTCAATACCCTCTATTATCTTCATCACCCAATACAAGATTTAATTTTTTCCCAAAGAAACACTTATTAATTTGGTAGCCATTATTTCTCCCTGTTTTAAAAACCCTACATTTAAATGAAAACAAGCATTGCATTTCAACTACAAAAATCTATTAGTGTTCAAATGTACATGTGTGCATCACTTGTGTAGGGTATTCCTTTTCCACTTTCACATTATCCAAGAATGTGTGCAGTATAGTTCATATTTTTCGTGATTTAGATTATCTTGAAAAAGGAAAGGTAAATTATTTCCCATGGAAAAAGAAGGTTTTCCCTTTTTACTACTGGAAATGGTACAACAAAGTTCCATTTCTACCCGAAACTCCTATGAAACAGGAACCAAACAAAGGCCATGTCCTCAATGGACATCATTTGGCTTTGAAAATGGCCATTGCACCGTGTTGTTTCTTATATTACATCACGATAGTTTCTTAGGTCATTTCTTGTTTCTTGAGATGAAAAACAACCAAAGAAATTGTGAAGATCCTTTTAAGAAATAAATGACCATTTCTCAATCATATATCAACTATTTTTTATTTTATTCAGTGGTTTCTTACTTTGAGAGAAATTTGATACTTTTATAAGGAATATAACATAAAAACACAAAATGGGAAGGAATTGATGAGGTAGATGACCTTTAGTTGTTGTCAATTAAGAATTGATAATACACGATGCATGTTCTGTACTACAAACTAGATTCCTTCCTGGAGTTAGGACACAGAGTATTGAATCAAATTTGGAGTTTCTAACTTCTTGTATTGGTTCATCAATCTTGAAATTCAGACATTGCATGTCTTCATTGCTTCATGTTTGAATAATTTGCATCATATCGTACAATAGGAAATTAGGAATTATGATTATTATTACTTTATGGATCTGTTAAGTTACTTTTAAGTTTGCATAGTTTAGTGTGAAATTATTCCAGTGTGCCCCTAGGCCCAGGTGAAGGAATGCCAAGGACTGAGAACCCTAGTTTTTAAATGGTATTGTTTCTTATACCCAAAAACCCCTCAACATCACTTCTTATTAGTTCTTAACAATAGTGTTGTAAACAATTTGAGAATTGATATAGCAAAATCTCGCACCTCTCAAGATAAAGTCCTAAAGCTAAAGTGTGATACCATGTGTAATTCAATAGCCCCATTGTCACCTCACCAACCTCTTTTCACTTCGGGCTAGCTCTCCTCCAACTCAAGGGGGGTTCTTCCTAGTAGATGTTAGGGATCTAATGGCCCAACCAAACCAAGTCAAGAGCCCCCTAACTCTCTATGTTTACCACTATCAATCAAAATATTGAACAATAGGGTCAGACATGCATCCTGAAGATAAAATTGCTAGGGTATTTTTGGGTAATTTCAAAGGGAAAGTCCCCAAACACATATAATCAAGGAATTATAACGTGATTTCAAACATTAAATATCAACAAAATCGTTTAAAGGATATTGAAAGGAAAAGGTGATGGAAGATAGAAAGTGCCTTACTTAAATGCTCTAAGGATTTTTCAATAGTTTCCCCAAAAGCTTCACTTCAAGGCCCTTCAAGATCTTCTCCAACAATGCTATACCATCAGCTTCAACAATTTTGCTCCAAAAATGTCCTCAAGGTCTTCACAACAAGTTTACTAGAAGTTGCTCCAACAATATATTCACTAAGGTCTTCATTGTCAACTCGTCTCTTGTTTGGGTGCCTTAATGTGCAATGACATGTTTCCAGGACTGAATTCAATGCAAGGCATATTTGAAACTCTAACTCTGTCTTTCGATGTCTTATTAGAAATTATTTCAGTTTTCATTTTGTGTTTTCAAGTTAGATATTGTTTTCAAGTTTTTACATTTATAATTTTATTGCAATGTGGCAGACTGATCAGAGCAGTGCAGGAACAACCCCGAGACGGGATGATCACAGAAAGAGGCCAGCGAAAGAACATGTAAAGTGCCAGCATTTCTCTATCTTCATGTATTTTAGTTATTTACATAATTGAAATAATATTAATTTTGTTCAAATATGCAGCCACCTAGCCATGGTACGCCTGATGATTCCCTCTTTGAGGAAGAGCTTTCTTCATCCCTATCTCTAGTGTTCTTGTTGCGAAAAAAGGCACGAGATGCAAGGTTGGAATTTAATACTTTGATAGACGCGCCTCAAACACCTGAAACAGAAGAGAGGATAAAACAACTTATGATCCAGCTAGAAACATATTAGGTAATAATAAAAAGTCAAAAGGATATTTTTTTTTTTCTGCATGAGATGAATTGTGATAGTTTGATTTTTAATTTTTACATTGGCTAAACTAACAAAAAGTTCTTTTGTATGTAGCGTTTCTGGCACTTGCTGAACCCGGTGTTGGTGGTAGTGGGACAAAAGGGCAAGGGATTTCAATGATATGATATTGAACGTGTTGGCAATGATGAGGATGATATGGCCAACTACATTATTGTGTTTCCTGGAGCTACACGTGTCAGCTCCACAAGGACCATTAATGGAACGTTGTTGGTGAACGATGAAGGTGTCCCTATAAAGCATGTACAACTCCCAGGTAAATTTTAATATTTTAACTATTTCATGTACTTTATCTAAAACATATTTATCATGATTTTTATTTTTAAATTAATGATAATATCTTTCTTTTTTTTGGTTTTATTCTGTGTAGGAAACAATGAGTTCTACAGGATTCTGGAGAGCCATGCGTTGGTAATTTTTGGCCCAACCATACGTACAGGGTGGAATTCCCAGAATTCCAACCTGAAAAAAGAACTTTTAGATTATCTAGAAGCCCTTTTGGGGTCGGCACATTTGACAGAAAAGCGGTGGCTCAGGTAGCCGGCAAATATTTGAAATATACCAGGGACACCTATAGGACGCAATTGCAATTTAACCCTAGATATGAGCGTCCTCTCGCAGTTTCAGAGAGTGAGTGGAGAGCACTCATCCATGACGTAAAAGAGAAAAGGGCAAAGAAAGAAGGAAAAATGCCAACTGGACCCGCAAGGTAAATTACAACTTTAATTCAATAGCTTTAATTTTCTCTATGTCTAAAATAAAAGTGTGCTACGTTATATCTGACTTCAATCTTTTGATGCTAGGTTGCCTGACACCTCAAAGGCAACCAAAGCTAGGATTGAAAAAAAAGGCCATCACAAGCTAAGCCAGGGCGACTACTTGAAATTAGCCGCAAGAATTGTAATTAAATAGCTGAACATCTTATAATTAATTGTATCGCCTTCCAACATTTTTGTAATCCTATCAAATATGATTAAAAATACACAATAATATGTAATGTAGGGTGATGACTTCGGAACAGAAACTATAGAGGAAGATAAAAATATCGCTTTCCATTTCGGCTATCAAGCCGTAGTTGAATGTCGCAGAAGCTTAGGGCAGGTCCCAAGATCCAGAATGCCTGATAAGGTAAAACATTAACCTTTCAATATGTTTGTTTTCATCCATAAATTTAATGTCTAAAAAATTTGTTTAAATCAGGGGAGCAGCACTACCGACGAGGCAAATAACCCAGTTTTAGAGCCAGATGTAGATGATCCTCACGTGCAACCTGATCATTGTAGTGGGGACCAGGCTCACAATGCTACTATCAGTGAGGGTCGTGATGGTAATTAATTTCCACTTATAATTTTTTCTAATTATACCTTGATGGTTGTCCTTATAACGTATTTTGTTTAAATGACAGAGAATGTTTCCCTTGAGGATCTTACCACCAGAGAGGAAGACAGGGCAACAGTCCCAACGGCGACAACTGGTGCACCAGGTAAATAATCTCATTGCAATTATTTTTATTAATATTACCGAACTAGTTCAATGATATTTAAAAACTGACAATTAAAATTTAATATTATCTGTTTTTGTAGGCGATGCCCCGTCACTGGATGAGACCAGACATCGTGACAATGCAACTAGGTCAGCGGTGACAACTGGTGCACCAGGGAAATAATCTCATTGCAATTTTTTTTATTAATATTACCGAACTAGTTCAATGATATTTAAAAACTGACAATTAAAATTTAATATTATCTGTTTTTGTAGGCGATGCCCCGTCACTGGATGAGACCAGACATCGTGACTACGCAACTAGGTCAGCGGCGACAACTGGTGCACCAGGTAAATAATCTCATTGCAATTTTTTTTTTTATTAATATTACCGAACTAGTTCAATGATATTTAAAAACTGACAATTAAAATTTAATATTATCTGTTTTTGTAGGCGATGCCCCGTCACTGGATGAGACCAGACATTGTGACTACGCAACTAGGTCAGCGCCGACAACTGGTGCACCAGGTAAATAATCTCAATGCAATTTTTTTTATTAATATTACCGAACTAGTTCAATGATATTTAAAAACTGACAATTAAAATTTAATATTATCTGTTTTTGTAGGCGATGCCCCGTCACTGGATGAGACCAGACATCGTGACTACACGACTAGGTCAGCAGTGCGGGTCAAGAGGTACAAAACAGGAGCAGAGTACGATGATATTGATGATGTAATTAGGAGCTTTAGAAATAGGAAGAAGAAAAAGAAAATTTGATAATGTAAAATATTGTATTATTATAAGACAAACGTTACCATACTTGGAACGTTTTTTGCGTTATATAAAAAACTCATTTATTATACTATTTTTATGTCAAACATTAATTGCAATGTTTCCTTGCGTACTTTTTGTTGAATTGTTTTTTTATTAGTTATTGAATATTTTTTTTTATGCTCATGAAAGTAAAAAATGAAATATAGATTGGGTATTGGGGAATTGAGAGTGATGTGAAGGGGGGGGGGGGGGAGAGGCCATAAGAGCTTCCACCTTCACGTGGTTGGCCCTGTTTAGTAGAGAATAATTTATTGGAGAGATTTAATCTTGGAGCAAACCTCCCTCGATCCAGCGTAGCAACAAAAAAGTCACTGTTGACTTAGTTGCTACTCTTTCAGATCGTGGGAGGCTTGTTCCAAGTTCATGTGACTCCAATAAATTGTTCTTGAAACGAAGAGGAGCTTATTTAGGTATGTTTTGACATTTTCAACATATGTTCTAACATTATCATAAGAATGCATCTTAGATTAAAAAATACTACATCAATTACTTGTATTTATTGTATAGATAATGATGGATTTTGATTGACTTGGCAGTGCAGGTACAAATCCTCTTGCATCATGAGCAATACAACTTGTCAACCAGGGTCATGTCTAGGATAATTTTGCTTGTGCGCTTGACCAAGTTCGTAATGTCACATTTTGTAAGTTCCTTTACAGTTCATAATTCAATATTAATCTTGTTCATGATTATTATCTAGGTTTTTTGTATGTGTTTTTTCATCTATTTGATTGTAAGCAACTCTGCATGTTTCCTGTTGTTCACTATGATTTCTCCCATTACCACTCCTAGGATGAATCCGACTTTATTGTTACATAGGTTACTTCATTGTTACTATGATTTCTCCATTTACGATCTCATAGGTTACATCATGTAAAGTTGTCAATCTCAGGTTGGTGATGAGCTTTAGTTCTCCAGATTTGGGGATTTTCTGATATTTTCTTCCTCATGTCATTCCTACATCACCTCGTTGTTTGATCATGCCAATTTTCTACCACTTGTACCAATTGGCACATGTCAATCTCTAAGTGGTGCCACATTTCACCTATTTTCAGTGAGAGTTTAGGGTTTCTCTAACATAGCTTCAGAAATCTGATTCAGTGCCTGCTTGAATATCGTCACATAATACTCATGGTTTGGATTAATGAGAATGTTTTGAATGGTTGGTTGATTCATAAGAACCACCCATATATTCATCTTGAGATATTTCAGAAGTTTTCTCGAGTTTCCTTTTTCATCGTTTCTAGTGGGTGGGATGGTGTGGGGTGATCCATCAATACTGGTGCTCTTGTAGTAGGGAATTTGTTTTTGGGGATATAAAGGAGCATTTGATGTAGATATCCCATTGGATGCATTCATAGATGGGCACGAGAGGTCAAGAATTTAAATTAAAAATATGCAACCTCTAGCATGGCAACCTGAAGGCCGCGAGAGACACCGGTTAAAGATTGTTTTGTGCTGGCCTTAATATAGTCGTGATTTCTTTCTATTATCTTAATGCAAATATATAGTCCGGTCTCATTAAAATGAGGATTGTGGTTGTATTTCTCTTTGGTTGTTTCTCTCTTAATGCTCCATAAGTTTCCAAAAGTTGCGATAGTTGTTTAGTTTGCCTGTTACAACTTAAAAAGTGGTTTTTAGCAATGGGAGTCATGTTTTCTAAGGTTCATACTAATATGAAGATCTTGTAATTCTATATTCAGCATAAGAGAAGATGGCCTCTGCTTTGGGCAGTATGACAACAATTGCCACATCTACCTCATTGGGCAACAATGGAAAGGGGAAGAAGTTGGGTGCAATGTTTGATAATTATGGCAGACAATTGTCTTCTCTTTCAGTTTTTTCACCCATTTCCTTTAATCGCTCAAGCATAAGAGGGACTCTGAGATTACGTGACAGAGAGAAGGTAGTTAATACAAGAGCTATGGAAAAGGAGTTGTACTTCAACAAGGATGGCTCAATGACAAAAAAATTGCAGGTTAGAGAAAAAAATATGTTTAAAGGAAGGTCACCTGCACGTGAAACTTCACTGCGGTGGATCTTTCCTTGTCCACTTATATTTGATTTTAATGTGCTATTTTAATTTTTCATGGAGGGTTTTTTTGGCATATGGTCTGGCATTCAATTGCACACTTACTGAAAGCATTGTCAATTTGTCTTGCAGGCGGTGTGAACAAATTTGCTGATCTTGTTGGAGTCACCCTTGGGGCGAAGGGAAAAATGTTGTCTTGGAGAGCAAGCATGGTTCTCTAAAAATAGTTAATGATGGTGTGACAGTAGCTAAGGAGGTAATTTGTAGATGTGTGCTCTGGTTTTCTTTTTAAAGTTTTATTAGTTCCCCCTCTTAAATGTCTGCCTTTGCACTTTGTGATGAAAGTAAATATTAACACATTTAGAGTCATTGTCCATCACATGCAATTCTGCAACATCATCTACCTACCCTACCTACTTTACTCTACCATTTTTTCTTCTTTATTAGGGTGCACTTAGACTGGCAAACCCTTATCACACTTTCTTTTCTTTTACATGTAGAAATTTATCTAAGTCTAACCTTATTACATCCAAGGGCTCAGATTAAGCTATTGAGCTCCTTTTATTTACTCTACCTATCTACTTATCTGCCAAGATTAAACAGTTTGGTCAGATTTTATTCTCTATCTCTAAAACGTGAAATTGAAAGAGTAAATAGCCAAGCTTAAACTGTTTGACTATTCATAAATTGTGGCATAGGATACAAGTTGCACACAATTTTATTTATTACATAAGAGCAAAAAGTAGTGGCATTTAGACTTGCACACTTTCCTTGGCCTTTCTTTTGGTGGGGTTCATTTTCTTTTACTTTTTTGGTCATTTTTATTCTTTTTACCCTTTGATTTTTCTTTTAGGGTATACCCTCTTTACATTTTTTAAGTTTTTTTGATTTTTTGATAATATGGAAAACCTTTGCAACAAGAAAAGGTATGAACATATTACATAGCCCATCAAGTCAATCATGAAATATGACACCTATTGGTATAGGAGTCTAACACTAACTATGTTATCACTCAGATTTTCCTTGAAGTTGTAGAGAAGAGGAAAGGGGCCTAAGGTAACCACAAACCAATATTTTAGGTACAGAATTTAGCCAATCTGTACCCAGAGAGGGCTCTCTCTTTAAAATTTAGCTTTGTTTTGAAAGATATTTGACTAGTTATAAAGTTCAAGGGTTTTGATTGAATTTGGGTGGTGGAATTCGATAGCTGAGGGCAATATTGAAGTAATTCAGGCCATTGGGCTATGGAGTCAAAAAGATGGCTTCACTGGATTAAGTTTCTAAAAAAAAAGATGGTTTTACAGGGCAAGATAATCAAACAGAGAACAATTTTAGATCTTTAAAGAGAATGAGATGGAATTAAAATGGATGAAAGGCAATTAAGAATCTTTCAACACATTCAAAGAGTGAAATTGAGTGATTATCAATAAAGAGCATTCAAGTATTCTTTACTAAATAATCAAAATGATTAAACTAGTAAAACAGAAGCAATTAAGAATTCACTGTTTAAAACCAGTTTAGAAGAAAACATTTAGAATAACGACGATTAAAATCAGATTACACTTAATCACTTTCTGATTTACTCTTTTTCATTAGCTATTCAGAAATGAAAATATAGTGATATGATAAACATATATAAAGACTTTAAAACACAAGAGAAAGATGGCTTATTGATCCGTAGTTTGACACATGAATCCTGTAAAAAGTCTTTCGCATCAATTCATCATCCAACAAGCCACAAAAAAATTTTCCAACGGCTCTTTATTCCAAAAAAGTCAATATTACAACAGAGTATAAGAATCCACCCTCAATACTCTAATTGAGGGAGTATTTATACAAAAAATTATCAAAAATATCTCATAACAAATTGAGATATAATCTAGGGTGACTCATGAATAAGTTACAATAAAAATAGAGACAAATCATCTCGTAGATAAGATAAAAAGTAACTGATGTTGTGTTGTTTCCTTCTTTTGAGAATGTGCTGGAGGCAGGCCCTATGTTTTGGCCCGTCGCTGTCGTCCTCAGTAATTCTGTTCTGACTGCTTTGCTTTACTGATACTCTTTGTTTTCACTGATACACTCTGACCTCTGTTTATCCTTTTTATCATGGTATATTGTAGTAAATAGGCAAAATTTCATATAAGGATAAATTTTAGAAAAGTTCCAACTGTTCTTCCCACCATTTATCTTCTGGTATTCTAGTCTGTTGAAGTTTTCTCAATGTTTCATCAACCTCAGTATATCTGAAAAAGGTAGGCTGAATTGGAAACAAATGCTTTACTTCATGCTCAAGATAAAATAAATTTTCCAATTTGTCATGAAGATTTTTTCCTGTTGGCAATGTTGCTTCTGATGTACTGGTTGAAGAATTGGCCTGATTGTTAGCATACTTGTCCAATTTTTCAACATAGCTTTCAAGGTCCATTAGTTTATCCTCTGAAACTATAGAACTGAGCAATCCTTTTTTCAACAAAATATCAAATCTTTCTCTGAAGGCAATGATTTCTTCTTGCATATCTGAGCACCTTCGTTCTAGATTCTGCATAAGGGTTATCTTAGTAAAAACTCTTTTTATTTCCAAAATTGTTCCGGTCTTGTCCTGAATACCAAGTTCTGTAAGTTGGTGTCTGGTTTGACTGTTTAGAAACTGTATGAGTTGATTGGCTTCCTCAGGCCTATTTCCCAATTCTTCTCTTGTACTTTGAACTTCTTCTATAGCCAATTTGACTAAATCATTCTATTCATACATAATCTGAATTGAAGACCAGACATCCTTTATTGATTGGATAATGTTGTCCCAAAGAATTTCATTTATTTCCTTTAAAGGTTTCTCCAATGTGAGATCATTTTCCAATGCTTTAACCATTTTTTCTAATCTTTTGACCTCTCTTGTTTTATCAGCAACACTCATTTTTGAGATATCATATCTTTGTTCTAAATTAGTAAGCTGTAACTTTGTGTGCTAGAGTTCTGTTACTTGAAGTTTCAATTCATTCATTGACTTTATTAATTCTTCATAACTCAAATTGGAAGTATTTACCTGTGATAGCTCTGTTGGCTGACCTGTTGTGGATGTACCTGTACCTGTAATTGCCTCTGTTGTTGATGCTGGAATAGTAGACTGCTTGTTCTTTAATCCCTGTTCAAGATCTTTTTCTGTTTGATTTAGTTGCTCATTCAGTTTCAAAATAAATTCCATCATTTCTTCTTCAGAATTTTTCTTTATCATCTCTTTAGTTTGTGGATGTCTTGAAGCTGGCAATTTCAACTACTTTCTCAAAGCTGCAATATCATCATCTTTTTTCTTGATTAGGGCCTCTATACCTTTGACATCTTTAGGATTGTGACCCAATCCAATGATTATTTCCTCCAATGTCTTTATCCTGTTGTCTTTGGCCTGAGAAGAGGCTTTTTCAAGCTGCAATTGTGCATTAGTGTTCTCCAAAGAATCCTGCAACTTCTGAGTTGCCATTGCTTTATCGATCAGAGTAGAATAGATCATTTCACCAGTCTGCTTATGTAACTCAATCTGATCTAAAGGATGAATATCCTTTGCTAAGACTTCAAAATTTGTTCTAATATAATCTGCAGCTATTTGAGGCTGCTGCACTTTTGGTTTGAAGTGACTCATTATCATTTTGCCTTGCTGAATGTCATAAGCTAACATCAATATTTCTTGATTCTTAGGCGCCATCTTCAAATAATGATTGTAAACTTGGAGTCTTAGTGGATCATTCATGGATTTTATATTGATAAATGTTTTCTTTATATCTCCTGCATCTTTAACTGGTGGTTTGAAAGAAGATATTTCAACACTCTGTTGCTTTTGTAGCTCTTTTCTCTGTAAAGTAGTGGATGCCCCACTAACTGTACCTGTTTGTTGACTATCCAAATCTTCTCTCTGGCTATCAGGAATTTCCTGAACAAAATCTACTTCTGGAAGAGGATTTAATTTTTGTCTTTTAGCATGAGGTTGTTCTGAAGATCCACCAATAGGGGTAGCAACTTCAACATCTCTCTTCTTGCCTTTTTCTATATTGATAGGAGTTTGTAAAATTGAAATTTCTGGCTCATTGATCTGAATAGGAGGAATTTGTACTTGACCCTGTTCTTTAGAAGTCTCAAGTTGCTCTGTCATTGTGAATTTTTCAAATACTTGTATGTCAGGCTCCTTTTCTTTTCCTTTAGATTGTACTGTGGCCAATGCACTGATCTCCTGTAAATTTTGCTGAGAAGTCGCTGCAGAAGAAGGACCAATACCTGCTATCTGCACCTGTCCAAAATAGTCTAGGTCAAGTATTTTCTCAATGTCTTTCATTACATTTTCAACATTGACCTGCTCACTATCCTGTTCTACCAACGTTCCTTCCATCCATTCATCCATATTGGCATATTGTTCAATTTTTGGAATTTTGTGATGAATGTATGATGATAGTTTATTTTTCATTCTTCTATTACAGATAAAGCTATTTGGGTCATAAGGCACCCAGTAAAAACTTTTTTGTAATCTGAGATATTCTTCTAAGATTTTTTCTGCTTCCTTTCCAGCATCTCTAGAGTTACAAACAAAGGGACCTAATTAACATTTGGTCCTAAGTTGAGCCTTTTTCTTTGCATTGCAGAAACGAACTATATCTGAGTTAATCATCTGCCTGAAATACTCTAGTGCAAAGAGTCTCATGGGGACATATTTGGGCAACTTGAATGGGCACAATTCACATCCATATATTCTGATCTCAGTGTGATTTTGATACAAGTACCAGTCACCTACCCTATATTGTTTTGAGAGCTGTAGAATTTTCTTGATTTAATTATTGACTCTAGGAGGGGAAACTCCTATTAACAAAGTGGTTGCAGGGTGTACAAATAGGTCAATAAACTCATTATAGGAGTAAGGAGAATCAGAGGAATTATGGGTGATGGCAGACCAAAATATCACAGACCTAGGATTTCTTTTGGCATCAAGTTTCTGAACATGGAAAGGGAAACTTTATGATTGGTAATAAATCATGAGATGATATATAACAGAAGAATATTTGAACACTTTTTCATTCTCAAATCTCATGAACTGATCATGGATTTTATTAGCAATGTAGGATGCAAAATCATACTTGACAACAGGGGACTGTCCAGGGGTAAATATAGACAACAATACTAGGGTTAATTGATCAACATATTCAGTAGTATTGAAACCCATGATAAAGGATATCATATTCAGAATAAGCCTGCCCACATCAGTGAAAAAAGTATAACCATAGGGGGAGGGCCTTTGGGCTGATGCTATGGTAACATGAAGGTTTGACAAATGCGATTTAACTCTTCATGGGACAAATTGGCAGACTTTTCAAGTAATTCTCCCATGGACAGGGGAGTGAGGGCTTGACTAGGTTGAAATTGCAGCATTTCATTTATCGACTGAGTAGTGATTGGGAAAAGGATGTTCTGACTCAAGGAAAAAACTGCTCTTTGATTGGGGTCATAGTTTGCATGGCAGTAATGAATTAACTCAGGAAAAATATGGACTGAGGGGAGAAGATACATAGGGAGATTGGATTCCCATAATCCAATAATATCAGAACTGTTTATAAAGTTATCTCTGCAGCGGAAAAAGGTTCGAAGAGGATTATCACTAAGAACGAGGTCTTTAATTTGAAAATCTCTATCTGCTAGGGGCAGATAGTCTAAATCTCTGTGAGGGGCATTCAAAGGTGCGACGTTCAGAGCCACTGGAACCTCCATTTCTAGTTCTTGTAGATTCAGAAATAAATTTCAGGTTTTTGTGAAGAAAAAACACAATTACAAGTTTTGGGAATGCAATTTACAATTCTGGGGATTGAACAAGACCAAATTGAACTCTGTTTCTATCTTTCGTGTGGAATTTAAAACAAAAGCTAGGATTTCATAGAGTTTTAACGGGAATTGGGGTAAATACCTGTTTTTTGGAGATGAACAGTGATTAAACAGGTACAGGCTATGGCATACGAACTCTGGATTACTGGTATGCAATTGTCTTCAGCAAAATACAGTTGATGGCTCTTGACAGTTTGTTTTTGAAATTCTCTGCATGAGACTTTGATCGTTCACAGAATAATGAAAATGACGTGGGCAAAATTGTTTTATTCACAAAGTCCAAAGGGTGACAGGGTTTTATTTATTGATTTAATGGATGACGTCAGCAGGTACGGAGGATGAGTCACAGGAGGCAAGCAGTAAGCGGTTTCTATCGCATCGCTTTTGGGGAAAAGTGGTTTTGGGCAGAGGGTGAGCAATTCCATAGAATGATTGATGCATGGCATGGTACTGTTTGAAAACCGCCGGGCCATCGCGCTTTATTGTTCAGATGCGGATGGCTAGCAATATCATTAATAACCGTTGATCTCAGATGGGTTGATCGAACGGCGATGGGGATGTGGAAGTGACGGGGATTTAATATGGAGGGCCCAACTCAATTAAACGTTAATTAATCTCATCGGGGGGAATCTGATTGACGGAGTTAATTAATCGTGAGGATTAATCAATTTGTTTATAAAAATGCAGGAAAGTGACGGGGAAATGATTTAACCAAGGTTAGCGGTTAAGGGAGGTATTCGGGATTTTACAAAGGGTTTATAGTTTTAACCTTGGGAAAGGGAGTCGGGGGATTAAAATACACAGGGGAAGAATTATTTTTGTATTAAAACACGTAATAAAACATGTTTTAATTATTTTTTCAATATACTTTTATTATATGATAATTAAATCATATTAATCTAATTACCATAGGGGGCGGAATTTAATATTACGATATATTTAGCCAAAGGGGGCATAAAGTGGGTTTTTTATTTAAACATGTGGGAATAACTAACTTTGGCTAAAATTTATTAATGGGTTTTTGGGGATATTATATAAAAATGAGTTATATATAATAGGAGAAGGTTATTTTTGTAAGGATTTAATACATAAAATCAATGTTAATATGACAAGGGGACAATGTAAAATCAAAATACATTAATATAACTAAGAAAGTGAAGATTTAAAATAAAATTGCATTATAATCACTTCATCACTTAGACTTAGAATAAAATGTGATTTTGAAGGTTTTTTATGAAATAATGCATAATTTTCCTAAGTAAAATGGGATTTTACTTAGGAAAAGATGTTTAGAAATGAGTGAATGTTATGAAGAATGACTTCAAGTACCTAGGCTTTTCCAATTATTGGGCCGAGAGTCCGGTCCCTCCAAAAGTCAAGGAAATGCCTTGAGCCCCTCTAATTTTCAAATACCTTAGTACTTAGGGGAAATTGGTGAAATCTTTAGGGGAAGATGAGAAGGGAAGTTAATAACTTTAACTTTGCTTTGCTTTGAATTTCTTCCAGTATAATGTCTACCTTTGCACTTTGTGATGAAAGTAAATATTAACACATTTAGAGTCATTGTCCATCACATGCAATTCTGCAACATCATCTACCTACCCTACCTACTTTACTCTACCATTTTTTCTTCTTTATTAGGGTGCACTTAGACTGGCAAACCCTTATCACACTTTCTTTTCTTTTACATGTAGAAATCTATCTAAGTCTAACCTTATTATATCCAAGGGCTTAGATTAAGCTATTGAGATCCTTTTATTTACTCTACCTATCTACTTATCTGCCAAGATTAAACATTTTGGTCAAATTTTTTTCTCTATCTCTAAAACATGAAATTGAAAGATGAAATAGGCAAGCTTAAACTGTTTGACTATTCATAAATTGTGGCATAGGATACAAGTTGCACACAATTTTATTTATTACATAAGAGCAAAAAGTAGTGGCATTTAGACTTGCACACTTTCCTTGGCCTTTTTTTTGGTGGGGTTCATTTTCTTTTACTTTTTTGGCCATTTTTATTCTTTTTACCCTTTGATTTTTCTTTTAGGGTATACCCTCTTTACATTTTTTAAATTTTGATTGGCTTCATTGGCATTTTTGTATTACCTGATTCAATAAGAGGCTGGCATGCAGAGGGAGAGTTGTGACGCGAATTTCTTATCAAATTCTCTCTAATCTTTTTCGGGTCCGGATTTCCACTGCGCGAGCGGCCCAAACAAAGATCCACTCCAATCAATTTCTGCCACATCTCCTCAATTAAAACTTTCCCTGCTCCCGGCTGCGGGTGCATTCGATGGCGTTTAAGGCGATGGGACATGGATGTGGTGATTTCATATCAATCGCATTAAGATTTAACGTTGTTCAATTAAGTTCCAAGGTTTTCACATCAAATCGCATTAAGTTTTAACACTGTTCAAGATCGGACCTCCACTCCCGTTAGCGATTCTGCATGCTCCAATATGATCCAGCCTTCGGCTCTCATTAATGATCAGATATTAATTATGACGAGCGTCCTTCAATTTCATTGATAAAATGGCATTTCGCTATGGTTTTTCAGACGAGCCGGTTGTTGGGTTACACTGCCTGCTCACTGTGACGAGAAAGAGAAGTGGCCAGCTGAACTGCTGCTTAGACCTTGCTGCATATCTACATTTCTCTTGGTCTAGTCCTTGTCTGTCTTCCTCTGTTTCTTGGAATTCTGCTTCTCCGTCTCCTCTTGTGCCCACTGCTGAGACTGCACCCATGTCTCGCCTACGTCATAGGATTCGTTGTCGTAGGGGGAGCACTAGAGGTCAACATTAGGGGAGTTTTGAGGTCTAAAATGGGCCTCCTAAGAAAAATGTACAACAAAAATAAACTTTATAAAAACCAATAGGATTCAAGATGATGATGTCAACCATGGCGGATGATTTACCATTTTTTAAATAAAAGGGTAAAAATATTAAAAAATAATAAAATAATAAAACTACTTTTTCAACTCATATTTTCAACCTATATCCCAAATTGTTTACTCAAATTTCGAGTGGGGGTACTTGTTGGATGCAAAATTTAATTCCTCATCCAAGGAGTACCCATGTTGCATATTTTTGATGAACTCTACGACACGAAAAATGAGAAATACATAAAAAACGTGATTGTAATCACGTTTTTTTTATGTATTTCTCATTTTTCGTGTAGTAGGACCCATCAAAAGTACGCAACATGGATACTCCTTGGATGGGGAATTAAATTTCGCATCCAACGAGTACTCCCGCTCGAAATTTGAGTAAAAAAATTTGGAGATAAGTTGAAAATATGAGTTGAAAATGTAGTTTTTTCATTTTTCCTTCTAAAATTTGATGATGTCATCAAATCTTATTTGATTTTTTCCACTATTATTTTATAATTTCGTTAGGAGGCCCATTTTAGACCTCAAAATTCCCCTAATGCCCCTGCGTGCTCCCTCCAGCCCCTCAACTGAGTCGTCTTCCCAGTCCAGTGATTATCATGCAGATCGCTATCCAGATACTAGAAGTAGGCGGGGTCGGGTTGTAGGATCTGGCCACCGTATGGGCTCCCCTTCTCCACATTTCCCCAGTGCTTCACTTTCTCCCACGATGCGCACTGCGGATTTTTCCTTTAATTTCTCTCTGAACCACCCACGCATCACAGCGACAATTACTGTGGTTTTCCGGGAGGAGGCCCAGATGGAAGAACAATGCACCCGTCCGGCGGGAATGAGCTTAGAAAAAGCCGGCCAACGGTGCCATGACTGTGGAGGTAGCACCTAGCGATCCTGGACCTTCGGAAGGATGGTGTCGAATCTTCGAGGAGCCGGAGGAGTAGTTTGGTTAATTTGTTTTTCTTGCTTTGCAGCCCACTTAATTGGGCTGCTTTTAGATTATATTACTGTGCTGGACCTCTGTAATATTTCTGAATTCTATAAATGTTCAAGACTGGTTTCCCCGTATGAGGGAAGTCTTCTTATTTTTTTGATATTTTGATGACAAATTTTCCATGAGTCTGGGCAATGTTTTTGACTTCAATGTAATTTTATTCCCACTGTTAATAGATTAACTTTACTTAGAAAAAAAAATGTTGCCCTGTTTTTATTTTAATCCTGTTTTTTGAAATACAGAGCCATGTTTATATGATTTTTTATAGTCGAAGCGTTGTGGGGTGGTTTATTATATTAATATTTCACGGTCGAATTATATTCATAACAATTGGAAAAAAAAAATGTTGCCCTGTTTCTATTTTATACTTGTTTTTTGAAATACAGAGCCATATTTATATGGTCTACGTATTATACTCTTTCTCTGTATATCTACAGGAACCTTTTTGCTATGAACAGGGTGGATGTTGTAGCGGGCTACTAATGGAAACAAGCGAGCCTAAACCTTACATCTCGGATGCAATAGATGGTTACCATTACTCCTCACATGATTAGTGTTTTTCTCTGTTCAAGGATTTTGGGTACTTTAATTTGTATTTGGAACAATGGACGTCGGTACTCTATCTGTTGCTTTACTATTCTACATATTGCTATTTCTCTTTCTTATAGATGCCTCGGGCATATTTGGATGCTTTTTCAGATTGTCGATAATCTCCATGTGGACCGTTACTAGGTTTTATATCATGTCCCTGTATGTGACATGGGGTATTTTTCTATCATTTTCTGGGGTGGGACTTCCACTTTTCTGGATGGATATTTGGGTTCCAACCTTCAGATGTGAAAATGTAATGACTTCATGGACTGTTTTACTTCATATAATATATTCAAAACAAAGTTTTTTCTCTTGTGAAAAAAAAAAATGATTAATGTTTATCACTCTGCCTTCAAAACTAGCGATGCTGGTCTATGTTGCTGGTTTATTGATATGGTCTGATGGTCTTTTTATATTTTGGACATATTACACTCCTCACATGATTAGCGTTTTTCTCTGTTCAAGGATTTTGGGTACTTTAATTTGTATTTGGAACAATGGACGTCGGTACGTACTCTATCTGTTGCTTTACTATTCTACATACTGCTATTTCACTTTCTTATAGATGCCTCGGGCATATTTGGATGCTTTCTCGGATTGTCGATAATCTCCATGTGGACCGTTACTGGGTTTTATATCAAGTCGTTGTATGTGACATGGGGTATTTTTCTATCATTGTCTGGGGTGGGACTTCCACTTTTCTGGATGGATATTTGGGTTCCAATCTTCAGATGTGAAAATGTAATGACTTCATGGATTGTTTTACTTCATATAATATATTCAAAACATTGTTTTTTCTCTTGTGAAAAGAAAAAATGATTAATGTTTATCACTCTGCCTTCAAAACTAGCGATGTTGGTCTATGTTGCTGGTTTATTGATATGGTCTGATGGTATTTTTATATTTTGGACACATCACACTCACATGATTAGCGTTTTTCTCTGTTCAAGGATTTTGGGTACTTTAATTTGTATTTGGAACAATGGACGTCGGTATTCTATCTGTTGCTTTACTATTCTACATACTGCTATTTCACTTTCTTATAGATGCCTCGGGCATATTTGGATGCTTTCTCAAATTTTTCGATAATCTCCATGTGGACCGTTACTGGGTTTTATGTCAAGTCCCTGTATGTGACATTGGGTATTTTTCTATCATTGTCTGGGGTGAGACTTCACTTTTCTGGATGGATATTTGGGTTCCAATCTTCAGATGTGAAAATGTAATGACTTCATGGACTATTTTACTTCATATAATATATTCAAAACAATGTTTTTTCTCTTGTGAAAAAAAAAATGATTGTTTATAGTCGAAGAGCTGCGGGGTGGTTTATTATATTAATATTTCACGGTCATTGGAACGCCCACAATTCATAACAAATATTGGAGATTTACTATCCTATTTTAAAGTTTCATTTTTTTTTTAAAATTGAACCCGTCGTCGGTATACCGATGCCTTGTAAGCATCGGAATTGCGACAGCTTAAAAAGACCACATTTCGTCGGAATTGCGACAGTTTACAAACGTCAGAAGAACAATGTTCAAAATGTCGGACCATATTTTGTCGAAAGTGCGACAGTTTACAAACGTCAGAAGAGCGACGTTCAAAACGTCGGACCACATTTCGTCGGAATTGCAACAGTTTACAAACATCGGAAGAGCGACATTAAAAACTTCGGACCACATTCCGTCGGAAGTGCGACAGTTTACAAACGTCGGACGCGCGATGGTTTGGGAAATGTCGGAAGAGAAACTCTTGTTTGGAAGCGACGGAAAAAGTGTCGGTAGTGCGACACTTTGTAAATGTATTGGAATTGTGACGGCATGGCAAACCATGCTTTTCCCATCCTAGAACTGTCGCTCTTACGACGACTATGTGTCGAAATAGCGACGATTTGGCCGTCGGAAATTGTGCCAAATTTTCTAGTGTGAGTGGGCTTGATGCCCACCTCAACAATCAATGCAGTGGTTGGTCGCACAACTATATCTTGTATCTGGTATCAAGCCGATCATGCCTAGAAAAAGGCGGTACCGGCGCACCAGTAGGAGTAGGTCTCTCTGCATCGGCCTCCTGATGATCCTCGGCATCTGGCATGCCCTGATCGTCATTAGGGTCCACACGTGGTGACGACATGTGCTTCCCATAAAAAGACCCAATTTCTATAAAATATATACAAGTACACAACAATAATTAGACAGTTTCATTACACAATTTAAGAAAAATAAGTTAAAGAACATGTTAGAATAAATTTAAATAAAACAGTAATATTACTACTATCATCCGGTGACTTATCAGCTATGAAGAGGATGTTGGCACACCCTCGCCAATTCAAACCCGCATAAGGACAGAGGACCATAATGAAGCGATGCTTGTCAACACTGGCTAGCAACTCCAGTGCATCATTCGATATCCTCGCTGGAAACACAGTCTCATCCCTCTTGGGCATCATCTGTCCCCACATGTGCATCTGTGCCTTGAACATTGGCCTATGAGGCTGTCAAACAAAAGTAGGCCTCATCTCTGGAAACCTCTCAAAAAATAAACAGAAAATCTCTGAAGCAAAAGGGAATTTGACCCTCCCTTCTGCATGAGCACGACATCTATCTAAGGTTGTATAGAACTACTGCAAAAAAATTGTAGACCACCTAACAAGTCATGGCTCCTATATTAAAGAATCAACATAATATAGAAGTGAGCAACTAATGCATTGAACATCATTAGTGTTGTGTGAAATGGTTGAAATGAGAACTGAGAGGCACTGCACCTCCTCACTACCAAATGCACCAATACCTAGCTGACCTCTAGCGACCTGAAAATCTAAAGGAGATAGTATTGATTCTTCAATGTATATCTGGGAGTACACTAACTGACTCCCTATTACATAGCTAGCTGGAACCTCTGGGAACAAGGGAAAATCTACCCCTCTCCTCAATAGCCATGTAATTAAATATATATCCTCCTCAGTGGGTGTGTACCACTTCTTACGACCAACTCGGAAAGCCTATTGGTAGCCATTCCACCTTCAGACAATATGTCTAAAAAAAAAACCATGGCCATCTAGGGAAGTAGCCTCCTCATAGAGCTTAAGGAGGCCTACCTTCCTTAGGAGCCTCTGGGTAGTTATTGTACTAGGATGAGGGTACGCATCTCTCTCCCTCTCTCATGCCTCCCACAGGTGAACCATGTTATACTGCTTTGCCTATCGTTTTTTTTGTTCCCCCTCTTCTGTCCTTTCACGTCTCTGAATGGTTGACATATTAGATAAAAAAAATTTATTAAATGAGACTTGTATTTAGAAATACACATATATAATTTTTTTTTTGGAAAAAAAATAGTCATGCACCGGTCCTAGTGCATCTTTTTATGGAGTGCACCGGCGATGGTGCACTAGATAATATGCAACGCATCGGCGACACTGCTCTCGAAAATTTGTAGCGCACCGTTGACTATGTACGGTGTCAGGAGTGCGGTGCGCTAACTAAACTCTACGCCTTGGGGCGTATAGTTAAGTTAGAGGACCAACCTCCTGTCATCATTAGATAGTCAACGGTGTGGTATTTTACCAGGCCGCACCGTTGACCCTGTTGAAATACGAAAAGTGGTGCGTTGACAAAAATACCCTTCCCAGGGCGGCCATTTTAGTCAACGCACCGCGTTGCCGCTATTCCACTAGGTCAATGATGTGACTGAGTAACCGACCGCACCACACTTTTAAAAAAAAATTAAAATAACACGGTACGACTGGGTAATCGACCGCACCGCACTTTTAAAAAAAAATTAAAATAACATGGTGCGCCTTTGGTACCGCCCTAGAACCGGTGCATATACCATTAGCACCGATTTACTAGACCGTATTGAAATGGGAATGCAGTGCGCTAGCAACATTACATGCCTCGGGGCATATATTTCAATCAACGCACTGTGTTGGCGCTATTCCAAATTATCAACGATGCGGCCGGGTAAACGACTGCACCACACTTTTTAAAAACTTTCAAAATAACACGATATGCCTATCGGTATTGCCCTAGAACCAGTGCGGATACCGTTAGCACCAGTTGCGGTGCGACCTGTAAATTTACAGGCTGCACCGCAAACCGGTGCAAGCCGAAAGGCTTGAGTGCACCGCGCGAAATTTTTTATTATTTTAAATGGTTAATTTTAAGGTTATTCGAAATTCTAATTTGCTAAAAGGCTTAATTATGGAAAAATAAGGAAAATACCTGTACATTTGGCCATTGAGGAGGCATATTGGCTGTATAATTTCCAAAGAAAATTTCCCCACCGTTTTGCAAAATTCAAGCTGGATATTAGTGGGAAATTCACAGTAGCAATGCATGAAATTGGTGCAATGGGAGCACCGATGTCAGGCGGCTCAGACAAGGATAAATTATACGGTGCTTAAGAGCTCTGGAGCACTAAGAAAAGTGAAAAATGCATTTTTTTGGCCGTAATTTTTTTTTATTTAACCCTGTTCTAGTGTGCGGGGTTCTTATGGGCGCACCGGTGCGGTTGCTTAATAACGTACTGGGCAGTTTCTGTTTTGGTGCACTTTTTTATGATACATTAGTGTGAAAGAGTTGTAAAGCACCGGTGCTCTATAGTAATAAGACGCACTGGGCGGGTGTGTATAGAGCGCATGGTGTCCAGTGTGTTAATGTTTTGTACGCACCGGTGCAGTTTACGATGATAAGCACACCAGATGAAAAAAATCCGCAAAATCCTCCATCCGCCAACCTCCTCTAGTAACCTCCGCTAGAAACGGATGTCTGGGGTATTTTTATAAGAGGTTCCTCAAAAACATTTGCTAGAAGGTCTTTTCCTTGTAGTGAATACATACATGAACCCAAGCATGTTATACATTGGCATATCATGCATGTAAGTTATGTTTATATTATGACTCCTTGGAAAGATGGATCCATAATTAAATTAATTATAATCTCTATTGCATGCAGGTAGAACCAAATGGTGAATTTCTGGTAGAATTTTAGCGTATTCACGATCATAGAGAAATAACGCTCTAGAGGCAAATCGTCCCCCAAATTGAAGTGAAATGGAGGCACTTTATCCCAGAAGAGGCTACTTGGGAGGATGAAAACTCCATATGAGAATAATATCCTAAAATGTTCTCTGGAATGAATTAAACATCGAGCATGATGTTTTCCTCTAGTGAGGGAAGATGTAACACCCCGTTTTATATTAATTTTATGTCTAAAGACTTTTATAAATAAATTTGAATTTTTAAAGAAAAAATAGATTAAGGAATATGGTTATTCATTAGTAATAAAATATTTGAATTATATTTCATGAATAAAATTACATTGAGTAATTAATTAACACATTAGTAAAAGAATTCCAAGATTCCAGAGTAAAAGGAAGAAGTAGTTTTTTTTTACAGTTACCTTCCCCAAGAGGATAAAAAGGAAATCCTGAGAAGGGAAAGGGATTCTATTCATGAAATAATAAAAGGGTTAAAAATCACATGTTGTAAAGAAAAAGAGTTGTCCAAAGCTGGTCGATTGCCAGTGGAGCTCTGTAACCCGAAAAAAGTGTAAGCTGGACATAGGTCCTGAGGCCTAACTTCTAACAAACTACCTGCTATCTTAAACGCTGGTGTGGATCACAGGGGGAGTAGAGGACTTGATTGCCTCTCTCATGGTTGGGTGGAACCATCAGTTAACTGGTATTAGAGAGATAAGTGTTTAAGTTTAATAGTTAAGTTCGAAGTGATGGAAAATAAAGTGTGTCTTAATTCACTGTACTGGAATTTTACATTTTCTCTATTAGATAGAAATCAATATGTTTCCTAATACTTCAAAATAAAGAAAAAAATATGGAAATTTAGCTTAAGTAATAAATGAATGTTATAACAGTGCTAAATATAAAGAAAAATAATAATTGTATTTATTTTTGTTGTTTACATACTGCTACCTAGGAAAAATCCTAAACTCTCCATAGATAGAAAGTATAATAGGAACAAACAAAATGTGTAATATAAAGAAAAAATACATTATTACAGCTAACAGAATAGATTTCCATACATTGACAAGTCCCGGTGTATTACTTAGATAAAAGCATTGAAGATGAGAGTGGAGTAAATTTTTACAGGTAGATGGTCGAGAGAAAAATAACAGTAAAGATGATTACACAAAGTTGTAGTCTATAAAAAAAACATTTTTATTTCATATTAAAAATAAATTATGAAAAGAAAAATAGAGGCTCAGAAGTTTATATGTTGAGCACTGTGGTAACTTGGCACGGATCATGGTCCTTTGGCCATTGAATCCTTAAGAATCTATTGAACTGTCTTAGTAAATAAATATTGGGACAATAATACTTTAAATTAAAAACACTATTTTTCAGATAATAGGCCAATCTGGAAAACTCAAGTCTGTAACCCTCAAATTCCATAATTGTTCTTGTACAATATAAAATAACATAAAAGAAGCGTAAAGCTTTGTTCACAACATCTTCTTACAACGCTAGCAAAGAATATATATATATATATATATATATATATATATATATATATATATATATATATATATATATATGTGTGTGTGTGTGTGTGTGTATATATACCAACAGAAATGAAAGTACAATGATATGTAAAGTAATGAAGTAACCCGAGGAGGGTTTTTCATGGATTTTTGAAGGATAAAATCCCTTCTAAAATAAAAATTAATTAAATAAAACATTATACATTATTCCTCTCAATCCCATGTGTGCAATAACAAAGGAATCTTAAAGTTAAATTCAGTTCTCATAAAATAAAAATTAACTATGCCAAAAATCCTTCAAGAACAGTGAGGAACATAAGATCCTTCATGCAGGAGACTTAAGACCGTTAGCCAGAACCTATGTAAACAAAGGGATATTAGCCTTATTCACCCATGGGAGGAAACATTTAAAAAAAAATGAATGTTGGAGTCAAAGCTTGACTTACATGTTTTGCTATTGGAAAATTCTTGTTGCTGAAGCTTGGAAGTAACACTTCATGCCACTGGGATCCCAACGTTCCACAAAGACAGTTAAACTATGTTAAAAATAAATCTGAGAGTGTTGTGAGTAAATATTTTACAAAAAGAGGAAGAGTGAAACCACAATAATTCATTGCAATGACATGGGGCTTGAAAACAAAGAAAATATGTCATACTTGATATGGTCATACTCTGTGGCTTCCTTGAAGGAGGAGGAGTTGAATTGCTGGAGGGAAAAATATTCCTCGACCACAACCCTCCCTATATAGGGTTTAACCAGCAGCGCCAAAGGGTTAAAAGAGAGTTTATCACATTAATAAAATAAACTAAGAAAATAACCAATTCCTGAACAAGATTAAATACCGAAATGAACTGTGAAAGACAAGACAAGAAGAGTGAATGAAGGCCAAGCCCAAATCAAGCTGTAACTAATCATATCCAAGCTCGAGAGTTAAAACTGAACACTGAGACATCAGAATTACCTTGGTGGACGCGGAACCTCCGAGCAGTAAACTATGCACATCGTCGAGAGTAATCACAC
Source organism: Pinus albicaulis (assembly GCA_034641835.2). Classification (NCBI taxonomy): domain Eukaryota; kingdom Viridiplantae; phylum Streptophyta; class Pinopsida; order Pinales; family Pinaceae; genus Pinus; species Pinus albicaulis. Next base: position 1,246,502,547 of record CM076578.1, on the reverse strand, counting down.
CATAGCCCACCGGGGGTAGGACACAGGAAGATGAAACCATATCTCAGGACAGAGCCACAACCAAGCAGAGAATAAATGAACTCATAGAATGGTGTTTGGGTCAGGTAGTTAACCTAAACCCTCTCGCCCAAACCTCCATCGTCAGATCTAGGGTTTCCAAATCGATGGATGGAACACCTCTAGCAAATCTCTAAATTCATGACAACTGCCCAGCATGTGGATGGCCGAATGCCCTCATAATTAAAGGTCTTTATGATAATAAATTCTATTATAAACTTTAGCATCCCATGAGTAAAAGAGACCTCGTGAATACTACGCAACACAATGATATTATATAGTGTGAGGTCGTAAATCAAAGTTTGGATATGTAAAAATTTAATATTTGTTTTGTAATATGATTGCAATAATAAGTTAGGGTGACAACCATGTTAACATATATGTACGCATAAAAATGGAGAATATATGATATAAGGCTAAATGATGAGTTGGCTACCCCAAAGGCATATGTAAAGGCATATGACACATGAGCTTGACAGGAAAAAGGTATATGCTGAACGAAAAATAACTTTTCGAGAATTTGAGATGGGTGATCATGTTTATGGAAGGATTAAACCCAAGAAGAGCACCTTAAGGTGGAATACCGTTTCCAAATTGGCTCCCAGGTATTGTGTACCTTTCCAGATTTTGGAACAAATAGGGATGGTGGGTTATCGGTTGGCATTTCCTAGCCACATATTGGTACACAACGTGTTTCATGTGTCATTACTGAAACAATACACACGTGAACCCAAGCATGGTATACATTGGGACAGAATGCATGTAATTTGTATTTATATTATGACTCCTAGAAAATATGGATCCATAATTAAATTAATTATAAACTCTGTTACATACACGTAGAACCGGACGACGAATTTCTGGTAGAACCTGAGCGTATTCATGATCATAGAGAAATAACGCTCTGGAGGTAAATCATTCCCCAATTTAAAGTGAAATGGAGGACTTTAGCCTGGAGGAGGCTACTTGGGAGGATGAAAACTCCATACGAGAATCATATCCTAAAATGTTATCTGGAATGAAGTAGACACCGAGGAAGATGTTTGCCTCTAGTGGGGGAAGATCTAACACCCTGTTTTATTTTTATGTTATGTCTAAATATTTTTATATATACATTTCAATTTGTTAAGAAAAAAGAGATTAACAAATATTTTTATTCGTTAGTAAGAAAATATTTGAATTATATTTCATGAATTAAATTACATTGAGTAATTAATTAACTGATTGGTAAAAGAATTCCAAGATTCCAGATTAAAAGGAACAAGTAGTTTTTTCTGACAGTTACCTTCCCCAAGATGATAAAAAGAAAATCTTGAGAAGGAAAATGGGTTCTATTCATGAAAGAAGAAAAGGGTTAACAACAGTAATGACACATGAAACACGTTGTGTACTAATATGTGGCTAGGAAATTCGAATCGATAAGCCACCGACCCTATTCGTTCCAAAATCTAAAAAGGTCCATAATACCTGGGTGCCAATTTGGCATAGGTATTCCACCTCAAGGTGCTCTTCTTGGGTTTAATCCTTACATAAGCATGATCACCCACCTCAATTCTTGAAAATTTATTTTTCAGTCAGCATATACCTTTTACTTGTCAAGCTCATGTGTCATATACCTTTACATATGCCTTTGTGGTAGCCAGCTTAGGGAAGATATGTATACCAAATCAGAGGAGATTGAAGGAGTTGATTTTGAATGAATACCATTGAAGTTCCTATGTTGGACATCCTGGATATCAGAATATGCTAACAACAATTAGAAAATACTAATTTTGGTCTGGAATGCATAAAAACATTGCTCAATATCTAACCTAATGTTTGGAGTGTCAGCAAGTCAAGGTCGAACATCAACATCCAACAGGATTGCTTCAGCATATTCCTGTATTGGAATGCAAATGGGAAGTCATATCACTTGATTTCATCACAGTTTTACTGCGAAGCAAGAGACATAATGATTCAATTATGGTGGTGGTGGACAGTATCAGAAAGGTAACTCATTTCATACTTGTCCAGCCAAATTAAAAAAAATTCAGATTGCTGACATTTTGATGAGGGAAATATTTAGACTACACAGTATTTCGAGAGTCGTCATCACATATCGAGATGTAAAATTCAAGTTATCTTTTTGGAAAGCACTATTCATTGGTTTGGGAACACATATCCAGTTTAGTACAACCTATAATCCTCAAACGAACAGACAAAATGAAAGGGTGAATCAAATATTAGAATACATGCTACACATGTATGTGATGCAGCAACCCACAAAGTGGGAATAATATTTTCATGTGGTCGAATTTTCCTACCATAATGGATACGAATAATCCCTCAAGATGAGTCCTTTCGAAGCATTGTACGGAAGACAATGCTAGACCTCCATAAACTGGAGCAGTTCGAAAACCAACCTGATGCTTGGACCAGACATGCTGGAGGAGATGGAGCATGAGGTGAGAAAAATTTAAAAACATTTAAAAGCAGCTCAAGACAGGAAAAAGGTATATGCTAACCCAAAAATAAATTTTCAAGAATTTGAGATGGGTGATCATGTTTATGTAAGGATTAAACCCAAGAAGAGTACCTTAAGGTGGAATACGTATGCCAAATTGGCTCCCAGGTATTGTGTACCTTTTCAGATTTTGGAATGTATAGGGTCGGTGGCTTATCGGCTAGCACTGCCTAGCCACATATTGATACACAACGTGTTTCATGTGTCATTACTAAAATGATAAATACATGACCCCAAGCATGTTATACATTGGCAGGGCATGCATGTAAGTTATGTTTATATTATGAATCCTAGGGAATATGAATCCATAATTAAATTAATTATAAACTCCGTTGCATGTAGGTAGAATCGGACGATAAATTTCTGGTAGAAACTCAGCGTATTCTCGATTAGAGAGAAATAACGCTCCGGAGGCAAGTCATCCCCAAAGTTAAAGTGCAATGGAGACACTTTAGCCTGAAAGAGACTACTTGGGAGGATGAAAACTCTATACGAGAAACATATCCTGCAATGTTCTCTAGAATGAAGTAAACAATGAGGACGGTGTTTGCCTCTAATGGGGGAAGACATATCACCTCGTTTTATTTTAATGTTATGTCTAAAGACTTTTATAAATACATTCGAATTTCTTAAGAAAAAATAGATTAACAAATATGGTTATTCGTTAGTAAGAAAATAGTTGAATTCTATTTCATGAACAAAATTACATTGAGTAATTAATTAACTGATTGGTAAAAGAATTCTAAGATTCCAGAGTAAAAGGAAGAAGTAGTTTTTTTTACACTTACCTTCCCCAAGAGGATAAAAAGGAAATCTTGAGAAGGGAAAGGGGATATGTTCATGAAAGAAGAAAAGGGTTAGAAACAACACGTGGTGAAGGAAAAAATTTGTTTAGAGTTGTTAGATTACTAGTGGAGCTCTGTAACCCGAAAGAAGTGTAGGCTGGATAGAGGTCCTTAGGCCTAACTTTTGACAAACTACCTACTATCTCAGACTCTCGTGTGGAGCACGGGGGAGTAGAGGACGTAATGGCCTCTCTCATGGTTGGGTGGAACCATGAGTTAATCGATATTATAGAAATAAATATTCAAGTTTACTAGTTAAGTTTGAAGTGATGGGAAACAAAGTGTATCTTAATTCACTCTACTATTATTTTACATTGCCTTTGTTATGTAGAAATCAATTTGTTTCCCAATAATTCACAATGAAGAAGAAAATCTGGAAATTTATCTTAAGTAATAAGTGAATGTTATAACAGGGGTAAATAGAAAGAAAAAGAATAAACTCTATTTATTTGTGTTGCTTACATACTGCTACCTGGTAAAAATAATAAACTCTATGTAGATAGAAAGTATAATACGAACACAAAAAAGGTGTAATATAGAGAAAAAAAAACATTGTTACAGCTAACAGAATAGATGTCCATACATTGACAAGTCCCACTGTATTACTCAGATAAAATCATTGAATATGAGAGTGCAGTAAATTTTTATAGGTAGATGGTTGAGAGAAAAAGAGTAAAGATGATTACACAATGTTGTAGTCTATAAAAAAAAACATTTTTCTTTCACATTATAAATAAATTATGAAAAGAAACATAGAGGCTCAAAATTTTATATGCCAAGACCCGTGGAAACATGACAAGGATCATGGTCCTATGGCCGTTGAATCCTTAAGAATCTATTGAACTCTCTTAGTAAATAAAGATTGAGACAATAATAACTTTGCATTAAAAACACTACTTTTAGATAATAGGCCAATCTAGAAAAATCAGGTTTGTGATCCGCAAATTCTATAATTGTTCATGTACGATATAAATTAACATAAAAGAAGTGTAAAGATCTATTCACAATAGTTTATTGTAATAACAAGGCCAACAAGGAATATATATATATATATATATATATATATATATACCAACAGAAATGACGGTACAACAATATGTAAAGTAATGAAATAACCCGAGCAAGGTTTTGCATGGAGTATTGAAGGATAAAATCCCCTCTAAAAGAAAAATGAATTCAATAAAACGTTATACATTATTCCTCTCAATCTCGTGTGCGCAATAGCAAAGGGAAGCTTAACGTTAAATTTAGTTCTCAGAAAAGAAAAATTAACTATGCCGAAAACCCTTCAAGAATAGTGAGGAATGGAAGCTCCTTCACGAACGATACTTCAGACCATTAGCTGGTATCTTTGTAAATAGAGGGATATTACTCTCAGTATACGAGGAAACATTTAAAAAAAAATGAATTTTGGAGTTAAAGCTTGGCTTGCCTGTTTGGTTGTTGGATAAGTCGTGTTGTTGAAGCTTGGAAGTAACACTTCATGCCGTCGGGATCCTAGTGTTCCATATAGACAAGTAAACCATGTTAAAAAGAAAGTCGAGAGTGTTGTGAGTAAATATTTTTACAAAAAGAGGAACAATGAAACCATAATAATGCATTGCAAAGACACAAGGCTTGAAAATAAAGAAAATATGCCATACCTAATATGGTTGCACTCCATGGCTTGCTCAAAGGAGGAGGAGGTAAATTTCTACAGGGACAGGTATTCCTCAACCACAACCCTCCTTGGATAGGGTTTAACCAGAGGTGCCAGAGGGTTAAAAGAGAGTTTAACCTCACATTGAGAAAACAAACTAAGCAAATAACCAATGCCTAAACAATATTAAATACCAGAATTAATTGTGAAAGACTAGAAGACTGAATTGATATCGAGCCCAAATTGAGTTGCAAGTAATCATATCCAAGCTGGAGAGTTAAAAACGAACACTGAGACATCAATATTACCTTCGTGGATGCGGAACCTCCGAGCAGTAAACTATGTAGATCGTTGAGAGTATTCACACCATAGCCCACCAAGAGTAGGACGCCGGAAGACGAAACTAGATCTCAGGATGGAGCCGAAACCAAGCAAAGAAATAATGAAGTCAGCAAGCGGTGTTTGGGTCTGGTAGTTACCCTAAACCCTCCCACGCAAAACTCCATCATCAAATCTAGGGTTTCTAGATCGACAGATGGAACACCTCCAGCGAATCTCTAAATGCATGACAGCTACCCAACATGTGGATGGCTGAAGGCCCTCATAATTAAAGGTCTTTATGAGAATAAATTCAATTATAAACTTTAGAATCTCATAACTACAAGAGCCCTAGTGAATAGTACGCAACACAATGATATATAAATTATATAGTGTTGGGTTGTAAATCAAAGTTTAGATAGGAACAAATTAATGTTTGTTTTGTAAGGTGATTGCAATAATAAGGTAGGCTGACAAATATGTTAACATCTATGTAGGTATCAAAATGGATAATATATAATATAAGGTTAAATGATGAGCTGGCTACAAGAAAGGCATATGTAGACACTGTGGATTTTTTTGGTCTAATTTTTCTAAAATCATGCAGGAATTCGTTGATGGGTAACCTTGCACAATCTAAGTGTCCTAGGAGTTTTTTAAGGTGTTGAATCCATACATACAGTGAAAAACAATTTAAATAACAGAAATCAAGATTCAATTTCAATTTTTTTCGGGGCATTCTGGTACCAAAAACTCCAAAGATTCGCACTAAAGACAACTCCATATGTAAATAATAGCTGAACTAATTTCCTTATGTATGACAGCTATTTTATTGTGTATGGTAATTAAATTTTTTTTTCCTATGATAAGTAAATGAGATAAGTATTTGTGAATAGACGACAAAAGGAAAAGATCTTTCATTTATCCTTTAAATTCCCTGGTATTTGGTAATCCTTTGAATTCCCTGCCACTAATTATTAATGTTGAACCCAAACGAAACGTAAAAGAAACAGAAAGGAAATGAGACAGAACATAGGGAATCAAGGATTATTTTTTAAAATAAATGTACCTTCCCACATTACATGTAAAACTCAAAGTCAATTAGACCGAACAGACCAAATCAAGGCAGTAGCATTTTGATGAAAAATGATGCACAGTAAAATTATTTAGCTTATAAGATGGATATGGTGTGTATGTATATGTATTTAAAAAATATTTAAGGATTAAATTTATAGATGAAATGGTAGTTTTCATTTGAATTTTATGATATAATTTTAATAAAATTGTGGTTTCTTAATGTTTAAAATATATTTTTGAATTTATATATTGATTCAACGCACTGAAAAAATTTCATGGTATTAAATCCTAGTGATTAAACAACTTAAACTTAAATTTTAAATTTTTCTGTTAGATTTTACTTAAAATTAAGCAAAAAAAACTATTTATTCTATAATATATAAGTCTTACATTTCTTTTTATAAACATATAAATTTATATAATTTAAGTGTGTATGATATAAATAAAAAAATAACATATATATATATATTAAATAACAAAAATATTTGAAGATAAAAAATATATTTTTTAATTTAAATAGTGTTTTTTTATATATTTAACTTTTTTATTTGATTGAAATATTAAGTTTTTATTATAATTGTTCATAAATATATAAATTTATACAATATATAAATACAGATCATTTAAGTGTGTATGATATAAATAAAAAATTAACATAACAAAATTGTGAAGATAAAAACAAATAGATGGAAATGAAAATTATTTAAAAAAAAAAGTAATATTCTACATTAATTAACAAAAATCATATCAAAACGGAATTAGTAAAGTGTTAAAGACATATCTCTAGGTAAATAATCAACCCATAGAAGAGAAAAAGACATCTCTCTAAATAAATAATCAACCCAGAAAAGTGAAAAAGACATATCTCTGAAGTAAATAATCAACCTACAGCTAAGGAATCAAGGAGAAAAAAAATCTACCAATTGAAAGGAGGCAATGATAAATACACTCACAATGATAGGTTGTGAGAAAGAATAAGGATTATTCACTATCATTGTTTGATACAGAAATGGAAATGGCCACCCTAATAGAATAGCGTTGATTGATGGGTTCCTAAGGATTGATCCACCATGGCCTTCTGATCTTACCAGAAGTTGCAAAAAAAAATTGGAGTTTATATGGAATCCATGGTGGAATTACTCGTAGCATTCAAGGCTGAGGAACTTAAGAACTTCCTTTTTAATAGCCTATAAGGCTTATTTGATGCGGACTATAAAATTGCATTGTTGCATATATTACTTTCCAGCTAATTAAATTGCATGTTATATTTGTAAATACATAATATTTTCTTACAGTTACAGGGCATCTTATCCTTCTAAATTTGAGATTAGATAGAGGTGCCAATTCCACAGCGTCATGCTCAGTTTAATAAACTTGTTAATAGAATTTGTATTTTTCTTGGCGGTTATTTCAATTTTTGAATGCATTTGACTCTCGAATTAATGCCTTGAACTCATGGATTTAAAAATATGTGATCCCACAAGTTACAAGTACTTTCAAGTTTCATCTAGCTTTTCAATTATTTATGTTCACTCGCAGAGTGCATGGACATCGCTATTCTAAATGGTTAACATCAATTGATACATCTACATTTACAACCCAAATGGTAGCAAACTACTTTATCAGGATTCAAAGTTAGTTATGGCTCACTGCAGGTTTTAATTTCTAATGTTAAACTAGAAACAATGGTCAACCACTACTTTTAGTGCATAACTTTCATTACTAGAAACACTTGATAGTGGTTGAATGTGATTGTGGTATATATATAGAATGGTTATAAAGGATGTAAACATGTAAAGATGTTAGGGATGTTTACTTTTGTATCCATGTCAAAATATTTACGTAAAATTGGCAACATGCATTATTATATGAGGCTTGATGTAAATGTTGGAAATATTTAATTCCTACTTGTCTATGGTTGTAATTCTCCATTTTAGGAATTTGTTCCTACATAATAGGAATTAGCTAGAATATAGTTTTTCTTAGTTTAGTGTGTGGTTGAGAGAATCTCTCAACCACACTACTGTACGTCTAAGATAGAATTCCTATCTTGAGACTTTTTCTTGTATAAATATGAGTGTAATTCCTTCATTCATAATATAGAATATATTGAGTGTGTGTGTGCTATTTTTATCTTGGTATCGGAGCTTCAGAGCCCGTAAGGGCCTGGGGCCTCGGCCCCTCGTGGGCTGAGGGAAATAGCAGATAGAGAGTTTTGTCTTTATTTGTTTGTTGGTCCATCGAGCGGGTTGTTCAGGTCCGATGCAGCGCTGCTTGTGGACAACCAGGGCAGAGGCATTGTAAACAGATAAAATAGTAGTTTTTTTTTTGTCGAAAACAAGCGAGGTATCTGAATCCATGTTCACAGCCGTTGTTCTGTCAAAAGGACTGCAGATTGTTTTGAGATGGGCAGCGTAATCTGGGTCCAGCGATGGATCGGTCTCTCCAACTCCGCTGTTGTTGTCCTGTCATGGGTTTTGGGGATTCGGTTCGAGGTCGGCAGCGAAGCCAGGGAGATGCCCTGCAAGCACATTTATCATTCAGATTGCATACTTCCCTGGCTGGATCAGCACAATTCGTGTCCTGTCTGTCGCCATGGATTGCCGGGCGGCGTTCCTGATGGCTCGTAGGCTAAATCTTCATTCAGGCCAAGCAGTGCCGCCTCATACCCCTCGGCACCTTCAGCATCCGGCGGCCAAGTGGGAAGGAATACTAATGTTAATACAAATAATAATTCAGGAAGGAATTATTTTATCTGCACACAGCTGCAGGATAAGGCGAGCGTTCGTTTTTTCAGGACAATTGAGTATGGTGGCAGCAAGGAAGTCTCGTACTCTTCGGCAACAATGGCTTTCTAGAGTAATGGACTTTCGGCTTCTCAGCTTAATGTTTGCGCTCCTGGTATTTATTTAATATGTTTAATACCTTTCCATGTTTCTCAATATTTGCTGCGTCATGATCGATGAAGAGTTTGAGAGCGGCCCCTCAATGGGAATAACGGCTCCTCAGACCCATAGAAATCTCTGAATCTCAGTGTCTGCAGGCAAAGATGGGCAACGGTGTCTGGCATTTAAAGTTTTTATCAGGAAAAAGTATTGAGAGCGACCCCTGTTATCTCTACAGCAGACGTGTTCGATGTAAAGCAAGGGAAATCCAGAAGTGTGATGTATAGAGGTTTTCTGTCCCAGAGGACCAGAGGGCCTCACTGAAAAGGGAGGCTGCTTCACTGCCTCGGATAAAGCTCTCAAGGATTGATCTGGAATGGGCACATATTGTGAGCGAAGGATGGGCCAGCCCTCTTCAGGGCTTCATGAGACAGGCCGAGTTTCTCCAAACACTTCATTTCAATTCCCTCAGGCTGCAGGATGGTTCAGTTGTCAACATGTCGGTACCGATTGTATTGGCCATTGATGACCTGCAGAAGGAAGCAATCGGGCGCTCAAATGATGTTGCATTGCTGGACTCCAATGGACAACTTGTCGCAATTCTCAGAAACATTGAAATTTACAAACATAACAAAGAGGAGCGGATTGCAAGAACATGGGGAACAACTGCTCCAGGATTGCCATATGTGGAGGAGGCAATTGTTCATGCAGGCAATTGGCTTATTGGAGGTGATTTGGAGTTTCTGGAGCGGATCACTTATAATGATGGTCTTGATCACTATAGGCTTTCTCCTAAGCAACTCCATGATGAATTTGAAAAGCGCAAAGCAGATGCAGTGTTTGCTTTTCAACTTCGAAATCCTATTCACAATGGACATGCCTTGCTAATGACAGACTCTCGCAAACGATCACATTAATGATGGAGCTGTAGAATGAAATTATTTCTTCTTAGTTTCTGGTTGAATGCATAGTTCAACTCTATGGTCAGATTTGTAAGCTAGAAACCCTGAAGCCTTCGACTGTTGTGAATTCTCTTTTAACATAGCTGGTCCATGCCTGCACTATGTCAATAAGGGAAATCCGTTATAAGCTCATAGCAGCGGTGCCCTACTACATGGTGCATATGCAGCTTGTGGAATGTAGAATATGCTTTTGGTGAAAAATTCTTGAATGCGGCATTGTTCAGAAATTTTTATTTTTGTGCTTGTCTTCTCTAAGGTGAAACAACATGCTTGGAAGCAGTTACCAAGTCTTGATACAATGAGCAAAGGAAGTGGCATTTTGTTGCCAGGAGAATGGATACTGAAACACAACGGAGGATTGGACTGTGGAGTCCTAGATCCCTCACAGGTATCATTGGAATGGTTACTGGTATGCTTGGGAAATAATCATTTTTGGGCAGAAAAAGAAATTAATGTGAAGAGTTCATGTTTTATTTAGCTTCTTGGAATCATGTTTAAATTTATTGAGCCTTATTGAGCCTAGCTAACTCAATGTAGGTAAAGTTATTTTTTTAGAATTCACGACTCTAACAAGTGACAGGTTAAGCATGGAGATCCAAGAATTCATTTGACAAAGACAAGGATGCCCAGGATGCAGGAGAACATGAGGTAATGAAGCAGCGACAACGTTTATGGTGGACAGCAAAATAGATGTTTGTTTGAGTTAGTATGGTCTGTGGAATAGACTCCCTAGCATGTTATAAGCAAGTCCAGTTGTTGTAATGGTCATTGTATGTACCCAGAAACTCCAAAATGTTGAATGAAATGTAAGTCTTTTAAAGGTATTTGAAAGTTCGTGGTGATCTTAAAACCACTTTGTAATGGTTTATGGTCAGCCTGAAACCATCTTTTGTCACTGTAAAGTGATGGTTGGTGGTGATCCAGAAACCATCTGTAGAGCCTTTGTGGCTAGTTTCCTTTGTGGCTTGAGGTGCCTTTGTGGCCGTACGTACACGAGTGGCCGCGTGTGCATGAGAGCTGTGTGCTCAGCAGAGCTTTGTGCTCAATTTTAGCAGGTGGACTGCAGTAACACCTGGCCTCAGATGATTCATAAATCTCTGAGAAGAAGGGGGTTGGTGTGCTTTCTTAGCTGACAGTTGTGCTGAGAAGTACAATTGGTGCAACTGTTCAGTACATACTCGTGCCAATGCGCCAAATCACGGGAATGGCGCGGAAGCGCATGATTTTTATTCAGGAAGACGCCAACTCAACTTCATGGGGGTCCGCGGGAAGCCTCAACTTCGTTTGACGATTTGCGGAGAAGCAGGTCGGAGAAGTTGCGGACCTATCCAGGAGAGGTAGATTGGAAGATCCGCGGGAAGCCTCAACTTTGTTTGACGGTTTGCGAGAGGAGGAGATCGGAGAAGTTGCGGATCTGTCCGAGAGAGGCAGATTGTGTTTTGGAGGTCCTGCACATGCAATTCGCCTGATGGTGGTGGATTTGTAGGTACATATATGCAGTGAAAACGGTTGACAGAATCATGTATGCGAAGGACATCCTACAGGACTAGCGGTTGCAGTGGTTGGTACCCATGCATTCCGGTGGATGGTTGCTCTTTTATATAGACGTCGACATATTCTTTGTTATGTTTGACCACAACCAGACTTTGTGAATCACTATCATGACAAGTAGTCATTAAGGGGGGGTGTTGGAAATATTTAATTCCTACTTGTCTATGGTTGTAATTCTCCATTTTAGGAATTTGTTCCTACATAATAGGAATTAGCTAGAATATAGTTTTTCTTAGTTTAGTGTGTGGTTGAGAGAATCTCTCAACCACACTACTGTACGTCTAAGATAGAATTCCTATCTTGAGACTTTTGCTTGTATAAATATGTGTGTAATTCCTTCATTCATAATTTCTAATGTTAAACTAGAAACAATGGTCAACCACTACTTTTAGTGCATAACTTTCATTACTAGAAACACTTGATAGTGGTTGAATGTGATTGTGGTATATATATAGAATGGTTATAAAGGATGTAAACATGTAAAGATGTTAGGGATGTTTACTTTTGTATCCATGTCAAAATATTTACGTAAAATTGGCAACATGCATTATTATATGAGGCTTGATGTAAAGGCATTCTTGTATTCTTCTGGAAAAATTATTTTGATATGGCAATCCCAACCGATCTTGCTAAAGGCTCGATTTGTCTGATTTAAAGATTGAAATTCTTGGTAAAGATGATGTGTGTTAAATGTGAATGTAGACACACCTATGGTAGAGTGAATATAATATCTTCACTCTTTTTCGAACTTGTGTATTGCCACATGGTTCCCGAGTTTTGTGTTGCACCCTATTGAAATCAGAGAATTGGGGATGATTGTTATGTGTTCCGTGTGTCGTCTTTTTCTGCTTCATTGCGCCGAGAGGCGCATTCTACAACCCAGTATGATCCCGATGTGTAAGTATGTCGGAAGCCAAAAAAAATGTCGGCTTGAACAATAGCTTACATAAACATATAAATGAACAATTAAAATTTTATTAAAAATTAATTTAAACGATATAAACTTAAAATATGAAGAGTTTACTAACACTTAAAAAAGAGATATGGTAAATAAATAAAATATGGTAAATACGTAAAAATATAAATAAACCATAAGTATGGTAAATAAATAAAACCTCTTTTTATATTACTCAAGAGGTATGGTAAATAAATAAAAATATAAATAAACTAGAGATATGGTAATTAAATAAAACCGATTTTTATATTTACTCAATAAACCACTTTATATTTACAAAAACTCAAAAACGGGTTTTATTTAGGTGAAGCCTATGAGACAAATTATTATTAATACCATGGGCCAAATACCATGAGACAAATTATTAAGAATACCATGGGAAAATACCATGGGCAAAATAATATATTTATAAAATAGGTACGGTAAACAAGTAAATATAAAAGAGGTATAAAGGGGTAACGTAAATAAATAAAAATATATCAAATACTATTAGAAATCAAGATCTAATTATATATGAACTATAAGGGTCAAATACCATGGACCAAATTATTATTAATACCATGCAAAAAAAATATTATTAACCCTAACATTAATATTAAAATATTAATATTATTAAATTTAATATGTTTAGATTAATACAATATTAAATTTGTTATATTGTAATATATATTAATATATCATGATATATGATAGAGGTGGAGAAATAGGGGGGAGTGACAAGGGAGATATGGCGTTAAATTGAAGGAGAAGGGAGAAGAGGAATGAAGAGAGAGAGAGTGAGAAGAGTGAGAGAGTTAGAGAAGGGTAAGAGAGGGAGAGGGAGACATAAAGATGGAGGTGGGAGAGAGATAAGGAGAGAGGGTGGGAGAAGGAGAGAGGATTGGAGGGTAAAGAGTGAGAGAGAGAGAAAGAAGGGGGAAGGGAGAGGGAGGTAGGAGAGAAAGGGAGAGAGAGAAAGGATGAGAGGTGGAGGAGAGAAGGAGGGATAGAGAGATGGAGCTGGAGGCAGAGCGAGGAAAGGAAGAAGAAATACATAGAGAGGGAGTGACAAGGGAGAGATGGAGAGAGAGTGTGTATGCTTATGGGTGGGATAAAGATATATAAGAGTGATGGAGACAAGGGGGAGAGAAGGAGAAAGGAGGAGTGATGGAGACAAGGGGGGAGAGAAGGATAAAGGGATAGAAATAGTAAGATAGTTGGAGAGTGAGATAGAGTGATGGGGGAAGAGAGAGGATTGGAGGATAGAGAGAGAGAGAAAGAAAGAGAGCTGGGGGGTCAAATAGAAGGAGGTGAGAGAGGAATTATGAGAGAGAGGAAGAGAGTGATGGGGAAGAGAGGATTGTAGGAGAGAGGGAGAGAGAGAGAGAGAGAGAGATAGAGATGGGGGAAGATAAAGGGAGGTAGGAGATAAAGGGAGAGAGGGGAAGGAAAAGGGAGGGGACTTGAAAGAGAGGAGAAGAGAGGGAGGGATAGAAATATGGATTTGGAGGGGGAGAGAGGGAGGGATTGGGAGATGGAGAGAAAGAGAGATGGGGGAAGAGAAAGGGAGGTAGGAGAGAAAGGGAGAGAGAGGAAGGAAAGGAGAGGGGACTTGAAAGAGAGGAGGAGAGAGGGGAGGAGAGAGGGAGGGATAGAAATATGGATTTGGAGAGGGGGAGAGGGAGGGATTGAGAGATGGAGCTGGATGAGGAGAGAGGGAGGGAAGAATAAATACATAGAGAGTGAGTAGTGGAGAGAGAGGGGGAGTGACAAGGGAAATATGAAGAGGGAGTGTGTATGTTTTGGGTGAGATAAACAGACAAATAAGGAGATATGGAGAGAAGGGGGGAGAGAAGGAGAGAGAGAGGCATATGGTAACAAAGTTGGAAGGTGAAGATAAAGAGAGGGGGGGGGGGGAAAGAAAGGAAGATAGAGAGTGAAGAAAGGTAGGGAAAGAGATATGAAGATGGAGAGGGAGAGAGGGGGAGGTAAGAATAAAGACATAGAGGGTGAAAGGTGGAGAGAGAGAGAGAGGGAGTGATAAAGAAGATGGAGAGAGAGGGAGAAAGGGTAGCAAGAAGGAAGAGAGATAGAAGTGAGAGAGAGAGAGAGCGAGAGAGAGAGAGAGAGAGAGAGAGAGAGAGAGAGAAAGAGAGAGAGAGAGGAGGAGGAGGAGGAGGAGGAGGAGGGAGTGATAGATAGATAGATAGATTGGAGAAAGAGAGTTTATGTTTTGCAGTTGATATAGAGAGAAAGAGTGAGATATAGATATAGATGTAAGGTGAAGAGAAAAAAAGATAGATGGAGAGAAGGAGGGAGGGACAAGGAAATTGATAGATATGGAGTGAGAGAGAGTGTGTGTATGGTGGGGTGAGATAAAGAGAAAAAGAAGGAGAGATGGATGGATATATAGATATATATGAGGGAGAGAGGGAAGAAGGTTTCCTGCAGTAGATGCATTGATTTCAGTGTAGATGGTGATTTCTAATCCTATTTGATTTCTTGCACTAGATGAATTGATTTTGGTGTAGATGTTGATTTCTAATGATAGTTGATTACTTACACTAGATGGATTGATTTTAATGTAGATGATTTCTAATCCTATTTGATTGCTTGCACTAAATGCATTAATTTCAGTGTAGATGATGATTTCTAATCCTATTTGATTGATTTCACTCGATGCATTAATTTTAATGTAGATTTTGATTTTTGGTTATATTTGATTTCTTTCACTAGATGAATTAATTTCAATGCAGATTATTTTTAATCCTATTTGATTGCTTGCATTGAATGGATTGATTTCAATGTAGATGGTGATTTCTAATCCTATTTGATTGCTTTCACTAAATGCCTTGATTTTAGTGTAGATGGTGATTTCTAATCTTATTTGATTGCTTGCACTAGATGCATTAATTTCAATGTAGATGTTGATTTATAATTATATTTGATTTCTTGCACTAAATTTATTGATTTAAATGTAGATGATTTAACTAAATGCATTGATTTAAATGTAGATGATTTATAATCCTATTTGATTCCTTGCACTAAATGCATTTATTTCAATGTAGATGGTGATTTCTAATCCTATTTGAATGCATGCACTAGATGCATTGATTTCAGTGTAGATTTTGGCTTTAAATCCTATTTTCCTACTTGCACTAGACTCATTTATTTGAGTGTAGATGTTGATTTCTAATCATATTTCATTACTTGCATTAGATGCATTGATTTTAGTGTAGATGTTGTTTTCTATTATTATTTGATTTCTTGGATTAGTTGCATTGATTTCAGTTTATATGTTGATTTCTAATTTGATGTAATTGAATGTATGATGGTACATTGATTTTAAAGTCATTGGATTAATAGTGTGTGTGCAATGATCTTAGTGTAAGCACAAAAAATTATTGACAATGTACATTGATTTTTGTGTTATAGTAATTCAACCTATTAATATTGGAGAGCAAGAGAGACAAGGTATGACGTTTACTACAACAGCTCGAGCTAAATATTTAAATGGTTTACGATTCCAACTGTCCTTTTCAAATAATCAATATGAAAATATGACAAAACTAACATGGGTGAAAATAAGAATAGTAGAAGAAAATAGTTTGAAATCGATCACAATGAAGACTATTTGTAATTGACTACATTCTTATTATTCACAATTTTTGTCATTCAATATTAGTACAATGTCACTTTGCATTCAAAATTTTATTTCATCATTAAAGTTATTTTACAATATTTATCATCTCAACAAACTGAGGTAACTAATCAAATTTAAAATTAAGATGACTCAATAAATCTCAGACATATTTAACATATTTAAAATGGTTATGTTAATATTAGATGTATTTACATATTATTGATAAAATTAAGCATATGTTCCTCATATTATCTATAGATTTTCCTTGGTCGCACACGACTAAAACCAGCCTAGATCCACCTTAACTCCGGATCTATCAAGCGCCGAGAGGGATCAAATCTCTCGAGGTGAAAACCTTTCCTCAAGTTTTGCACTCAAAAAAGAGGTTTTCACCTCGAGAGATTTGATCCCTCTCGGTGCTTGATAGATCCGGAGTTAAGGTGGATCTAGGCTGGTATTTTAATTCAATGATATGATTTTGTTGTATTTACCAGTAGTGTGGATACTTTATTACATGTTAATTAGGATGATCTCATATATTTAGGTTTATTGGAGTATGAAATTTAATTCAAATGAATGATGTAATTGAAGTAATTTATTATTATTATTATGAATAGGTTAATGTTGAACACCTAATTTTTTATGGGTAGGTGTGGAAGGAGAAGAGTCACAAAGGAGTCCAAGTGACCTTGGAAGATGAATCTAAGAGTCACACCATTGTATTATAAATGTACATTTATGGTGAATAATAAGAGCATCTCATGCTTGTCTTTCTATGTGTGTGTTTAGTTTCTTCATACACCATGTGTGTATTTAACATGGTATCAGAGCTGATACGTTCATAACCAACTCAATCTTGAGTGAGCCACTTGTTTTTGTGGCCTGTGTAAACTAGCAAAAATCTTATGCATTTTTGCAGCATTCAGAAATTATTTTTTGTGGAGAGCAGCGTTGTGCATTTTAAAGTCTGTAGGTTTTCTCACTGCTCCCTGCTGCATTCAGTTTTTTTTACTGCTCTTGGCATTTTGTTTCACTGCTCCTGCCATTCTACAATTCTGGAAAATTCTGTAATTTTTTCTACACATTCTGCCTATTGTTTTTGCACACCACTATGCAATTTCTGCTAATGTGCAATTTCTGCTCAAATTCTGAGCTTAGTTAAATTTACTGTAATTTCTATGCAAATTAAAATTTATTGTTCTGTGCGAATTCCAAATTACAGTGCCTCTCAGCCTCATGGCCCTCCCCTCACATTCGCTCCCCACTCGGCCCTCACGTCCCTTTCCTCACCCCACCCCTCACTTCCCTCGGCTCTCGCCCTCGCCCCCTCACCACACAGTCCCACCCCGCGCTCTGCACCCTCAGCCTTCCTCACAGCCCCAACACGCTGCCCATCCCTCGGGTCCCCACTCCCAACCCGCCCCTCACCTCTCGGCTCAAACACAAACCTTCCTCCCTATCCCCCTCGGCCCTCACCGCCCTCCGCTCAACGCTCGTGGCTCCCTCACCCCCTCACCTCTCACGCTTCCCAACCCCTCATGGCCCCCTCTCCCTGTCCCACTCCACCCATCCCACCTGCACTCCACCGCTCTCCCACCTCGTCCCTCGCCTCCCTTCACCCTCTCGCGCTGCCCCCTCCACCTTGGCCTCCTCCTTGCCGCTGCGTCGACCTCACTCCCTCCTCTCCTCGCCCTCCCCTCTCACAATCCTTGCCCCTTCCCTACGCTCTCCCTCTCCACTCACGCTCCCTCACGCTCCCCACTCACCTTGCTGCCTTCCCCTCCCTACTCCGTTCCTTACTCACCCCACTCCCCTCCCTTCCCCTCCCTGCTTCGTCCCTTACTCTACCCGCCCCTTCCATCTCTCCCCATCCCAGCCCTCCCCTCACCTCGCTCAATACTCCTCCCCCTCCCCTCAACACTCGTCCTCCCCTCACCTTTCTCCATGACCCTCTCTGCTCACGCCCACCCCTCTCATGATCCTCGCACCCCTCACACCTCACCTCATTCCCCTTCTCACTGCTCGGTCCTCGTGTCCCCTCTCAAGGCCGCTCGGCCCTCCCTCCCTTCCCACGCATTCTGCGTTCCTTTTTTTTTAATTCGAAAATGATCCATTTTTAATTTTTTTTATAGTTTCACCTCCCCCAGTAGTCGCCTCCCCCAGAAATACACCCCCCCAGTAGTCACCTCCCCCAATGGCCACCTCCCCCAGAAATCACCTTCCCACGAAATCACCTCCCCCAGATAATACCTCTGTTTTTTCCCCATTTTTTTTTCCCTTTAAAAAAAAAAAAAACAGAAAAAGAAGAAGAGAGAGAGGAAATAGTATATGAGTAAATGGATATTTGGATTTTCTATGTAGTGAAAAGTGAAGTTTGTGTTGTATGTTTTCTCTATTGTAAAACATGACCAAGATTTGTGGTATGTATAGAAGGGTGACTCTCTGAAAGAGATTGACAGTGTGAAGGAAAATGTTGAAAATTGGAGGCATCATAAAACTTACTCATAGTTTTTGGAATTTTTCCTTTGTCTTTATTGTGAGTGCAATAGGAAAATTGATGAGTTCCCACAAATTTTCGAGGCAGGATCTAGTTGAGAAATTGTTGAATACTTCTATGATGTGAGTCATTGTTTCTTGCTGGTTAGACGGCCAAGTCTACACCTTGAGGCCCTCCATAATTTTGAGTAGCAGAGTTTGTTCTTTGGGAATTCCATAATTGGAAGTTAAAAAAAAAAAGGTCTTTGAAGTCATTTGCAGTAAGTTGAATGCCATTGTAAATGGGTGCATTATCAGTTAAAGCCAACACCCTTTATTTATTGAGCCTGAGTTGTTGAGAAAATGGCTAAAATCAATGATGCATTAGAGCTGTTGCATAACCTCATTCATTCCAGTGTTCATGGTATGGTAAAATTGAGCAAGAACACTCTTTTTAATATTTAAACTTGCTTGCAAGATGCACAAAACAAGATTGAGTTTTTGCAGTTGGAGTCTCAGCTTCAACAAGATGAACTTCAGCAAAAGATTCATCATTCTGAACCTATTTATGTTCAGAAAATTAAGAAGGACTCTCATCAGCAGCAGGAATATAAAGTTGCAGTCAATTCACATTCAATTCCTTATACAAGAGCTAATTTACATGCAGATGAAGCAGCTCAGTCTGTGCTTCTCAAGCCCATCATCAGACCTTGGGAAGAGCTTGTCCACAACAAGCACAAAACTGGTCTTGGATATGACAAGGAATTGTCCTTTCATATTCCGGATTACTCCAAGCCCATCAAATTTCAGAGTGTCGGATTCCTTTATGACATTTCACATTCAGCTATTCCAAATCCTGCTACACTTCCACAACAACAACAACAGATTGTAAAAATCCAACATTGTGATCGAGTTGGCCATATGAAAAATCATTGTTTCGATCTTCACCCATGCAAGCATTGTGGTCGACACACCCATTCTTCACACAGATGATTCAGAAACAAGCCTCCTGCTAGAACACAGATTCATCTTGGATGGATCGCTTCTTGGAAATGGGAATCAACAACCAAGAAGATGTTTACGTCGCATATCAAAACTTGTTCTCGAATATTGAACAATCTTGCAGTTGAGTTTTCGCCATCATCTCACCTTGTACATGATAGGGGGGAAAATGGTGGTCATCTACAAGCTTCGACACCACATCAAGCGAGCCTAAGCCACAGTATCTCATTCCATATTCAGAGCTGTAGCTAGAGACATAGTTGTTCAAGCGAGCCTGAGCCACAATTCGTCATTCCAGATTCAGATTTGTAGCCAGAGACACAGATGCCCATGAGCATGCCTTTGGTTGATGGAAAGACTTAAACCATCCATGTGAGGTTCATATTCTTCCTCTTCAAAGAATTTGAAACACTTCCTCTAGCAGAGGACTTCAGCTTCTTGCCAGCTTTGGTAGAGTTCCAGGAAATGCATCAAGCATTCTAGTGTTGGTGGTCATCCTTAAACCATCACAGGTTATAGACTTCCCTTCTTTTAGGTTGAAGGTCTCCCTCTTCAAATATGAGGGACACTTCCTCTAGCAGAAGCCCTCAGCTTCTTGCCAGTTTTGGAAGAGTTCTGGGAACTGCAATAAGCATTGCGTTCTAGTGTTGGTGGTCATCCTTAAACCATCTCTTTATGCCAACATTTTAGAGAGCTGATTCAGCCTAAGTGCTGCCATGCATACCTTGCAGATTTGTATTACAACTTTCTTCTTGGATTCACACATACCCCTTCGGATCATGGGGGGGGAATGTTGAACACCTAATCCTCTATGAGGAGGTGTGGAAGGTGAAGAGTCACAAAGGAGTCCAAGTGACATTGGAAGATGAATCCAAGGGTCACACCATTGTATTATAAATGTACATCTATGGTGAATAATAAGAGCATCTCATGCTCTTATTATTCACCATAGACACATTAATGCGAGCAAAGTGGTATATTTTGAATGATATTTGTAATATTCATGTAGCATAATGCCAACAATGTTGTGTAGTTTTAATGGCTGTTGTAATATTCATGTTAAAGCTAGAAGAGATATGATATATCATTGTATGTTGACTTAATTTTTCTGAAGAAGTTTGTACAAGACAAAATAAGGTGAGGTGGTATCTCTCAAAGATGTTAAGCTTTCAAGTAGTTGGTATTGATTCTTTTATTGAATAGTTGGTTGTTGTTTCACTAACCTCAAGGGATAGCATGTGTTTAATGAGAGATACCTCAAATATTAGGGGAGGAACATAAATATCTCTAAGACTAGTGGACAAACATTATAAAAGGAGATACTAAACAAATAAGCACACGATTGAATATCCTTGTACTTATGATATAATGGAAAACCCTTCATTCTCAATCAAGATTATCATTCAGGGTCAAAGAATTAGTAAAACATTTACCTTCTCTTTTTTCATTTTTACCTTCAATCTAGTTAGCCATGTTCTCCTTTTAAGAGGGAAAACTAGGAAAACTACTAACTTTTTCTTGGAGGAATTCTAAACGAAATTGGAGATTATTTTACAAATTGTACTAAGGGTCTTTAGGGTACTATTGTGTAATTCAGAAAGGCTACCAATTGTCACCTCAACACCTATTCCTCTCTCTAGATGATAGCTAGCAACCAATGAACATTGAAGAGGGGGATGGTGGGTGGATCAAGGATCTTTTGCTCCTGCGCCACCAAATTTCATTAATTTTATTGAATTCCCTTCATCTGTTGTCACTTTCTGATTAACTTACTAGATCCTCTTTTGCCAAATTTTTGTTGGCTAGAGCAAGAATTAAAATCCTTAGAGATTCCACAATTTACCTTCAAGAGTAACTCAATTTATAAAGTGAGTTGCACAAATATTTATTGGAGGTACTATGTTTTCAACTAGCTTATCCCAGGCAATAAGTTTCCATTTACGTGGTCCCTAGCATAAGTCACTTTACCAATTGAAAATGAATAATGATTGATGAAATTAATTTCTTTTAGCATTAGCAGTATTATATTTCTCATTACTTTATTATGACCAAATTTTATTAATTTTATTGAATTCATTATATTGTCACTATATTTCATTAATATTATTGAAATCCTATCCACTTTCGTCAGTGTATGGTAGTATTACTCGATACTCTATTGTCATTTCTTTTTTGTTACAATTCAACTAATAATAAGGAAATAGTTAAAATCTTGAGACAAAATTCCACCATTTAGCTTCTCAATAATATCTTTACATTTTTTACATTCTGCCATTTTGTACTTTCATGGTGGCATCCTTTTGGGCTAATTGAGCTTTAGTAATTTATGGAGAGATCTTGGAAAGGTCAATAGGTGAGGGAATTTGCTAGAAGAGTGGGTACATGCCCAATATTTAGTGTAGATGCAGCAAGCACCAATGACTAATTGTCCTCATTTATGTCCTAGTAGTGACTAGCAACAAGGAATCTAGATCCAATCTCGTTGAGGCTAACATAAATTGTTGAAAAAACATTGCACTGTGAGATAAGAATTATGTCACTATGAAACAACAATATATTTCCCTTAAGGATTTAAGAGAATACTCCGAGATCAATATTTTATAGAGCGAGGGAGTGGTGATTTTCTTATATACAAGAAGCCCCAGTTAGATTTGTGTTCAGGATAAAAAATACAATTTAAACCATCTTCTTGTATGGATAGTGACACATACCACTATGTTTTGTTTCATTGCATCCACCAGTTAAAGAGGAAAATTATACGTATAAAAGGACACAAGGAACACATCTTCTGATGATCTGAAATTAGAAATTGAAGGTTTCATGTAATTTTTTGCGTGCTAGTTTATATCTTATCGGCAATGGATCGATATTTCAAAAGTACATAAACCAAGTTAAATTTTAAAGATTTTAACAATTAAAAATAGACAACATGGAGCATCACAAAACAACGATTTGATGGCGAAGTTCACCCCTCCTAGGCTATGTCTTCGGGTCTAGTTTCCAATGTTAGCCCTTTATATTATATCCTCAAAACTGAAATTACATTAGCATACAGTGTTCAAATTGAAAAAATAACACTACCATTATGTCCAAAACACCTAAAAACCATTGTGTAGGCTCAAAAAGGTTGAAAAATGGTCAAGTTAGGCCTCCTTCATTTCTCTACTAATTTTTTTTCAAATTCACCCCCCCCCCCACCCGCCCTGTAAAAATTAGCAACGAAAATTGGTTCTAGCTCCATTGCAAAGTGAAAATTTCACAAAAATAGGGTGCATGTTCGACCACGAAACCAACCGTGTCTGGTGCAATTTTTCGAACAATTAGTCTCACAAATAGGGTCATGCCCCGATTTTTATGCCCCTGAGTCGGTTGTATGGAAACAAAGTGACTACAGGACGTGGGCTAGAGGCCATGTGCCCATTCACCCCACTCCCGGTTGTGTTATGTTTATGGAACTATTGGCTAGGTGCAGGCAGGGTGCCACGCCCTCGCCCCTCCCATTTTTTCCATTAGCAATCACATATAGAGTAATAAGACCTTGGGTTGAGGTGTGGGCCAGGTGCCTTGTGTCCCACCCCATTCATTTAACACACATTTAAGTGAATAACATATCTCACTTCCCATCCCCCAATCGTGGCAACATGCCATTTTAAATCAATGCGGATCATTATGTATTAATAAGGAAATATGATGGTGCAGTGGCAAGGCATGTGGCTTGTGGCAGTGAGGTTGTGGGGTCGAACCCCAAGAAGGTTGGTATGTCAAAAAAATAAAAATTTTGTGCCAAAAAGTAAGCCACGTCGCGGCCTTCCATAGGGCCACGTGGCATCATTTCATCCATGTGGTGGCCTATGGTTGGCACAACCACAATCCTATCAACCAATAGAAACACGTCACTTTTCCTCAAGAGATTGGCTCGTATCATAGTCATACCAGTCAATCAGCCTACTGATTTGAGCACCATGTCATTGTACAGACTCCTGAGTTAACCTTGCAAATTGATTTTTTAATTTTCCCAAAAGCTTCAAAATGTGATAACTTTCTCATATGGAGTTGGATTGAGGAAATTCAAGAGTTGTTGGAATCATTAAAAATATATATGTGATTTGGTGCCAATTTCAGAAAAATTTGAGCAATTTGATTTTTTGATAATATTTTTGATCCCTTGGGTCATTCCTCCCCATTGGAACCTTTTGGACCACCAAAATTCTATCTTCACTCAACAAGTAAGCAAGGGTAAAAATCCCTCACTTTCCCGATCTCAATCCATCTTGCATTACTTGGATTAACAACTTTGATCCCCACTCGAAGATACTCCACATTCCCTCTGTCTGAAGTACTTGTCCTCTTGTCAAGAATTGAGTATTCCTGCAATGCATTTAAATATTCAGGAGAAAAATCTTCAATATATGGATTCTAAAAATTGTCTTCTTTATCCTCAATCATTTGAGGCTCATACAATCTAATTTTTCCACATTCACAAAAAATGAATTTTCATGTAATGTGGAAAATCTAATCTAAAATCATTGTTACCAATCTTCTCCAAGATTTTGAAAGGACCATATTAGCTTGAGATTTTTACCTTCACCTTGTAGATTCTTTCCTTGCTGGTGTACAACCAAAGTTGATATCCCACGTGGAAACCATGATCAACTTGATGCTTGTCATGTATTGCTTTGTACTTTTATTTGATATTCTCTAGTTTGTCTTGTACTCTTTGATGCACTAGCTGAATTTTTTCAATGAAATGCTTGCCTTTGTCCACATCACTATGTCCATGTACTGCAATATATTTACTTGTGTAGATGAATTCTTGGCATGATTGTAGGCATGATGTATGTAATGAAAATTCTCATCCCAAAGTTTAGGATGCTTACCACAGTATCCTTGAAGGAGATGCACTACTATTATTTTCACTACTTTTGTTTGGGCATCACTTTGTGGATGAAATGTGGTGCTCTTCTTCAACTTTGTGTCCATGAGTTCCCATAAAATTGACCAAAACTTCCCTAAAAATGGATAATATTGGTAAAAACTTATAGAAGTGGGTAACCCAAAGTGATCCCATACATTTTGGAAGAACATACTTGCAGTTTATTCGATGGTAACCTATTTCTTATATGGCATCAACACACACATTTTTCTGAAACAATCCACAACAACATATAGATAATAATGACCTTTCCTATACATTGGTATTCCTCTTAAAAAATCAATAGAAATACTTTCTTAAGGATGAGAATCAACAGAAAGTGGAGTGTACAAGCCAAGCTTGCTACTACTTAGTTTACTAGTACCGCACATGGAACATCATTTCACATATCTTGAAACAATTTCATTCATGTGAGGCCAATAAAAATACCCTTGAACTTGAGAAACCCTTTTACCTACACCAAAGTGACCATCAATAAGAGAAGAGTGGGCTTCTCTTATGTCATTGACTCTTTCCCCTCGTCGAACACATAACTTTCCAAAATGAAACAACAACTTTTTATGAACATGATAATCCAATTATTCAACATAATTTTCTTGACTCAAAGTTGCATAAACATATTTAAAATATTCATCTTGAGAATATTGTTCAATATAACTTTCATGTGTGTTTTAATTATGCTTAGGAATTATAGATGCATTAACAATAGGCCTTGATAACATATATGCAACTTTGTTGTATATACTTGATTACCAAATGAAATTGTTGTAGGAATCCCATCCAGCTGAAAATGTCTAGCTTGTTATAGCTTGGTTTGTGATTGTAATAATTGCAAAGGTTGATGGTCAATATGAGCAATCATTTCTTTACCCATCAAATAATTATTCAATTTTTTCACGCTTTGTACGAAAGTATACATATTTTTATCCTAAGTTGGATATTTAAATATTCCGTTGGTAAAAGTTTCAAAATGATAAAATATAGGGTTACCATGCTGCATCAAAACTACACCTATAGCATATTCCCCTGCATCTGTTTTCATTTCAAATCGCTACTTAAGATCTGGAAGTGTTAGAACTGATGCTATACATATTTTCTTTTTCAAAGTGTTAAAGGCTTTCTACTACTTTCCTCCCCACTAAATACTCGTTTCACACTTTTCAAAGAATGTAATGGTGTTGAAATGAGTGAGAAGTTAACAATAAATTTTCTCCAATATTGGGTTGCTCCCAAAAAACTCCTAACTTCTGCTACATTGTTTGGTTTAGGACAATTCACAATAACATCAACTTTTGAGGGATCAATCTTCAATTAACCCATTCCTACATTATGACCCAAATAAACCAAAGAGGTTTTCCCAAATTTACATTTAGACATCTTCAAATATTTCCTTTTTAAGTACATCTAAAACATGTTTCGCACACTTGACATGCTCTTCATGAGTCTTACTAAAATCAAATTATCATCTAATTTAACTGACAAATTCATCAAGGAATGGTCACAAGACATCATTCATAACTCTCATGAATGTCATAGGTGCATTACAAATACCAAAAAATATAACTAAGCATTCAAACAAACCTTGTTTTGTCTCAAAAGAAGTTTTCCAAATATCATCTTATACAATCCTTATCCAATGATAACCACTTCTCAATTATAAATTAGTAAAGTAAACAACTTCCCTTAACTTATCTATCAAATAATCAATGCGAGGAAGAGGATAGAAATTCTTTACTGTGATCTTGTTCAAAGCTCAAAAATATACAAACATGCGCCATGTACCATCTTTCTTTGGAATAAAGACTATAGGATACCCAAAAAGAGACGTGATAGGGTTGATAAAACCTTTTTCAAGCAGCTCTTGAATTTGCTTCTTAATCTCAGCATTCTCCAAAACTAACATTCTATAAATGCCAATACTTTGAAGTCGTGCATCCTACTACAAGTCAATCTCATGTTGGATTCCTATTTTTGGAGGCAACCCTTTAGGTTCCTAAAACATCTTGTCATAAGTGTTAAGAACTTCAACCAATTAATGCTTGAGTTTAGAATCACATCTTATGAAAGCTTCAGATTCAGCAATATATTTAGCTTTAATCATTAATGACAAAAAAATCTCACTAGCATTTACAAACATTTTCATATCACCAGCACTATTAAGAGATAGGTTCATCTTCTTGCAATGTGCTCTAACAGTATACTCAACTCCATCTTTAAAAAGATGATTTTTGTTCTCATGACATTAGAATGTGGTTTTTCGTTCATAGAAGTATGGAATCTTTAAAACAATCCCGCAAATATCAAGTGGTACAACATCAAGCTATACCTTGCCTATAAAATTAGACGTGACAGTGAATTTGAGTTTAAATTTTCTTGTCACTTGTAATTTTGTATCATCACATACCCAGCCCAAAGGGTAAGGTTTAGAATGAGGTTTAGTTTCTAGATTAAGTTTCTTGACAATTTATTTAGAGATAATATTGACTTGGGATTCACTATCAAATAATGTATCAACTTTTGTATGTTTTGTAATGACCCTGATATGAAAAAACTCACATCTTTATTTATCATTTTGAGATTCAATATGATTGCTAGAAGAACTAGTACTTGCATTAGAAGTTATACCTTTCATTCCCATGGATGTGATTTTGGATTCATCACGTGAATCAAATCCCAAATCTTGTTTAGTTGTAGTAACAACATTCTGTTTCCCCTTGTTATTGAAATTCTTTGGTCTCATTTCTTGAAGTAATTTACAACAATGGTCGTCATCATGGCCTTATTTTGAATAATGTTTATAGGTAAGTTTATCTCCATCTTTATTCACACTAACATTATTTTTTATTTTGTCTTTAAAATTCCCCTTTCCTTCGTCTCCATATTTGCAATATTTCTTGCTCATCTCCTGAGTAAAATTCTTGCCTATTGATTCTAAATGAGTTTCCTGAACACATACTTCGTCTATATTGGTGGGATTAAACATAAGTGTAGTAAGTCTCAAATAACTATGTAATCCACCTATGTATTGAAGGAGTGTATCTTGTGAATACAAATCAACACCCATTATTAAACCTCTTCTTCTAAATTCTTATGTGTAAATTTGAATACTCTAAAATTTAGCTTCTCTAAAAGTTTTCCAATCCACAATTTTTTTTTCATGTAATCTAATGTATAAAATTTCGTTCTTAATGACACTATAAAAGCATTTGAAGAAGAGATAATTTTACCACTTTTATTCAAATCTTCATGAGATATGGCCTCCCACCAGATGATGGTTTCACTTTCCAAACAAAGAGAATCAAGTTGGATATTTGTAACATCATCAACAATCTTTTGAATTCTACCATAAACTTTAATTTGAGGAACCCAATTATCCAACTTTTCATAATTAACTTCCCCATTGTACATAGGCAATTCAAACTTGACATCAATCTTAATCAAAGGAAACATAGGATGTCCTTTTAGAGATGGAGGAGGAGTCGGTCTATGAGATGAAGGAGGTGAAGGAGGGGAGGATGGAGGTGTAGATGGAGGTGAAGGAGGAGGTGGGGCCGGAGGCTTACTCCCATCACCACCATTACCTTTTCTTTGATTATAACTTTCTCATTGATGTTGTGTTGTCCTCTAATTGTACAACACTTTCACCATCTCATACATATCATTGAAAGCCTTTATAAAATATCTCTTATCCTCAGACATCATCTCATGTCCTTCTACATGTGCCATGACTAGTGGAGTTTTTGATTTTGTGACCTCCTTGAACCAATTTGTGTGTTTGGTTCTTCAAGAACTCCTTCTCCTCTTCTTAATTTAGACATTGTAATCATTCAAGAAAGACACTTGAAAAAATTTCCAAACCTTCACAACAACCACGCTCTAATACAAAACTTATCTGAAATTAAAAATTGAAGGTTTCATGTAAAGTTTTACAAGCTAGTTTATGTCTTATGGTAAATGGATCGATATTGAAAAAGCACATAAAATAAGTTAAATTTTCCAAATTTTAACCATGAAAAATGGAAAACATGTAGCATAACAAAACAACAATTTGATGACAGAGTTCACCCCTCCTTTATATTATATGCTAATATTTGAAATTACATCAACAAATAATACGAAAACTACAAAAATAGCACTACCATTGTGTCCAAAACACCCAAAAACCCCTGTGTAGGCTCTTATTGGTCTCGAAAAGGTTGAAAAATGGAAACGTTAGGCCTCCTTCATTTCTCTGCTAATTGTTCTATAAACTGACCCCCTTGTCAAAATTTTCAAAGAAAATTGGTTTTAGCGGCATTGTAAAGTGACAGTTTTGCAAAAACACGTGGTGCGTTCGACCAAGAAATCCAATGTGTATGGTGTAATTTTCAGACAGTTAGACATGCCAATAGGGTTGCGCCCTTATTCTTCAACCCCCAAGTTAGTCACATGGAAACACAATGTCCATGGGGCATGATTCAGAGGCCGCGAACCCATCGTGCCTACTCCTAGACACATTATGGTTATGGAACTCAGGGTTGGGCTTGGGAAGGGAGCCACATGCCCGCCCCTCTCATTTATTCCACCAGTTGTCACATATAGAGAAAGGATACTTTTGGTCAGGGCGAGGGCCAGGTACCTCATGCCCTACCCTCTTCGTTTAACACATGGTCACATGATAAAATATCTGACTTGGGGATGGGTCCATCAATTGCGCTCATCAGCGTGAGCCTCTCCCTAACGATGACAACACATCATTAAAAAAAAATGTGGTCCATTATGTATTAATAAGGAAATATGATGGTGCAATGGTGAGGCATGTGACTTGTGGCAGTGAGGTCATAGAGTTGAACCCCGGGGAGGTCAATTGATTGAACAAACAAAATTTTTTCACTGAAACTAAGCCATGTGATCACCTTCCATAGGGCCACATGGCAGACTTTCATTGGGCCCCATGGTGGCCTGTTATTTTCCCAACCATAATCCTTTCAACAAATAGAAACATGTCACTTTTCCTCATGTGATTGACATGTTTGACAACCGTACCTCCTATTCAGCCTACGGAAATGAGCACTGCGTCATTGTATGGTCTATCCAATCAACCCTACAAGTTGATTTATTTACTCTTTGCCAAAAAAATCAGAACACGATACCTATATCATATGGTGTCGAATTGAGGCGATTCAAGAATAGTTGGAATCATAATAACAAGATCTAGGATTTCACGCTAATTTTGGGAGAATTTGATAACTTTGTTTTTAAGCATATTTTTCATCCCTTAGATCACTTGAGGATATGGAGTTGAGTTTTTTCAATGCATTACATAATGTCTCTACACCTGTGCCATTTTATGTCATTGGAACATTGTACATTTTTTCTTTTAAACCCTGTTTATTTTATATTTTGACGTTCTTCCCACAATCCACACAGACATTATTTTCGGTGCAGAAAATTGTTAACATAATTTGTGCTCGAGATTATGCACTTATCCATGTTTTTTTTCATAATATCCATCATTACTTTCATTCTCCAAATAATTCTACATAAACATTTGAATATGATGCGATAAAAGAGACTCCATCTGTGGTGGATGTAAAATCCATCGACTTTTAAGGGCCTATTGTTGAGCTACACCTCTAGGGTATGTCAAGATCAATTTTCTAAAATTTACTTCATTGGAACTAACTAATTTGTGGATTGCACGTCAGGGAAGACTAACACAAGATTTCCAATCAAAGCTGCAGCTTAAGATATTTCAGACAAACAAAAAGGGTCCTAATGTCGTTCCTAAGTATATAAAGAAGATGGAAAAGGAAGTTAGAAAAATGGTACTCATTATTCGACATTAAAATCTCAAGTAGATATCTATATTTTCCATTTCTTATGGTATATCTCACTAGATTACTCTATTTTCCTGGAAATTATGAGAATGAGAAAGAATTGTATGCAAATTGTTTGAAACTCACCTCAGACATATTTAGACATTCCAAAAAAATATTTTCACTTCCAAGTGACAAAGATATGATTAATGATTTTTAATGCTACTTGCAATGAAAAATGGATTTTTAGGTATCTATGCCTTACTTAGATACATTTGAATGATTTTTTGCAAGAAACAAACTAAAACATAGAGGTCTCAAGTGAATCTATGTTTTGCAGGGTGGATTATTCTTATCTGTGATGATGTTAGGTTTCTATTCAAATATCTTTGTACATAAGACCAATTTCTTTTTGTTGTGGGAAGATACACACAAAGTAATGATTTTCCTCCTTAGCATCAATGGTATTCCATCATTGGCCATGTTCCTTTGTAAAGGCATAAGCCTTGATGCTATCCATGCGAAAAGTACACATATGTCAAAGGAATACTCATGCTCTCATACAATATTTCCTAGAAGTACACATTAAGTTCTTTTCTGATCAAAGCAACCACATATTTTCCTCTATCACTTATAAAAATGGAAGAAGTAATATCATATCAATAAAAGAGGACTTATTTGCATGAATTCTAATAAATAAAAAATAAAATAAAGATTGGATGTGCATGAAGGATTTGAGACAAACTTCTTTGGCATTTTGAACAAAACTTGATTATATTTGTTGTCTCATTTGCGAGAAACTATGATTTATATGTAAAAACGTAAAATCATGGCACCATGGAGGAATATGGCATTAAGCATTGAGATGAAGATGCAAATAGCAGAGGATGAAGAACCAAACGATTTAGAAGATATCTAAAACATTTTTCTGGATACTTTTTTGGTGTCAGGGAAGCCATCATGCAAAAGGTCCATTCAAATAAATTACCTTTTGGTTTACATATCTCAATTCATAAGATATTTCCTTGTTCTACATTCCCGCCAAGCTATTGTTATTATTTTTACATGTTTTTGGACAAATTGTTGTGTTGATGGTTTAATTTGCTAAGAGCATGCTACAACCTTGATATAATAAACAATGCAACTCAACAACCTTTAGGAAGTGGCTCTTAATAACTCAATCATTACTTGTTGCTCCAAAATACATCCCTATTAATATTGTTTTTGCAATTCCTACTCATAGGCTCATTCACTAACAAAGTTATGACGGGGGTCACTCAGACAAGGAGATAATGGAGAAATATGGTTGTATGAACTATGGAACCACATGAGAAATTTACAAACCAAAAGTATACCATCTAAAATATAATGTTCATTGTTATGTTTCTAAATTTTATATCTTCTTTAAGGAGGAGATGCCCAAATCACTCCAATCTAATTTTTCTAACGTTATTTGTTGTATTTTGGTCCTTATTGGACATTAATGGCACACTTTCCTTAGGAACCAAAACGTTCATCGTTACGTAATCACTTCTTATCGCACAAGGAATAAGCATATTCATGATGCATTTTCTCTCTCTAAAGGACATTATTAGGCCTAACCTTGGAAAATTTGTGGTTGTGGATGATGATGGACCCTCTTATGATTCAGATGCTAGCAAGTATGTTGATGGAGAGATCTTGGCATGGTCTACAAGTGAGGGAAATGTTTGGCACAATAGGTACATTCCCAATCCCTAGTGTAGATGTAACAAGAAGTGATGATTAGTTGTCCTTATTTTTGTCCTAGTAGTGGCTAGCAATAAGGAAACTAGCTCTGATCCTATCATGAAGATGATAGAAATTGCTAGACAAACATGGTACTATGAGACAAACATTATGTCGTTGTGAAACAACAATATAATACCCTTGAGGATTTAAGAGACTAATCCAAGATCAAGATCTGCAAAGAGTGAGGAAGAGATTTTTTTTGTATACAAGAATCCTAGGTTAGATTTATCATTTGTGTTAGGGATGAACATATGGTTTACACCATCTTCTTGTATGGATAGTGACACATAACACCAGGTTTGTTTCACTACATCCTCTAGCTAAGGACACAAATTATATGTAAAGAATCCCATAAGGGACGCATCTTCTCATGATATGGAGTTCAGGTTTTTCAATGCATTACAAAATGTTTCTGCACTTCTGCCATTTTATGTCATTGGTGCAAATGTATATTTTTTCTTTTAAATAATATATATTTTATATTTGGATGTTCTTCCTACTATGTGTGTGTGTGCAAAAAGTTGTTAACATAATTGGTGCTTGAGATTATCTGCTTCTCCATGCTCTTGTTTCATGATTTCCATTATGACTTTTATTCTCCAAATAATTCTACATAAATATTTCAATATGATGTGAGAGAAGAGACTCCATCTATGGTGGATGCATAATTATTTTACTTTGAAGGGCCTTTTGCTAAGGCTACATCTCTAGGGTATGTTAAGATCGATTTCTAAAACTTATTTCATAGGAACTAACTGATTTGTTAAAATGTACTTCATAGGAAGTAACTTTTGAAGGGAATTTTGCTAAGGCTACAGCTCTAGGGTATATCAAGATAGATTTCTAAAACTTCATAGGAACTCACTGATTTCTTAAAATGTACCTCATAGGAACTAGCTGGTAAGAAGATAATCCATTTTGACGTGAGTCTTAAAGGAGATAAGACCACATGCAAGTTGTGTTGATTTTGGTGTAACAAAAGTTCCTCAAATGAAGTACACCTAATCCTAAGTACATTCATTGTTTGTAGCAGAGCTCTTGTGGAAGGTACTTGGAAACCTTAACCTTCATTTTGAAGAAGTTGAAACTATTTCTTCAAACATGGAAAAATTTATGATCTTGTATTAATGGACGAAAGAAGGTGAAAATGGAAAGTGATTTTCTTCAATGCTTTCTTATGTATGTTGCTACCTACAGTACACTAACCCAACATTTTCCACATACCAATTAAAAAAAAAAGATCCCAACCTCTTTTGCTACCAACAAATTTTCAAAAAAGCCATACAACCATAGACTTCCATGTATTGGAAAAACTTTTAAAAAGCGATACAACCATAGACTTCCATGTATTGGAAAGCATTGTGAGCAAAGTCGTAGTACAATCCAAACTATGTCTTTTAACTATGCCACATGATCCTTACATGGTTTTATCAATATATTAAATATTTACACCCAAATATGCCAAGTAATTTGCTAGATTAAATTTATGCACCAAGCGTTTTCTTTGCCAAGACAAGCATATGCTTCCACCTCTATTCAAATATTATTATATAAATAAAATCCCTAAGCACTACTCCCACGCTATAAAATATCTATAAGTTAAAATATAGCTGAGACGACAATCACAATAACGAGAAAGACTCAGTGTATGTAATTGGTTAATCTTTGCTTTTAATTATCTTTTTCCTTTTAATGAGACGAGCAGGCTCCCAGGTCATTATAGTACGGAAATCCAATTAATTTATTAAATCTACAGATAGTTGACAAGCCATTCATAATAAACCCAAAGTGATAAATGTATTGACTAGATGTAATAGTTTAGCCTACGTCATAGCTTTTCTGATTTAGATCCTAATCCAGTAATTCTTTCCTTATAAAATTGCTATGATATTTTTCATTATGTCCAATAAATAATGTGGATAAAGATTCCAGCGGATGGGATTGGAAGTTGGCATCTTGCCGTGTGCTATTGATATATTTGCATGGTTTCCACTGAGTGTACCCCTAAACTTAAGAGAAGATTCGGGCAATGCTCAGCATTTGACATTTAGGTAAGAAACAAACAAAAATTAGATGAATATCAGGGTTGTTGGGTGTGATTCATGTTTCACCAAATCATGCAATGGTAGAGCAGTGCACGTAAATTCCTGTTTCCGCCAAATTTGATCTGAATTTTAAATTGTGCTGGAATTCACCATGAAATTATATAAAGACTCCCATCATTTTGGAAATCTTTCACATCGGAATATCAGCCATTCAAGTTCTACATAGACTTCGAATGTCTGTAAACAAACAAATTAATATTTAATAATTATTTTTTTTATTTCAGCAGATATGTCATTGCAGATCAATTCTATTAAATCTAAATAAGATACATAAAATATAAGCAAAAAGGATATATGTTTTTTGAAAAGCAAATGAAGGGATGAGAAGAGAATTTATTTTTTTAATATAAATTTGAAAGAGAAGGATTAGAGTGTGTTTTTTTTTCATATAAAGAAGTAATGTTTAGCTATTTTTTTAATTTTGTGGAGGACCAAAAAATCTTCTAAAAAACATATTGACACCTAATCAACCTAAACTTCATATTAAGATGAATTCACATGGACCGACCAACCATTTATATGAAATTGAAAAAGTATAAACTGTGATTTTAAATGTTTGCACTGGTTGGAGTGAACATTCTGATTTTAGGAGTGCCGCCATATTATTTACTTGATAATAGAACAAACTCCTAACTAACTAATCAAGCGATCCCTTCGTCCTCAGATATTCCACACCATCATCGAAAATCTGGTCAATGCCAAATTTGGAAGAGAAACCGCTGTCCACCAACTTCTTCGACGAAGTGTATACCTTTGGGACCGGTGGCATATCCTCAAACCTGTTCAAGCAATTCCATTAGTAGTTATTAAGAAATGCTAATAGAGAAATGTCATACTCTACAGATAGTCATACTCACTGTGTTGTCACATTGTACTGCGTATAGCGTTTGGATAAGTAGTCTGCCAGCTGTGGGACGGAGGTGTTGATGGGGCAGCAGAGGTAGCGGCCATGTGCAGAGGGGTTTTCCATCAAGAAAATATGAGCGCTGGATACGTCCTCTACGTGTACCAATCGAACGACGCCGTATTTCATCTGTATACCCTTCAAAACTTGTATGTTTTGTTGGTTGCCGGTGAGGAGGGAAAGGGTTATCGCTACTAAGGCGGGAACGTTGGGCGTAATGGGGTCCACCACAGGGCCGATCGTTACCACATCCAGCCCTGGATTTTCTTTCTCGTATTGCAGCGCTGCTTGTTCTGCAAGCGTCTTGGCAACCGGATATGCCTGCACAATTAACCATTAAACACTGTCACACATTTCATTGGTCACCAACACAGCAGTACCTGCGAAATCTTGTAACGCTTTAAAATTTTTGGTGTATGGTGGGATAAGAGTTATTTATCTTAATGTTATGGTTGGCTCATAAGATATCTAAAAAGAATTGAGCAAATGAGAGTAGGTAGATGACCTAATATTATCTTCAAGGAAAGAATGAGTGAAAGAAAGAAAACATGGATGAGACAAAACTACACATGGATGAAAAAAATAGAATATCTATCTCAATGCTTGTCCCACAAATAGCAAGGAGCTAAAGAATTTTGTTATGGAGAAGTTTAGTAAACAGTTAAACAAGTATGGGGAAAAGAGTTGGGTAGAAAGAAGAAGTACTACATTGAAGAATTCAACCCTATCTATGATCTCCAACAAAAAGAGTACATTGGAGCTAACATTCCGTGGAGGGCAAAGGTTCTTATTGCTCTCATCTTCCTTGTGAAACAGGACAGTGGAAAAGGCCTAAAAAACTTGGGAAGAAGTGGAATTGGAATGTGATGCATTCAAAGACATCAAAGAAAGTTATAAGAATATGTTACCATCGGTTTCTTGGCATTGACTTTTCAGCGATGAGACGGTTGGAAAGTTGGGTCAGCTCATCGTCAATTTAAATAAGAAAATCACTGAAATGCAAAAAGCTAAAAATATGGAACTCATAGTCCCATAGACTATATTTTTAGTGTCGTGGACCTTAAAATTTCATTTCATTGCGCCATAATTAATAGTTTTAAAATTTTAAGTGTGTGTGGTGGGGGCATGTGTTATCCAGTTTGCTAAGCTGCAGTTAATACCCAACTGCTGTATATCTGCATAGTTGAATAATCTATTTGCTTAAATTTAAATGTGAATATATATAACTTCTTTGCTAATTAACTACCAGGGTAAATAAATCTAGTCTTATAGTGGCTCTGGTGGGTACTAGGTAGTGGAATTGGGTATTAAGTAGTGGAATTAATGGACTCTTTGGAATTTTCCGTGGATTTTCTGACTAAGTAAAATTTTAATTTGTGTTATTTAAACTGATTTCTTTAACTCTATATAAATTCAGCATCTTGAAAAATCCCTAAAACACTTGAATGGTACAAATTTTATCCATAAATCTTACAATTTTAATAATTCTCACCAAATTTTAAACAAATTAAATCATAAAAATAAATCAGAAAACCTTTTAAAAAATCACTATAAAAAAAAACTGTCTGAACAGCAAGCTAGGTAGTTATGAATCTACCCAAGAACGAGGATTTTTAGCCCGAAAGAAATCCACGTCTGTCCAATGAGTTTCATCAATCCTCTGATACTGCTGCTCCGATTCGTTGACCAAAACCGCTGACCCAGACGATGTGACCACCACACGCTTTACAGTGTTGGCCTTTGTGCAAGCTCTCATAACATTCAGCGTTCCCTCAACTGCCGGCTTTATCACATCGTTCTACATAGTACACAGTAGCAATTTCATGTTGCTAAATATGAATATCCTAATACATATATGTGAAGCGGCGGAGTTACTTACCTCGGATCTTTAGGGGCAAAGTCGATAGGACTGGCCACAAGAAAAACGCCATCACAGCCGTTGATGGCATCATCAAAGCTGCATTCTTCCAGTAGATCCGCTCTGAAGAGCTTTAGTTTCTCCCCAGCTTCTGGAATCTCCAGGAGATGTTGCACCTTTGCCTTGTTTTCTGTGGCCACCCAATGGTAGAAATTAGCCACAACCCTTT
Organism: Pinus albicaulis; assembly: GCA_034641835.2. Classification (NCBI taxonomy): domain Eukaryota; kingdom Viridiplantae; phylum Streptophyta; class Pinopsida; order Pinales; family Pinaceae; genus Pinus; species Pinus albicaulis. The sequence goes on along the minus strand of CM076578.1, from coordinate 1,246,465,059 downwards.
TCTCGTTACAGTTTTGACATATATTTGTTAAAAATTAGTTTCAGTAGGCTTGAAGTTCAGTGTAATTTTGGTCAAATTTATATCTATCCCCAAAAAAAAAAACTGAAATTTGTGCAGAATTTTGCGGGACCAAATTCCAACAGCAACACAAAGAGAATGAGATTGACGTTCTGTGAAAATTTTCGCAGTTTTATGTGTACTCAGAAAGAGTGAAAAAAATGAGCAGAAATTTTCGCGACCGAATTGCAACAACCGAAAGAGGATGAGATTGTAATCACCGGGGTCGCGCACTGTAGCATGGACAGTGTAGCCCTTCTCCAGTAAGCGCCTGACCAACCAGGAGGCAACGTAACCTGTTGCTCCCGTCACACAGACAATGGCTAGTTTACAGTCTTTGCCACTGATGGCTGCAGCGGCCATTTTGAGGAGATTGAAATAACAGAGACAAAGGATGAGAAATAGGGGTTATACGTTTCTCTATGAGTGCGAGAGAGAGATATGAGATCGTCTACATTCCTGAGGTTTTCGTCGGTGCCTCGAGCGAGCTTGTTAACCTTGAAAGGACTCTATGCTCGAAAATGTGTGTTTGTTGACTTGACGGAAACCGGGGTTACCAATTTGAACATTTTATTACAATTTTTTATAATAAGTATATATATCTTACCAATATCTCAAGGGATTATTAATATTATAATCAAAAGAACTAATAATTTTAAGGGTCTAATATTATAAATCTAAAGAATTGGTGAAGGCAAAGGAAAAATATTAAAAACCTAAAAATATTAAAAATCTAAGAGATCAAGAAACCCAAAGGATCCATATTAAAAAGAGAAGAGATTAATAAAGTCTAGAAATTAATATTTTAAATACAAATGAAGGATAAACTCACATGATCATTAATATTCTATATGGAAGAGAACAATGAACAATTAACTTTAAGATTGTTAATATTATAAACACAATGAATTAATAAACCAAAGGATTAATAAACCCAATGGATTGATATTAAAAACCCAAGGAAATAATAAATCCAAGGGATCAATAAGGCCAAGGGATTAATATTAAAAATACAACAAATTAATAAACCCTAAGAATTAATATTTTAAACTAAAAAACCTAAGATATTAGTAAACCATAAGAATCAATATTTTAAACTCAAGAGATTAATATATCCAAGGAATTATTAATATTATAAACCAAAAGGACTCATAAATCGAAGGGTTTAATATTATAAACCAAAGGAATCGATGAACCCAAGGGATACATATTAAAAACCTAAGGGATCGATAAGGCCAAGGTATCCCCTGAATGCGGGTGATCTTTAATGCAATGCTAGCATGATACATGGGCTCTCCAATGCCACACAGTTGTCCTCTCCACGAGGTAGCACCTGCCCCAGTCATGAGAGATTTTAAGATGCCTCGTTGGTCCACACCCTGGAGCTCTCCTCAAAATTCAATTTCGTTCGATGTGCATTCACTCCAGCTCGTCCAACTTGCAGAGCGCTCTCGCCATTTATGGGAAATGGCATAGACTCCAGCCAGCGATTACCCCGCGCCTCCCTCCGTCTTTCCCCCAAGCTTCTACTCTACAAGCTCCACTCTTGGCTCTACTGGTCCTTGTTGTGCCTCCACCCCTCACTCTATTGTTCAATCTCCCTCCGCTCATTCATTTCACGCTGCATATCGCTCCACTGCTCGTCCATCTCCCTCTGCTCACCCGCCTCATCTACATTCTTAAAATTATGTTGATACCATGCCTCACCGCCACCGAATGCATTGCCGCCGAGGAGGAGGCAGAGGTTCGCCCTCTCGCCCTCCAATTTCTGCGATGGCAGAGCGCTTGGTGGATTTTTCAGTGGCTATGGAATCGCCAGAGGTCTATGACCCACAGCTCCTCTTATCCCATTTCACATTTCGAATTATGGAAGCTCAGCCAAGAAATTCTGGCTTGGGGTCTAGGAAAACGCTGCGTAAATGCACTCTCTCTCATTCTTCCTCCCTGCAGCCTAGAAAAATGGTGGCTCTTCCCGTCAAATGCATGGAGGAAACCTATGACAGCAGCAACTTAGCCGAAGGTGACAGGCATTCAGACAAGGTAGAAGACATGAGTGCTCGTTCCAATTCCACGCTAGAGCTGGACCCTCGGCTCTCCAAGAAAGAGGGTGACCCCTCTGACTATGGGTGCTACATAGTGGAAAGACTGCCTCGTGAGCAGCTTCAGGATGCAAATGACCAAAACGTATAGCCATGGTTCCTCTTTCTCTAGTTTTTTCTAGCTTTAATATAGTTTCCATGTTTATTTTCATTCTCCACAACAAACTTAGCTACTGGGATTTTCTGTTTAAGGTCGGTTTCCCCATTAGGGGCAACTCTCTCTATATTCTGTGGACTGCTTTATGGACTGGTTTCCCCCAAAGAGGAAGCCCCATTTTTTATTTTTTGAATTATCTCTTTCCCACCGGAGTTGGCTAGCTCAGCAACCCCGGTCTAGAAGCTAGACTATACCTCTTTGTAATTTTTGTATTATATAATAGAATCTAGTCTTATGCAAAAAAATAAAAATAAAATAAGGCCAAGGGATCAATATTAGAAACACAAGAGATTAACAAACCCTAAGAATAAAGTTTTTAAACTCAAAAACCTAAGAAATTAATAAACACTAATAATTAATATTTTAAATTCAATAGATTTATAAACCCAAGACATTATTAATATTATAAACCAAAAGAAGTAATAAACCCAAGGTCTTAATATTAGAAACCAAAGGAATTGGTGAACCCAATGGATAAATATTAATATTATAAACCAAGAAATTAATAAACCCTAAAAATTAATATTTCAAACTCAAAAGATTAATAAAACCTAAGAATTAATATTTTAAACTCAAGAGATTAATAAACCGAAAGAGTTATTAATATTATAAACAAAAAGAACTAATAAACCCAAGAGTTTAATATTACAAACCAAAAGAATTGGTGAAGCCAAGGGATAAATATTAAAGACTTAAGGGATCAATAAGGCCAAGGGATAAATATTAAAAACACAAGAGATTAATAAACCTAGGAATTAATATTTTTAACTCAAAAACATAAGAAATTCATAAATCTTAAGAATTATTATTTTTAACTCAAGAAATTTTAAAACCAAAGAGGTTATTAATATTATAAACCAAAAGAAATAATAATCTCCAGGGTTTTTTATTATAAACCTAAGGAATTGGTGAACCCAAGAAATAAATATTAAAAACCCAATGGATCAATATTAAAATTATAAGAGATTAATAAACCCTATAAATTAATATCTTAAACAAAAAGATTGATAAATTCACATGATTATCAATATTATAAACTCAAGAGAATATTATTAATCTTAAGATACTAATATTATAAATCTAAAAATTTGTGGGGTTTTGGTTAAAGAGTTCAATTCCCTTCCTAATAGACTGATGTGATGTGATCATTGACTTATTGTATTATGGGAAATATTAAATACAATGTTGTAAATTGATTATTATTTCTTTTTCATTTTGGGTATTAAATAACTTATAATTTAATCTCAAAATATCATAATATTTTTATTCAATAAATACGATAATTATAATAAATTACTACTATATTTTACTATTATATATATATATATATAAACAATATGATACCAGATAGTGTAATGGCATATTATTATTTAAAAATTTTGACTTTATTAAATTAAAAAGAATAAAAATAAATTTAATGTTAAAATAAAAATATTTAATAATTAAAATAAAATTAAAGTAAAATAATTACGCCGTAAGGCGTCCTTATTTGAAAACAACTTTGCTGATGTGCATCGTGTCATAATGTGAAACCCTTAGATTATATGTTAGACGATTCAAACATTTTCAACCCTTGATCCAAAAGTTAGTTTACAATGCAGTTATGAAGGTAGGGCATTGGCCGACCTGCACATTCTCGGATTTCAAAGAGGCATAGGGTTTTTGTGATGTCTGTGTGTTGATAACAGAGGTTTGTTTCTTAGCTCGTTGTGAGCGTGAGCGAGAATGGCAGGCAACTGCGCATCTACACAGTTTCAGGTAACCTCATCGTGGGACGTCCTTCCTACACAGTTTCAGGTTAGTTTTCCATTTGCGAATTTCTTGATCTGTAACTGTTTTTCTTGTAGATCTATTGTTATCCTTCAGGGCACAGGATTTTCATTACCCTGGTTTTCAAGGGTTACTGAAATATGGTTAGAGGGTTTCGCATCCTTACGGAAAAGTAAGTAAACGGTTGTGTGTAGGTCGAGCCAACATTGGCATCTTCTGGGAAAGATTTTGGTATCGGAAGTAGAACTGAAGAAGGGGAGAACGCCTCTTTGTTAGGCAGGATAGAACCCTCCATCTCCTCCCAAGACTATAGTCGGTCTGCCTCTTCAAATGTAAAACCCAAAGACGAGGGTTCCCGCACTGGCTCACCACCGTGGCGCAGTGACAACAAGGATGGCCACTATATGTTTGAACTTGGAGATAATTTGACACCTCGATGTAAGTACATGTATTTCACCATAGTGTTATTGATTTTGTTTCCGATGGGTTTTATTCCTTTCGGGAATCGGGAGTCTTAGATCTCAAGGAGGGTTTCACTGTAGACATTCAATCATATTTTATAAATAGCCCCTTTATATGATCTATTCTACTAATCTGGATAAAATATCTTGTTGTTCTTTTGCAGACAAAATACTCAGTAAAATGGGTGAAGGTAAGCATTTAGGCATCATGGTTTGTTGGCCTTTTCTTGTTATTGAACATGCCGCATGGTTTTCTTGGGTCAGTGAAATATGGTTAGAGGGTTTCGCATCCTTACGGAAAAGTAAGTAAACGGTTGTGTGTAGGTCGAGCCAACATTGGTATCTTCTGGGAAAGATTTTGGTATCGGAAGTAGAACTGAAGAAATCTGGATAAAATATCTTGTTCTTTTGCAGACAAAATACTCAGTAAAATGGGTGAAGGTAAGCATTTAGGCATCATGGTTTGTTGGCTTTTTCTTGTTATTGAACATGCCGCATGGTTTTCTTGGGTCAGTAAAATATGGTTAGAGGGTTTCGCATCCTTACGGAAAAGTAAGTAAACGGTTGTGTGTAGGTCGAGCCAACATTGGTATCTTCTGGGAAAGATTTTGGTATCGGAAGTAGAACTGAAGAAGGGGAGAACGCCTCTTTGTTAGGCGGGACAGAACCCTCCATCTCCTCCCAAGACTATAGTCGGTCTAGCTCTTCAAATGTAAAACCCAAAGACGAGGGTTCCCGCACTGGCTCACCACCGTGGCGCAGTGACAACAAGGATGGCCACTATATGTTTGAACTTGGAGATAATTTGACACCTCGATGTAAGTACATGTATTTCACCATAGTGTTATTGATTTTGTTTCCGATGGGTTTTATTCCTTTCGGGAAACAGGAGTCTTAGATCTCAAGGAGGGTTTCACTGTAGACATTCAATCATATTTTATAAATAGCCCCTTTATATGATCTATTCTACTAATCTGGATAAAATCTCCTGTTGTTCTTTTGCAGACAAAATACTCAGTAAAATGGGTGAAGGTAAGCATTTGGGCATCATGGTTTGTTGGATTTTTCTTGTTATTGAACATGTCGCATGGTTTTCTTGGGTCAGTGAAAGTCGGGTGTTATTGCTCTCTCACGGGTGCCTAAAAAATGTGACCTCACCTTATGGGTCAGAACACTCTTAGCAGGGGGGTTATGTCTGTTAAGTTTGGGTTGCGGTTTTCTTCCCTGTTATGTCGTGGTGGATGGCTGGGACATTAAGGGTTTCAGTTAGACATTTTTTTTTGAATTCTTGAACGTGCATTGGATAAATTTTATTTTGATGGGAGCATGACCAATGCTTACAGGAACATTTGGTCAAGTTTTGGAATGTTGGGATCGAAAATCAAAGGATCTTGTGGCCATCAAAATCGTCCGTGGTTTACAAAAGTACCGAGAGGCCGCAATGATAGAAGTTGATGTGCTCCGTGAAGTTGGCAAATATGACAGAAATGGCACACGGTATGATAGTATGTTTTCTGAGGTTTACTTTGTTGTGTTATTTTAATATGCACAATTTAATAGATGGGCAAGTTGGGTAACATGCCGTGATAATTTCTTGATTTATATCATTTTTATTACTTGTAAATGATTGCCTGAGATTTGTGCCCTTCCCCGATACAGTTGCGTGCAGATGCGCGAATGGTTTGACTATCGGAATCACACTTGCATAGTCAGTATTATATAGTAGTTTATATCTTCATTTTTTGCTTTGATTACAAACACCTAAGATTATTCAAGGTTATCTACACGGTTGTTAGAGTGTCTTCAAGGTTGTGCATGGATGTAAAAACAGGTCTTTGAAAAGCTTGGCCCAAGTTTATATGATTTCCTACGGAAAAACAATTATCTCCCATTTTCCATTGATCTCGTACGGGAGGTTGGAAGGCAACTGTTGGAATCAGTAGCATGTGTGTAGACGATGCTGGCACTTACACCTTTACTTTTGCACTGGGAGGGCCTAAACATTTAATTTGATTTCATAATGAAGCTTTTCTGCTGCCTTTAACTATATTGATTTATTGGTCATGTTAGCTCACGATGGACTGGACTGGTCCTTCATAAGTGCTCTTATGATATCTATCTAGGATTTTCTTATCCTAATTTTGCCAATGATCTGTGGCAGATATGCATGAGTTGAAACTCGTTCACACGGATTTAAAGCCTGAAAATATACTTTTTGTTTCTTCAGACTATGTGAAGGTTCCATACTGCAAGGTAGATTGCTGGCGTGTATTTGATTATGATTGAAATTTCCATGGTTGGCATAATATGTCGATAAGGGTTAATCAATTGATAATATTGCTTTGTTCAAGTAGATAATGCCAACTCGTCCAGCAAAAGGTAGTGTATCAAATAACATATTCTTTGTTTGATTTTTATGCCCTCCTAGTGTTCACAATCGTCAAGATTAACATTTCATCATGAATTTTTGTCAAGGAATCAACTCTAATAACATGGTTGTTGTTTAAAAGGGTGTGAAGGGATCTTCAGATGACTTTAAAAGGTTGCCAAAGTCAAGTGCAATAAAATTAATTGATTTTGGAAGCACCACATTTGAATATCAAGATCACACCTCAGTGGTCTCTACAAGGCATTATCGAGCTCCTGAAGTTATTTTGGGTGAGCATAGAAATATTGTTCTACGGTTTAGCCAACAGTTTGAAAGGACCAATGTCAATTCCATCATGTTCAATCCATGCCCCTTTTTATTTACAATTAACGTTTCTCAGCAGGTTTTTAATGGAACCAACCGTTGCCATCATTTCAAGGATGGGCAATGTTCTTGTGGAGACTATTGGTGATACTAACTGGAAAAAATATACAGATATGATTAAAACAATATTATGTGGACAGTTTTGTAATGGTTCCATGATGGGGACTTTATATTTTTTTAGCAGTGTCTGCTGAGAAAAATCAGATAATTTTGTTAGGTCTTTTGCCTCTGTAAGAGAACTTTGCAGCAATCGAAAGTAGTTCCTCATGATCTGCAGTAGCTCGATATTTTGACCTTGGAAGAGAATGGCAATATCGGGCTCATCCCAGAAGACGGTGGTAATATATTGTAGAAGGCTCTCCATATGCCTCATGTAAATCTACAGAATGTGACGGTTATGGTTTGTGGAATTAGTTTGTCAGGGTATTTAAGTTGTCATCTGGGCACATCAACTTGTAATTTTTTATACTCGAGGTTTCAAATATTCTGTCTTTACAGAAGAAATACCCTACCAAATGTTCTAGGTCTCATGCCACCGGCACCTGGGGTCAATACCTATCACAAATATTGGCATACAACTATCACCAGCACAAGTCATATGTCAAAGCTATTTTTACCAATTCTGGTTTTCTTCCTTACATTTGCTCTACTGATTGCTCTGTTTATTGGACACTCTTCATTGACTAAGAGAATTGCAGGCACTTTTTCACTGGGAGGGCTTAAACATTTAATTTGATTTCATAATGAAGCTTTTCTGCTGCCTTTAACTATATTGGTTTATTGGTCATGTTAGCTCACGATGGACTGGACTGGTCCTTCATATGTTAGCTTTTATGATATCTATCTAGGATATGCATGAGTTGAAACTCGTTCACACGGATTTAAAGCCTGAAAATATACTTCTTGTTTCTTCAGACTATGTGAAGGTTCCATACTGCAAGGTAGATTGCTGGCGTGTATTTGATTATGATTGAAATTTCCATGGTTGGCATAATATGTCGATAAGGGTTAATCAATTGATAATATTGCTTTGTTCAAGTAGATAATGCCAACTCGTCCAGCAAAAGCTAGTGTATCAAATAACATATTCTTTGTTTGATTTTTATGCCCTCCTAGTGTTCACAATCGTCAAGATTAACATTTCATCATGAATTTTTGTCAAGGAATCAACTCTGATAACATGGTTGTTGTTTAAAAGGGTGTGAAGGGATCTTCAGATGACTTTAAAAGGTTTCCAAAGTCAAGTGCAATAAAATTAATTGATTTTGGAAGCACCACCTTCAAATATCAAGATCACACCTTAGTGGTCTCTACAAGGCATTATCGAGCTCCTGAAGTTATTTTGGGTGAGCTTAGAAATATTGTTCTACGGTTTAGCCAACAGTTTGAAAGGACCAATGTCAATTCCATCATGTTGAATCCATGCCCCTTTTTATTTACAATTAACGTTTCTCAGCAAGTTTTGAATGGAACCAACCGTTGCCATCATTTCAAGGATGGGCAATGTTCTTGTGGAGACTATTGGTGATACTAACTGGAAAAAATATACAGATATGATTAAAACAATATTATGTGGACAGTTTTGTAATGGTTCCATGATGGGGACTTTATATTTTTTTAGCAGTGTCTGCTGAGAAAAATCAGAGAATTTTGTTAGGTCTTTTGCCTCTGTAAGAGAACTTTGTAGCAATCGAAAGCAGTTCCTCATGATCTGCAGTAGCTCGATCTTTTGACCTTGGAAGAGAATGGCAATATCGGGCTCATCCCGGAAGACGGTGGTAATATATTGCAGAAGGCTCTCCATATGCCTCATGTCAGTCTGCAGAATGTGACGGTTATGGTTTGTGGAATTAGTTTGTCATGGTATTTAAGTTGTCATCTGGGCACATCAACTTGTAATTTTTTATACTCGAGGTTTCAAATCTTCTGTCTTTACAGAAGAAATACCCTACCAAATGTTCTAGGTCTCATGCCACCGGCACCTGGGGTCAATACCTATCACAAATAGTGGCATACAACTATCACCAGCACAAGTCATATGTCAAAGCTATTTTACAGAGGCATCCTTACTGTCCACCTTTGACAACTATATTTTGTCATTTTTGGGCCCTTTGCATTCTTATATATGTTAGATATTCTCTTATATTTGACCCACAACTACATCAATTCCATTCTGTCTTGTAGAAGATTTTATTTTGGTTTTTCTATAGTTTCTATGTCTCCAACATTCTTTTAAACAGCATCAGTTTTTGTTGTTTTGGCTATCTGTATCCTAATTCCTTTATATCTATTTTTGACAATCAATATCTTAATTTCTCTATTTAACATCAAATTAATTACAATTGATTTCTTTCTAGCTTCTTCCTTACGGTGTTTCCTTTGCAACATTAGGTGCAATTGCTAGTATATTTATTTCTCATGATTTATGGCTTTCCTAATAATAATAATGTTATATGAGAAGAATTTTTCATATTATTTTTCTCTAATGTAATTTATTTAAAAACAGAAAATGTTAATGAATTTTCCATATATAAAAAATATGAAGAGTCAATACCAAATTTGAGAATTGAAAACTATTTATAACGCAAAAGATTCACACAATGACTATCCCTTCACTTTCACACTCCTGCCATTATTGCTAAATGTGATCTTTAGTTTCAATTTTTTTTTTATTGCTATAAAGGTTCTTATAATTCCCTTCATCCGCATTAAGAAGCTCATAAAATTTCCGGTAGAACACTAAAATCATGAATTATACATTCTGGGATTCTATGTGAATCATGTTTATTGAAATGCATTTTATCATTTTAGCAAAATTGTTGGGTATGTTTGTCTTATTTGTATAATTAAAAAACAATTTCGAGATAAATATTTTTTCATTTAAAGTTTTTGTTAATGGTTTTTGTATGTTATTTGGTATATTATGAAGCAGGATGGATCGTATACACACCAAAGATGAGATTATGGGGGAAGTTCTCAGACATTTTTCGTCCTTTTACAAAGTTGATCCGAACATTTCACATGAAAGCTAGGAATGGGTTATCTAGTACATGCCGCATATGTTTGACGAGGAGGCAATAAGACACCTAAGTGCACCAATCAGAAGAGAGGAAGTTTAGTTAACAATTAAATATTTTTCTCATTACAAATGTCCCGGGATGGATGGATGGCCTGTGGAATTCTATACATATTTTTTCGACTTAATGGCCGATCAAATTACGGAGGTGGTAGAACATGCAAGAACATCAGGGCATATTCCGAAAAACATGAACTCAACCTTCTTGGTGCTCATTCCAAAGTCATCGGATCCCAAGTCTTTCTTGGATTACAGGCAGATTGCATTATGCAATCTTATATACAAGATATCATCCAAAATCATAGCAAACAGAATGCGAGGTACTTTGTCAAAGAACATTTCCAAGGAGCAGTATGGTTTTCTGCAAGGACAATCGATTCATGATGCTATTGCTATAGCTCAGGGAGCTATGCACTCTATGCACACTGGTAAGAGGGAGGCTCTCATTATGAAGATTGATTTATACAGAGCTTATGACACTGTTGATTGGTCATACATTCGTGTGGTGCTCCTTAAGATTGGGCTTCCGGTTAACATAATTAGATGGATAATGGCATGCATAACATTTGCTGCATATGTTGTCATTGTAAATGGAGTGCCGACGGAATTTTTTGGAGCTGAAAGGGGAATTAAACAAGGATGCGCTCTATCCCCCCTCATTTTTATCATGATCATGGACGGATTTAGCAGGCTTATGCAGATGACGGTATCTTTAAATTTTATATCTAGACTCTCCTTCTCAAAAGAGGTATGTATCACGCACTCACTTTTTGTGGATGATCTTTTAATATTTTGTGAAATTATGCGGAATCAATGGTTTTATATTAATTTCTTGCTGATGCGGTTTAGGAGGGCGACTGGAGTTAGTATAAACAAGGGGAAATCCTTCCTTATCTCTGAATATGGAGATGAGGGGGAGATCAATTTTATTAGGGATTTTCTTGGTGTTCACATCAAGAGGGCATAAATCAAATTCTGGCAAATTTCTTATAGGGTGGTCCGGGGATGCATAACAAGATTCTTGTTAATTTTTATCATTTATGCACTCCCAAAAAACAGGGGGGATGGGGTGTATTAAATATTCGTGCTTTCAATTCTACCTTGCTCATTAAGTCACTATGGAGGGCTATCAGGGGTAATGGAATTTGGAATAGCATAATATCTGTCAAATATCTGCACGGTGCAACTCTACAGGATCTGTACTCTGGGCACTTCCACATGGCAAGATGCATGTCAACCATATGGCTGGGTTTCAAAAAAAAACTCAATATATTTGCTGGAAGATTAGTTTGGCGATTTGGAAATGGTTTGAAGATTGTATTGGGGGCGGATAGGATATACAGCATGAGTAAGGATTCACTTCCCACATCAAGGATCATACACAGACTTGCACATAGAGGAATTTTTTGTTTCTACCAAATAATTCATTATTGGGCACATGGGGCTCCCATTCTGAAATCTGCTTCTTTACTTGGACTCAATGGGGAGGATGTCGAGGATTGGAAGATATATATTCAGATCATACAGGCTGCTAGCTTATGCTATAGAGACGAGGGTGATATGATCACATGGGAGGGCTCTATAAATTTGAAGTTGTGGTTGTAAAAGACACATATGCACATATTATTTCTTTGTCTGCATCGAAAGGAATATCCACAGAGTTCTGGCCTTTCTGGAGACGACACATTCCTACAAAGATCTTATTATTTGGTTGGTTGGTCTGGCGTGGAAAAGTCCTAACATGGGATTCCCTTATGCGTTGTGGTTTTCAGGGGCATGGGAGGTGCATACTATGTGGCTTGGAGGAGGATACAGTTGCTCATCTATTTTTCGCATGCCCCATAGTACTTCGTGTCTGGAAGCTCTTCAGCCCCCATTTCATTGATCCGACATGGATCCCACAGGATTTCATGGAAGAAATTCATAGATGGGAGAAAATACATGGTAAGTTTCATGATCTTCCTTTTTTCTAATATGGGAAGTATGGTTGGTGCGAAATTGGATTATATTGAAGATATGGTGTTCTCCTCTGCACAAATACATTCTGCCATCATAAGATGGATCAACCATCGAATGCCGGTTCGTGAAGGCATTGTGGATGGCTCACATTGGTATCGATCCCATTCCATTGCACTTCCTATGATTTACTTTGATGGAGCTTGTCAGGGGGGGATAATGGGGTGTGGTGCATGGATTAAGATATCGATGGATGAGCGTATCCATGTTTGCTGGAATGGGGGTCAAAGTAATAATATTATGGCAAATATTATGTCCCTCTAAGGGGGTCTATATGCAAGTCTTTTTCTTGGCATATTGGATGCAAGCATATATGGTGATTCCTGTATCATCATTGAGGCGGTGGTTGGGAAGTCTACACTTGGACTACCGGGTGCACAGGGATGGCTGTTGAGAACACAACGGTTATGGGAACAGATGCAGAAGCCATCTATAAATCACATCTACAGAGAAATGAACACTAGAGCCGATGGCTTATCTAAAAAGCGCATTGAAATGAATTTCGGTATAATGATGGCCAAACAATACAGGAATGGTCAGTGTGTATGGTCTAGTGAGATCCCTATTCCCTAGTAATGGAGGCATCGTCGGCAAGAGAGCGGGATTTAGATATGACTGGTTTCATTGCATATATCTAATGTTTTTGTTTTAATTTGCAGGTATTATATGGGGAATGACTACAAGCGAGTCGGTTCCATCTCCACCCCTTCGTTTCCGCACTGGCAGTGACTTGTCTCTTTTGCTGGTTTTATTTTGGAGGTGGCGAAGTATGCATATGTGCTGGAATAGTATTTTTCTATGGCAGTATGTCCGTGGGCGGTGTATGCAAGGACATTTTGACGATATGCAGCTATTGTTGCCTTGTGTGGTGTCGTATGATCCCTATCCGTTTTGGGGATGTGCTGATTATATGATTTCAGCATATAATCTTTGTTATGTTATTTTCACTGTACATTTTTGTTTTAACATGGTAGCTATATATGGAATGATGTTTTCTTTGGGATATTTGAAAATATGGGTTGATATGTTGATACCTGTATTAACTATATATGCCAAGTTTTGGGCTTCATCAGTGTTTGGCTTTTGCACTGGAACATGTACTGTTTAGCTTTTGCACTGGAACATATATTGTTTATATATCATAATAAAACAACGATTTTTTTCTTCTGAAAAAAAATCATAAAATTAAGTTTTTTTTTTTATAATAATTGACTTTTTATGTAAATAAAAGAAAATTCTCATAAAAAAAATGTTTCAATTTATTGTTGTTGTTATTTTCCAACATGAGAATATCTTTATTTGGGTATGGGCTTCCACTATTAATTTGTCTTGCTTCTACTATTGATTTTTATTTTCCTAGGTCAAGCTATTAGTTTTCCAATTATTAATTTTCTTTGGTGAAGTTGTTAGTTCTCTTAGCCCTAAATTATAAACCATAAAGAAAATTATAATTATTTGAATACATAAAGAAAATTATAATTATTTAAATATAAATTTTAATAAATTGTAACTACCTTATTGTTTATAAATAGAATAAAATGTTTATCCTATCTTAAAAAGTAAAAATAAGTATCTATGCAAATTGTAATCAGGAAAATCACCAACCACAATTGTTGTAAAATTATTTTTTCACCTTAAAAATTGCTTAAATAGTTAAGAAAAAATATATTAATTTTTTTAAATTATACTTTTTTAACAAGTAAAATATCATGTCAATTCATTTCGCCAAATGTTCCAAATGAATATGTTTTCTTATATGACCCATTCTATGGGAATAGGTGCGTTGCAAGCCTAGTTCATTGTGGTGCCGAATTCTTTTACGTAAGTGTGGGGGAATTGGAACACGTTGTTATATGAAGAAAATAAAACAAGGAGTCACTGCAGAAGAAGTCATTAAAAGATAAGTTATGTGCGTGAATTTTCTGGAAAAAGAAATTTCATCGCTAGATTAATTGTGTGAAATGCACAATTTATTTGCATAAAAAGTTACATCAACCTTGTTATTGTCTTAAAAGGGTTTGTTTGGTTTTCATGCATAAAATATGAATCAATTATTGAAATTTTCTTGAAAGGAATGCATGAAAACCTTCCACATAAAAAATAGAGAAACCATGTCATTTTGTCGAAAAGATTCATGGGCATAAAAAATAAAAACCAATTTTTTTAAAGAAATATATGTTTACATGCATTAAAGTAATAGTTATTGCGTAGATTTATTGAAAAGAAATATTGTGCAAAAAATAATAACTATTATGTTAGATTTATTTTGGAAAATATCATGCATTTTCATGCAAGATTGTGTTAATTTTCTTTTCAAAAGATCATGTATTTGCATGCAAGATTGTATTAGCTATTTTTTGGAAAAGATTATGTATTTGCGTGCCATATTGTGTTAGCTTTATTTTGGAAATGTTATGTTCGAACTCGTTGATGATGATTTTGATCCACGATCCTTTTAGGCTCAGTCCTTCCTACTGGTGGCACACGAATACCTGCGGATGATCAATAGGAAACAACAAACACAATCCAATACAGAATAATCATTAAACATTAGCTATCTAGCAGATCAAGGAGTACCAGAATATTTGCATAAAATATTAGACAAATATAGAAAGCACACATCATATGTTTTATTGATAAATATGAAAGGAAGAGCTTACAACCCAGGCCTTGATGTTAGAGGCCTCCCTTTGGTGAAAATATGAGTCCTTCACCGAATCTCTAAAGCATTCCTTCTCCTGAACAACTTAGGCATTATCACAGTGAAAGAATGAAAAGGGAACTATAGTTCAAACCAACCCAACAATGACCAGCCAGTAGTGGAAGGATGAGGACCAATTTATAGGAAGGGAAAAGAGGTTTGGATCCCATGAAAGGACGAGGAAGGTCCACTTTGTAAGGGATAAACCCCCATGGATGAGATCAAAGCTCTAAAATCAGAGATCTCGACTCTATCAGAGCCATTTTACAATCAACTCGCCGCCCTAGAACTTCTAGAGGTTGAAGCTTCTCCTCCATTTGAGGAAACACTGCCAGAAAGGAATTAGCACGGTTTTCCAAGAAACAAGGGTGCTGGCAGTACTAAGCTAGAACTGTCAATATGACATCAGCGCGAGCATGAAACTAGGAAACATGTTGACCAAGAAAACTATGGTTTTGACCAACTTCCTTGAGTAATATTCCAAGGTGGTTTTCTTTGAGTCTTCAGGGGATATCTTTACATATTTTGCATGGTGGAAACATTGCACAGAGTCCGCCATGAGGCACTTCAAGATCAGGGATGGGAAGAGAGCATGGTGGCAAATTACTGTGTAAGAGATGCCCCCCTAAATCATGAAGGCAGAATGGGTAGTGATGGCTGAAATGTTTTATGAACCAAGGAAAAGAACTCAAATCTCCTCCGGGAAACCTGCCAAATAAAACATAATACAATATATGAAATCTCTAGTATGAATATTCCTAACCACATAACTTTGCACTAGGCGTCAAATAACACATGAACCCATGACTTCGTTTCAACCATCAATCTAAAGAGATCATAGAAATGGATTCGCTGTATGGACACAACCATCCACCTAGATAGGATCATGAATACTCAATAACTCCCCGCAACCTGGATCAGAATTAGATGTGATCTAGGGTCTTCAACATGATTTCAATCAACCCAATGTATGAATCTAGCCATGTGAATAGATGTGTTGATTTTGAAAATGGTAGAAACCACATGGTTACTGGTAAATGATGAAAATCGTTAACAGACACGAGAGAAATGACCAATAATAACGATGGCCCTCAAGTTACCACAACATAATCTACAAATATCAATGAATGTGTTGAAGTCGAACACTTACAGAATCATTCGATCGAATGCCAATGATGTGAACCTATCGTTGAACATGAAAAACTTGCCATTGAGGTATGCAAACTCCAAGGTAGTGAAAATAAGTTTCTAAACCACTTGGATAATGAGCTGAAGTCGAAAGGAAGTGATTTGTTGAAGGACGACCATAATTATTCCCACATCATCGACATGAAACAATAGATATCTCAAGATGATAGGAGTGATTCAGGATTGTAACAAAGGAGGTCAGATAAGCAAAGAATGTTTGACAAGAAGGACTTCTCTAAAACATATTGATGAAGCGACTCCGAAGTGTGGCCGCATTTGACTCAAATGGGATCAGAGGTTGTGATGAAAAAAATGGTGATCGAATAGGAGCCAAATGGATTTCCAAACCCACGGGGGAAAAACGACAAATGAAGGATATTCCCAACCCGACACAAACTGGATATGAGTGTCATGCTCAAGAGCGACAAGATGCCCAAAATACACATAAGATGTCACTTTCAAATTTCTCTCGTTATTGTCAACAATTACCTCTTTATTTTTGATAGCCAATGTGAAGAGGATAACATATACTGAGTGTGTAAGTTCATTCTTTGAATGAATCCATCCTAGTAATTTTAACGAGCCCTAGGAAGGAAGAACTCGGCCTTGTCATGGTAACAAGTCTTTCGCCATTTAATCTTTAATGAGTCCAACGAACGGGTAACTCAGTAACTTTTCATGTTTAAGGAGTTTGAAAATAAACGAAAAGAAAACTTCATCAGTCCCTTTTCGTAAATCATATCTCGAATCCGAAAAGGTAGAAAATAATATCCGAGAGAACCTCTTGACCATGTTCGATCAAGGTATTCTTTTTTCGTAAATAGTAAACCTCAATCTGAAAAAGGGGTAAATGTATACTGAGATTACATCGATTCATTTACTTTAACGACTTTGAAATGACAAGTACTCGATAATATTTTCATTTTTTGAGAGTCAGAAAAGCGCTGAAAGTTGACTCCAGGGGGGGTTCCTTTTTCGTTTATTTTTATTGAGTCTAAAAAAGACATAAAATAAAGCTCGTTTGCATCAGAAATAATCACCAATAGTGTAAAAGTCTTGTTACTACACAAAAACGGAAAATATCACTAATATTGAGGAAAAACAATAAAATAATTCCGAAAATATTTCAAAAATATATAAATAGACCAAAAGTAAATTCATTTTCATCTTTCTAGTTTGAGTAAAGTGGAGAAATGCATTTTATCCATTTTCCCTCTGAACTTCAAACCAGTGGTGCAGCCGATCTAGGACACCATCCAGTGATCCATCAGCGCTAGGTAAGAGCTCAAACCCTCCTATTCATTTTAATTCCATTCTTTGAGTGTTTAGCTTTAGAAATAGAGAGATTGGGGGAGGATTTCAAACCTCAAAATCGCCTACGGCCAGCGTGGGTTCGAGCTATCAGACCTTCACTGGTCACGCTTAGCTCGTTTGGGTAGTGTGTCGCGATCGCCAAATTAATTCGGACAATTGCACTAGTTGTGGGGAAGATTTTGAAATGAGAAATATACCCATTTCCAATGGATTATTACAAAAAATACTCCGATGAAAGCTCCTAAAATGTCTTTTGAACATGTTTTTGCAGGTGATTTTGGTATAGATGGTCATCTAATGGAAAGAACGAGGCCACGAGGTGGAATACCACTAAGCACTCCAAGACTATAATTGTGTAAATTCATTGCACAATTATGGATTACTGAAGTTCTTTCAAACATCAGGGCTAAGAGCTCAACTAAAGTTGCTTCAATATTTGATTGGACTGTGGGACGCAGATCGTTAGATGTTCATAATCATGGATGAGGAACTGGAATTAGATGTCATGGAAATATATTTCATCACTAGCTTATCCATGAGAGGGGAGAGAATCCAACTCTCTGGAGCTCGCACATGAGGTGAGAGTACCAGTATGCTTATCCATAGACACTGTCCTGGGGCTTGAAAGACTGAGAACATGAAGATAGAGATATCATCTATCAGATTTCTTACCTTGTGCACAATCTATCACTGCATGACTTGAGTGGTTGGAACCTAGGCATTGCATGAGGCAACGAAATCCCAATTGTAGTATGCAGTCCAATGTCTAGCCCCTACTATGTTCAAATGGTGAGAAGGGTTATTGGCTAACATGAAGAGCCAATTGACCAAGTTTAAAACGGGCCAACTGAAAAAAATTGGGTACGGGTCCATTTTGGTGAACTTTTTCTTGGAGATAATACCTTTTTTCCAGTATCAACGATTGGAGATCCATGATCCAGCCCCGAGGGACCCGAGACTGATGAGGTGGTGTGAGATCATGCCTTGTTATGGTGGGGGCTACCAAATGCATTTACCTACAACGTTTTTCAGCTGGTTGCATCGTCAACTCATCGTGGTTGAGGACTATGCATATGCAGACATCATTTCAGGGGATTTCCAGATCTAGCCATTTCTCCAGGCACATAGTGGACTGATGTAGGTAAAAATTGTTTTTTTTTTTTTTACTTTTTGAATATTTTTGTCATGCATTATGAGATCTAAACTTATGATTTTTTTACAGATATGGGTCCTCAGATACCACCAGGCATGTCACTGATCATGAGGAGGGTATAAGCCCGCCCAGTGGAGGCTGTCCCCTACGAGAATGGATGGGATCCCTTATCTGAGTTAGAGCATAACTTGGTAGGCCTTTTGAGAGGCATCACTGAGTATGCTACCTTTGATGATATTCCTCTTTGCTTTTAGAGGCATACAGTCGAGGTTCCAGGCATACTACGTCATTTAATCTAGAGATTGATCTGAGCGGTCACCTTCTATCATGAGCACCATGTGGGCAGATAACAGCCATGTTTTTACATTTTTTTACTGATGTACGCTCAGAGAGCCATTTTTGTCACAAAACACACATTTTTTGAGATTTTGATGTAACACACTTGGCAGACCTGATATATATATGTGTGTGTGTGTGTGTGTGTGTGTGTGTGTGTGTGTGTGTTTCTATAGCTACTTGTGTATCATAATGATGTGATGGTTTTTACATGTTACACATATGTCTATCTAATACATGATTTGCTAATGTATCTATTAATGTGTTTAAACGTCTTCGAATATGTTGATATGTAATAAAATCGAAATGCCTCTCCAATAATCAAACACACAAATACATACACAAAAATTGAGGATTTCACACAGAATAATGGCCATTTAATTGTAACAAAACGAGTTGTGAGTCTAATTTAGCAACCAAATCTCTAATTCCAATATCAACTGCATCCAATAATAGCTCCATAATCGCACTATAATCGACAGTATTGTTATTTTTTTGACCCAAACGAATACGTTGTAAATTAATCAACTCGCCATCATGGGCAAAGAGTGCACATGTAGTGGAAGACAAGTTCTGTGTGCCACGGTAAGCGCCATCAGCAAAACCGACATAATGATTCGATGACATCTACAAACCAAGTGGAGCACAAGGTGAGAAGAGGAAACATGTTTGCAAAGCAAACAATCACACCAAAAATCCAATCAAATCACACTAATGAATAAAAAAATAATGTAAAAAGAATCACACTCATGATTAAGCGTAATACTTCTTTAGACCGAACCCATTTCCGGGCTTATCCAATTGGTTTCCTCTGTACTTTGCTAGCTCATAGGCTTCTCTTTCCAATACTTGTTGAATGAAATAGGGCTTGTGCCACATTGGCTCAAGTTTCCCAACTCCCAATTTATCGTGGGCTTGGTCGTAAAGCAGGACCATGTCACCTTAAAACAAAACGCGAGGGCGGACAGATTTTTCATATTGAGCTTTAAATCATCTTTTTTGTGCTTCAATGACTAAAGAATCAAGTCTCTGAATCTCATCCATACGCTTGAGGTAAAGCAACCGTTCCTCTTCTAGGGAAGTACTAGGAATTAGTTCGACGGCCAACTTCAGTGAAGGAATTTCACACTTGATCGAGATTTTGGCATTTATACCATACACCAATTGGAATGGTGTGACTCTAGTGGTTGTCTTAGCGGAAGTTTGGTAAGCCCACAGAACCGAAAAGAGCATGATATCCCAATCTTGTTTGTGTTTCCCAATGGTCCGCTGAAGCATGGTCACCAAAAATTTGTTAAAAACTTCAATCTGGTCATTGGTTTGTGGATAATAAGGACTGGAGCTATTGTGATGTAACCCCAACTGAGCAATGAGCTCTGTCATCATATGATTTCGAAAATGAGAGTCATAATCAGTGACAATTTCTTTCGGGACACCGAACCGAGCTATGACATGATTTAACATGAATTGCACTCCAGTTAGTCCTTCATTATCGTATGTAGGCATTGCTTCGACCCATTTAGTGACATAATTGATGACAATGATAATACAACCATGCCCCTCGCTCAAGCGAGGGTTATAGGTCATGAAATCTATGCCCCATTTCGCAAAGGGGCCGATGGTCACAACCAGGTGCAAGGGTTAGGGTGCAACATGTTCTTTCCAAGAGTATATTTGGCAATCATGACATTTCGTATCGCAACAATGTAGTCTTTAAAGATAGACGGCCAAAAACACCCTGCGCGCAGGATTTTTGGGTGGTAACATAACTGGACATGTGACCACCGCAATCCCCGAAGTGGCAGTCATTGAGAAATTTCTTAGCTTCCTCAAGAGTTAAAAATCCATGGAGGACAGAGTCAACACCAATGCGAGATAGAGTGTCTTCAGTGATACGGTAAGGTTGGGACTAGTAAGGAATCCATCATCACTTAGAGTGTGATATCTATGGCCAAAATTTTTGGGTCTGGAGATAAATGATGATGTATCCATACCATGGATCAAGAGTACTGATGAGAAAGTGATTCATCAGGAATCGACTCATCAAGAGGAGTGGGATCAACCGCGGTAGGAAGATCACAAATTAAATCTGCAAATACAAGGGATTTATTACACTTAGAAGCAATGAATTCTAAGTCAAAATCTTGAAGGATGACAATAAATTTTGAGTAATTTCTCCCAAGAAACTGATGCATGAGAATGTAAGTCAAGGGGTTGCAATAAGAAATCACCAAATTTTTACGCAGGAGAATGTAATGATGAAAATTATGAACAACATGGACAATAGCCAACACAAGTTTCTCTACATGAGCATAACAGTTCTCAGCATCAAAGAGATTATGGCTCAAGTATTACACTACATGCCCTTAACCATCGTCATCATCCTGAACCAGAACCATTCCGACAGTGTTGTCTGCGGCGACCAAATACATGCAGTAATCGCGGTGACAATTAGGAGGGTGCAGTAGAGGAGCTTTCATGAGGGCTCGTTTCAAAGCATTCAAAGAGCTTTGGGAAATTTCCTCCCACATGAATGGCATTCTATTTTTCAATAAATGAGTAAAAACTTTGGCAAGATCAGCATAATTTAGTACGAAGCGACGGAGAAAATTGGCTTCCCCTGCAAGATTTGCAATTGATGAATAGAAGAGGGAGAGGAAAAATGATGATTGCCTCTACTTTAAGAGGATCGATGTGGATGCCTTCTTTGGACACCATGAAACCCAATAGTCGATCGGATTCAACACCTAAGACACACTTATGAGGGTTCAACCTGATATTATAGTGTCGACAACAAAGAAAGATGGCATTCAGATTTTCTTGGTGATCTCGACATTTCGCGGAATGACTAGGAAGGTCATCGAGATATGGCTGAACTATGTGCTTGATCTCATGAAAATCATACAACATACCTCATTGGAAGGTGGCCTCGACATTCTTCAAGCCAAAAGGAATCTTTTTGTAGGAAAATGTCTCGCATGGAGAGATAAACGCGGTTTTGTGTTGATCAGCTGGAGCAATGTTAATCTAATTATAGCCAGAGAAACCGTCCATAAATGAAAAAATCTCACTCCCGACGCACTCATCAATGATTTGGTCGATAAAATGAGTGGGGTAATTATCCTTAGGAAACGCTTGATTGATATCATGGTAATCAACGCAAACTTGGATGGTCCCTTGTTTCTTAGTAATAGGAATAATATTGGAGACCCAATTTGTCAATGGTATGGGATAAATAAAACTGGCTTTGAGAAATTTTTCAACTTCACCCTTTATGTCAGCAGCCTTTATTGGGCGCATAGGACAAAGCCATTCAAGAACAGGCTTCGAGTCCGGATAGGTAGGGATTTTGTGCACGGAAATACTCGAATTAATCCCAGGCATCTCTTCGTATGACCACGTGAAGACATCGTGGAATTCATGGAAAAGCTCTTTGTAGATCTTGATCTCATTCGAAGAACAACATGTACTAATGTGAACATTATCGACAATACCCAATTTGACAGAGATGTTGATCAGAATGGTTGGAGTAATATTTCCCATGTTCCCTTCATATAACACTTCATGAATCAAGATAGGATTCTGAAATGGGCCAGTCGGTACAGATGAAGCATGGGATTCTAGACAGGCGGAGATGTCACATAGGGTTGGGAGAAACGAGGAACGATGATCTCCATCATCCCATGGGGTTTCTTCGAGAGATATTACCTCCACGATAATTTCGTTGGTGGGGAAAGTCTTATTCAAGGGATCATCATATTCCCAAGAACCAAACCAAGGAGACTATGCATAAGTGTCTAGAGAAGAAACCAATTGGTCATTGGTTTCAAATGCAGCCTCAGAAGCCATAAGAATACTCTGATACATTTCTTCAACATGGCTCAAAGGTATAATGTCACCAAATATTTTAGGTTGATCGGGATTGGGAACCATCCATGGATCACGAAGAGACGATATCATACTAATAGTGGAGACATTCAGAGGTAGGAGTGGAAAAAATCCCATGAGGGACGAGTCTTTGAGTAGACCCAGCCCTATGTTCTCATAAGGGGTAGTGGTATTCCCAACTTGTAGAATTTTTCCCATTGAAGAATCAGAGGAAAAGAAAGCTAACTGATCAATAGTCACAATTTTTCCTTGATGAGGAAAGAGGAGAACACGAAAAAGGGTGGAGACCATGAAAACCATAGTATGAGTCCAAATGTGTTGAAGAAGGAGATTATAATTCAAGTTGGCGTCTACCACCTAAAATTCTAAATTTACCTTTTTTCCCTCCAAAAGGATGGGAAATGATTTTAGAATACCATACAACTGAGAACCTCTACCGTCAAAAGCTTCCAAGTTATTCGGGGACTGGCTCAATGGAGGTGATCCGATGACTTTGCAACAAGTGATAGACATGAAGCAGGTCGAAGCGCCTGCATCAAAAACAATCCTATGAATGGTTTTCCCCATCACAGTAACTTGAATAAAAAAATCCACTTGATATGAGAGGCGAGGAATAGAGTTTTCATTATCGAAAGTAATAAGATTGGACCTTGATTTTGGAGATGACAGTGGGCTGAAGGAAGAAGCTACAACAGAAGGAGCAGCACCTGTGGATGAAGTTTCGGAGGTAAAACTATCAAGGTTAGTTTTAAGCTCAAGTTGAAGACTGAAACATGAGTTTTCTACCTATGATGGCAGTCTAGTAGTCGAGACTTTGATGGACTAGATTAGAAAACTAGACAAGTATTTCGAATATTAAGAGATTGAAGATGATAACCGGGTAAAGTTTTTTGTAACTAGGTTGAAAGGCCACATTGCATTGTGGTGGGACAATGTCCAGGCTGAAAGGAGGACAAAGGGGAAACCATTGATTAAAATTTTGGATAGGATGATATCCAAGATCAAGGGGATTTTTTTGCCAGAATACTATGTTCCATCGCTCTACATATAGGTGCATAACCTTAAGCAAAGGATACTAACCGTTAGAGAATATACTGAGGAGTTTTACAGGGTGAGTTTGAGGGTAGGTTATGTAGAAGACACCCCGTAATATACAACAAGGTATATCATGGCTTGAAGCTAGAAATTCAAGATGAAATCAACATGATTTCTCCTCGGACGATGGAAGAAGCATACAAGAGAAGATAATGAGGAAGTAGAATTCAAAGAAGAGGTCATGGTTTTAAGGGAAAATAAAGTAACTCCAGAGGAGGAAGACCTTACCAGAGAGGTAGGGGAAGAGGAAGAGAGACTACTTACTAGTGCTATAGATGTAGAAAAATGGGTCACATATACTTTGAATGTCTCGAGAATGAGAAAGGAGGATACAAATTTGCATACGTAGCTTATTCAGAAGCATCAGAAGAATAGGTACCTGTGGCCAAAAATCCACCAGAAATGGGAGAAGCCTTAATGATGAATAAGGTCTTGCTGAATCCAACCAAGGATATTGTTGAACATGTATAGAGGAAAGAATTGTTTAGGACTACTTGTAATGTGAGAGGAAAATGCTGCAATGTGGTGATTGACAGTGGGAGCACTGACAATCTAGTTACCACATAGTATTGAAAAGGTTGAAGCATCCAACACCATACAAGGTATCATGGCGACATAAAGGTCACCAATGGTTGGTGAGTGAGCATAGAAAAGTGGAGTTCTAGATAAGGCGATATCAGGATAAGGTAGTTTGTGATATCATACCAATGGATGTCTGCCACCTTCTTTTGGGATGACCCTAGAAGTTTGATAGGAGAGTGGTGCATCATGGAGATAGAAACACTTATAAGTTTTAAAAGGATAGAATCAAGCACACCCTTTTACCTTTGAAGGAAGAAAGTACAAATGGGTCAAGCAACTCAAAATATTTTTTATTGGGAGGAAATGAATTTTTGCAGCAAATGAAGGAGGAAGAGTTCAACTATGCAGTGGTCTATAGGCCAAAGGTAATACTTATGCACACTAAAATTACAAATTTACCTATTGAGATTCAACATATGTTGTATGAGTTTACTGATATCGTGGTAGATGACTTGCCAAGTGAATTTCCACCTAATATAAGTATCAAACATCACAGAGACTTGATACTAGGTGCAAGCCTTCTAAACAAAGTGTCCTACCAAATAACACAAAATGAGAATGAAGAGATAAGGCAGTAGGTTCAAGGAATTCTAGACAAAGGATTGATAAGAGAAGGCTTGAGTTTGTGTGGTGTCCCTGTGGTGCTTAGCCCAAAGAAAGATGGGGAATGGAGGATGTGCATAGATTCCAGGGAATTAATAAGACTACAATTAGGTATAGATTTCCATTATCGGGGATGGATGACATCATGGAATTTTTGAGTGGGGAAACCTACTTTTTAGAGGTTGATTTAAAGAGTAGTTACCATCAGATTCAGATAATAGAATGGGATGAATGGAATAAAACTTTCAAGACCAATAATGGACTATATGAATGGATGTTCATGCCATTTGGACTAAAAAATGGGCCAAGTACCTTCATGTGGTTCATGAACAAGGTCTTGAAGGAATTTGTTGGTAACTTTGTTATTTTCTATTTATGTGATTTTTTTATTTTCAGCCAAACAAAGGAAGAACACCTTAGGCATGTAAGGCATGTGCTAGAAATGTTGCAACAAGAGAAGATTTTGATTAACCTGAAGAAGTGCACTTTCATGAAGTCTGAGTTGGTATAATTATGCTTTTTCATTTCAAAGCATGGGATGAAAATGAATCCAAAGAAAATAGAGGTAGTTGTGAGTTGGCCTTCACCCAAGAGAATTTTCAAAGTTAGGAGTTTTAATGGGTTAGATATCTTCTACTAAAAATTCATCAAAAATTCCAATGGTATTTATGCACCCATCACTGAGATAATAAAGAAGGATATACAACCATTTTTTTGGAAAACAACGACAAAGAAAATATTCCAGCTCATAAAGAAAAATAGCATTGATAAACTATTGTTGAAACTACTAGACTTCAACCAACTTTCTCAAGACAGATGTGATGCTAGTGGTACAACCATTGGAGAAGTATTGAGTCAAGAAGGCAGACATGTTGCATATTTCAGCGAGAAGTTGAATGAATCAAAGAAGAATTACAACTTTTATGACAAGGAATTCTATGCGGTGGTCTAATAATTGAAGCATTGGAGGCACTATTTGATGCCTATGGAGTTTTTTTTCTCTCTCATAATTATGCATTACAATATAATGTAATATTTCTTAAACATTTTCACCTTTGTTCCTACAAATTTTCACCTTTGTTCCTAAACATGTGAGTGGACAAGAGAATAAGGTAGTCGATGCTTTGAGTAGGAGGAGTTGATTATGCAGGGGTACCATGTACATATATAGGGTTTTGACTATTTGAAGGAATTGTATGGGGATGATGTTCGCTTCTAAGAAGCCTTTGAAGCGTGTACGAACCCCGTGATCAGAGATAACAACCCATGGAGGGAGTTTATGTTGCAGGATGGGTTGTTGTTAAAAAATAGTCAGTTATGTAATCGTCGTTGTTCGATGAGGGATAATACATGATCCAAGAAAAACACAATGGAGGATTGGCAGAGAATTTTGGTGTGGACAAGACACTTAGATAGTTGGAACAATTCTATTTCTGGCCAAAGATGAGAGCTAGTTAATAAATATGTGGGAATATGTAGAGTGTGTCAATATGTGAAAGGAAGGAATCAAAATGTTGGGTTGTATACTCCTCTACCCAGTCCGAGTAGACCTTGGGACTAGATGAGTATGGACTTTGTCTTGTGTTTTCTGAGCACACAACAAGGAAAGTATTCTATACTCATAGTTGTGGATAGGTTTACGAAGATGACTCACTTTATGCCACGTTGAAAGACTAGTGATGCTACACATGTGTTTAATTTGTTTTTCAATGAGATTGTCTTATTGCATGGTTTTCCAAAGATCTCATTCCTGACAGGGACACCAGGGTCACGGAGGACTTTGTGGAAGAATCTTGGGACGAAATTGAACTTAATCTCATCCTATCACCAACAATCTAATGGGAAAACTGGATTTGTTAACAAGAGTCATGGAAATATATTGAGGAGTCTCATGGGGGAACATCCCAAATAATGGAACGTGTTTTAGCTCAAGCTGAGTTTGCATACAATGATTCACCAAATAGGAGCACTAGGAAGAGTCCATTTCAGATCTTGTATGGAATGCATCCCAGAGGAGTCAATGAGATAAGATATATAGGAAAATTGGAGCAAAGGAGTGCTTATGGGGAGGATTTTGCACTAGTAATAAGTGAATTACACGAGGAAGTAAAAAAAATTCTATAGGATATCAGCTACAAGTACAAACAAAGAGTAGTTTTGAGAAGGAAAGAGGTAAATTTTGAAGTATGGGACATGGTCTTAACACATTTGAGAAAATAGAGATTCCTAAGAGGGGAGTATAAAAACCTCAAAATGAAGAAAATAGGACTTTTCTGGATATTCAGAAAGATTTCTACAAATTCCTATGAACTGGAGTTACCTAGGGCCTAGGTATTTCACCTATCTTCAATGTGGTTGATTTATATCCCTATAAAGCTAATGATGAGGATGACACTGTAGTAAGTGGGAACAATAAGAAATTCACTGAAATCGTTGTGTAAATCAGATGCCTATGGTCGAGGATCCAAAGGTTGAGAGAGAGTCTTGGACACTAGAGTTGCAAAAAACACCAGGGGAAAGGAGTATTTGGATTTTTAGTGAAGTGGAAATACCGTATGATTGAGGATTCTACATGGACTAGTGTTACAACTCTACAGAAGGAATGTTTTTTTATCAAGGACCTTATGAGCAGGAGCTCATGAGTTTTTTCCTTTTCCTAGGGAGTTTGATGCAGGAGCATTAGACCAAGTTCGTGGTGGAAAACGAATGGGGCATGACAATGTGGTCGATTGGCCACATGTTGGGCTGGAAAAGTCAATTTTGTCTCCTTTACTGAGATTTTAAAGAATGTAAATACCAAATCTGAATAAGTTGTAAAGTCTAGGAAAAAAAGAGTAATTTTCCTTGTGTCTTTTCGACTTCCCTCAACTAGAGAGAAGAGGAAGCGAAACAATTGCCAACGATATGCATAAAAAGAGCACCACTTGTGATGAGAGGGGGATGCTTCTCTTGCCTCGATCTTTTATCTGTAAATAAATAAAAGCAATGTGTAGCATGTTTATCTCACAACTCTGCGTTTGCGGCTTTTGTGTTGTTATCCTTATGTTTTTTAATCGTATTGGCATTTGATTTTACTCTAGAACCCGTGTGCACAAAGCCTGTAGGCTTATGTGCTTACAACTACTCGATTTTTGAGCTGGGGATCCTTATGCGCATTTGTTTTTGAGACTCAAACTGCATATTTTGTAGCATCTATATTTTTTGCGGGTATCAACACGTTTCATGTTGATTTGTGGGTCCCATTGATCTGAAATAGTGATGCTGGAGAAGGAAGAGGCGGGAGGGGATCATTGTTGATCCAGATACCATGGTGAATCGAGAATCTCGAAACTTGAGTTTCTGGTGTCCTGGATGTTGTCACGAGTATTTTCTAGAAGCCAAGCGTAACCATTAGTAGAAGTGAAGAGGGAGGCCATTACCAAGCGTAGGGACATGTTCATAGGTGAAGAGTAGAGCCTGAAACGAGCACCAGTCAGTGTCTTTACCCAGCGACGAAAACAATGTCCAAGGGCGCTACAAAACATTTCGCAACACGCTACAAAAACATTTCGTAGGGCCTCTAATAGTATGTTTTTTCACTACGTAAGAAACCATTTTTGCTTCCGGTTGTTAGTTGTCATCATCATCTATCTATATATATATAAGAGTGTGTTATCTATATATATATAAGAGTGTGTCAACTTGTAGTTGAAAACATATGGAATCACACATTGCTCTCCCACTCAATTATAAAATGTGCATTTGTATAATATGTAAAATTAATATGTTTTGATAGTTTTTCGTAGTGTTAAATCCATTTATATAATAAAAATACATTTTAAATAATCAAAAAACACATTCTATTTTGATTCCAACCATAATCCCATTATTCCAATTAAAAAAACCAAAACATGTTACACAACACCAACAACAAAAAAAATATATATATATAGGCGGATCAATTTCTATACCTCCCAAAAACGAAAATACAACGAGCTACGTTTCTAACCCAAAATAACGACTCCAAATGAGTTGGGTAATTAAACTGGACGGTTAAGAGAAGCAATGGAATTCTCTGGTGAAAATTTTGATAGTATCCTATGGGTTCTTAATTGCATCCATTATATTTCAAAGTCATGTCTAGTTATTTTTTCTTATTTTTCAAATTAAAATTTGACACTGCATATTTTATTATTAAAATTACTTTATATAATGAGATAATATTTATTTTCATCCTAATACGAAATTCATAATTATAACATAGATTACCTATAACCTGCATGTGGTTTGATATAACAAATATTTCATAAATATTAAAAAAAAAAAAAATTCTGAAGTACAACTTGGATCATAGGATTTCAATTATTTTAAATGTGTGGATTGAGAATTTTAATTACGCCGAAGGAGTTTATTAAGGGGAAGTTACCTTGCAGCCCTTCGTCTCTCCACAACCTATAAACTAACGCCAAGTGTTTTTATTATTTAGCTTATTAACAAGTGCCATATGGAGTCGTCTAACGAGCCGGAGGAATTGCCCGGACGGTCAAAATTGGCCGGAATCCGGGCCAAAAAAATTTAAATTTTTTTGCAGAAACAGTGTTTGAATCTTGATTTTGACATCGGAAATGGATTCAGCACCATCAAAAACCTGTAGGACACCCAAAATATTAAACTTTGATAGTTATAACATGGATTTAGAAAAATTCCTGCCGGATTTTCTGAAAATCTTATCGGATTTTCTGAAAATCTTATCGGATTTTTCATGATTTTCAGGGCGATTCCTCTGGCTAGTTAGACTACGGCGTGCCATATATATCTGATATCTTTTAGTGAGTTAGTCTAATTGATAGTGCACATATCAATGGTCATTTTGTATGTTTTGTTAGTCATACAGTGACATGTGGTTTAACAGTGAGTTTTGCTGGGTGAAACTCACTAGACCAGGTTCAAATCTCATTGATTATATTGTTGTGCTATGATTTCGGCTCAAGGAGTAGGCTTTCCCATAGTAGTTGGGGTCTTGGCTCTTGTTAAATCATAAAGAATTGGCTGGAATATGCTAGTGGTGTTATAAGACAGGGTCTTGCTAAATCATAAAGAATCCTATCATCTAGGCTCAAGGAGTAGGCTCCCCATACTTGTTGGATCTCGACTCTTGCTAACTCATAAAGAATTGGCGCATCTGGCTTGTAGGTTGCTGGAATAGGCTAGTGGTGTTAGTTGCTGGAATATGCTAGTGGTGTTATAAGATAGGCTCTTGCTAAATCATAAAGAATTGGCGTATCTGGCTTGCAGTTGCTGGAATATGCTAGTAGTGTCATAAGACAACCACATGTCAATGGAATATGGTAGTGGTGTTATAAGACAGGTTCTTGCTAAATCATAAAGAATATTCTAGTAGTGTTATAAGACAGCCACAAATTGCTGGAATATGCTAGTGGTGTTATAAGACAGGGTCTTGCTAAATCATAAAGAATTGGCATATTTGGCTTGAAGGTTGCTGGAATATGCTAGTAGTGTTATAAGACATCCACATGTTGCTGGAATATGCTAGTGGCGTTATAAGACAGGTTCTTGCTAAATCATAAAGAATATGCTAATAGTGTTATAAGACAGCCACAGGTTAGTGGAATATGTTAGTGGTATTATAAAACATGCTCTTGTTAAATCATAAAGAATTGGCCTATCTAGTGTGCAAGTTGTTGGAATAAGCTAATAATGTTATAAGACAGCCACAGATTGTTAAAAAAAAATTGGTATTTCATTAATCTGGACCTGTCTCAATTGCTCTGCCGTCATTTAATAAAAATAAAACATAATAGCTCCTAGTCGCGGATTCATTTATAATAGTTGGTTGGTTGGGTTAACTCCTCTTATCCCTACTCGTTTATAATAGCTGGCTGGTTGGCTTAATTGATGCCATGTTGTGTGCTAATACATACATTCATTTTCCCATAGGCAAAGGAAACTTGAACGGACAGTACTACCTTTGCGAATGTTGTTTTCTCAAGATTAAATTTTGATGAAACCAATCAAATTTGTAAAAGTTAATTTAATTTTAAATAAATTATTAATTTATTTGATTATATTATCAATTTTAAAGTAGGGTAATGATAATTTTAAATATCTTATTAATTTATTTGATTTATATTATAGAGTAGGGTAATCTTTTTTGAAAAGTTTGAAAAAAATTAAATATATCTTTTTGGAAAAATATATATTAGTAATTGTTGAAATAAAAAGAAAAACTTTATAATAGTGATGAGTAATGGAAAATGTTTTTTTTCAAAAAAAATTGTGGCCAAATGTTGTGTTGTTTAAATTGGTTTTTTGATTGCATATATGAATTCAACACCCTAAAAAATCCTTGGGGCACTTCGATTTGGAAGATTTCACCGATTTCAAAGAATCCTAGCCAAATTCTAGACAAATTAGATGAGAAAATAAACCAAAAAACATTCCAAAAGTCACACTTAAGACTAATATTTTTTTTATAAATTTCCAAAATTTTTGGGGAAGTTTGTTTTATAATTTTTAACATGTTTATGAAAAAAGTTTGTTTTTATAACTTTTAAGGAAAAGGGGGAAAAATGATGTTCCTTGTTATTATTCATATTTGATATAACTTTTAACATATTTCTAAAAAGGTGAGCCTCAAGGATGTGTTCCAATCCTAACTATGACTATGTATGTTTGTGAGCTCTCTAGGCCCGATTTAGAATTTTCTTGTATTTTCAATTTATTTTATGATATATTCACAAAAAAATATTAGTTGAATTTGGGATTTAATTTTATAATAAGTGAGCACCTGCATTTGATACATTTAATAATCCTACAAACAAATAAATAGAGAATATGATAAAAATAAAAGTTTTCTTTGTTTCCTCCAAAATTTTGAATTTTTATTTTATTATTTCTCTAACAAAATCCATTGTAGAAATCAAATTTATCTTTTTTAGTCGAATAACATAACAACAATTTGGTTTTTTCAAACGAGGAGGTAACTCCTCAAATCAGAATGTTTATTGAATGAAGAATGAACATGTATTTATACATGGAGGTGAGGCTATTGGGATTCATTTCCCAATGACTCTTGGCCTTCCTTATTTCCTAATATAATTTATTATACAATATTACATATGCACACCCAACCCATAGGATTAGGTGTCAACATTCCCCCCTTTAATCCGAAGGGATGTTGGTGAGCCCAAGCATCGATCTGAACTTTTCAAACTTTTCTCTTCCAAGTGCTTTGGTGAAGATATCAGCAGTTTGCTCATTTGTGGAACAATGATGTAGATGGATGGTTTTGGCTTGAACATGATGTCGAATTAGATGGTATTTTGTATTGATGTGCTTTGTTCGATCATGGAACTTTGGGTTCTTGGCCAACTTTATTGCAGAAGTGTTGTCGATCATGAGTGGTGTGGAATACATTTGTTTCATCTGCAAATATTCCAGGATTTTCCGGAACCACACAATTTCCTTTGTTGCTTCAGCTACTGCCACATATTCTACCTCGGTCGTGGAATCTGCTGGAACTGACTGTTTGCGTGATCTCCATGAGACGACTCCTGATCCAAGACTCATGGTGTAACCTGTAGTAGACACCCATGTTTCTTTGTCGCCTTCAAAGTCTGAATCAGAGTATCCGATCAAGCTGAAGTCGCCTACCTGTGTATATTTGAGTCCAAAGTCTTGAGTCCCCTTCAAGTACCTTAACACTCTTTTTGCAGTGGACCAGTGTCCTTCACAAGGTTTTTGCATGAACCTTGAGAGGATTCCAATAGCAAATGAAATGTCAGGTCTGGTGGTGGTCAGGTAGATAAGACTTCCTACAAGCTGTCTATACTTAGTTGCATCCTCAAATTCCTTCCCTTCAATAGATGTGAGCTTCAATTTTTGTTCCATTGGAGTGCTTAAGGGTTTACAGTCATCCATGCCAAATTTGTTCAAGAGATCTCCAATGTACTTCTTTTGAGAAAAAAATATGAATTTAGGATGTTGAATTACTTCAATACCCAAATAGTAATGAACATGACCCAAATCAGTCATTTCAAAACCTTTCTTCAACTCTTTCTTCATGGATGCAATATAGCTCTCATTGTTTCCTGTTATCAAAAGATCATCTACATATACGACAAGATATACAACTGTTTTTCCAACTTTCTTAACAAACAAAGTTGCATCATCAAGATCAAAATGTTTGAAGTCAAGTTTCAGAAGATGCTCGGTTAATTTCTCATACCAGGCTCGTGGTGCTTGCTTGAGGCCATACAAGGATTTTATAAGCTTGCAAACTTTGTGTTCTTGACCCTTTACAACAAATCCTTCTGGCTGGGACATATAAAGTTTCTCCTTTAGATCTCCATTCAAAAAAGTTGTTTTTACATCCATCTAATGGACTTTCCATCCATTCTGAGCTGTTAGGGCAAAGAGAGTCCGGATGGTGGTCCATTTTGCTGTGGGAGAAAAATTTTCTTCATAATCGATTCCTTCTTTTTGTGAAAAACCTTTTGCCACAAGCCTGGCCTTGTGCTTGTCAAGTGAGCCATCTGCTTTATACTTGTTCTTGTAGACCCACTTACAGCCAATTGGTTTCGTTCCCAAAGGCGGATCAACTAGCTTCCAAGTGCCATTCTTTATCAAGGCATCATACTCCTTCTGCATCGCTTCTTTCCATTCATCATGAGAAGCGACTTCTTTGAAGGAAGTTGGTTCATGATCTGTAGACAAACTCAATTCACAGTTATAAGCAATATCCATATCAACAGGAGAATCAAAATTATCTACATCACCTTCGATTTGTTGAGTAGAACTTCTTGTTCCTATTTTTCCAACCTCATCAGGATGAACATTCTCCAGTGTCTTTGTCAGCCATTTGGGAGGACCTTTCTGAGATGGCCCAGGCTGGTCATTTGACTGAGTTGGGATTGATTCAAGATTCAATCTCCCAATTCTGTCAATCACATCATCCGATGTGTCATCCGTGGTTGTTTCTTCATGTGGGGGAGAGAGTGCTTCAGGACATGATTCCACAGTTTGATTCAATATCGGAATCCCCCCTTCAAGATGTGGAATCACATTATCAAATTCTTGGAAAGAATTTGCATGTGTGAATCTGTCCAGGCGATCAAGTTGTCGCTCAACAACCTTGTCAATCTTGGAAGATTCAAGAAATATGACATCTCTTGCTATCACAAACTTCTTATTTGCTTCATCATAGAGACGATATCCTTTGGAGGTATTGGAGTACCCCAAGAAGATACATTTTCTGCTTCTAGCACCAAGTTTGTTCCTTTGACCCTTGGGTATCAATGCATAACAGGTGGACCCAAAGACCCTGAAATGCTTTACCGAAGGAATGTGGCCATGCCACATTTCAAAAGGAGTTTTGTTTCTAATTGAACTTGAAGGACACATATTCTTTATGTAAACAGCACATAGAACTGCATCAGCCCAAAACATCAATTTCACATTCTTGAAAAATAACATGGAGCGAACCATATTTAAAATAGTTATGTTCATTCTTTCAGCTACACCGTTCTGTTGGGGATTATATGGCACAGTTGTTTGATGTTTGATTCCATGTTGACGAAGATCATTTTCAAATTCGTTTGAAGTGTATTCTTTTCCATTATCAGTACGTAGAGAGCCAATATGTGTTTGTGCATCATTTTCAATCCATGCATGAAAATTCTTGAAAGTTTGAAAAGCATCAGACTTATTCTTCAGTAAGTAAATCCAACACATTCTGGTGTAGTCATCGATAAATGTCATCATGTATTTGTTTCCATTTGCAGAAGCAATAGGCATAGGGCCACATAAATCTGAATGAACAAGTTCAAGTTTCCTATGTGCTCTTGAGTGTGAATCATGAAATGGCTATTTGCTATGCTTTCCTAGAATACAAGCATCACATTCCTTAGGTTTTCTAGGAATTGTAGGCAGTCCATCAACACCATTTTTCTTCAACAAATGAAGGCTTTCATAGTTTAAGTGTCCAAATCTAGCATGCCATAAAAGACTTGATGGAAATGTACCTTCATCATGATGTGAACTGAATGCAAAGTTTTGAGCATGAGCAAATGAACCTTTCAGCTTCAAGAGTCTCCCTTCTTCTATTCCCTCCATGACAAGTGAGTGATCTGATGCTTTTCTGACCTCTGCCTTGCCATAAAACAAGTGAATGGAGTGTCCTTGCTGGCGGATTTGGACCAAGGACAGAAAGTTTCTCCTCAACTCAGGGAGGTATAGAACCTCATGTAGAATATGATCTGGAAGACCAGGCAACTTAAGCCTGACTGTGCCAAGCCCTGATGGCTTGAGTTTAGATTTATCTGCGAAATATACTGCTCCATCAACTTTGTCAGTGAATTGTTCAAAAAAATCTTTTCTAAATGTCATGTGACATGTTGCTCCTGAATCTAGCAACCAATCATCTCTCCATGAAGTAAATGAAACATCAAACAGGTTTTCAATTACTCCATTGTTACAATGTGCTAGGACATAATGAGCAGATTCAGGTGCTTTACCTTTGTCTTGATTTCTTTGCTGCTCAATTTTCTCCCAAGGTGTTCTGCATTTGGATGCATCATGTCCATCTTTATTGCACCATGTGCAATGAAGATTGGATTTGTCAGATTGTCTGCCCCCTTTCTGTGAAGTTTCTTCTTCCTCTACCTCTTCTGCCACCTCTTCCTCTGGATGAATCTGAAGCATGAATATTTTCTCTATGTGCCAAGTATGCAGCCTCTTCGGAAGATGAAGAGATTGTCATCTTCCCGAAAGCTTTCTCTCTTTCTGCAAACGTTTTCTCAAGTGTATCAAAGGTGATATGCTCAAGGTTCCCACTTGCTTGCAAAGACTCAAGATAATGTGAGTAAGTCGGATATAATTCCTTAACATATGCTATGAGAGGTATGTCCATTTTTACACCAGTGCTTTTAATATCATGCATGATAGATCAAACTTCTGAAGCTAAGGCAAGGGGATCATCATTCTTCATTTCAACACTGAACAGCTTAATCATCAATTGAAAATTTTCTAATTCTGAATGTGAGTCATAGAGTTCTTTTAGCTTGCTCAAGGCATCATAGGCATTTGAGAAAGATGAAATGTGGCGGCTCACCTCTTCATTTATGGAAGCTGCAATCAAGGCATAGGCCTTGCAGTTCTTGTTTTCCCAAATAGCGAGCTCTTTGTCTGAAGTGGGCTTTGCTAGTGGATTTCCTTCTTGTCCTTCACATATTCCTCTCCACAACTCATTAAAAATGAGTGTGTGTTTAATCTTCCGAGACCATTCAAGATAGTTCTCTTTGCCAGAGAGAACCACCCCAACAATAGAGATGAGAGAATGCATTAGTTTGCTGGAAAAAATTCTTTTGAAGAGGGAAAAAAAAATTATGCTAGAAAACTTTCAACTCTGGAAATTTGCTCAATTAAAGGGGACAAAATATTTTTGCTGGAAAATATACTGAATTTAAAAGGACAAAAACTCTTTGCTGCAAATACTGAATTCTGCACAAAAAAATATATGTATATATATATTTTTTTTTTGGAAAAAAAAATTATATGGGAATCTATATTGAAAGTGTGGAAGAAAGGTGGTTTTATGAATGTGAATGGGGCGGTAAAATAATGAATGAGTAGGAGCAGTATTGAATATGGGAGGGGGCGGTAATATGATAGGAGTGGTATATATGGACAGAGTGTGATAGTCGATAGAGGGCGGTATTATATATGCAGAGGGCGTAAGTGATATATAAGTGACAACATATTAAAATTGAGTGGGAGGAACGGTTTTGAATGATCGATGGAAGGGATGTATTATAGGCTGGAGGGACGTAATAGGTGGTATTATATGAGGGCGTAAACGGATAATGCAGGTAGCGGGGACCGATTCATGCAAGCGCTGTGAGTAGTATACAAACGGGGTTATTAAATAGGAGAGACAGGCAGTGAGGGCCGAAAGGCCATGGGGAGAGGAGTGTTGTGTATTAAGGCGGTGTGCGCAGACATAGAACAGTGGTATTATTCTAACTGTGACAGTGGTATTATTGAACAGAAGACCGTATGAGGCGTATTATACAGCGTAATGTATTATGACAAAGCGATAATGTGAGGGCGTAGGTTGTAGTGGCGGGGACGAAGTCTGCGGAAGTATGCAGTGTGGGAGGAGCGCTAACAGCGTATGGTATTATGCACAGAGGGCGATATTATGCAGCGTGTTGGATTGTGTTAGAGGGCGGAATATGTATGCACAAAGGGCGATATTATATATATATATATATATATATATATGCAGTGTGTTATAATGATAGCGTGGAGGCGGTATTAAACCAGGAGTTGCGCCAACGCAGGTAGGGAGGGGAGCTGGGCGATGGGGAAGGCGTTGGGGAAGAGGGGAGATGTGAGGTGCGTTGGGTAGTGTGGAGAGAGGGAGGCCGAGAGGCCTGTTACAAAAAATCTGGAACGACAGAGTTGCAGGACTGCTGGAATTGCAGAATCGCAGGTATCTCCTGAAACTGCAAATTGCAGAATTTCAGGGACTGCAGAATTGCAGAATCTCCAAAGGCTGCACAAATAGAACTGGGCAAAAAATTGCAGAGACAGATTAAAAAAATGCAGAATTACAGTACAGTAATTTAATAGGAGCAGCAAAAACTATCATAAAAACTGACTGAGCAAAGGAACTAGGGAGTTACACCACAGGCAAAAATGCCAATAGTGGGACTGGCTCCGATACCATGTCAAACCAGGAGGTAACTCCTCAAATCAGAATGTTTATTGAATGAAGAATGAACATGTATTTATACATGGAGGTGAGGCTATTTGGATTCATTTCCCAATGACTCTTGGCCTTCCTTATTTCCTAATATAATTTATTATACAATATTACATATGCACACCCAACCCATAGGATTAGGTGTCAACAGGTTTCTCAAAACCACTCTAATTAGTTAAGTTGGGAATGTTTTTTTTATAGATGTCATTATGGTGGGTTGAAAAATAAGTTACAAGAAACATTTCATCCCTAGCATATCATCTCTAGCATAAATTACGTTTATACTATGGAAAAAGAAATAACTTATACATAATTCCTTTAAAATGGAGATTTAAGAACTTGTCCAGTCATTCAATTGTAAACAAAAGCATTTGAAAAAACAATATACTATCAATCTACTATTTTCCATGACCAACAACTTGGCCATAGAGTTATTTTTCTATCAACTGTTTCCAGAATTATAGAACACTACATGCAAGTTGGATTTTTCACCAAAAATAGTAGACCATCTTATTTTGCGAGACATGTTTACTATTATGATGATATTATTCTCTTGTATTATTCTCGTGTTTTTTTCCCTCTAGATTGTTGTGTATTTAGTTGTCAAGCTCTGATATTATTTTTCCCTATTTAATATAATTAAATGAACATTTGGTCTATCCCAAATTTTTATTTTGTACAATAAACTATATTCCTTATTTTCACTCAATCTTCATATGGGATGGAATATAAAGGTTTAACTCTAAGTGAATACAATCTATCCTAAAACCAATGGTAGTTACTTCTGGTTGGTCTTTGATATTATCAGATTCATGAGTTTTATTTATTAAAATAGGAGCAAGCCAAGGTCTACTTGAATACATGGTCTTGATGGAAAAACATGTCATGCATTTACTTTCATGCATGAATATCACTTTCACTTCTTTCTTCTTTGAAATTTTAGTTAAATGGATTAAGATTATTTTTTACTATATGAATATGTTTCATACTCAATGATAATGGTCTATTTGCTTTAAAACATAGTGTAACAATGAGGTTTGGTTCGATTATAAAATGTATGTATTTCAATGTAGGTTTGGTCTTGAAATGAGAAAATTCTTGTATTATTGTGATACAATAATATCTAGATTTGGTACATATCATCATTTCAGTTGATGTAGATATTTTGATGAGGATTTAAAGGATCTAATGCGAGAACTTTATAGCCAACTAAGGGAGAGAGGCAATGGAAAATGGTGACTTACACTTACCATAGAGACAAGAGCCATCACACAAGCTATCACTAGCACAAACACAAATTAGGGGGCTTTGTCAAACAAGCATGAAAATCTCAAATCCATTGTTTCACTTGTTTTAGGCTACAACCATCTCCATAATTTAAATCAAAATTTTATAAAAGAAGTTAATGACTTGAAATCAAAAGAAAATCAACAAAAATGAAAAGCATTTTCTCATCAAACTAGAAAAGATGTAACCTCTTATAAAGCCTAGAAGTTAGTAGTAGTTGCTCATTTCATTGAACTTCCACATAATACACTCTCTGATAGGGCAACCACTTTTGCTTCCTTCTAACAACAAGATCACCATTAATCTTTATCTAAATCTTTTAGAAATGAACTGTGTAGGTGTTGCCCTATCCTTATTACTCCGTATCATAAGGTGCTTGGATCTAGAAAAATGCTCACTATCCTTGAGCCTTTTTTCAAGTTCTAAGTCAAAATCTCAATTGGACCCAAACTCCTTGTTCTTCCTATAAATGTTTTTCCAATTTCATATTGGGATTAATCTAGCACAATGTGACTTATGTTATTAAATTAATCAAATTCTAAAATCCAATTCCTTTGATTCATTTCTTGTTAATTTTTTTAAACCACTTTCTATAATGATATTCTTACTATCTTTGAGCATTTTTTCAAGTTTTACGTCAAAATTTCAATTGGACCCAAACTCCTTGTTTTTCCTATAAATGTTTTTTCAATTTCATATTGGAATTACTCTAACACAATATAATTTATGTTAATGAATTAATCAAATTCTAAAATCCAATACCTTTGATTGATTTCTTTGTTAATTTTTTAAAACCACTTTAAAATATATATTTTTAATATCTAAATAAATGT
This sequence comes from Pinus albicaulis, assembly GCA_034641835.2. Classification (NCBI taxonomy): domain Eukaryota; kingdom Viridiplantae; phylum Streptophyta; class Pinopsida; order Pinales; family Pinaceae; genus Pinus; species Pinus albicaulis. The sequence goes on along the minus strand of CM076578.1, from coordinate 1,246,424,925 downwards.
AATTTATACTACTCAAATTTATTAATTTAAAAATTCGTAATTAATATCTAAATAAATGTAACTTATACTACTCAAATTTATTAATTTAAAAAAATCATTATCCAAAATCAAATTTATTAATTTAAAAATTCATAATTATATTTTACTAAATCTCCAACAAAATTATTAAAAAATATACCCAAAAAAATGAAAAAATTAAAAGCATCCGATAAATTTTTAAAAGAATGCCAATTTAATTAGGTTTGGTTGCTGTTAAGTTTTAAAAATGTAATATTCAGTCATTTCGGTTCCAGATCTTCTAGTGATATGTATTATCTTAACAAAATCAAAATTATATATTCTTGATGCCCGCTCTTAAAGTGATCCTGTACTCATTTGAAGCTGGCCCTTACATAATCATCTCTGCTTATTTATTATTTGTTAGTGGAACATTATTTTCTTCACAGTTTTCAAATAATGGTGAACCTTACCATTGATTTTTTTTTTTTTTTCGTCTCGCGGAATTTCCGACTTCTTTTCACATGGCAGGCAGGAATTTGAAGACAATAATTATGGTTGAATTTAATAATATATTATAAAAATTATTTTTTTTTATATCAAATTAGATAATTATATAATAATTTTTTTTAATATACACATAAATATTATTTTAATGTTTAAATATTTTTAATTAATTTAAAATTCATTTTCCATTCTTCTTACCCTCCTCTTTAGTGATTTAGAGATTTATCCAAAATGAAGTTACAAACACCTGAATGCAATGGTCTTTTTTTATTTAATTAATTTTTTAATCACTAATACACACAAACAAAATGACAAAATGCCCTAATCTTTAAGTTTATTGTTTTTTCTTATTTAATTATTTCTTCCTCTGGTCCCCATAATTAGTGATCAATATAAAGTAAAATTACGGATGCCTGAATCTTTAAGTTTGTTGTTTTTTCCTATATAGTTTATTTTTTCCTTTGTCCTCATACTTAGTGACCTATCTCACGTAAAACTACGGATACCTAAAAGAAATTATATTTTCTTATTTAATTATTCTTTTAATTATTAATGCATCTTGTAATTACTAATGCATACAAATAAAATGACAAATACTTAAATTTTTAATTTTATTGTTTTTTATTTAATTATTTTTCTTCTTGTCTTTATATTTAGTGATTAAGTTGAGAGGCTTATTCTACAATCCAGTATGAGGGATATGTGTAAGTATGTCATATTCTCAAAAAAAATAATAAAAATTCATTTTAGCTCATGTCGACCAAATAAAAAAACAAAAATTAAATAACCATATAAATAAACAATTAAAAATCTATTAACAAAACAATTAACTCTATTATTGATATTTCATTTTCACTCTTCAAATAATAAATACAATAGTTCTATGTTTATCTTAAATAATATAATTTTATATAACTTTACATAGATAAAATAATTAAAAAAAGAAATATATTTCTCTTATAAATATCTCAATATAGAACTTAAATAAACTGTTTGAATATCCATATTAACTAAAATATTTGAGCATGAACTTTCTCTCTCTACATAAAGTGTATGTATATATATATGTGTGTGTGAGAGTAACTTTTTAATAAGAGGAAAATGCAATTTTTAAAATAAAATATTAATAATGATAAAATAAAAATAAAATATTCTCTACATAGAAAAGAAATATTGGCTATAATAAAAAAGAAAAAAATGTATATGCTATGCATTTTTAATTAGTTGCCCATATGACCTAATATCATGTAAAATAATTAGAAAATATATATATATATATATATATATATATATATATATGTATATGTTTGTAATATATTTAAACCTTATGCTTTTCAAAAAAAAATTAACACCTCATATCAACTTTATATATATTTATATATAGAAAACAATGTAAAAAAAAAATTATTTGGTAGAGAATAAAATATCCAATATGAGTTATGAATAAAATATTTTAATATGAATTAATATAAAATGGCTCAATACACATTTTATGTAATCTTTGTAACATTTAAAAATGTAATTTAAATAGTAAAAAAATTAGCATTGTTTTTCACTCTAAAATGAATTTGCAACAAAAGAAGTTTGATATATCTCAACTCATATTGAATAAAATGTATTATTTTTTCCTGTTGTCCTCATATTTAAATTAATATAAAATTACCAATACGTTGTTTTTTGAAATTCAATTTAATTATTTTTTCACATCAATAATCCCACAATATTGAACTTCAATGTTTTTTCTTATTTAATTATTTTTTTAACATTAACGTCAATGCGCATGTTACATGTAAAATTCATAGTCAACCTGTCGCTACGGAATGTGGTAAAAATCCTTCATTTGACATCTAAAATTAAACGGTATTTGACAATCCACCGCCACACATTATTAATGCTGGACTCAAGTGGAAACGGAGACAAAACGTAAAGGAAACCAAAACAAACCGAACAAGTTAGTAACATTTTTAGAATAAAAAATGGTAAGCTAGTAACTATTTATAACCAAAAAAAGGGTAAGCTATTTTATTTATTCCAGTGTAGGTTGGTCTTAACAATTGATTTAACATGAGTTAAACGAGATTAAAGTCATGTTAAAAGAGATTAAATTTTTTGAAGTGCAAATATTTTTACTGTATAAAATTTGAAAACAAAATCTTTTTATATATACACACTATAATTTTTTTTATTATTTATATTGTATTTTTGAATGTTATATAAAGTATATTTTTCACATTAAGATGGTTTTTTTTGTTAGTAATATTTTTTTAATATAATATTTTACTTAAATATAGTGTTGAAATATTTTTGAAAAGTATAAGTCTTACTCATCTTACTCACACATTTGTTTTACTTCTAATTATTTTACCTATTTTTAAAGTTGATATGAAATTATATTATCCAATATGGAAAACTTAATAAACATACATAGAATATTTTTTTTTGTTTTTTATAGAGATAGAACACCCCATTATTACAAGTTGACTATTTTGGTTTACTTTACCTTGGGTTAATTATTTAGTTAATAGGACTTCTAATATATAGGCTTAGAGAAAAGCTTGTCGAAATTTAAGGAAAGTTTAAAAATATTATTATGAATATATTTAGATGCATATTTTGTTAATAGGTGGACAAGGCTAGGAAATTTAAGGAAGGACCCTCAACGAATTTGTCTAACTATTTCTTGATTCTCTCTTCCTTGGAGATAAATGGGTCTAAGTCGAAGAGGGGTGTTTCCTGCTTACTTTTTCACCTGAAAGAGGACGAGGGAGAGGGAAATCATGATTCTTGGTTCTCTCTTCCTTGGAGATAAATGTGTCTCACTGGGAAGAGGGGGGTTTCTTGACCAGACCAAGACAAGTGAAGCAGTATGCTACAAGTGGAGAAAATTCCTGACCTAGGCTAGATCAGTGAAAGATTCCACAAACAAAAACTAGATTAGTGGAAGATTCCACAAACAAAAACTTCAAGTCAGCAAGTTGATCTGGCTTGTCATTGTCACTAAACTACACTGGTAGTTGGGGAAGCTCGGGGAGAGATCGAGACATGATTGTCAATCTCATTGGAAGGGTCGAGGGTACTCTTCTGACTGAGTTCCTCGTTTTTCCATTAAACTCAGATATGTATTTTAATATTGGTTGTTCAAATGAATGTCCTATGAATGAAAGGTATATATATTTGAGTTCAATACTGAATTTTTTGTCTTGTCAGTTTATACGATGTAAATTCAGAATAAGAAAAATTAAAATAGGAAACAATGAATATGCTAGGTTTGCATCAATACCGTGAATGAAATAACAAATCTTACTTGTATACTTAGTTAAATTTTAGCAGAAAGAGAATTAACCCTGTAGGTTATAATAAATAACCGACAACTTGTTAACCAAAGAGGATTTTTTTTTTGGGTTAGGTTAGTCCGACCAGCCGGTGGTAACCCAAGAACTTGACTGTCTGATACCCTTGGAGAAAAATAATATAGAAATGCAGAAAGACAAGAAATAGAAGCTGGGAAACCAACTTTCTTTCTCGATACATTGTTTGGCAAGAATGAGTTTAATTAATTCATTATAAAAACCTTGGTGGGTATTATTCAAAAATAATTACAAACAATCATCCACAAAATGGTAACCACGTAAAACAATTGATAGATAAGGTCTTATTAACATGCCCAGAAATATAAGAAAGTTGCAGAAGAAAAATGTAAGAAATTACAAATTATCCCGGTAAGAGCAGTAGCAAACATATTCCACATTGTAAATATTTATATTAACATTGAATAAGAAATCAGATATAAAAGGGAAAGTATTGAAAGTATTGAGAGTATAATTTTTCTTATTAATTTCAAAACCCTGTTTATCAAAATTGACACTAAGGAAAATTAAATATGGAACATAAGTTCTAGTTTACAAGTGAAATATAAACTCGGTTTAACTCAAGGAAAGGGGCAACTTATTTACAGTACATACATAAAGACAACAAAAACGTTCCAAAAAACTAAAATGTTGTTTAAACACAAACAAAACAGCCACATGAACTTGGCCTCACTTGATTAAGGAACATGTCATCACAAGGATTGTAAACTACAACATATAGAAATTCGACCCACTGTAGGGTTCTCAAACCCTCGAACAAAACTACTACTTCTAAACCCATGAGTACAAGAAATGAACCCCGGGAAAACAATAATTTAGCTGATTTAAAAGACTACAAGCCCATTAGGCTAGACCTTGAAAGGTTTCCAGTGAACTTGGAAAAAGTAGAGGGCACCTGGTTAATTATTTTCTGGCAACAAACCCAAGCCAGGAACGACATGACCACCAGGTAGAGTAGAGGGAAATACCTGCAAATAAAAGAAAACAACAAGGGCACTCAGTATAAGCTAAACAAACCTCTCTCTGTAAATTGACACATCCATCGGGCTAATCCAAAACTATGAAAGAAAACAAGAAAAATCTTAGTATATGAGACAGAAGGAAACAATGAAAATTGGTAGCTACAATCTCCTGAAAACGTTGTTTGGGCACTTGAACCATTAACCAACATACTCTTGTAACCCAAACATCAGCCATATTGGTAAGTTGCATGTGGCACAAGATAAATCCGCTCAGTGAATGAAGAATCATAAAAAATTACTCGGTTTTAGTAAAGAAAATTCATGACAACGTTACAGATCTCACCTGCAGCGAGTAATTGATGATAAATTCTCGAGGATAAGCCCTATGTTAGGAGAAGGGTGGAATAACTATTACCGGATGAAGAGTGACACCATGAACCCATGCAGTATCAGAATGGAAGTTTCTAGAGAGGGTTTGGTGGGTAGTATACCCTAATTGACCCTCAGTCCATTGGGACCAATAGATGGTTGTTGAGATCAACGATGAAAGCAGATGTGAGATGTATAATGTACATGTTGCCAAAAGACTTCAGGGAGATTCGAGAAAGCCCTCGATTACCATGCGAACGATCTAGGATTGGGGGTCAAATAAAACAATGTTGTTTAACATACTCTCAAATAGCTAGATTCATTATATTATGAGTTGGGCTATTACCAAATGTACATAACATAAAAATAAACCATACAGTTGTGAAGATCTAACCATGATGTAGGAGCAAGGACCATATATTTAATTATTGTAAATGTATAAAAATGTCTGTCGATCAACACATGTCCTTGATGATCAAACAAGTTAATTTTATTTTTATTTACCTTGTTTTACTGGTTGTATGACATTTAATTTAATGATATTGAACATTTTACAAGTGGTAACAGAGCAAGGTTGTAAATTTAAGGCCTAATTGGGAAATTCAAAACTAGCAACAGTATTAAATGTTCCATAGAGGTAGCAGAACAAGATGAGAAGAGGAGCGAGAGGCACCCCACCAGGGTGACCATCAGTGGGTTTTGGCATAGGCCTCACACCAAAGCCCCTATAGAAATGTGTGTCCATTTGGGTGAAAATACTCCTAACACAAACAAGCTCTTGCTAGAAACACTTCAAAGGGCTGAAATGAAAACCCTCAGAGCTGATAACGAAAGATTGAGGCTGGAACAAGAAAGGACCGTGAACATTCCTTTAGATAGGAAGAACCATAGGCATCTTAATCCTAGCCCAGAGAATGGAAGTAGAGCTATGATGCAGCGAGAGGGAGAGGAACACCTAGAGGTGGAAGGAGGTTGAATAAAAAATGAAGAGGAATCTGAAAACGCTTAAGGATGCAAGGAAAATAAAAGGCATAAAGTTGAACCCCAAGGGGAGTGTAAAGAAATTAAACCTCCGATGTTCGAGGGAGAAACATAAGAGGTCAATGAAGCATGGTTAATTAACATGAAAAAATATTTTCAAATCTATGATTATGATGACAATCTTAAGACTGGATGAGCAATCTACTAGTTGCAGGGTAAAGGCACCTTATGGTGGGAAGAAATTAAAACGATTCAAGGAATAAATGAGAAATAGGTAATGTGGTATAGCTTTCAGAAAATTTTTAAAGATAGGTACCTAACATAACACTTTCACAATGAAAAAGTGAAGGAGTTCCACGACTTGAGATTGGGACAACAAACTATGGATTAGTGTATCACGAAATTTACTTCACTGTTAAGATATGTTCCTTATATTCGGGAGGAAAATTCCAAAGTGCAGTGTTTCAGTAGCATTTTATCAGCTTTCTTGAAAGAGATATTGCAATTCTACAACGAAAAATGATGGACGAAGCTATCTGGAAAGCTCAAATTTGTTACCAGCATATGAAGCAGAAAGGGGAATACAGTAAAGGTTGGCCCAACAAGAATGGACAGAGAAATTTCAAAAATAATAATAATGTGAAAGCTATTGGAAAAAAAGGTGCATACATGAAGTAAAAAAACAAACCTCTTGGGAAAAGTCAGTAGAAAAATTGAACCCAAAATGAAGATAGACAAACGAAGGCATCAAGTGAGCCGGAGTTAAATCGGTCACACAAGCCTCCTCTGTAACGTTGGGATTGTGGGGAGCCCCACTACTATAAAAAATTCTCCAATTGTACCATAATGGAACCAGCTTCTAATATTCAGGAAGCCTCTACGGTCGAGGAAGTGGCAAGGAGTATCCTGAAAATTAACACTGCATTGGAGGATCACTGAGACTAGTACCAGCCGATGATGGTGGAATTCAAAGGTAAATTAGCTAACCAATTTTTCTCTATTTTAATATACCTCGCTACTAGTTTGAGTTATTGTTACATAGTAATATGTCACCATGCTCATTTTCCTGTCCCTGATCTTGAAATGCCATGTGACAGATCCTGTGCAATGTTTCCACCATCAAGAAATATGTTAACATTTCCCCTTGAATATCCAAAGAAGACTGCCTTGAAATATTACTGAAGAAACTTGGCCAAATTCCTAGTTTCCTGGTCAGCACCCTTCTTGATGCCATGATCGCGCTGATGCCATTTTCATAGTTCTGGTGTAGCGTTATCAACGCCCTAGTTTCTTGGAAAATCACATTGATCCCCTTTCTGGCAGTGCTTCCTCAAATGGAGTAGAAGATTCGACCTCTAGAATCTCAAGGGCGACGAGTTGGTTGTGAAACGGTGGTAATAAGGTCGAGCTCTCTGATTTTAGAGCCTTGATCTCATCCATTGGGGTTTATCCCTTAGAAAGTGGGCCTTCCTCCTCCTTTCATGGGATCCTAACCTCTTCCCCCTTCCTATAAATTCACATCCCTCATTCCCCCAAGTTTAGATCTTGATCGATCATTGTCAGATTCGTCAGAACTCTCATCCCTTTGCATGCTAGAATTTTGATAAAGCCTAAGTGTTCGGGAGAAGGAATGCTTTTGAGCTTGGTGAAGGACTCAAATTTTCACCAAAGGACGCCTCCAACATCAAGGCCTGGGTTGTAAGCTCTCCTTTTTGTAATTTATCAATAATAAAATATGATGTTTTCTTTTATATTTGTCTAAATGTTTATGAAAATATTCGGTACTCCTTGATCTGCTAGATAGGTAATGTTTACGTGTATTATGTATCATATCACAGTTGTTGTTGTCTCTTGATCATCCGCAGGTATTCGTGTGCCATCAGTAGCAAGAAGAGGGCCTACAAGGATCGTGGATCAAGGTCATCACCAACAGACTCAAGTGTAGCATTGGGAAAAAAGTATTTTTGTCTCTTTTCTCATTGCATTGTAAACATTAGTTAAGAGAGCTTTGCATTAGAAAGAATCTCATGTTGCTAGATCCACTGTAGGGCTAGAGAGATCGCCTTTGTTCGCAGAGGGGATTTATCTTAACAACAGAACTGGCAACTCCATTAGGGATCTTTAGCCTTTTAGTCCTCCTTCCTTGAACCGATCTTGGATCAGTTTCACCGATTTTTGAAATTTAAATCTGCTTAGGCCTCTATCAGCTTGTGTAAGGATTGATAGTCACTTCACTTTGTTAGGTCTGGTGTTTGTGTGATACTCTTTTTATTTTTTCCTTGTTTTTAGCGACCAACGCCCTTTCTGTTTGCACAGTAGCACTGGAAGCACTGTTCTATATAGTACAACCACGCTGATTTTCCTTTCAACACCCTTCTTCTTAGTATAGAAGCGTTGATCTCAGACCTACAAAATTTGAGTTTCCTTTTTTATTTTTGCAGTGTGTCCTGGCCCCTGAAGGGAGTCTGTGAGATATCAGTGATCCCCTTGCCATGTGTTTGAATTACTTGTCTTATTTGAGCGAGTCTTTTTTGTCTCTTTGATTTGTTTGTAAGTTTGGGAATTCTTCACCATTTCAAACACCCTTTGTCGCATTGTTCTTGCCTTGTTTCGAACTAAATTATTGTATGCTCTGGTCATCTCTACATCTATGATCTTCCCTTCAGTTCAATGTCAAACATAGGATCACAATTTTTTTGGGGCACAAGTCTAGAAGAGTGTGTTTTTTGTCTAAATTCAAAATAAATTGGAAGTGATTTTCATTTAGTTTTGATTTAGATTATCTTTATCGTTTTAAGAAGAGTGAAAAGAATTTCGTTCGTGCATTCTTTAAAGCGATCTTTTTTTGTTTGATTGAAGTAAAAGCGAAAGGATTTGCATTTCTTCTTTCGTTCATTTTTTTTTCTTCTGATTACATTTCAAAGCGAGAAACAAAAAAATATATTTGTGCATCTTAGTAAAAAGAAAGGAATTTTCATTTTTCAATAAGTTGCATTTGTTGGGAAAGTGAAATTAATTGAAAAACATTTCATTTCGCAACTTTGAACTAGTTTGGGGGCATTATTGTTGTTGCATTGATTTCATTCTTGCTTGTCTCTCTTCCCTAAATAGTTTAGGATTCATCAAGATGGAAAGCATTCTTTTTTGCGTTTAGTCTGCACCATAATGATTCAGGTGACATTCGTTTTGAGCCTTGAAATTGAAACTTTAATCAAGATCAACTTAAAATGAACCCAATTTACCTTAAGGAGCATTGGAGTTAACGAGAATATTTTGTGGTATAGGCTAGAGACATGTTCTGGCATTGTTAAACATAGGATTTGTCGCTAATGTTCTGCATTACAATCCGAGGGTGATATCTTGTCTCACGTATGGAAGTATATTGATGTATGATAAGTATATTTGGGGCGAACGGTTACACATTAGACAACACTACTACGCAATGGACTCCCACGTACCATCGCGTATATTTTTGGAGACACTATTAGGTTGCAAGCCTACCATAGGTAACTGAGTCAACCGCCTTGTAAACGTGAGACACCAAACACAACATTCGAGGAGATTTCCTGCTCGTACTTCTTGATTCGCCAGGAGGTATTCTGCAGTTCACGGATACTTGGTAAACCTTTTTTCCTAGCTCACCCCTTTTTGATTTATTTTTTGTTTAATTTCTAAAATTTACTGCCCACAGAATAACATCTTACCCATGCACAACTCCTTAGCATATCTTAGGTTGAGACTAATGGCAACAGTTCCCGAGTTTACCAATCAAGGAATCCCCTCAAATGGGAATCCTAGTCCTTTTCATTCATTTCGAAATGTTGGTACTCCCTGTATGGCAACATTGTCCCTCCCAGGATTAACCATTGATTTTCCATTTTGGTTATTTTCAACCCCCATGGTTCCAAATGTCGAAGTGGCTTCTCAACCAATTTTGCCTTCACCTAAACAGTGTCAAATTCATGTTGATCCTAAAGCTGACCCCTCACCTTCTTCGCATATTTCTTCACCCCATTCTTCCTCTTCGCCTGGTGAAAGTCTAGATTCTAGTAACTAGGAGGCTAAGAAGAAGAAGAGGATGAAGAAGAAGAAGCAAAATAAGCAATGGAGAAAATAGGTAACCATTGCTAATAATGCAATTGATGTTGAAAAACCTTCCAAACCATCTTGAAAATTCAAATTCACTTGCAAGCTATGTAAGGGTGACCACCTTCTTAGATACTGTCTTGGTATTCCCAAGATATTAGAAGTGTGGTCCAGTAGCTCACATCAACCTTTGTCATCGGCCTTTGGAGATCACGATGGTGATAAACCTTCAACTAGTAATAATAAGGCCCATGGGAAAAAGGGTAAAGTCAAATTTCCCTGTAGGTTATGTGAATGGAATCATCATATTAACCTTTGTCCTTATATGTATTAAGCCACAAAAGTATTGGAAAACCTTATAGCTTCTCAACCCCATATTTCTGTTGGCTACCAGAATCTTTCCCTTAATCCTTCGCTAGTTGAATAAGTAATTGATCAGAATTCATCTCTGGTCAATTCCACTCTCCTTGAAAGTGAACCCCACGAGTCCATTCCTGACCAACCATTGGCTGAGAAAAAGGCCGACTCGATTCCACCTTTAGTTGATTAGGCCTTTCCTGTAGAGAGTGAAACTCATATCACTTAGGTTATTTTTTTTTCTTCACATTCCCATGAATTGGAGGGAAATCCTCCTATTCCCATGGTACAGGAGTGTGATTCTACCATTCATGTAACACAAGGGGGTAGTTCTCCCATTCCCATGACAACCCCTCCAAGTATTCTTGTCACTTCCTTTGATTGGAGTCAAATGATAGGATATTGTCTTCCTTCTTGTGTTCCCTTTGAGATCATGGTATGCCCCTATAATGTGGTCGTACCTAGAACCATAATATATGAAGGAGCATCTGTTAGTATTTTTTCTTCAACTACTTGGAAAGCTTTCGGTTCTCCGCAGCTTATGCCTGTTACCCATAATTTGTTAGTGTTTAAAAAATATCCTAAGTTTCCTATTACTTTACAAGGGAAAACTGTCTATATAGACACGATAGTTGTCCAGGGCCCTTTAGATTTTAACTTACTCCTTGGGCGTGACTATTATACTTATGTCATGGGAGCTCTTATCTCTTCTCTCTTTCGTGTAATGTGTTTTTCACATGAAGGAAGAATTGTGACCATTGATCAGCTGTCATTCATTGGTCCTAATATCGTTCCCAACCAACCATCATCCCTAAATGGTTCTTACATTCCAGTGGTATCTTTCCCGCCACAGGTTAATTATGTTGCCACTTGTTCCATGCCAGGGACTACTGATGATCTAGTCAGTGATATAGTGCACCATGTACTAGGGGCATTGGACCTTCATTTCTAGAGTGTTTTTCTCCCGTTTAATGAGAACCTCTTGGAGGCCGTGACCTCTTATGGGCCATGAGAAAGGTGTTTAGAGAAAAGTTCATTTTCTTCTGTCAAGCTCCTTAAAAAATGAATCAAACTCTCCAAAGCAGAGTTCCATTTATTGTTTCAAGCTCCTTAGAAAATGAATCAAGGTTTTCATGAGAATAGTTCTTTTACACCGTCAAGCTCATTAAAGAATGAAACAAATCCCCCTTCAATTTGAGTCTTTGATTATATCTTGCAAATTCATGAGAATAGTTCTTTTACACCGTCAAGCTCATTAAAGAATGAAACAAATCCCCCTTCAATTTGAGTCTTTGATTATATCTTGCAAATTCCCAGTTGAGTCTTTCACTTGATCTTGTAAATGAAACTTCATTCCATCCACCTATTTAGGTGAATTAACTGAAGCTTAGGGGCATGTATCTCGAATTGAGTCACCATTCTTGGGGCATGCAAACCAAATCCAAACACATTTTTTCCACATGTTTCAAGCTTGTGAAAAAATGAAACCATTTCTCATTACATCTCTTGTGATTGCATTTTTATCTACCTCTTCTGCCATATGAGCCTTGGTTTTTTCATTTCATCATCACCATATGCTTGGCCGATCATACAGTCTCACTTGGATGTTTTACCCTTGCCTGGGGAACTACTGTGATTAGTGCTCTTATTATCCAACCTCGTTATATTTACATGATTTGAGAAGTTCCATCATCGGAACCAATTGCTACCTTTTATACCACCTGTTCCTCTAGGAGGAGTCAACTTTCAACTGTTTTTAGACTCTCGAAAAATGAAAGGATTGTCAAGTACTTATCATTTTTAATTCGTTAAAGTGAATGAATTGGCATGGTCTCAGTATATGTTTACCCCTTTTTTTAACTAACATATAGTATTTATCAAAAAGGAATACCTTGGTCGAACATGGTCAAGAGGTTGGCAAGTAGTGTTTCAACTTTTTCACACTTTGCACCAATGCATACAATTCATTCTCATATGTACGATAGTTAATCATCATACCATTAAAAGTTTATGAATGAAAACAGATAGGTTTACCATGTTTCATGAGGACTGCACCCATGGCATAGTCACTAGCATCAGTCTAGATCTCAAATGACTGCACAAGTCTTGAAGTGAAACTATTGGGGCTGAACTGATATTTTCCTTCAATGCATCAAATTCATTTTGTTGTTTACCTCCCCACTGGAAGACCTTCTTCACACTTTTCAACGCATGCAATGGAGTTGCGATAGAAGATAAGTTAGCAATAAAATTCCTCCAATGTTGGGTTGCTCCCAAAAAGCTTCTTACCTTCGTAATTTTTTTGGGCTGTGGCCAATTAAAAATGGCATCAGCATTGGAGGGATTGATTTTCAATTCACCTCCTCCAAAAATATGACCCAAATACACTAAAGAAGTTTTTCCAAACTCGCACTTTGACATATTTAAAAACAAATGTTCTTTCTTCAAGACATAAATTACCTTTTTTACATGCATGACATGTTATTCACGAGATTTATTGAAAATCAAGATGTCATCTAATTAAAATATCACAAAATTATCTATAAATGGCATCAATACATCATTCATCACACACATAAAGGTAAACAGAGCATTGTAAAGACCAAAAGGCATAACTATCCACTCAAACAAACCTTGTTTTGTTTTGAATGTTGTCTTACATATGTCACCTTCAACAATTCTAATTTGATGATAACCACTCCTTATGTCCAACTTAGTAAAATACTTTGCATCTTTCAATTTATCAAGAAAATCATCAATTCTACGAAGTGGGTAACGGTTCTTTACCATAATTATGTTCAATGCACGGAAGTCCACACACATGCGCCATGTTCCATCCTTCTTTGGAACCAAAAAAATAGGTGACCCGCATGGCGAAGTACTTGGTCTGATGGTCCCTTTGTCCAAAAAATCTTGAATTTTCTTTTTAATTTCTGAACTTTCCAGCATTGACATCTTGTACATGCCAATGTTAAGAAGAAGACAATCTTGTTGTAATTGTATTTCATCTTGGATTCCCATCTTGGGAGGCAATCCTTTTGGCTCCTGAAACATCTCATCATATTGGTTAACAATGTCAACCAAATCAGATTTTGATCTTGAGTCACAACCTTGAAAAGCTTCATTCTCAACATCATTCTTCTGTTTGACCATTGAAAGCACAAATTTCCTGCTAGAGTTAATGATTTTCTTCATTTGTCCAACATTTATAAGTGAAATATTTAGTTTTTGTCGATGTTCTATAACAATTTACTCTATAAAATCTTTGAACAAGTGATACTTGTTTTCATGGCAATGAAAAATAGCTTTTCTATCATACAAATATGGGCTTCCCAAAACAATTTTAGAATTGTCAAGTGGAACTACATCAAATTCAACTTCATCAAGAAATTTTGTTGTAACTGCAAATTTAAGTATGCATTTCCTTGTAACTTGTAAGTGTTCATTTTTGCATATCCAACCTAAAGGACAAGTTCTTATATGAGGAATGTTCTCTAAGTTTAATTTCTTGACTAAGTCTTTGGAAATCAAATTTTCTTGTGAACCAATATCAAAGAGTGTATCAATTTTTGTGTGCTTTGAAATAACCTGAATATGGAAACGTTCAATTCTATTTTTCTCATATTCAGCATCATTAGGACAACTTGAAGAGCTAGTGCTTGCTATTTCCTTACCTTTCATTCCCATTGTCAAGTGGAACTACATCAAGTTCAACTTCATCAAGAAATTTTGTTGTAACTGCAAATTTAAGTATGCATTTCCTTGTAACTTGTAAGTTTTAATTCTTGCATATCCAACCTAAAGGACAAGTTCTTATATGAGGAATGGTATCTAAGTTTTATTTCTTGACTAAGTCTTTGGAAAAATTTTCTTGTGAACCACTATCAAAGAGTGTATCAATTTTTGTGTGCTTTGAAATAACCTGATTATGGAAAAGTTCAATTCTAGTTTTCTCATATTGAGTATCATTAGGACAACTTGAAGAGCTAGTGCTTTCTATGTCCTTACCTTTCATTCCCATTGTTGTGATATTTGTTTCATCTCAAAAATCAGAGCCTAAGTCATGTTGTATAGTGGCAACTGCCATTTTCTTCCCTTTGTTGTTAAACTTCTTTCGTTTCATCTCAGGATGAAGCTTCCAACAATGAGCTTCATCATGACCCTCTTTGGAACAATGTTTGCATGTTAGTTTCTCTCATTCCTTATTTATAAATTCATTCTTATTTCCTTTCCCTTTGAAATTACTCCTACTCTTGTCTCCACTTGTGAATGGATTCTTTCTACCCTCTTGTGAAATTTTGTTCCCTCTTGCTTCAAGATGGGATGCCTGGACACAAACCTCATCTAAACTTGTAGGATTAAACATAAGGATAATATGCCTTAAATAACTGTGTAAACCCCCGATATATTTAAACAAAGTGTATTCTGAATTCAAGTCTACACCTAATATCAAACATCTTCTTCCAAATTCTTTAGTGTAACTTTGCACACTTTGACCCTTTAGTTTCCTAAAATTCTGCCAATCCATAATAGCCTTTTGCATATAAGCTAATGGTTAAAATTGTCTTCTAAGTGCAACACTAAAATATATCCAAGAGGTGGAGACCTTACCATGATTTTTCATATCCTCTTGTGTTTTGGCTTCCCACCAAATCAAAGAAGCACTTTCCAACCTTAATGAAGACAATTGAATCTTTGTTTCATCATCTTTGATGTTCTGTATCCTGCAATAAACTTCAAGTTGACGAACCCAATTATCAAGTCTTTTAGAATTCAATTCACAGTTATACATAGGAAGTTCAAATTTTATATCAAGTTTTAATAAGGGAGTTTTACCATGAACCCATGGGGTATGTGGATGTGTTTGAGTAATAGTGGTTGTGGAAGAGGAAGAAGATGAAGGTGAGGACGGAGGTGAAGATGATGGTAGAGAAGAGGGTGTTTTGTCACAATTTCCCTTTGAAGGCTTGTCATCATCTCCTCCTTTTCCTCCAGAAGAACCCTCTCCTTTTGAAGGCTTGGAACTTTCACCCTACAATCGTGAAGTTCTCTCTTCATAGAGAACCTTCACCATTTCAGTCATGTCAAAGAAATATTTTCTGAAAGTCTTTTCTTCATTTGACATATTATCAACTCCTCCTTCATGTGACATGCTTACTGTAGCTTCAACTACAATTTAAGGAAGAATGTTTGGTGGAGATTGTGGCAAACTTGTGTTCCTTGTCCTTGACCTAACTTGAGGACTTGCAAACACAAGATTTCCTTCTCCTCTCTTGAGTTTCAACCTTATAAACATGGCATACACTTTCAAACAATTAAATCCTCACAGCAACAAAGAAAACATATGCCCTGATACCAAACTTGATATGTATGAGATCTTAATTAAAATGTGCTTGAGGGTTTGTAAATTACAAGTGTTAAAAATTTGATTTTTTGTGAGCTTTTATGTTAATTTTCATACACATAAAGCATGAAAATAAACTTTGAAATATGCAGAAACAATAAACAAATACACCATAAAAATAAATACAACATAGGAAATGATGAAGGATTTCACCCCTCCTGGGTTACGTCTCCTTGGTCCAGCTTCCAATGGCTTGGCCCTCTTTCATTATGCTCAAAATGGTGATTACATACATTTACAGTGCTCAAATGGCTTCAAAACCTGCTCCATTAGCTCCAAAAGACCTAAAAAATCCTCTCTAACCTCTTTTTGCTCCAAAATTGATCAAAACTGAAGAATTTATGAGCCTCCCTAGTTTTGCTGCTAACCACACCATAAATTCCCCAAAATCCAGATCCTTCCTACAATTTCACCCTTATTTCGGCTAACCGAGAAATTTTTTTGCACAATTTTGGG
This sequence comes from Pinus albicaulis, assembly GCA_034641835.2. Taxonomy (NCBI): domain Eukaryota; kingdom Viridiplantae; phylum Streptophyta; class Pinopsida; order Pinales; family Pinaceae; genus Pinus; species Pinus albicaulis. The sequence goes on along the minus strand of CM076578.1, from coordinate 1,246,408,438 downwards.
ATAAATATTCATAAACTTAATTTTCCCAATAACACGAGAAATCTGCATTTTAATCCATTATGGTTATGGTGTCGAATTATTCTTTTTTAATAAAACAAATCGGGTGGCTAATTTGAGTGGTCACTGTAACCGTCAACGGTTAGGTGGATGGTGTCACATGGTGGTTACGATGAAAGTTTGGGTGGGAATCTTATCCTCTACACCCCGGTCTCTGTAATGGTCACATGGTGTCATAATATGGGGGATGAGGGCTAAAAATATTAGGCCGGGGGGGGCGCTCTGCCACATAAAATTTAAATAGAGATTTGCGAAAATAGTTTAACAATGAGCATTATGGCCTGATGGTTAAGTCGTGGTGTTGCTTCATGCGAGGTATTGGTATCGAATCCGTGGAGGTGAAAACTCACACCTTAACCAATTTTGGTGGCCCTCGGGCTGCCACATGGCAGCCTCCGGTTGGGCCATGTGGAAGCCTATGGTTGGCCACAAACCATCCAATAAAATCACGCCAACCATCACCAACAAAAATCAGACAAGTGGTGAGGCCTGATTGACCCAATGAACCTAGTGAACCATTCCTAGTCAACGGTATGGATTGCTGACTAGGCAGCCTGCACAATTTGGCCAAATTTTTGCTTGTTTATGAAAATGAACAAAACATGTTTCTAGGAGCATACGGTCATTAGGGGAATTTTGAGGTCTAAAATGGGCCTCCTAAGGAAATTATAAAATAATAGTGGAAAAAATCAAATAAGATTTGATGACATCATCAAATTTTAGAGGGAAAAATGAAAAAACTACTTTTTCAACTCATATTTTCAACTTATCTCTCAAATTTTTTACTCAAATTTCGAGCGGGAGTACACGTTGGATGCGAAATTTAATTCCTCATCCAAGGAGTACCCATGTTGCATACTTTCGATGGGTCTTACTACACGAAAAATGAGAAATACATAAAAAAACTTGATTACAATAACGTTTTTTATGTATTTCTCATTTTTCGTGTAGTAGAGTTCATCGAAAGTATGCAACACGAGTACTCCTTGGATGAGGAATTAAATTTTGCATCCAACGAGTACTCCCACTTAAAATTTGAGTAAAAATTTTGGGAGATAAGTTGAAAATACGAGTTGAAAAAGTAGTTTTATTATTTTATTATTTTTTAATATTTTTACCCTTTTCATTAAAAAATGGTAAATCATCCCCCATGGTTGACATCATCATCTTGAATCCTATTGGTTGCTATAAAGTTTATTTTTGTTGTACATTTTTCTTAGGAGGCCCATTTTAGACCTCAAAATTCCCCTAATGGTAGGTTTTTCATGAAATGAGTTGCACCATATTTAGAAAACCGAGATCTACGCGGTTGTTGAGGTTCCACACCATTCTAAAAACTTTAATTTTTTTATCATAATTTTGAGCACCTGATCAAAACATCACAACAAGGAACAACAAAGGAGTAGCATAAGGTAAAGGTGATATTAACAAAAAAGGATTAGCATGAGGTTAAGGTCATATGAACAATAAAGGAATAGAAAAGGAGCGACAACAAGGAACAAAAAAGGAGCATCAAAGGAGTAACATCAATGAACAACAAAGGAGCAACAAAGGAGTAGTAGCAAGAGAACATATATGGTTATATTTTTGATGCGATGTTTTGTTATGACATAAGAGAAACATGCACTATTCCTTATATCGAGATCCCCATATGTGTGTGAGAAGGTATTGTTATTCCTTGGAACTAATTGTTAAATATTTTTTTCATATGTATGTTATGATGCAAGGGGTGTTGGTGAAAGAATTCTTGTTCTTACATATGTTGATTAGTGGTGATTAGTGAACCATATTTTGTGCATATGGAGTAGTGGTTAAACATGTATGCATATAGTGAGTAAGATGTTGTAATGCAAGAAATTTTTTGTGATGAAACGATAAGGCAAGGCAAAGATATGATGCAAGGAAAGCTAAGATGCAAGGTAAAACGCATAAAGAAGTTGTGATGCAAAGGGTGATGGAAAATGAGCATCAATGAAGTATGTCTGATATGTCATGTTTGTAGAAGTTAAGTTTCAAATGTTGAATAAATTGTAATGAAAAGGATGAAGGCAATGAACAAAAAATATGATGGCTCTATTAATAATTGTAAAATTGAATAAATATTTTGATGGTATGCTTGTGTTGATTTAGGTATTTGAGGTGAAGAAGAAAATCTTATTGGAGCTCTCTTTCATATATGTGTCATTGACGGAATGGAGCTCTTGCATTAATATTGGAGTATATTAATGCATGCTACTTGAATATGTTGAAGAATATGAATGCATGCTATTTTAATTTATGTTAAATAATATGAATGCATTTCATTTAAATATGATGAAATAATTTTTATGTATTTGAATATTCAAGATTTTAAAAAATTTTAAATTGAAGAGACACCTTTGGAATGCAAAGAGACAAGTATTTCCATTTCAGATTCGTGTGTGTGGAATACTAATATACACCAAAGTTCAATTATAAAATTATGTGAGTTGGATAAATATATGGTTAAAGAGTTATAGAATGTGATATTTGATTGAGGTGTTCTTCATTAATTATTTTCCACATAGAAGAGACAATGTGACGCATATTTTAGGAGGAGAAGAAAAAAATATAGTGTTGGTTACATTATATGGTTGATGAATGGATCAACATTTAATGTCAATTTGGGGCAAGTGGACTTTGATGCGTAGCACTAAAAAATGCCAAAGAAGGACTTGAGTGACCTACAAAACAAAACCCTAATTTGTATAGAAACTGCTCACACCTTGAGTTCCTACACTAGTCAATCCTTGCTCTAATTCTGCACTGAAAAACATTCATTAGAAGCAGAACCCTAACTTATACAAACACCACTCCTGCAATATTCCAACATTGAAATAAAACCATATCTAGTTGCAGTTGGAAAGAAAATCCTAATTAAATAGAAAACCCTCATTGTTGTAAATTAAAACCTAAACCCTAACTAATGAAAATCAATGAGCAATCCCTAACAAGTAACAATAAAATAATAAACCTTAATTATTAATCAATCTAGAAAATAAATCCTAATTATTGGAAAGTAATGAGAGAACCCTAACTAGTAGCTATTCAAGATAAAACCCTAATTATGGAAAAGTAAACCCTAGCTACTAATTAACCGAAAACTTAGCATCGACCAAGAAAATGTAAAGACTGTATTTGAAGGGAAAATGAGTTGAAATCCTAGTCATTCCACCTATTTTAAAATCCTCTCACACTCCATGCAGAACACTAAATCAGAGGAAACCCCTATTTATGAAAGCTAGACCAAATGCTTTAAGAAAAATATAAATGTAGAATATAATATGTTGTTGTCATTCCTAAAAGGACACAAGAAAATGAATCTCAAATAAGGACTCTGTAATATTATGAGTGCAAACCAATACTCTGCAAACAAATGTTTGAAGATGTTAGAAGGGTATTTCACATCCATACCCTATGGACAAAACACTTGAAATTTTTTACAGGTGCATTGTAATAGAGGTACAAATCAACCTATAGACATCCTTTCAAAGAAACTATAGATGTATGGCTTTAAATATGACTTTTCCTTCACACAATGGTCTTTTTTACAATTAATATTTGACATGAATCTAATAATTCATACATAGGATCTATTTCATAAAATATGAAAGGAATCAAGTTAACAATAGGCTTTTATTTGGACTTCAATTCAGCTAATGGTGTTACAAGCTTCAGATTTAATGATTCTAATATGATAATTTGTTATATGATAAAACCAAATATGGAAAACAAAGATAAAGTAAAAATGCGTATCCGAGTTCTTAGAGTAATCTAAAACTCTTGTACACTGTGTAAAAAAATGGGGGCCTATATTCATACAAATATATAATCCATTGAATCTAGATTTCGATGCACCCTAGCCATGTCAAAAAGAGAAAGAGAACCATTTTGTGTCCAAAAAATCATAAAGTAGTGCATAGGTAACAAAACACACATAGAATTTTTTTTAGTTAATAACATTTACATAATAATCCACAAATAGCCGTTGCACTTTTAATTGTAGTAATTCAATAACCTTGAGCGCACAAAAAATATAGAAGAAATAAAGATGTCAAAGAGGCACCAAATATTAATGGTTCAAATGTAATTCGGGTACAAGTCGACAAAAAGGGTGTATATTATTATGGATTCATGTTATATATTATCATAGACTCTCAATGAGCACATTCTTTTTTAATAATCGTTGTAGTGTCAAATTTAAGTCATAAAATTGACTACTTGTCCACCATAGTTTGCATATAGGGAATCCATAGAAAAATAAGAATAATTTTCACAACAAAATTTTTTATATACGTTCTTTAACACTCTGCAATATGTATTCACCTATATCCACATTCCCATGCACATAAATGAATATGAAATAAATATTTCAATGAAGAAAACATAACACTTGGTCTCTATATCTCACAACAAGAATGCAAATTTACACCACAAACACCAGATAATAAAAAACTAAGAGAATATCTATATCCTAATTAAATTAATGCAGAAAAAGGAAAACAACGAGCTAGATTGGCTAGCTTGATCATCCAACTCGATAAACAAAATTCAGATTACAGAGAAGCAATAAAATGTAGAAAATATAACATGGAACCTGACATTAAATTTTATATTCATATATTATTCAGTATCTACATCGTGGACAATATCTCAAGGTTAAATCATGCAAAAATAAGTTTCATCCAAGTCTAAACAAGTATCCTTGCTCCAATAATATCATTGTCCTTGCGAGGGTCATGGTTTTGCTTTATACAAATCTTTATAATACAAATTTAGCGCTAGACAAGACAATCCATTACAAATAAGATGAAAAGTAAAATCACAACAATTTCCATCAATGGGAGTCTAATAATACCATTATCCAATGGAGGAAACACAAATATGATACATAATTTTACATTTTTTTTTTGCAAATCTCAGCATGATCCTAGAATTCTAGAAAATTATGTTTTTTCACAAATTTTCCTCAAATAACCTCTCATATATCCCAAACCATGGAAAATTTTGGATAAGGGCCCATGACATACATAATTTTATATATTTGGAATAAAACCCATGTCCTAAAATTTATGGATTCACCTTCATCTGCATGCAAATCGAGGATAAATTTAGAAGCTTGAAAACTACTTCAAATTTGGGGTTGAAGGAATAATTATTTTCCATAAACCCACATGTGTGACCTAGGTGAATTTTGACTTATTTGGGAGCATGAGAACATCATTACAAAAAAAAACCAAGTTTGATTTCCCCGAAAGTGCGCAAATATATCGATCCCCAGATGAGTCTAGGAACTATAATTGGTGCAGGAACAAGCCAAAAATGTGTTTCAAGCGCTTTTCTGATCCTTTCTCAAGTTGTTATTGCATGAGAACCTATGCAAAATTAAGATAACACACAAAAAATTATCATTAATAACATTTTAATGTAAATCTTATCGACACAAAGGGAATATATTAAATAATGAACAATTACCTAGTCATGCTCCAAGTTTAGGATAATAGCCCAATGATTGTGAATAATGATGTCAAGTCATGAGTAATAATAAGGAAAAAATATGAATTAAATATGAAAATCCTGGGGCTCAACAAACAGAAATGGAGATATGTATATTTATAGACCAAGTAACTAGCACATTATTGTTTCTTGTTTCTATCAGGGGATTGTAGTCTCCTTTCAAGTCATAGCTTGATAAATATGAGGTTAGATCTTGTTGAGGTAGGATCATTCAATGTTTTGTAGCTTGCTACCACTTAGAGAAAACTATGGTTGTGGAAAAACCACTAAGCAAACCTCAAACTTCTTTGAGGTTGAAAGTTGGTCATTCAACCTAGAGAGGGATCTCTCCCTAAAACGCAACTACTATATGTCACTGCAGTAGTAGGTTTACACTTTAATCTCTATGGCCAGATTTAGTTTGTAGGATGAAATTTGGTTGGGATGTATATAAAATATATCATTGGGCATGGAGTACAGTCTTATCAGATGATGCTATAGATCTAATGAATAGGATACAAAAGTAAAGGTAGTAATAACTCCTTTGACAATTTGAGAGATTTAGAAGAAGAGAACTGAAAATAAAACAAAATTATAGTTAAAAAAATAGCAAGTACTAATGACTGAGAAATAACGAGAAAGGATCATAAATGAATCGAAATATCAGATACTAAAGTTTCCATACCCGAAGAAGGTTTTTCATAAATAGAGAAACAAAAGACAGGGAACTACAACATAAGAATTTTGTGTAAATTCTCATCAAACACTGTATATATTTAAGATATGCTCAAATACACCAGAATGCTATGTTTTCAAGTAAAAAACAAACCCTTTTTCATTCTTCGGAAATTTTCTTTATAGACATTACATCAAATTATCATAGGATTATAGTTTCAAACTTAACTACAATAATCCAAAATAGGAAAAAATCTTCTAAGTTCATGCATGTGGAAAATATCCTTTAATTACATTAAGTCTTTCTAAAATAAAACTATTTGCTAGAAAATATGCTAACATATAGGCCGAGAAAATTTATCTTCAAAATATCTTCGCCGATGATAGAAAAAAGTCCCTTACTGATAGAAAAAACTCCTCACCAGAAAATATGTGCCTCTACAAAATAGGTTTAATCATTCACTGAAAAAATTTCTTGTGTTAGAGCTCCCTTTTCCTTGGGTTTTCTGGTGAAATTTTTGATACTACCTCTGTGAGCTTATTTAGTTTCATGAATTGAAGATTCTGCTAACAGACTAACTCTCAACATTTCATTTCTATCTATTTTCATAATGCGTTGTCTGTTTTCAAAATGCACTAACGATGGGAATGTAAACATTATTTTTCAAAATTCGCTGACAACCGAGATGTCAACACCTCCCTTCAAAAATCACTAACAATGGAAATGCCATTTCTTCCCATAAAATTCGCTGACAACAGAGATGTCAACTCTTCCCTGCATATATGTATGTATCACACTGTCAGGCACACAATCATCGATAAACCCAAATTTTTTTGTTTCTCAATGCATAATCAAAACTTTCAAAATGACCCCAAGCATCCTAGATGAGGGTGTTGGATGACTTTAGAAGCACCTCAACTTTCTCCATCCTTTGTCTTATGCTTTTCTGGGTTTCCATAGGACCTGTCCCCTTACATTCTTTATCTATGATCCTTTTAGAGCCTACAATCTTCCTTCTGTTTATTATAAGGTCTATTAAGGGCACTTTGTCTATGTCAGTCACCTCCTTGGCCAAATTTGGATTACTTATCAGCTTGATTTTAAACCTTAATTTATTTGTTGGACTTGTATGAGGTTTCTTTCCTCCTTTAAGGGTTTCAGATAGTGGATTTTCTTTGGTTTGGGTCTCAACTTCAACTTCCTTACCTTTAATAATTTCTAGTAAAATTTTGTCTGTAGGGGATGCTTCAATGGGTGAAGTCACAACATAGGGAGAACTGATAACAAAAGGTAAGTTTTCAGGGGATTGAGGGTCAAATTTCTCGATCTTGACACTTCTTATTTGGTAGAATTTGGGGATTTTAGGGCCAAATGATGTCAAAGGGATCTTTGTGTCCTTTTGTCTAGGGGTTGTCTCAATAAGAGCTTCTACCTGAGTTCTCCTCCCTTGCTTAGTAGTTTTGTTTCTTCCTCTTAAATATTTAGGGGGTTGAGGTTCAAAACCTCCTGAAAATAAAAAGTGGCTCCAGGTTCTCCTTGCTTTGGCTAGTTGGTTTTCAATCAATAGATTGATGAGGGATTTGTGGTAAACATACTATGGAGTATGCTCTGAAACAATCACCCATATGCTTTAGACTCTCCAACAAATAGAAACAAGTATTCATCCTAACCTAGCCGACTAAATATGCAAGGAAACAAAAGTGATAGAGATTTACCTAGTTGAACTATCCTTCGTAGGTGACGTATAACTTGGTTATATTCAACAACCAATTCCACTTATATTGTAACTAGGCTCTCTGAACCCCATCTTTCAAATTGTGATTCTCCTCCTTCATGAAAATGGACATGTTGATTCCCGCCAATACATGGCTCCTAAAAACTAGCTCTCCATCTGTTGTTGATCTGAATCTGAATGTTAGTTTTGTTGTGCTATTTGATCTTTAGATTTATAATTAATTTGCTGATCACTTTCTTATTGTGCATAGTTTTCCTTTGTGTTTGTGAATGTTAAAACAAGTAAATATACTGAATTTTAAGTTAAATTCATGAGAATAAAAAAATTAAAAACAAATGTTGAACAACATCAATAACATGTACATCAAACCATCGCAATGATCCATTAACAAAGTTTTTTGATGAAGGAGTTCACCCTTCCTAGGCTACATCTCCTTGGTCCAGCTTCCATGGCCTGGGCCTCTCTATTAGCTCAAATGTGCAAAAAATTTTGTTTACATTCACCTACTACTCCTGAAACCTACTTCAATGTGTTCAGAATGTCCAAATCATTCAGAATAGACTCTTCTGGCTCCCAATTTGGTCAAATTTTTCAAAATCTATGGCCAAAACAATTTGGCCTAGGAAATCTCCACTAAATCTGGAGATGACTCTAGTTAGGGCCGTCAAATTTGGGGTTGGCGCTGAATTTGGAGGACCATCGAATTTTCCGCCAAACTAAACTCGAGTTTAATTAATTTGTAATCATAGTTTCACTTCCCTAAGCGCGTTTTAATCCAACCACACATTAGCAATATGGTTTAACGCTAACATCGCGGTTATGGGTAACTAAACCTGTAATTAAACCTTAACCTTTGCGCTTATGTATTGGCTCTGGTCCTGGTCCTAGAAAATGGTCATGTGGGGAGGGGGTTGGCCCCCTCCTTTCCCCCACTATTCAACGCATATGATAATAAATACATGTGGTTTGCATATACTGTTAAGAACTAAAGTATGTGGTAGAGTGGTAAGGTGTGCATCTTGTTTGGGGGTGATTTCGGGATCAAGCCCCGACCTTTGCCCAACCCGTGCATATATATGTTTGCAGACTTTGGTATGTTTGAAATCCAAACTTTGTAATATAAAATCAATCCAACCTTTGATATTACATAGTTTTCACTATATAATAATAAATCCGCCCATATTAATTTAGACTTTCATATAATTTAAAATGTAGCATTCAACCTTGGTCCACCAGAGGGAGCACGTGGCAGCCCCTAGCTACTCCACATGTCCGCCTCTGGTTGGATTGTCCCAACCATATAAAAAAAATTCAAATTCAACCTTAGGAGAATATATATGAAAAAACTTCACCTTCAAAACTATTTGGCGAATCCTGCACTAACACTTGTCACAGTTTCATTAGGTGAAAATGACAGAATATTCCTTTTCTATTGAATAGGATGCCATGTCACCATTCTGTCCTGTTCTACAATTTTTTTCACTGTTTAGGAAAACGAACAACAGGCTCTATCTTCTTCATTTAGACTCCTTTTTCGACAAAACGAATTGCGCCAGATTCCCGGCCATGAGATCTTAGTTGTCATTCAGTTTCAATTCGATTTTGAGCACTTTCATTTTTGAGATTTTACATTGAGCACTTGATCATTCCTCCCAACTACAAGTCTTTTGGACCCCAAAAGCTCTTTGGTTACTGATCATGTGGATGAGGGTACAATTAACTCACCCTTTTAGTCTCAATCTACTGAAATTTTCCCATTTTCATCAATTTGAGCTTTTCATAAAAACTAAGCTTTTCTCTTGACTCTTGCAACCCTGTCTTGCTGTTGTAGACACCGTCATGCTTCAATTTTCCCTGAATTTTCAAAGAAACAAGATTTTCTTGAAGAAACAAAAATTTTCCTGCCTTAGTCATCAATCAAAGGAAGCTTAAAAATTGTCTCACCTTGTATATTGTCGTCATGGTGATTCTTATAGATCAGATGAGAATCCAAGATATGAGTACTCTCATGACATAGTAGATACCTTGAGAAGTTTAAAGGTAGGGATCAAAAGTTGCAAGGTCGATAGTGACAGGATAATTCAGTCATAGGAAATAATCACCGAGGCGTAAGAAAAATAAGTAGAAGTCAATGAAATTATTGTTCAGAGCTTATTATATTTTTAGAGGCAAGGAAAACCATGGATCAGTTATGGGAAGGTGGAAAGGACTAATGGGAGATATGGTAGCAGGTCTCATGGAGGAAGTGGGTCGTACAAGGATGACACAATAATAGATGGTAGGTTCTTGGATACAACTAACATGAGAGGTAGTGTTTATGGTTTCTATTCTAGTTCTTGTTTATACAGGTATCATGGTCATCATCGTTATCATCCTTATAGGAGGAGTGAGAGGGGATACTTGTAGGATTAGTTCAAGAAATCCAAGCCTCCTACATTTTATGGAGTTGAAGCAAGCAGAAGATGCAGAGGCATGGATACTTGGGAGGAAGAATTTCTTTGAGCTGCATGATTATATAGAGAACATGAAAGCCAGGATAGTTATTTTCAATCTCAAGGGAAAATAATACATTTGGTGGAAATATGTGAAGTGTATTATAGGTATCAAGACAAAGGAGTTGAGTTGGAATGAGTTTAAAATACTTTTCTGAAAGAAGTAATTGTTAGAGAGATACTATGACATTAAGGCTAAGGAGTTATATCAGCTAATGATGGGATCTATGACAGATGAGGAGTACACGATCAATTTTCTGGAGTTGTTGAGGTATGTGCATATGTAAAGGATGAGAAGATGAAGGTTCAAATATTGATCAGTGGAGCCTTAGTCGCTCAAGGAAGTCATTGGGAAGTTGAAGCAATTTTATGATGAATCAAACCATAAGTCCGAACCTAAAAGAGATTAGAAAGGGAATGACAAGACTAAAGGAAAGTGTCCATCGAAGCAAGCAATACCTGAGGATACAGGTGACAAGGAAAATGTTTCTCCTTACAAGAATTTTAATGCGGTAGATAAGGGACATGGACCTTAGCCTGGAGAGCACGAGAATAAGGGTAGTGGCAGAGAAGCATTGAAGTGTTGGATTTTTAGAAAAGATCATCACAATAAGGATTGTTTGTTGTATCAGGGTGGCAGACCTCAAATCTACAATGCTCAAGAGGCACGGAGAATCAGGGATGTCTGCCATAACATTCCTCAAATCTATGTAGCATTTCATAATAATAATGAAGATAACCGTGCATTCATTATTGAGATAGAATGTAAGCTCTATGATGGAGTTGTTTCCATTTTTATTGACCCTAGATATAATTATACTTATGTTAATCCTGACCTGATGGATAAGTGTGGTTTGAGAAAATAAGTACATGTAGAGTATTTGTTGGTGTAGTTGGCTACAAATACTGAGAAAAGAGTTCATCATTGGGTGAGATATTATGCATTTGACCTTAATGGTATGTCTACATCGACACATATAAATGTTATTATTTTGGGTATGGATTGGTTTTACCTTCACAATACCAAGGTATATTTTTACGAGAAGGTTATTGATTGCATGTATGATGATGGAGAAAAGATAATATTGTAGGGAAAGAAGAAGAATACAAGGGTGTGTATTGTTCGTAGTGCATGTTTATAGTGACAAAGGTAAGGATGTTGAGGATGTAGAAATATTGAGGAGGTATCATGTTTTTCAGTCATTTTAGGATATAGTTCTAGCAGATATTTAAGAGTTGGTTCCTCATAGAGTAGTGGATTTATCTATTTAGTTGGTACCAGGAGTAACACCTACATCAAAAGCACCATACATGATGATCACTCTAGAGTTGGTGTAAATGAAGCTTGACAAGGGATACATAAGGCCAAGTATACAATCTTGGGGTGCACCAATGTTGTTTATGATGAATAGGAATGGTACTGTCAGGTTTTGCATTGATTACAGGAAGTTGAACAAGGTGAAAGTCAAGAACATGTACCATTTACTGAGGATTGACGATTTATTTGATCAGTTGAAGGGAGCAACATTTTTCTCAAAGATTGATTTTAGATCAGGATATCATTAGGTATGCATAAAAGAAGAGAACATCTATAAGACTGCTTTCCAAACCAGATATAGGAATTATGATTTTTTTGTGGTTCCTTTTGGTTTAACTAATTCTCTAGTTGATTTCATGTGTTTGATTAATAGTGTGTTGCATCCTTATCTGGAAAATTTTGTGATAGTGTTCATTGATGATATATTGATATATTCTAAGAATGAGGAAGAGAATGCATAACACCTTGCATAAGTGTTAAGATTTTTGCGAGAGCATCAGTTGTATGCCAAGCTTAGTAAGTTTAGCTTCTTTTAGACATAAGTTCATTACTTGGGACATGTTGTTCCAAGGAAGGCATAGTAGTAGATCCACAAAACATCAGAGCTATCATGGAGTGGGAAGCTCCTATGAATGTGGATGAGTTAATATCATTCATGGGGTTAGTAGGTTAAAATAGGCGGCTAATTAGGAACTTCTCATAGATTTCATATCATGTTACATATTTATAAAGGATGGGAAAGAAATTTGAATGGACAAAGGATGTGTATCCAGTTTTGAGTAGTTGAATAAATTGCTTACAAACTCTTCAATTATAAAGATTGTAGATCTAGATAAAGACTTCATGGTGTTTACAAATGATTCCAAGAGAGAACATGGTGGAGTCCTAATATAGCAGGGACAGGTGGTATGCTATGATTCAACGAAATTGAATGAGGATGAGCATAATTACGTGGCTCATGATATTGATTTGGAAGTGATCATTTATGCATTAAAGATGTGGAGGCCCTATCTTCTTGGCAGGAGGTTTTTTTTATGACTAATCATAGTGGGCTGAGATACTTGTTTGACCAACCTAATATGAATGCCAGGAAATCTATATGGTTGGCTACTCTCTGTAAGTTTGACTTCAATATCAGGTACATTAAAGGAAAAGAGAACATGGTTGCAAATTCTCTTAGAAAAAGAGTGCATGTAAATCACATTACAACTATGAGTTCATATGGGACATAATTGTAGGAGCTGATATTGCAAGTGGGGCAGTAGGATGATAGTTATCAACAGCTTAAGCAGAGGTTACAAAAAAAGAGTACAAGTGATCAGGAAATGGATTATCATCTCACAACAGATGGTTTGGTGATATTTAGGGACAAGATCTGTGTGTTGGAAAACCGTGAACTCAAGAAGATTATCTTGAGGTAACTTCACGTTAATCCATATTCTGGTCACATGGGATATCATAAGAATTTCATAGCAGTGAAAAAGTTTTACTACTGGCCAAAATTGAAAAAGTAAGTGGTTGTGTTTGTGACTAGATGTTTGGATTTTCAATAGGTAAAAGAAGAGGGAAAGCATATAGGTGGTTTATTGCAGCCAATTCTGATTACATAATGGAAATGGGAGGTCATTTCCATGTATTTCATTAGAATTTTTCTGATGACATCCAAAGATCATGATTTCATTATAGTTGTGATTGACAGGTTGACCAAGTTAGCTCACTTCATTCCAGTGAAGTTTACTAATTCAACTAATGAGATAGCTTAGGTATTCATCAGGTAGGGAGGTAGGTTGGAAAGATCCTTGGTGACTGAATGATGTCTCATGAAGTTGAAATGAGCAAATGAGATGTTTAGTTGGTCTTTTAAATGGTTGGAAATCGATTTTTCTCCTTAGTAGTGATGTGACCCCACCTTGTCTTTTCACAATTTGATTTGATTGCTTGTGTACTGCACATTAGAGACCTTATTACATATATTTACATTTTGATAAAGATAAAAATTAAATTTTAGATCATTATTGAACATTTTCCCCTATCACTACTCCTTTCAAAGGTTATTTTGGTGATGACATAACCTATTTTCATGATTTTTACAATATGACCTAATAATGACACTAAATGGAATGACCTTATTTGGGTCATAGCTTATGAGTGTGCAAAGAGATAGGTTATGCACTTGCAGGTTGTGCTAATTTTAGAAAATCAATTGTAATACATCTCTATTCCTTTGATTATTGCAATTAGGCATTGGTTTTTTAAGTAGATTGCTTTCCCTAGGAAAAATACTTGTTGCATGAGTGTTATTTCTTCTTGCATGCCTAAAATTTTTGTTCTAAATTATGAAATAATGTTTTAAAAATAGTAGTGTAGGCTTGTGTCTGTGATTTTGATTAAAAATTCATGAGCAGTTGCAAATATACAACATAATTTCTACATGGTATCAGAGTTGGATTCACAGTAGAGAAGAAATTTAAAGTTATTTCTTAGAGGCTCGAATTTAGAGATTAGTGTTTTGGGTTTTCTTCATAACTGAGAAGATGGATTTCAATGGACTAAGGCTAGAGTATGCCTTGGAAGGCACCTTTAATTTTGTTGCATCGAAGGTTTTCATGGAGGCGGTATTGGATGACAATGGATTTCTAGAATAAATCAAGTTAGATGTTGCAAAAACACAAGCATATGATGTCGAGGACCTTGTTCAGTGGAATAAAGATGTATCCAAAGTGAGGAGAATAATATTGGAGGGAGTACAGGATCATGTTATCTCAAATATCCACAAAACGAAAACTTTGTTCACGACGTGGAAATCACTGATATATTTTTTTCAGAATATTAGTAACCACAGGAATATGGCGCTTAAGGATAAACTTTGTAGAATCAAGATGTAGAAGAATGAAATAATTTTGCAGTATCTGAGAAATTTCACATAATGTCATGATGAACTTGGTGGGGCCAGTGTTAATTTCCCTGAAGAAGACTTGGTTAAGGTGGCCATTTTGGGCCTTCCCAAGAGCTGGCTCAGTTATCAATATTCAATGAACATGGGGGAGAAGCTACCAAATTAGGAACTCTTATGGCTCAATTTGGTATAGGAGGAAATGAGATGAAATACCAGAGATGGGACCTCATCCAAAGAAGAGGAAGATGACTTTGATCTAGTTAGCAATGGAATGAAGTCCGAGGGGAAAATGTCCCAAGGTGAGGCTAAATCCATCCAAGAGGGAAAGAAGAAAGACTTGTCCAAAATTAAATGCCTCTGGTGGCATGAATTCAGGCACTCTTCCACAAAATGTCCACACAAAATTAACTCTAGAAAGAAGGAGTCTGCAGTACCAGTATAAAGTGAAGCCTTGGCTTCACACTTCGAGCTTGAATTTACCCTCATTGCATGAAATTCTACCACAATGATGGGGAGTGTGTGGTAGTTGGACTTAGGTGGCTCATTGCACATGACGGGGAAGAGAGAGTTTTTTAGTCACCTAGAGGAGAAATAGCTCCAGATGAATATTGAGTTTGGAGACGCCAAAAGGTACAGTGTGACTAGGATTGGTACAAATACTGTTAGGGTCCCATGATTTGGCTGATTGGCAAGCCAAATGATAGTGTAACATCAAACCAATCTTTGGAGCCCAAGGACCTAGCCCTCCTGGACTAAGAGAGGGCTCTCTCTATTTGTTTAAGGGATATCTCTGTGTTTGCTTCTTGTGTTTATGATTTTAGGCTAGTTATGAAGTAGGTTTTTGGTTTTGGTTTTTAGGTTGTGAGGGATGAACTGATCAAAGACTAAGAGAGGTAAAAATATGTCAGATCAACTGGGCTATGGGGTCGAAAAGGTCAAGAAAGCTTTCAGATGGTGATACAAGGTTGTTGAAGGGCCAATTTGAGCGAGGTAAAATGAATCTTTGGGTAAAATGGAGTGGTATGGAAACTAAATTTGTGAAGAACAAAGGATTTCAAACACAAATAGTTCAATAGCTGACATAATCATGGTAGGGATAACCATTAATCATGAGAAATGTAACTATAAACTGATCAATGCATAGAAATAAACATTCAAGCAATACATAGAGAGATATGACTATCTAACTTTAGGAAATTGCTATCAGACTTTGGGGAAATACATTTAAGACAAAAAAACAACTCAAATAACTATGAGGAAATGCCTAGGCATAGTATTTCAAGCTATTGGGCACTTTGAAGCAAGATTGCATAGTTTTAGGCAAAAGTCAAGATCAGTACAAGACCTCCTTGGTTCAACAAATGACAATCAAACAATCAAAGAGAGGTTTCAGAGGTGGAGCTATGACTAGCCATGAGTAAGCAGAGCATACCGTGAATCATACTTAGCATGCATAAAACCATAAATGAAACAAGAAAACAATTTCTTCAGTTATCAAAGAACAATCAATGATTCTTTGATATGACTAAGAAGGAAGAAAACATAGAAGCTATAAAGAAACAGGAAATTTGAAGTGCCTCTAAGGGCATGTCTCAAATCTATTCTCTACTATCTTATATCAAGAAATAACATGGAATTATGAATAGAAACTAAGAAGCATAACAGAGAGGGACACTATACCATTTTACCAAGTCAAGGAATCCAACAACAGACCTCCTTCATCATCTAAAAAACATTCAAGAAACTATCCAATACATGAGAAAAGTGTTTCTTCCAAGCTTTTATAACCATATATTTCTTCTATTCATCAAGTTCAACCTTGTTTACAGTGAATTCTCATGGAATATATAGGCCAAGATGAGGGAAAACCTCCTAGTGCAGCTTGCAATCTCATTGGCCTATCAAAAATATCTAATTTTGTCCTTAAGGCTTTGCAAATCCCAAGGCACAAAATATCTATTAAAATATCTCAAAAATGCTAAAAAAGGAGAATATATTGACTTTTCATAACTAATCATGCCCAAAAATATCTAAACGCACATGAGGAAAAGTCACTTTAGAAAGGTACATTTTTCACAAAAATACTTCAGAAATATATCAGCAGAAAGTCCTCTGTCTTGCCGGCAACTTTTGGAGACCTTATTGATGTCAAAATGAGGGCCGTGACAGCTCGTTGGAAATATTTGAATGTATGTTTTCTTAAAATGCTTAGTTCTCCCCAAACTGATCAATGGAAGTCTGTCAAAAGCTAACTTGTGTGTAAAAACCCAAAAAATAAACTTTGTTGATAAACGGGGCAGAGTGTGGAAAAAGTGAGTGTTTTTCGCCATTTTGGGGGAGAAAATCATCTTCAATTGATATGAAAATCACTGATTATATTCCCCTAAAATTATGGCATCCAATGATACCATTTTCATCCTTTAAGGATGCCCCAAACAGAAATGGCGATGCCAATGATTTTTAGCCAAAAACTCAAAAATGATAAAAAACCAAAACTTGTTGAATTTCGCCCAATTTTGACGATCATGACCCTCAAGGGTTTTTAGAAACATGTTGTGAAGCTGAGGCCAAAATTTGGAGCTTTGAGGTGTCTTTCTTCATTTTTGGTGTCGGGCGCCTCCTTTGAGCTTCCTTGAGTTTTTCTTGTGTGGCCTTCAATTTCCGCCGGGCAAACTGATTGAGCTTCTTATAGTGCTCTGTCATCCTCCTTTGAAGGTCCAAATCTCTATTGGCCTTCTCCAACTTATTTTCTAAGTGATCATTCACCCTCTCGAGCCATGCTTCTTGATTGTTCTCTATCTCTTGGGTGAACAAAGTAGTGAGAGGAATAGATTGCAGAAGGACAGCTTCTTCCTCCTTTTGTTTCTCAAGGGCTCTTATGAGTCCCATGGTTCTTGGCCTCTTTTTCCTGGGCTGATCTTCATCTTTGCTCTCATTGAACTCACCCATGAGTTCTTCCAATTTAACTTGTGCCTTGGAGGCCTCTTTTTTGTATTTGATGGCCCGGGTCTCATATACCACCATGTGGACACTCATCTGTTTATTTTGAGTTTGCAAAAAGTGATTGAAGTTTCTAGCCCTCTCTAGATCTGTCCTCAAAGCATCAATTTGGCTTTCTTTATTGATCAGGAGAGACTCTAGGATTCGGGCCTCATTGTTGCTATCATCACTTTGGATTTGAATTATGTCAAAGTCTCTCTCCTTTTCATGGCTGCTTTCTTCTTTCTCCTTTCCCTTGCTTTGGGTGGCCTTCTTGGTCTTCCTCCTCTTGGGTAAATCGACAATGGGTTGCTTGGGCAATTTCCCCTTGCTTCGGAGGGCCCTAGTAACATTTGGAGTTATAGTTTGAGGCACCCTTTTCCTTGATGTCCGGGGGTTGGCCACTTTGGGAGAAGAAAGCATGGCCCCTTGCCTAGGAGAGGCAGCTAGCACATGCTCTATTAGCTCTTTGCCCTTGTTACTTCCCTCATCATCCTTTCCACTATTTTGAGTTTGTTCATGGAACTTTTATTCATCACTATGATGTATATCATCACTCTGTTTTTCTTCATGAGGATGCCTTTCCTCACTGTGTTGCACCTCTTCATCATGATGTTGTTCTTCTTCATGCTGCTGTTCTTCCTCATTAGGTTGCCTTTCCTCACTGTGCTGCACCTCTTCATCATGCTGTTGTTCTTCCCCATCTTGCTTTTCTTCCTCATCATGCTGCTGCTCCTCATCTTGTTGTTCTTCCTCATCATGTTGCTACTCCTCATCTTGCTTTTCTTCCTCATCATGTTGTTGCTCCTCATCATCACTATGCTGGCCTTCTTCATCATGCTACCCTTCTCCACTGATTATGGGAAATTTTAGCTTCTTGGGAATGGGTTACTTGAAGAAGGTGAAGGATGGTGATTGGAAGGTGAAGGAGATGTATGGAATGAAGGAACAGTGGCGAAATCTGGATGTGCAATGAAAGTGTCCCAAGAGATTTCTTTCTTCTCAAGCTGATGAAGAATGATAACCTTGATGAGAGAATGACGGAAAAGGCAAGCTGATTGCTGAGAAGGAGGTCTTTTCTGAACAGTGGAGGCCATTTTTTCAATACTTCTATGGAGGAAGAAAGGGAGATTTAACAATTTTGCTCTTGTGAAATTCATGAGCAACCGAACATGGTAAGCATAGACCCGGGAGAATCTTCGCTCGCAAGTGAATTATTTCATGATTATCTTCATGAGGGGAGCATAACTAGTCAACAGATATGATAAGGGAAAGATGGATGGACGTATCTCTATGATCAAGCTTCAAAAAGGGTTTGTACTGTTCTGAGTCTAGGTGGCTCTGTTTAAACCACTTCTCTCCGACATAAGGGATTTTGGTGGCCTTGGAAATGGATCTAGGAGAAAACTTGAAATCCAAGCCTGCCAGCTGAAAGTGCTTCCCTTGAAATCTCAAAGCACAAATATATGTCAAGGGGGAATAGCTTTTCACCTCCTGCACCCTTTGACAAAACTCTAGACATCCAACCTCATGAAATTTAAACAGGATTTATGGATGAGCATTTACCTCTTCAGTTGAAACAGGCTCAAACTTCCTGTGAAGGCCACTTCTACTGTCTTGCCTGGGAGGCATTTTGTTTTGGATATTCTTTGCAAAAACAAGCTGTCTCAAATGGCTCTTGAAATGTTTTCTCAACCACACCCCTGTCCTCCTTATAAATCACTGTTTAATTCTCTTTGATGCCAAATAACAAGTATTTGTCAAATGAAACAAAATCAACTTATAACTGTGCTTGGGAAAATAACTCCAAAAAGATGTGTTTGTGGTTTATTGGTGAAGAAAGAACATCTTTTGTTTTGACAAAAACACTTTTTCCTCCAAACACCTTTCTTTTGTTGTTCACGATTCTTCACAAAGTAAAACAAAACACCCTCCAACTGATTTAAAAGACCTTCACAGCATTTTGGAAATATGGAGGCTGCGCTAGGTTTCATTGTTTCACCATATAGGGAGGACTGTTTATATGACAAGGCTTTCAAATTATGATCATTTTTTTCCCTTTGGAACTTCAAACAGAGTCTGCTCCTGTTTTAACACTGTTAGGACACTTTTCCAGCCAAATTGAAACCTCTACAATTGTGCTTGTCTGTCTAGTAATTAGTGTATGGTTTATCATTGTTCTTAAAGATTTTAAGGTCCTTTAAGACTGATAAAAACACACATTACCTATCACTGTAATGGTGGGTGACAATCACAACAACAAAAACCTTTGAGTTTGCTCAAAAACCCTACACTCTAATCACTGTCTCTCTCTGGTGCTTTTTAACTGACAAACTGCCCTTAAGGTCACTGTTAAGACATTTTTCAAGTTAATTTGAGACCTCCAAACATAAGAAAATTTTCTTCAGCTTTGACAAGAACTCTGTCTCCTTAACACTGCCTATCTCATGGTTTTTATATGATGAAGTGGCTTTAAGACAGTGGTTTCTTCTCAGGGAAAAACATAGCAAAACACCCCTTTCAAAAATCGAAATTTACCATGAGGTGATGAAAAATACCTCAAAGATTTTTCACGAGCCTTGGTTGATCATTTGGGGAGATTTTTACAGCTTTTTAGAGGGTGAAAGGAAGAGCGACGCTTTCACTGTAGAGGGCACCGCGCAATGAAAAGCAGTCGGGTAAGCCTTGGGCGATGTTTGAACGGGCGCTACAGGTGCGCCGCGCAACAACGTAGACCCTTTGTATTTCCTCTCCCAGGCACGTCGCGCACTTTTCCAGGCGTGCCGCACAAGCTTTAAGCCTTGAAAAAACTTGAAATTTTCTCAAAGTCCTTTGTTTCTCCAATGAACAGCCAGAGGAGAACTTGGTGAGTGTTTTGAATTTGCACAATGGGACTTTGCCAACAGTCCCTCCACCTTTTAAAGTCGAAGAAGTCAACAACCTTTTGAAATCATGTTGTGAGGGTTTGGATGCTATGAAGGCCCTTTTTGTCTTAAAAAACATAAATCACTGTCTTTATCCTTTTGAAGACCTCTTCGCTTTTTTAAAACAAAAATTTCCTTTGAACAATTGTATTTGTAATTCGAGCAGTCCTTTAACCACTGTCTCATCATTTCTTGAGTTGTATTTCTCTGAAGCTTTTATAAAAGAGTTTTGATCTGCCGATGAGGGTCCTTTGATATAAACATGAAACTTGTTTTGAGTATCTCTTTAACCATTTGTATGAGCTAACTTGTATGGTGAAAACCTTAAGAAAACTGACCCTCTGCCTTTTGTGAGGGAGGCCATCTTCAAGTTTACAAATCAACTGTTCTTTCTCTAGGTGACATTGCTTGTGACCTCTGTCTCTCTAAGCACTATATATCCTTTGAATTTTTTAGACAAGAAGCATGGTTTTGATCAGGAAAGTGTTCTTTGCCAATGTGTTGGGAAAAGCACTTGGATAGATAGAAATGCCCTCTCCAAAAATGTGACTTTGTATCTTTTGGAGGAAACCCTTTGTAAACATAAGAAAAAGAGACCTTCAGCATCCTCATGCCACATCTTGGAAAGAGATATTTCACAACTCCAAAACTTACTTTGACAATTTCTTCTCTCCTGGTGTTTTGATGATAATTATGGCTATTGTGCAGTTTGATCAAAACAATCAGGCACCCGTGGATATTTTCTTTTGACTGTGGGTGAAAGAACCTCATTTGTACTCCCCAGATTTTACCTATATCTGTTCATCAAGGAAAAATGCCTTTAGAGACCCTCAATGCAATCATATGGAACATCAAGGCTTTTTCACATGTTTCATAAAAGGTCTTTGACTGTGATAGTGATATGGCTTGATTCTTTGAATATTGTCTTGAATTTGAATCATGGTGTCATACCCTTTCCTCACATTGATGAGCCTGTCCAAGTTTTGTTCACTTTAGCTTCAGATTTCCTTTGAAGGAGATCGTTGATAGAAGAAAAACCAAACCTCTTTGATTATCATAGTACCCTGCTTTCCCTTTGTTTTTAACACCATTTTTCTATTCATAAGCCTTCAATTGCTTTCTACTGATTTCAACTCTATCTTTCAAATAGTGAAACCATGTAAGCACCCCTTGAAATACCACTACTATATCAGTGGTTTCCTCTATTGGAGATAAGGTGTAAACAAGAATTTTAGGCCATTTGCAGCATTGTTAGCCCTGTGCTTTTTGTATGAGGCTACACCTCTATTCCCTGACCCTCTGCTTATTAAATGAAGGAGGCCTTGACAAATTACTTAACCATCTTCTCATATTTGGAGGAGGTTTTACACAGTCACCCAACCATCTGCTCATGTTTGGAGGAGGTTTTACACAGTCACTATTTCATCCCTTTGTAAAACTGTGTCATCTTTCCTTGTAGTGCCTATTCACAGTTACGTAAATAATAGTGACAAATTGACAATATGCCATGAGGGGCATTCTCTGAGATATGTAACCCTGTTTTTAAAATGCCCTTATGCATCTTTAGACATCAGAAGCAGCCTGACCTGTATCTGCAGAGTATCACTTGCTAGTCATAAATCACTAACCTTTTGACTGTGTTTGTAGGAGTTCATTGAATTACTTCTCTGACCAGTACTTGCATCCCAGGCTCAAGACCACATGAGAAGTGACTGTCTTCTCATGTTAAGTTTAATAATGTATTCTAGAACACTGGTACACTTCTTCTTTTGAAAAAGACATTGAAACACTATAGAGTAACACAATATGAGTTTGGATTTTGAAACATGCACTACTAAGACACCAAGGCTTGTTAGTGGCGTGACATAAGGGTGTATCAAGCTTTGTTTGCAGAATAGGAGGGCCATTAATGACTGGTTGGTTTTAGACAGAGGTTCTTTTGGCTTAGGATAGTTTTCCAAGGGAAGATCACCTAAAGTGCCACTACCTAACTTAGGGGAGACTTTTGACAGATTTGGAGTATTCTCTTTGGAGCTGATGGAAAAGTTTGTATGAATGAGACTAGATATAGTTTGAAAATTAGATTTTTCTCATCATAGGCTGATTGAAAAGGTAGGAGGAAAAAATGTTTATGGGTGTTTTCTAGCTGACAAATTTTGACAAATTGGAGATCAGCTGCTAGAAAACTTGGCTTTAAAAACTAGTCATCATCAACAGGTGAAAAATATTGATGACTAACAGTGGCTCCATTTGGAGAGGGAAGCTCCTTTTCAGGAGGTGTCCAGAATTTCAGATCTCGGTTCTTTGAAGACCAGTGCCTTTATCCATTGGCGCAAATTTATTTATTCCTTGATGTTATTTCTGAAAATTGACAGCATGATTAGCATCAACGACATTTCTACCTACCCCACTATATTTCCTATCATTTTTTCTTCTTTTGGGTGCATTTGGACTAGCAACCCTTTGATATAATTTTTTTGAAAAATGACACTATCTAATTCTACACTTATATCCGCTGGGAGTTCAGATTAAGCTGATGAACTGTTTTGTTTCTCTACCTATGCTAGATCGACTGTCAAGGATAAGCTGTTTGACAGGATTTTTTTTCTCTAATCTAAAACATGAAATTGAAAAATGACCAAATCAGGATTAGACAGTCTGATTTGTCATGTACTTGTGGCATGAAAGACAAGCTGCACACAAATATTATTTTGCATAAAATGAAATCTATAAAATCAGAGCTAAGATACACAGTTTGTTTTTCATCCCTGCTTTCCTTTTTGGTTCTGTTTTGAGCATGTGGAACCATTATCTTTTCCTAATCTATTTTTGATAAGTCAAGCTTACACAATGTTGACTATCTTTCCTCTCACTAACTTATCAGCAAATAAATTTAAAACATGTTCAGTTATGATTAGGTTAGATAACTGAACAAGACATTTGAGCACTAGTAGCGGCATTTAGACTTGCACGCTTTCAGAGTGACTATTTTTTGGAACATGGGGCTTTCTTTCTATTTTTCAAACTGCCCTCTTTTTCTATTTTTCCATTGTTTTTGAATTTTCTGTTTTTTGATTTATTTTTCAAACAATGGTATATACAATCATTGAAAATGTTTTAAGTCATAAATCTTGGAAATGGTGAAACTTAAGCATCTTATCTTCATAAGGATCTCCTACCACTCTTGGTCCACCAAGCTCTTGGAAAGAAAAATTTGGAAAATTTTCTCTTTCAAGCATGACATAAGGATTCATGCATGAATCTTTGAACAACCCTGTATCTTCCCGTTGTACCTCTTTATACCTCTGATTTCCACTCCTTCT
Source organism: Pinus albicaulis (assembly GCA_034641835.2). Lineage (NCBI taxonomy): Eukaryota > Viridiplantae > Streptophyta > Pinopsida > Pinales > Pinaceae > Pinus > Pinus albicaulis. The sequence continues at coordinate 1,246,384,524 of CM076578.1, read as the reverse complement.
TTTGGTGTACATTTTTTTTCAAATAATGCAGATATTATTTGTCATTTTTGAAGTATATGATGACATCATCAAGGTATGTCAGAATGTAGAAATCCAGAACTGGAAACATGAATTTTAGGAGCATGTTTTTAATATCTGGTGGTTTTTCAATTCTGGGTTTGAAAATGGAACTATTTCCAACATACTTGAAAAATTCTTTGAGCGGTCTACTTTGCAAAGGAATTATTTGGCTATATTCTGAAACATCATCTTGCAAATACACATGATTAAAAGAACTTATCATTGGTATATCATGGTCTTGGGTAGGAAGGATAAAATTTCTGTCACAAGGATGGATATTAGTATGTCTGAAATCAAAACAGATCCTATGACCAGCTGTTTTATCTTTGACTATTATTGTTTGGTCAAGATTTTTGTATTTTCTTTTGTCGAAGTTGTTTCTTGGAGCGATGGCAGTGGCATAGTGCTTCTCACTGTTTTCCCTACATGAAGTAGTATTTTGAACAAGTTTGCAAATTCTAGCAGTTCTAAGGCTTTGGTGGAGTGGCAGAATGCTAGCTAGCTCAAACAACTCAGTTATATTTGGATTGCACTCATCATATTATTTCATAAGAATTTTTTTAGACATTTTTCCTAAATTTTGAGTTGTTATGGCTACAGTCAAGGTTTCATTTGAAGGGGTAGAGTTATGTGATGGCAAATCCTTAAGGTATGGTAAGAACATTAAGCTTTCCTGCCCTTGATTTCCAAAGAGGTTTGTGATATGCAAGTCTTCTAATGCCTCTGTTCTGAAAATTTCTCTTGATGTTATTGCTAATGTTTGCCTAAGGTTTGAGCAATCTGCTTGATGGTACATAATGGTTTGTGCTTCTTGCTCTATCCCTATTTCAAAAGGAACAAACCCTCTTTCCTCAAGAAATAACTCATGATAATTCTGAGCGTCTAGTTCATCATAAAGAACTTGGGGCAGCTGATGTGGTGGGCCTAAGTTTGTTTCAAATCATTCTGACTGTTCTTCAATGTTTTCATCAGTGTGTAAAATGAAGGAATTCAGATCTGAATGCAAGGAGTACATCGGGATGTTATATGGCCTTTCTTAGCTACTGATCATATATTTCATGTGTAATTCTCGATAGAGTATTCTAGTTTGGTCAAACACAAGAATAGTGGCATAGGACATATCAAGTTTAATATTTCCCTGAAGCTTAGCTCCCCAAGATCTGGATAAAAGCATTCCATACTTGGGAGGGACGTCTGCTACCACTATGTCCATGATCAGGTGTTTTGTAGGTACTTGGGCCAAACTAAAACAAAGATCTTTGATTAAGCCTAGACACTTGACTCTACTTGAATCAAAGGAATATAAGTCTTTATAGGGTCTTGTTATTTCTAGGCCAAGTCTTTCCATCACCACCTTTGGCATGAGATTATGCGAGGATCCGGAGTCTAGCATGGCATTGTGTAAGATTTGGTCATGGATATTCAGACTAATGTAAAAGGGAAGAGTGGTTCCTTCTTGGAATTTCCCTTCTATTTTTGGACCAAAAAACACTTCAGGAGTGTCATCAGCTAGATTAAGGGTGTTTGCATCATTTCCTATATTCAGGACCTTTAGCACTTGGGATTTGTAAGATTTTTGGGCGATAAGTTTTGTGAGAGGAATGGTGATCTTTATTTTGGCGATTTCACCTTCAAAACGGTTGGGTGCTTGTAGTTTAGATAGGGTTGCTTCAGTTTTTTCAGCCATGGCTTTCTCTATGTTCTTAATTTGCTGACTCTGGTTAGGGATTTTGTTCAACACATCCATCTCGGGAATCTTGGTAGAGGTACTAGGAAAATCTGAGCCAAGGTTTGTCTGAATAGCTTTATCTTTGTTTTGGTCAGTTTTCTTGACCATGGTTTTGTTGCTATCCACTGCTCTTTTAAGGATGGTATCAGGGGTTTTAGTAACAACAGAGTCTGAGCTACCTTTTTTGGAGTTGTCTTGGTTTTTTCTGCTTCTCAGATCATACTGCCTATGAGCTTCTATTATGGCATTCTAAAAGTTTATAGCAAGATCTTCGAGGTCCTCATAGTTGGTTTCATTTTGATTAGGGGAGAAGAAAGCTTGTTCTTCTTCTGTGAGGTAAACCTCACCCTCGTTATAAGAACCTATTAGGTTTAAATGGATTTCATCTATGGGTTCTATATCCCTCTCATCCTCATCAACATAATTTTCATTAAAAGGTGGCCTAATTTGTTGGTCAATTTCCCTTGGTTTATTTTGAGATTGTTCTCTCCTAAAATTTTGGTTCCGGTTTCTATTTGGAGGGTTGGGCTGGTTGTCCCTAAGAGGTGTCTTTTCACTCATCTTTTCCCACATTTTCGCCATGGATTTAACCAAGTCATCTATTCTAGGATCTAAGGAAGGGGCTGAAGGGGAGACCTCATCCTGGTATGTGACTTTCCTTTCTGATATGGTCCTAGCTCTCTTTTCTGCTAAGTTGGCTTCTGCACTTATGGCCTCTTTTTGTATTTCCTCTAAGGTTGAGGGGTCCTTGTTTCTTAGTTGATAAGTCATGTCTGGGTCGAAACCTTGGGGGAACTTTTCTAAGGCTGAGCCAAGTGGAGGTTTGAAGTGAGGTGGGAGGGCGTTATAAACACTGTTGAACCTAGTGTAGTATTCCTGGACACTTTCCCCATTTTCCCTTTTCAGATTGTTATACTTCGACAAGATTTGAATGGGTTTCCTTCTGATTTCCCACTTATTTATGAAGGTTTTATAGAGTTCTGGGAGATCGTGTATGCTGTTTGGAGTTAAGCTCTTAAACCATTTTTTGGGTTTTCCGCCCAGGCTTTGGGCGAACATCCTCATTCTTATAGTCTCATCTTCTATTTCCATGTATTCAAAGGCATTGCTAATTCTATCTACATGTTTTTGAGCAGTAGTAGCCTCAACTCCAGTAAAGTGCGAGATTTTGGATTGATAGTCATTTTGTAAAAGAGCTAAAGGGTGTGGCAACACCAAAGGTGCATACCAGGCTGCCATGGCGGGAGCTAATGGATGATGTACAATATAAGGGCTTGTAGAATGAGTTGAGGTGATTTGAACAGTAGTGGTTTGGATGGGTGTGGTGGATGTACTTGGGCTAGTGATCTGATTTTGAGTAGATCTGGGGTGGTAGGAGCCAAAGTGATGGAGAAGTTGAAATTCAGGAGGTGTAGTAGGTGAGGCTTCTCTACTAGGACTTTGTGGCAGATCTAGGGGCTTAAGATCGTCAAAGTTTTCTTCACTTTGTGACTTGCTTCTAAAAAGGGTTTTTTCTGATTTTAAGTCAAATGGAGAATCCTGCAAGGATGTGAGGTGTTCAGGTACTAATATTGCTTTACGGATGGACCTATCAGTAGCTAGGTTGCCAGTTTCGGAAGCTTGCCACAGAATCTTCTCTGGGTCATCTACTATGATAGGGGGATTTGGGTCCGGATGAGATCTGGTATAATTCTTTGTGAAGCCAGATTTCGAATTCAGAGTTTAGAGAGGATGGTATTTTTGATTGTTTTGGATGAATGGCCTCTCTAGGGGTTTTGCTAATGTGAAGGATGGTCAAAACAAAAATGAGGGCTAGTGGAGTCACCAGGTGGATTTTTTTGAGAACTATGGTCCACCACAAAAACTATCAAAGATGCTTTCGGGAAAAATTCTTCTAGAAAACTTTGAGATGAAGATTTGCAAGGAAGAGTGATTCACTTGGTTTGAATAGCTTGCTAGGCTGTCTAGACAAGCTAATGGTTCTATTTGCAAGTTTATTTCTGTTTATCTCCTATGTTTAGGTGAAGTTTTCTGAATCACTAAGTTATACTTAGTTTGTCACTGATCACAGAGTTTGCACCATAAGTTTTAATTTTTGGAAAGGATGAGTCAATAGAAAGATATGGTTTATGAATTTTTCTGGTTTTTTATGGAGTTTTTAGGCCTACTGGAGGCTAGTGGAATCACCAGGTGGAACTTGGTTGTTTTTGTAGAGATGTAGCTATGGTCCACCACCAATAACTAGGGAAAAACCAATCCGGGAATGTTTTAGGGTTTTCTGAGTTTTTGTGTAGCCTATGAGGTTTGGAAGAGTTTCATATAACTGAATCACATTTTGCTATGATGGTGAAAGAGTTATCTTATACTCTTCAAACAAAACTTAAGCTTTCTAAGTGTGATTGAGAGTTCGAGAGTTATTAAGGAGTACTTAGATTGTCACTAACTCGGAAGGTCCCACCGTGTTCGCCATTATGTTAGTGAGCGGTGGGATAAGTCAATCAGATAGTATTCTTAAGGCTGCTGGAATGTTTAGGGAATCTAAGTTTGTTTGTTACTCAGAGTCCCACCGTGATCGCCATTATGTTAGTGTGGCGATGAGGTGATTCAATAATACAGTGCATTTTGGTTAAAAAATGGGCTTTCCGTGAGTCTTGAAAGGTATTCAGATTAAAATGAACTCAGAAAAGTCCCATCGTGATAGCCATTATGTTAGGGTCCCGTGATTTGGCTGATTGGAAAGCCAAATGACAGTGTAACATCAAACCAATCTTTGGAGCCCAAGGACCTAGCCTTCCTGGACTCAGAGAGGGCTCTCTCTATTTGTGTAAAGGATATCTGTGTGTTTGCTTCTTGTTTTTCTGATTTTAGGCTAGTTATGAAGTAGGTTTTTGGTTTTGGTTTTTAGGTTGTGAGGGATGAACTGATTAAAGACTAAGATAGGTAAAAATATGTCAGATCAACTAGGCTATGGAGTCTAAAAGGTCAAGAAAGCTTTCAGATGGTGATACAAGGTTGTTGAAGGGTCGATTTGAGCGAGGTAAAATGGATCTTTGGGTAAAATGGAGTGGGATGGACACTAAATTTGTGAAGAACAAAGGATTTCAAACACAAATAGTTCAATAGCTGACATGAACATGGTAGGGATAACCATTAATCATGAGTAATGTAACTATAAACTGATCAATGCATAGAAATAAACATTCAAGCAATACATAGAGAGATATGACTCTCTAACTTTAGGAAATTGCTATCAGACTTTGGGGAAATACATTTAAGACAAACAAACAACTCAAATAACTATGAGGAAATGCCTAAGCATAATATTTCAAGCTATTGGGAACTTTGAAGCAAGATTGCATAGTTTAAAGCAAAGGGCAAGATCAGTACAAGACCTCCTTGGTTCAACAAATGACAAGCAAACAATCAAAGAGAGGTTTCAGAGGTGGAGCTATGACTAGCCATGAGTAAGAAGGGCATACCGTGAATCATACTTAGCATGCATAAAACAATAAATGAAACAAGCAAACAATTTCTTCAGTTATCAAAGAGCAATCAAGAATTATTTGATATGACTAAGAAGGAAGAAAACATTGAAGCTATAAAGAAACAGGAAATTTGAAGTGCCTCTAAGGGCATGTCTCAAATCTATTCTCTACTGTCTTATAGCAAGAAAGAACATGGAATTATGAATGAAAACTAAGAAGCATAACAGAGAGGGACACTATACCATTTTACCAAGTCAAGGAATCCAACAACAGACCTCCTTCATCATCCAAAAAACATTCAAGAAACTATCCAATGCATGAGACAAGTGTTTCTTCCAAGCTTGTATAACCATATATTGCTTCTATTCATCAAGTTTAGCCTTGTTTACAATAAATTCTCATGGAATATATAGGCCAAGATGAGGGAAAACCTCCTAGTGCAACTTGCAATCTCATTGGCCTATCAAAAATATATGATTTTGTCCTTGAGGCTTTGCAAAGCCCAAGGCACAAAATATTTAATAAAATACCTCAAAAATGCAAAAAAATATATATATATATTGAATTTTCATAACTAATCATGCCCAAAAATAATTAAACGCACATGAGGAAAAGTCACTTTAGAAAGGTACATTTTTCACAAAAATACTTAAGAAATATATCAGCAGAAAGTCCTCTGTCTTGCCAACAACTTTTGGAGGCCTTCTCGATGTCGAAATGAGGCCCGTGATGGCTTGTTGGAAAGCTCTGAATGTATATTTTCTGAAAATTCTTAGTTCTACCCAAAGTGGTCACTGGAAGTCTATCAAAAGCTGACCTGTGTGTAAAAACCCAAAAAATAGACTTTGCTGATAAACGGGGCAGAGTGTGGAAAAAGTGAGTGTTTTTCGCCATTTTGGGGGAGCAAATCATCTTCAATTGATCTGAAAATAGCTGAGTATATGCCACTGAAATTATGGCATCCAATGATACCATTTTCATCCTTTTAGGATGCCCCAAACAGAAATGGCGATGCCCATGATTTTTAGCCAAAAACTCAAAAATGACAAAAAACCAAAACTTGTTGAATTTCGTCCAATTTTGGCGATCATGACCCTCAATGGTTTTCAGAAACATGCTATGAAGCTGAGGCCAAAATTTGGAGCTTTGAGGTGTCTTTCTTCATTTTTGGTGTCGGGCGCCTCCTTTGAGCTTCCTTGAGTTTTTCTTGTGTGGCCTTCAATTTCCGCCGAGTGAACTGATTAAGCTTCTTATAGTGCCCGATCATCCTCCTTTGAAGGTCCAAATCTCTATTGGCCTTCTCCAACTTCTTTTCTAAGTGATCATTCACCCTTTTGAGCCATGCTTCTCGATTGTTCTCTATCTCTTGGGTGAACAAAGTAGTGAGAGGAATAGATTGGAGAAGGGTAGCTTCTTCTTCCTTTTGTTTCTCAAGGGCTCTTCTGAGTCCCATGGTTCTTGGCCTCTTTCTCTTGGGCTGATCTTCATCTTCGCTCTCATTCAACTCACCCATGAGTTCTCCCAATTTAACTTGCACCTTGGAGGCCTCTTTTTTGTATTTGATGGTCCGGACCTCATATACCACCATGTGGACACTCATCTGTTTATTTTGAGTTTACAAAAAGTGATTGAAGTTTCTAGCCCTCTCAACACTGTTACCGATGAAATAGGTAACCTGACCTCAAAACGGGAACTCTAGCCCAAAAAGACTCAAAAAACATGAAAAAACACCCCAAAAACAAAAAAAGTGTATTCGAGAACGCACTTAGTTTTTTTTTTAAGGTCAAATTTCAACATTTTATAAAATTGTGCTAAAAAAAATTGTTTCTTGAAAAAAGAATTGAAAAATACCCTCAAAACAAAACCAGTTGATGCTGGAATAACAAAAAAAAAAAAAAAAATGTGTCATATTTTTGACATTTTTAAAAATAGAAATAACATTTTTTAATTTTTAAAATTCAAACATTAAAAAAAACCTAAAATTTAAGAAAAAAATAAATTTAAAAAATAAAAACATTTTAAAGTTTAAAATTTAAAAATATATAGGAATAAAAAAATAAAAATAAAAACAAAATAAAATTTTTAATTCAAACATTAAAAAAATCCTAAAATTTAAGGAAAAAAATAAAAAATAAAAAAAATTTAAAGATTAAAATTTCAAAATATATAGAAATAAAAAAAGAAAAAAAGAAAAAAAGAAAAAGAAATTTAAAAAAATAAAATAAAGAAATTAAATTTAAAAAAGAAAAAGAAAATGTTTATTAAAAAAAAAAAAATTTATTTTAAAATAAAAGATTAAATTTAAAGAAATATATTAAATTTTAAAACTTAAAAAATAAAAATAAAAATAAAATACATTATTTAAATTAAAAGTAAAAAAAATGAAAAATTAATTAAAAATAAAAAATGAAAAATAAAATGCAATAAAAATATTAAATTTAAAAAAATATATATTAAAAAAACAAATAAATTTTAAAAAATAAATTAAATTTAAATTATAAAAAACAATATATATATATATATATGAACTTAAATTAAAAATATATATATTACATTTTATTACATTTAAAAAAAAATGTTAATATTAAAATAACAAATCAAATTTTAAAAAAAAAAATATTAAATTTTAATAAATAAATGAATAAACAAATAAATTTTGAAATAAAAAATAAATTTTAAATATAAAGAAAAAAAAAAAACATTGTTAAAATAAAAAGTTAAAATTTTTTTAAAATCAATTAAAAATGAAAAATTTTAAAAAATATATTAAATAAAAAATAAATTAATTTGCGCCGGATGCGGTTGCCTCCAGCTCATGATGGCACTGTCATCCCTAGTCGCCTCCCGAGGCAGTCCCTTTGGGCTGGCCATGTGGCCTCCCACACTCGCATTTACGGTGGCATTCAATACGCCACCCCACGCTACCTTAATTGCATTCTCTGGAACCATCATTGCAGCGCGCTCTTCATTTGGTTTACCTCGGCTCTTGGTATGGACTGTAATCCTTTGCATGGCATTTGCCCCGTCTGCTCTGCTACTGCGTTTCATCGTGCTTCTTATCCATCCGCATGCGCTGAGCCTAGTGCTCGAACGGAGATAGGCCGACGGTATGAGCTGTTGTGTTGTCTGGAGACTGTCCCAGAATTCCATTACTCGCACAGTCAATTTTGTTTTTCAAATTCTCTGTATAGCTCTCCTGGCCCTCCGCTGTCTCTTCTCCTTTGCCCATTTTATCTACCTCTCCCCCCTGCCATGCCTCGATTGCGCCATCACATGCGATGTCGCCGAGGCTCCAGTCGTGGCCGGGCTTATCGCTCTCAGTCTTCTCCCACCTCTAATTCTTCGTCGGAAGATTTCCCCTGCAACTACACTTCGGAAACTAGAGGTCGCAGGGGTAGACCTTGTGGCCCTATCTCCGCTCCTCCCTCTATGCGTCCTCCGTCTCCATTTGTCTTCTCCCATGCGCCTCCGGTCCGCCCTTCTGCTGCTCCCTCTGTTCCCCACCCGCACTCCTCTTCCTCCCTTCGTCAGTCCTCTCAGCGCGTAGAGTTTACCTTCAACTGCATGTTTGAAAGACTGGTCCTCAAAGCACATGTCATGGTTACGGTTTGTGAAGAATCTTCCCGCCTGGTGCCACCTCCGTCTACAATTATTGGTCCCTTTGTCGCTTTCCATGGACCCACTGCACCTAGCCCCGATCCTGCAGAAATTTCCAAGGACACCTTGGCCCAGTTAAATATTGTTCCGAACGTTTCTATGTAGGTCCAGAACATGGAAGGCGTGGACAAAGACAAAGTGATCCCCTCGGTTGATGAAGGGGGGAACAACAATGAGTTTGGATGCAGAATTGTTGAAGAATTGCCCTCCCCAACCAATGCACAGTAGTTAGAAGATACCCCAGAGGTTTTTGTTCTGCATGCACAAGGTCTTTAAGCTAATCCTGGTTTTCTTGCTTTTTTACTCTCTGCTTGCAGAGTGGCATGCTATAGCTTTGGTATTTTTGACAAACAATTTGGATGTAAAGCCCGTTTCCCCTATGAGGGCGGTGAATCTTAATCTAACGGGACTGGTTTCCCCACTGTGGGCAGTCCAAACTATGAATTTTCATGGTAGTGAAGCCCTGTGCTCAGGCTTCCTCAGTTGAGACAGAGGCAGTTTTGTATTATTATGTTAATTATTAATAGATTTAGTGTTACTTAGAAAAAAAAATAATAAAAAATAATTTGAAAATATTAAGTTTAATTTAAAAAAAAAAAAAAAATCTAATTTTAAATACACAATTTTAATTGAAATAAAAAATATAAAAATTTTATGTAATTAAAAAAATAATTAAAAAAAATTAAAAAATTAAAAAAAAATATTAAATTCAAATAAATTTAAAAAAAAAATACAAAATTTATTAAATTTTAAAAAAATAAATGAAAAAACTAAACATAAAATTTAATAATTAAAAAAAAAATATGAAAAAATAAAAAAATAAAAATCAATTAGATAAAAAAAAAACAAAATTTAGTAAAATTATTAATAGAATTTAGAAAAAAAAAATTAAAAACAAAAAAAAAAAAAATTTATTAAAAAAAAAAAAAAATTCAAATATAAAATTTAAATTAAAAAAAAAAAAATTTTAAATTTTTTGAATTTAAAAAAATAAAAATTAAAATAGTAAAAATTTTAAAAAGAATTAAAAAAAAAAATGATTTTTTGATCGTGGTGGCGCCGCCAATCACCCTCCCGCCGAGGTGGCGGCGGAGGCCGGCCGCTGGGTGGGCAAGTGGGGAGGCTGCATGCAGCCCCCCGCCCACCCAGCGGCTGCCCTCCGCCACCACCTGGGCGGGAGGCTGATTCCTCCCGTCGCGGGAGGGTGATTCCCGAAATTGGCCACTCGCCTAGCAGGGGGCTGCATGCAGCCTCCCCGCCCGCCAAGTGGCTGGCCTCCGTTGCTACCTGGGTGGGAGGCCGATTGGCTGTGCCACCACGATCAAAAAATTCTTTTTATTTTTTAATTTTTTTTAATTTTTTAATTTTTAATATTTTTTTAAATTTGTTTTTTTTGAAATTCAAAAAATTTATAATTTTTTTTTTTAAATTCAAATTTTTTATTTTAAATTTAATTTGTTTTAATTTTTTTTGTTTTTTTTAAATTTAATATTTTAGATTAATTATTTTTTAAAATTTAAAATTTATCTATTAGATTTATTAAATTTTAATTTAATTTAAATTTTTTTTTTTTAAATCTTTTAGTTTATTTAGTTTTTCATATTTAAAATTTATAAATTGTTTCATTTAAAAAAAAACAATAAATTTATGGATATTTGTTTTTTAATTATTTGCACCTGGTTTTTTTCATTTTTTTTGTTTTTAATGATAGTTTTTTATTTTAATTTTCTTTTTCAATTTTAAATTTTGTTTTTTTTTTTAATTTGTTTTTTTTGTTAATTTTAAAATTTATAATTTTTTTTCTTATTATTATTATTTTTTTATTTAAATTTTTAAATTTATTTTTTTATTTTTTATATTTTATTTATTTTTATCTAAATTTTAATTTTGTAATTTAAATTATTTTTAAATTTTCTATTTTAATTTTTTTTTTAATTGTATGGTTTTTTTTAATAACTTGGAAAAAAATGTTTTTGATGTTTTTTTTATTTTTATTTTTTTGGTTAATTTTTGTTTTCTTTTTCTTTAAATTATGTGTTTTTTTTTCAAATTTTGTCATTTCTTTTGATATAATTTTCGAATATTTTTGTTTTTTTTTGTTTAAATTTTTTATTTTTATGAGTTAATTTGGTTTTTTTTTTACATTTTTATTGTTTTTATATATATTTTTTTATCTAAGTTTTGTGTTTTATTACCAACTGACGCAAAGAGATCTTGGTTATTAGCCAAGTCCCCTTGCGTGTAAAAAATTTCGATCCTGGACCTATGGGTTATGGCCCATTGAACCTTATCGGAAGCGTTTTAGCCTTAAAACCTTTTCACTCTTCAATGTGGATCTACATTAAAATTAAACCATCCATACATAGGAGCATAAATAATCATTTACGAACATTGCTATATATGTGTGAAGTATTAAAACCCACGCCATACATAGAAATATATGGGTTTCAAAATAATACAACCCACTCTATAACATTGGTGATCGCACTCTCCAACCATCTCCGATTTAATACAATCTCTATACTCCGATCTGATTTTAATCAGCGATCGGACAGGCTTTTAAGACAAGGCCTTTCCATTCCTCGCTCAGTTCTTTTTACGAGTTTCGCCATGTTTCCTTGTGTAGAGGCTTTACACAATTTTCCATTGATTTCTCCATCATTTGTCTTCTGTGCCAACGAAGTTTCAATTCCACGCCAGAACTTGTTTCAACTTGCTTCAAACCAGATCTTTCTTTGCGCTGTACTCTGTCTTCAACAGAACAATCACATATAACGTTTAAACGATATTTTAGATCGCCATCGATCCTGAGGTGATCGATGTCAATCAACAAGCTCACACACAAGATTTAACTCATTTATAAAACACACACAAGCGTACATAATTAACACTAGAACACGCTTTTATATATTATACAGAATAGTTACAGGCTAAGGCATTTCAGCCTTAGAAACAAGCTCACACTCGCTACATTTCACTCACTTAGTTTTTCTCACAACCGTCAATCTATCACTTCATATCACACTCTCTATCTTTGTTACATATATATACATAAGAAGGGTTAGATCGGAAGGATCCGATCTATTTCTCTCCTTGTTTTCCTCCAACAGAAGCCCTCCATAATGCATGCACGCAGATAAAAATAGTAATTCATATCCATATTATCCATTTTAAATCTGTTTTAAAGCAGATCTTCCCTTATTTTCTCCCTTCGTTCAGCTCCTCTGATCCACGTACTCCTCACTCCACTTTAGATTCCTCTTTGATTAAGGGGGGGTTAGATGCTCCTGCATCACCAACATGAAAATCACCACTCTAAAAAAAAAGGTTGATGCTGCATCAATACGTTTCAAAATTAGCATGAAAATCACAGCTCTAAAAAAAAAGTTGATGTTGCATCAATATGTTTCAAAATTAGCATGAAAATCACTAACATTTTAAAACAAATATTCATACTTCATAAATAAAAATATTAGCGTGTCAAAAATGTGCACAAAAAAAAGGGGTGATTCTGCATCACCACTTTTCAAAATCGGGTGCTTTTTATGCTATAAAAAAAAAGTAGGTAATAGTGTGGTTACCTATTTCATCGGTAACAGTGTTTCTCTAGATTTGTCCTCAAAGCATCAATTTGGCTTTCTCTATTGATCAAGAGAGACTCTAGGATCCGGGCCTCATTGTCGCTATCATCACTTTGGATTTGAATTATGTCAAAGTCTCTCTCCTTTTCATGGTTGCTTTCTTCTTTCTTCTTTCCCTTGCTTTGGGTGGCCTTCTTGGTCTTCCTCCTCTTGGGTAAATCGACAATGGGTTGCTTGGGAAATTTCCCCTTGCTTCGGAGGGCCCTAGTAACATTTGGAGTTATAGTTTGAGGCACCCTTTTCCTTGATGTCCGGGGCTTGGCCACTTTTGGAGAAGAAAGCATGGCCTCTTGCCTAGGAGAAACAACTAGCACATGCTTTATTGGCTCTTTGCCCTTGTTACTTCCCTCATCATCCTTGCCATTGTTTTGAGTTTGTTCATGGTGCTTTTCTTCATCACTGTGCTATATATCATCACTGTGTTTTTCTTCATGAGGCTGCCTTTCCTCACTGTGTTGCACCTCTTCATCATGCTGCTGTTCTTCTTCATGCTGCTATTCTTCCTCATGAGGCTGCCTTTCCTCACTGTGTTGCACCTCTTCATCATGCTGTTGTTCTTCCTCATCTTGCTTTTCTTCCTCATCATGCTGCTGCTCCTCATCATCACTATGATGGCCTTCTTCATCATGCTGCCCTTCTCCACTGATTATGGGAAATTTTAGCTTCTTGGGAATGGGCTTACTTGAAGAAGGCAAAGGATGGTGAGTGGAAGGTGAACGAGATGTATGGAATGAAGTAACAGTGGCGAAATATGGATGTGCAATGAAAGTGTCCCAAGAGATTTCCTTCTTCTCAAGCTAATGAAGAATGATAACCTTGATGAGAGAATGATGGAAAACGCAAGCTGACTGCTGAGAAGGAGGTCTTTTATGAATAGTGGAGGCCATTTTTTCAATACTTCTATGCAGGAAGAAAGGGAGATTTAACAATTTGGCTCTTGTGAAATGCATGAGCAACCAGACATGGTAAGCATAGACCCGAGAGAATCTTCCCTCGCAAGTAAAGTATTTCATGATTATCTTCATGAGGGGAGCATAACTAGTCAACATATATGAGAAGGGAAAGATGGATGGACATGTATCTCTATGCTCAGGCTTCAAAAAGGGTTTGTACTGTTCTGAGTCTAGGTGGCTCTGTTTAAACCACTTCTCTTCGACATAAGGGATTTTGGTGGCCTTGGAAATGGATCTAGGAGAAAACTTGAAATCCAAGCCTGCCAGCTGAAAGTGCTTCCCTTGAAATCTCAAAGCATAAAGATGTGTCAAGGGGGAATAGATTTTCACCTATTGCACCCTTTAACAAAACTCTAGACATCCAACCTCATGAACGTTAAACATGATTGATGGATGAGCATTTACCTCTTCAGTTGAAACAGGCTCAAACCTCCTCTGAACGCCACTTCTACAGTCTTGCCTAGGAGGCATTTTGTTTTGGATATTCTTTACAAAAACAAGCTGTCTCAAATGGACCTTGAAATGTTTTCTCAACCACATCGTTGTCCTCCTTATAAATCATTGTTTAATCCTCTTTAATGCCAAACAACAAGTATTTGTCAAATGAAACAAAATCAACTTATAACTCTTCTTGGGCAAATAACTCTGAAAAGATGTGTTTGTGGTTTATTGGTGAAGAAAGAACATCTTTTGTTTTGACAAAGACACTTTTTCCTCCAAACACCTTTCTTTTGTTGTTCACTGTTCTTCACAAAGTAAAACAAAATACCCTCCAACTTATTTAAAAGACCTTCACAGCATACTCTTTTTTTTGGAAATATGGAGGCTGCACTAGGTTTCACTGTTTCACCATACAGAGAGGACTTTTTATATGACAAGGTTTTCAAATTATGATCATTGTTTTCCCTTTGGAACTTCAAACAGAGTCTGCTCCTGTTTTAACACTGTTAGGACACTTTTCCAGCCAAATTGAAACCTCTACAACTGTGCTTGTCTGTCTAGTAATTAGTGTATGGTTTATCACTGTTCTTAAAGCTTTTAAGGTCCTTTAAGACTGATAAAAACACACCCTACCTATCACTGTAATGGTGGGTGACAATCACAGCAACAAAAACCTTTGAGTTTGCTCAAAAACCCTACCCTCTAATCATTGTCTCTCTCTGGTGCTTTTTAACTGACAAACTGCCCTTAAGGCCACTGCTCAAGTTAATTTGAGACCTCCAAACATAAGAAAAGTTTCTTCAGCTTTGACAAGAACTCTGTCTCCTTAACACCGCCTATCTCATGGTTTTTATATGATGAAGTGGTTTTAAGACGGCTGTTTCTTCTCAGGGAAAAACATAGCAAAACACCCCTTTCAAAAGTCAAAATTTACCATGAGGTGATGATTAATACCTCAAATATTTTTCACGAGCCTTGGTTAATCGTTTGGGGAGATTTTTAGAGCTTTTTAGAGGGTGAAAGGAGGAGCGGCATTTTCACTGCAAAGGGCGCCGCGCAATGAAAAGAAGTCGGGTCGGCCTTGGGCGGTGTTTGAAAGGGCGCTACAGGCGCGCCGCGCAACAACGTAGAACCTTTGTATTTCCTCTCCCAAGCGCATCGCGCGCTTTTCCAGGCATGCTGCACAAGCTTTAAGCCTTGAAAAAACTTGAAATTTTCTCGAACTCCTTTGTTTCTCCAATGAACAGCCAGGGGAGCACTTGGTGAGTGTTTTGAATTTGCATAATGGGACTTTGCCAACAGTCCCTCCACTTTTTAAATTCGAAGAAGTCAACAACCTTTTTAAATCACGTTGTGAGGGTTTGGATGCTATGAAGGCCCTTTTTGTCTTAAAAAACATAAATCACTGTCTTTATCCTTTTGAAGACCTCTTCGCTTTTTTAAAACAAAAATTTCCTTTGAACAAGTGTATTTGTAATTCGAGCAGTCCTTTAACCACTGTCTCATCATTTCTTGAGTTGTATTTCTCTGAATCTTTTATAAAAGATCTTTGATCTGACGATGAGGGTCCTTTGATATAAACATGAAACTGATTTTGAGTATCTCTTTAACCATTTGTATGAGCTAACTTGTATGGTGAAAACCTTAAGAAAACTGACCCTTTGCCTTTTTTGAGGGAGGCCATCTTCAAGTTGACAAATCAATTGTTCTTTCTCTAGGTGACTTTGCTTGTGACCTCTGTCTCTCTAAGCACTGTATATCCTTTGATTTTTTTAGACAAGAAGCATGGTTTTGATCAGGAAAGTGTTCTTTGCCTATGTGTTGGGAAAAGAACTTGGATAGATAGCAATGCCCTCTCCAAAAATGTGACTTTGTATATTTTGGAGGAAACCCTTTGTAAACATAAGTAAAAGAGACCTTCAGCACCCTCATGCCACATCTTGGAAAGAGATATTTCACAACTACAAAACTTACTTTGACAATTTCTTCTCTCCTGGTGTTTTGATGATAATTATGGCTATTGTGCAGTTTGATCAAAACATTCAGGCACCCATGGATATTTTCCTTTGACTGTGGGTGAAAGAACCTCATTTGTACTCCCCAAATTTAACTATATCTGTTCATCAAGGAAAAAGGCCTTTAGAGACTCTCAATGCAATCATATGGAACAACAAGGTTTTTTCACATGTTTCATAAAATGTCTTTGACTGTGATAGTGATATGGCTTGATTCTTTGAATATTGTCTTGAATTTGAATCATTGTGTCATACCCTTTCCTCACATTGATGAGTCTGTCCAAGTTTTGTTCACTTTAGCTTCAGATTTCCTTTGAAGGAGATCGTTGATAGAAGAAAAACCAAACCTCTTTGATTATCCTAGTACCACTGCTTTCCCTTTGTTTTTAACACCATTTTTCTATTCATAAGCCTTCAGTTTCTTTCTACTAATTTCAAATCTATCTTTCAAATAGCGAAACCATGTAAGCACCTCTTGAAATACCATTGTTGTATCAGTGGTTTCCTCTATTGGAGATAATGTGTAAACAAGCTTTTTAGGCAATTTGCAGCATTGTTAGCCCTGTGCTTTTTGGATGAGGCTACACCTATGTTCCCTGACCCTCTGCTTATTAAATGAAGGAGGCCTTGACAAATTACTTAACCATCTGCTCATATTTGGAGGAGGTTTTACACAGTCACCCAACCATCTGCTCATGTTTGGAGGAGGTTTTACACAGTCACTATTTCATCCCTTTGTAAAACTGTGTCATCTTTACTTGTAGTGCCTATTCACAGTTAGGTAAATAAGAGTGACAAATTGACAATATGCCATGAGGGGCATTCTCTGAGATATGTAACCCTGTTGTTAAAATACCCTTATGCATCTTTAGACATCAGAAGCAGCCTGGCCTGTATCTGCAGAGTATCACTTGCTAGTCATAAATCACTAACCTTTTGACTGTGTTTGCAGGATTTCACTGAATTACTTCTCTGACCAGTACTTGCATCCCAGGCTCAAGACCACATGAGAAGCATTTGTATTCTCATGTTAAGTTTAATAATGTCTTCTGGAACACGGGTACACTTCTGCTTTTGAAAAAGACATTGAAACACTATAGAGTAACACAATATGAGTTTGGATTTTGAAACATGCACTGCTAAGACACCAAGGCTTGTTAGTGGCGTGACCTAACGGTGTATCAAGCTTTGTTTGCAAAATAGGAGGGCCATTAATGACTGGTTGGTTTTAGACAAAGGTTTTTTTGGCTTAGGATAGTTTGCCAAGGGAAGATCGCCTAAAGCGCCACTGCCTAACTTAGGGGAGACTTTTGACAGATTTGGAGTATTCTCTTTGGAGCTGATGGACAATTTTGTATGACTGAGACTAGATAGGGTTTGACAATTAGATTTTTATCATCATAGGATGATTGAAAAGGTAGGAGGGAAAAATATTTATGGGTGTTTTCTAGCTGAAATTTTTTGAGAAATTAGAGATCAACTACTAGAAAACTTGGCTTTAAAAACTAGTGATCATCAACAGGTGAAAAATACTGATGACTAACAGATACCTTTTAGAGGGAGTCGGGATCCCCTTTCATAATCAAGGATGTCATGGTTATATCGGACCTGAATAAAAATCTCATCTTTGTTGCAGTTTTGGAAGACCGTGGTTATGATGTCATCTTCAGCAAAGGAAAGGAATTCATGGGACACATAGCCATGGGACAGGTGAAGCATATTGGGGTTCAAGTCAAGAACTTGTATGCAATTAAGGTAGAAGATGCATGCATAACCTTAAGGAGAAAGGCAGAGGCTATAGATATGCTGGTTGAGAGGGAGCATGTTAGAAATCTCAACACGCAGCCTTAGAACGAGCCTTAGGAAGTTGTGGAGCAGCCACAAATGGAGAGGTAGAGAGGAGGGAGTCTCGATACATACACTAAAGAAGAGACCTCTAGTAGGGGGGAAGTTTGAGAAAAGTGGTGAAATGGAGCACATGAAGCCATACCTCTAGGTGTGAGGTGGCGCGATGTGAATCCCTAGTCTCAGAATTGCATAAATTTGGCAAGCTCTATTGAGGTGTTCTCCTCATGTATCATTACCTTGCTACAGGGGCCCATAGTATTTAGTAGCAGAAGAATCAACAGTGGTCAGATATTGAGGATTGTAGAAGAGTGTTAATAGTAGAGAAGGAGGCTCAGTAGCAGATTCAATAGAAACACAGTTTTCCAAGTAGATAGTTGTGTACACAGTTGATTCAATGTTTTTTTGTTTAATTTTTTGGATGATTCTCAGTTGCAGATGTTGTAGTAGAAGAAACAACAGTGAGAGGTATTTCATGTAGTACATTCCACTGGTGCAGGATAAGGGTGTTTGATAATCCCTTTCTTGTTGAGAGGGAGTTTCGAAAATGTAACAAGAAAGTCTCAATTTTGATTTTTCCTTAATCAAATTGAGGAAATTTGAAATTTCACATCAGCTAACAACTTGGAGGAGTTAATTGAGGTGACATGAATCTTGTCACTTAGTTAAGAACATTGAATTTTAGCTAATGAGTTCAAGTTCATTTTACCAGTGTTGATTCCTAAAACATAGGAGTCGAGCTTAGTTAATTGAAATTTAGGGCATGAAGTTCAGTTGTATGTAGTGATTCCTAAATTTTAGGAGCCTAGATTGACTTAATTTCAGTTGTAACCATTTAAACTAGTTCTAATTGTTAATATAACTAGCTGGTGGCCAGTTAAGGAGTGGGACATCAGTCTAAATCATAGATCATCTAGTTAATTGATCAATCAACTAATAATTAGCTCATGAATGGATGCAAAGAATTCGAGTTGTGGTGGAGTTTCTAAGGAAGTTAACCAACAATTGTAAACTAGTTGGGTGTACAAATGTTGCATGAGGTTCGGGGAACCATACTTGGGAATCACACAATTAATTAGAGGAATTTTATATCTATAAGGGCCTATTTCCTCTGATATAGTGCAAGGAAGTAGGGGCTCAAGCAGAGGCAAAAATTGGCTAAGTTTGGGTCAGAGCTTCTGAGTGTGCAGATAGATAGGTTATGCACTTGCAGGTTATGCTAAGTTAAGCAAAGAAATTGTAATACATCTCTATTCCTATAATTAATGCAAGCACACAATGGAGTTTTTAAAATATTTCCTTCCCGAGGATAAATACTTGTTTCATGTGTGTGATTTCTTCTTGCATGCCTACAATTTTTATTTTAAATTGTGAAATAATGTCTGCAAGAAAGTAGAGTAAGTTGGTGTCTTGTGATTTTGATTAAGACTTCATGAGAAGTTTCAAATATATAACATAATATTTACAGATGAGGAGCTAACTTTGTCAGGCACTTTGAACAAATACCATGTGCACAAACCAAAGGAATTGCTGCTCGAATTGATTGGATGCACGCATATTTCAATAATTCCAATTTCAGTTATATTGGGACAACACATTCTCTGAGAGAGGATAATCACTTGGACAACATAGGTATGCTAATGAGGATAGGAATATATTATTTCTCTTCACAACAACTTCCCAGTAAGAATGCCTCAACCTATGGATATTTCATCCTTCTTCCACCTAATCTACATATCAACTTCATGACATTAATGTGCAAGCCTAGACATTGTCCCAACCATAGAATATCATCCATTAAACTCAATACAAAGCATAGAGTTCATCATTACAAGGAAAATAGTGTTGAGTGTTGGTTGGCATAAATGAAAACGCTACAATGCCAACAAAATCTAGTGATCAACGAGCAACGTGTAAGATTCCTGATGTGTGAACATTCCTTTCATTTGATACCCCATTGAAGCTTATCCAAATCCAGAGAAATGGGGATTTTTCCCTACTTATCTTGTTTTTATTAATTTAATTGATTATTATATACAATGAAATATTATTAATCAAAAACTAATTACATAAATATGTGGGTATATTTTTAAATACAGTGTTCATAATTTTAATTGAATTATTAATAATTAATAAGTGATGGGTAGGGATTTAACTTTATGGAATATTCACTAAATATTTTTAATAATGGTTAAGATAGAATGTTGAGCTTTATTGCAAAAATAGTTTTTTCTCTCTTTACTTTTCAATTTAATAAAAAAATGTTATAAATTTAAATTAAGATAAAAATTTGTAAAATATTTTGATGTTGGGGCGGTGGTATTGATAAGGAATAATATTAGCTCATGCTATTAATATAACCTGAGTTAGTCTTTTTGAAAAGAAATGATTAAAATCAAATTTTGTAGACGTTCGTTCCTTGGAAAATCTAAGGCGAATGCTAATAATTTCTTGAAATTCATCTAAAATATTATTAAATTAGTTTCAAATTTATTATGAAATCAAAAGAAATTCAAAAAGGTTAGTAATAAAGAAATTTAAAAAAAACAATAAAACCCTCTACAATAAAACCTAAAAAAAATCCAAATTGCTGCACTAACGAAATGTTATCTGTGAATGTCAAAAGTGACAATAAGGAAGAGACCAATACAGGTTAAGTTATCTTTTGAAGGGTGTTGGTCTCACTTTGTTAATTTCCATAGAATGCGGCTTTTTTTAATAATATTTTTTATTTTTATTTGTTTATTTTTTTTTCCCCTTGGAAAAATCACAATTTTCATAAAATATGGCAAATTACATGTTATAGATGCCAGTGGTATATTCATAAAAAATGTGACATAGTCACATACAAAAAATGATATTCCTGCTAAGTGCCCCTCTGGCGGTGTACATGATAGTAACAGTAAGTTGACAAAAGAAAATAATAATAATAATAATAATAATAATTACATATGTTCAGTTATATAAATATCTGCTAAAAATAAAAACATGTTATGAATGATGATCATATGCTGCCCGGATTTGATCAAGGTCGATGATAATAACTGAAGTGCTCCTATCCATTATGAACCTCTATCAACCAAGTACCCTGAGGCTTGAGCTTGGCCTCCTACGGTAGCTTCTATTTGTTTATTTTTATATTCACAATTTTGATATATTAATTTTTTAGTTATACCCCACACACTTAAATTATCTATGTTTATATAAATTATATAAATTTATATATTTATAACAATTATAATGCTAATGCAAATGTAATATTTCAATAAAATATAAAATTTAAATATATAAGAGTAAAAAAATAGTGTAAGTACACAATTTCACCCTCAAAATATAGTATTTCTTCGCAGGCTTTTGGAAAAATATGATTTAAATTTTTGGAAACCCATGTTACAACTGTCAAACTATAGAATATTAGGTGGGATTTTTTAGGGTGTTGAATATTAATTGGGGTTTTTGAGGGTGTTGAATATAGACACACAAATGACATTTTTCAGGGTTTTTTTTTTTCTGTTAATTTTAATCAAAATCTGACTTTTTTTTTTAAATAAAAGTTAGATTAATTTATTTAATCTCTATAATTCCAATGAGCTACTTCAAAATCTGGATTGGAACACTTCTAAATCAAAACTTTCCAAAATTAAAAGCATCCAATTCTCATGAAAAAGCTAGTCCAGGCGAAATTGTTGACAACATGAGAAAACAATAACATATGTAAATTAAAAATAATATTTGAATATTTAAATTTTGTTGTTATATATATATGTGTGTGTTAAAATTTTATGTATACCATAAACAATTAAATTATATAACTTTATAAATAGTTTATAGAAGTGCAATATTCCAATAAATATAAAGTCTAAATCTATAAAAGAAACTGATTTATATTAACAAATATTTTAAATTTTAAATTTTATTGTCATGTATTTTATATATATGCACATATAATATTTAAATATATATGTACATATATGTATTTTATAGTTAAAAATTATTTTAAATTTTAAATTTTGTTTATATATATATATATATATATATATATATATATATATATATATATATATATACACACTTTAGAATTTTGCACTGAACAGGTGACTCTACATCAAGGAGTGTTTTAATAAAGCACCCAATCACCATCTATCTGAAACATCTATCCGAAACTGAGTGGACTATTTATAAAAAATTATAGTAAAAGTATAATATTTCAATAAAATATAAATGTTAAATATATAAAAAAAAGCATATGTATATTAAAAAATATTTAAAAAAATAATTTTTGTTATTATATATGTTAAATTTTTAATAAATAAGCACACATTGCTATACGTTTACAATAATTAAATATATGGTCCTAATTCCTACATCATGGTTATATCTTCACAACTGTATGGTTTATTTTCATGTTGTGCACATTTGGTAATAGCTCAACTCATAATATCACTAACCTAACTTTATGAGAGTATGTTAAACAACATTGTTTTATTTACCCCCAACCCTAGATTTTTAGCATGGAAATCGAAGGATTTCTCAAAACTTCCCGAAGTCTCCTAGCAGCACATAATTTAGACATCTGGCATCTCCTTTCATCGTTGATCTGAGCACCCATGCAACGATCCCAATGGATTGAGGGACAGTTACGGAATAATCCCCCCAAAATCCTCTATGGAAACATTCATTCTGCTGTTGTGTGGATTCTGGTGCCACTCTGCATTTGTTAAAAGTTCTTCCACCCTTCTACTCACAGAGTGATTCTCCTCAATAATTGATCATAAATTTCTCGCTGCAGGTGACATCTGTAACGTTGTCATGAATTTTCTTTACTAAAACTGAGGAATTTTCTTATGACTCTTCATTTGCTGAGTGGATTTATCTCATGCCATGGGAAACTTACCAATATGGCCAAAGTTTGGGTTATAGGAGTCTGTTGGTTAATGGTTTAAGTACCCAAAAAATGTTTTCGGGAGCCTATGGCTATCAATTTTAATTGTTTCCTTCTATCTGATATACTAAGGTTTTTCTCATTTTCTTTCACAGTTTCCCGATTGGAGCGAGGAATGTGTCAATTTATACTTGGGTAACTACTGTAGCTTTGACGGTTGAGTTCTCTTTAACTATACAAAGACATGGTTGTTTGTGTTATACTTGATTCCCTTATCATTTTATTTTCTTTGCAGGTATTACCCTCTATTGTGCCTGGTGGTCATGTCGTTCCTGTTTTGGGTTCATTGTTGGAAAAATAATTAACCAGGTGCCCTTTACTTTTTCTAGGCTCACTTCAAACCCTTCAAGGTCTGGCCTAGCGGGCTTGTGGTCTTTTAAACCAGTTAATTTCTTGTTTTCTGGGTTCATTTCCCATACTCACAGGTTTATAAGTAGTAGTTATTTTTTAGGGTTTGAAAACCCTATAGTTGGTCGACTTTCTATATGCTCTAGTTTATAATCCTTCTGATGAATTTTTACTTAACCAAGTGAGGTCGAGTTCATCTCGTCATTTTGTTTGTGTTTGAAAAAAGTTTCAGTTTTCTAGAAAGTTCGTGTTGTCTTTATGCATGTATTGTAAATATTATGCATCTTTCCTTGAGGAAAACCGAGTTTATATTTCACTTGGAAACCAGAAGGTATGTTCCAAATTTAGTTTTCCTTACTGTCAATTTTGATAAATAGGGTTTCAAAATTACTAAGACAAAATTATACTCGCATTACTTTCCCTTTTATATATCATGGCTTATTCAATGTTAATATTAATATGTACAATGTGGAATTTGTTTACTACTGTTCTTTCCAGGATATTTTATAATTTGTACATTTTTCTTCTGCAACTTTCTTATATTTCTGGGCATGTTAATAAGATCTTATATATCAATTGTTTTAGGTGGCTAACATTTTTTGGACTATTGTTTGTAATTATTTTTGAATAATACCCACTAGTGTTTCCATAATGAATTAGTTAAACTCATTCTTCTCAGATAGTGTGTCGAGAAAGATAATTTGTTTCCTAGTTTCTCTTTCTTGTCTTTCTGGATTCCTATATTCATTTGCTCCAAGGGTATCAGACTGTGTAGCCATTGGGTTACCACCCAATGGCTGAACTAACCTAACCAAAAATAAAATCCTCTCTGTTTAATAAGTTGTCGGTCATTATGTCATAACCTATAGGGTTATTTCTCTATCTGCTCAAACTTAACCAAGTATACAAGTAAGCTTTGTTATTTCATTCACAGTATTGATGCAAACCTAGCATATTCATTGTTTCCTATTCTATGCATGTTAATGTTTCTTAATCAGAATTTACATCGTATAAAATGACAAGAAAACAAATTTAGTATTGAAGTCAGATATATATACCTTTCATTCATAGGAAATTCATTTGAAAAACCAATATTAAAATACTTATCTGAGCTTAATGGAAAATCGAGGAACTCAGTCGGAAGAGTACCCTCCACCCATCCAATGAGATCATAAATCACGTCATGATCTACCCCTGAGCTTCCCCAACTACCAGAGAAATTTAGGGACAATGACCAATCAGGTCAACTTGTAGACCTCAAGACCCTTCCCAAGTCCAGTCTGAAGATTGTCTTTGTGGAATATTCCACTGGTTCCAGCCCAAGTCATGAATTTTATCCACCTGCAACATACTGTTGCACTCGTCTTGGTCTGATATCCCCTCTCCCTCTTCCTCTCTCAGGTAGAAAAGTAAGCAGGAAACCCCCCTATTCCTATGAAGACTCATTTATCTCTAGGGAAGAGAGAACCAAGAATCATAACTGCCCTAAATTACTATTAGTTAGAAAAATTCATTTAGGGTCCTTCCTCAGAGTTCCCAGCCTCATACACTTATTTACAAAATATGCATCTAAATATATTCATAATAATATTTTTAAATTTTCCTTAAGTTTCGAAAAGATTTCTTCTAAGCCTATATATTAGAATTCCCATTAACTAAATAATTAACCGAAGGTAAAGTAAACTTAAATAGTCAACTTGTAATAAAAAGGTGTTACATATTCCCCCTCTTGTTTGAAACAAAGTCCTCAATGTTTAGTCTTGTCCTCGAAATAGGTCAAGGTATGTTTTTCGCATTAATTATTTATCTTCACAGGTGGCCTATTCCCAGCTAAAGTGTTTCCACTACACTTTAACTTGGGTGATAACTCGCCTCCAAAACATTGTTTCTCTCTATTATAGAATACATAGGGGTTCTACCATGGAATCTCCATCCAGTTCGACCCACATAACACACATAATTTTGTCTTTAGCTCTATCATATCATTGAATCTAGAATAAACATATATCATAAAAATTGTCCGAGTTTACCTATACATATTTCCAATTTATGATGTGTCTGGAATCATATATATATTTATTAAGCAAAGAGACATGAAACACATTATGAAATCATATATGGCTTGGTAACGCAAGTCTATACGCTACTATTCCTATCCTTTCCAATAACTAGAAAGGTCCACAATATCAGGGTGTTATTTTGGCACAACTTTCCTATCTTAGAGTGCTTCGTTTAGGTTTAACCCACACATATACATGGTCACCCACCTGTAACTCGAAATTTCTCTTTTTATATGTGTAAATTTTTTTCCTATCTCGAGCAGCCCTTAAATTTTGTCTGTACCTTCTTTACTACTTGTTCCACATCTGTTGAGATATCAGGTTCTAATACCAACTTATCTTCCAGACTTCTCCAATTAGTAGGGGTTTGACATCTTTTCCCATACAACACCTCAAAAGAACTCATTTTTATCGACTCATGGTAGCTATTGTTGTAAGCGAATTCTACTAAATGGAGGTATTTCTCCCACCTAGTTGGTTTTTGCATCACATACATGCAGAGCATGTCCTCCAACACTTGATTCACTAGTTTAGTTCACCCATCAACCTGAGGGCGATATTATGTGCTAAAATGGATCTGGGTACCTACTCAGGTAAAGAGAGCCTTCTAGAACGTATATGTAAACTTCACATCCTTGTAAAAAATTGTTACTCCCAGTATCCCAAGCAACCAAAATATATCTCTCATAAATATTTTTGTAATTTGAATAGTTCAGTATGAAGATTTGACAAGGATGAAATGAGCTACTTTTCTCAATCTATCCACCACCACCATAATTGAATAATTTTTCTTCTTGGACCAAGGCAAGCCCATTATGAAATCCAGTGTAATAGTATCCCATTTTCGTTCAAGCACGGGTAGGGGATGAAGTAGCCTAGCTCGGCACTAGTGTTCTACTTTGACTTACTGGAATTCCAGACACTCATTTATATATTCCATAATGTACCTCGTCATACCTAGACAAAAATAATTCTTCTTGATTGTGGAGAATACTTTTTGGTAACTTGGATGAGCAGCATAAGGAATTCGATGAAATTCATCTAGTAAAAAATTCTTAATGACTAGTTGATTTGGAATGTATATTCTACCTTTAAAGGTTAATAAATTATGGTCATTTATATCATAATCAGATTGTTATACATAATTTTGCATTTGTTTACTTTTATACCACAAAAATTTATATTTAGGGTCTCTAAGGGCAGCTTCCTCAATATATTAAGAAAAATCAAATTCCACCTGACTGCAAGAAATTTCATACACATAGTGCATATTTCTACTTAGCATGTTTGCCACACAATTCTCCTTTCCTTTCAATTGTTTTATGTTAAAATCTAACTCGGTTAGAAACGTGGTCCACCTAGATTTATGGGTATTTCAATTGGGTTGTTTAAATAAAATGGTTAAACTGCTATGATATGTCATCAATAGAAATATTTTCCCCATCAGATAATGTCACCAAACCTTAAGGGCATGAACAATCACAGTTAAATCTAAATCATAGGCTAAGTATCTTGGTTCATGCTCCTTCAGCTTGCAGGATTCATAGGTTATGAACCTACCTTATTTCATTATATATATTCCAATGCCCTCCTAGAAAGCATATGTACACATGATAAATTATTTATTCGGGTTTGCAATTTTTAACATGAGAGCGGTTGTCAGTGAATTCTTCAATTTTTAAAAACTATGTTGACATTCTTCTATCCACTTAAACGCTCTTCCCTTCCTTTGTAGGGAAGTTATGGTGTAGTAAATCCTAGAACATCCTTCAATAAAGCAACAGTAATAACCAACCAACCCCATGAAATATCTAATATCTGCAATGTTCTTGGGAATAGACCAATCCAGATGGTTCTGATTTTCTCAAGGTCGAAAGCTAAACGTTTAGAAGAAATAACATGTCCCAAATAGTGAATTTGTTCCTTAAAGAAATCACATTTTATGAATTTAGCATAAAGTTGATTCTCTCTTAGGGTATGCAACACTACCCAAAGATGTTCTTCATGCTCCTCCAGGTTTCTTGAATATATCAGAATATCGTCGATGAAAATCAAAACAAACTTATCCAAATAAGGGTAAAAAATACCATTCATCAAGCTCATAAATGTGGTTGGGACGATGGTAAGGTTGAAGGGTAGAACAACGAATTAGTAATGACCATAACGAGTTCAGGACGTTGTCCTGGAAATATCTTCCTCCTTAATTCTGATTTGATGGTAGCTTGATTGCATATACAACTTTAAAAACACAGTACTACCTTTCACTTGGTCAAACCAATCATCAATTCTCAGTAGTGGGTACTTGTTTTTGATAGTTAGCTTTCTCAGTTGCTAATAATCGATACATAATCAGAAAGTACCATATTGCTTTTTCACAAATAACAATGGGGCTAACTAGGGTGACACACTTAGACATATATATCCCTTATGGAGTAGCTTTTGCAGTTGTATTTTCATCTCTGTTAACTTAGGTATGCTCATGCGGTAAGGATTTCTTAATACCAAGGTTGCTCCTGGGACTATCTCTATCATAAAATATATGTTCCTCTTTGGTGGAAACCTTGAAATTTATTCCGGAAACACATCAACAAATTCTCGTATAACTCGTATATTGTTCAGAGTTATTATATTTTCTTTAGAGTTGGTGTATCCAACTTTAACCACATAAATTTGGCATTCCTTTCACATACATTTGTTTAATTTATTAATTGTGATGGGTTACAAATTTATACCCCTTCGTATACCTTGTATATTTTTCCTATCCCCCTCATCAATAAGAAAAGCAACAGTCTTCTCCTTACAATTTACTAAGGACCATTGTTTCTCCAACCATTCCATACCAATTAACACGTCGTAAGATCCTAAGGGTAATATATTTAAAGCCACTTTAATCTGTTGACATCTGATTTCTACGAAAAAATATTCTATCCTAGATTTCACCCTTCACTTTTCTCCAGTGGCCAATTGCACTAGCCAGGGGTTCCTAAATTTAACACTTTGCAACTGACATAACTCAACTACATTTAGGTTAGTATAACTGTTGTCAAGATAAATACCCTCTGCGGACAGAGGCGATCTCTCTAGTCCTAAAGTGGGTCTAGCAACATGAGATTATTTTTAATGCAAAGCTATCTTATGTAATGTTTACAATGCAATGAGAAAATATACATAAATACCTTTTTACCAATGGTACACTTGAGTCTGTTGATAATGACCTCCATCCATGATCCTTGTAGGCCCGCTTCCTACTACTGATGGCATGTGAATACCTACGGATGATCAGGAGACAACAAAAAACATGATACAATACATAATAAACATAAACATTAGCTATCTAGTAGGCCAAGGAGTACTGTAATATTTGCAAAAACATTTATACAAATATAGAAAGAAAACATCAGATGTTATTATTGATAAATTACAAAAAGGAGAGCTTACAACCCAGGCCTTGATGTTGGAGGCGTCCTTTGGTGAAAATCTGAGTCTTTCACCAAGCTCAAAAGCATTCCTTCTCCCAAACACTTAGGCTTTATCACAATGCTAGCATGCAAAGGGATGAGAGTTCAAACGAGTCTGGGAATGATCAACCAAGCTCTAAACTTAGGGGAATGAGGGATGTGAATTTATAGGAAGGGAGAAGAGGTTGGGAGCCCATGAAGGGAGAAGGAGGGCCCACTTTCTAAGTGATGAAACCCCATGGATGAGATCAAGGCTCTAAAATCAGAGAGATTGACCTTATCACCAAATTTTTATAACGAACTCGCCACCCTTGAGCTTAGAGGTCAAAGCTTCTCCTCCATTTGAGGAAGCACTGCCAGAAAGGGGATCAACACGGTTTTCCAATAAATTAGGGCTCTGTCAGCGCTAGCCGAGATCTATGAAAAGGACATCAATGCGGTCATGGCATCAGAAAGGGCGCTGACCTAGGAAACTAGGAATTTGGCCAAGTTTCTAGAGTAATATTTCAAGGCAGTCTTCTTTGGATCTTCAAGGGGATATGTTAACATATTTCTTCATGGTGGAAACATTTCACATGATCTATAACGGGGCATTTCAGGATTAGGAATGGGAAAATGAGCATGGTGATAAATTACTGTGTAACAGATTCCCCCTAAGTATGAAGGTAGAACAGAGACTGATGGCTGAAATTATTTATAAACCAAGGCAAATAACGCAGACCACCTCCAGAAAAGCTGCCAAATTAAAAAATTTACAATATATGACATCTCTAGTATGAATATTCCTAACCACATAATGTTGCACTAGGCATCAAATAACACATGAACCCACGACATGGTCGCAGCCATCCGTCTAAAGGGATCATAGAAATGGATCTGCGATATGGACATAGCCATCCGTATACATAGGGCCATGTATACAATCATGAATACTCAATAACTCCTTGTAGGATTTCCCAAAAATGAGACGTGAACCTTGGTCTTCGCCGTGATCTCAATCAACCCAATGTACGAATCTAGCCATGTGATTAAATGTGTTGATATCGAACATGGTAGAAACCACTTGATTACTGGTCAATGATGATAACTGTTAACAGGAATGAGAGAGACCACCAATAATGATGACAGACCTTAAGGTACAACAACACAATCTCCAAGTGTGAATGAATGTGTTAAATTCAAACACCTGAAGAATCATTCGATCGAAGGCCAATGATGTGAAGTTGTCGTCAAACACGAAGAAATTTTCATTGAGGCATGCAAGCTCCAAGGTACTGAACAGAATTTTCTAAATCACCTTCCCGAATAATGAGTTGAAGTTGAAAGGAAGTGATTCATCGAAGGAGGGCCATGATGATTCCCACATCATTGACACGAAACAAAAAATATCTTAAGATGATAGGAGTGATTCAGAATTGTAACAGAGGAGGTCAGATAAGTAGAGGATGTTTGACAAAAAGGAATTCTCTTGAACATATTAGCGACACAACTTGGGAGTGTGGCAACATTTGACTCAAATAGGATCAGAGGTCATGTTGAAAAAATTTGGTAATCAAATGAGAGGCAAACAGATTTCCCAAACCCATGGAGGAAAAGTGACGAATGTATGATGTACCCAACCTGACATGAACTATAGATGAGTGTCATGTTCAGGAGTGACAATCTCCCCAAAATACACATAGGATGTTCACTTTCAATTTTCCCCTGTTATTGCTAACAAGTACCTCTTTATTTTTATAGCCAACGTGAAGAGGATAACATATGTTGAGTGTGTAAGTTCATTCTTCAATTCAATCCATCCTAGTAAGTTTAACAGGCCCTAGGAAGGAGGAACTCGGTCTTGTCATGGTGACAAGTCTTTTGTCATTTAATATTTAATGAGTCCAACAAAAGAGAAACCCACTAATTTTTCATGTTTAAAGAGTTTGAAAAGAAACAAAAAGGAAAATCCATCATGTCCCTTTTCGCAAGTCATCTCTCGAATTATAAGAAATTAGAAAACAATATCCGAGACATTAGGGGAATTTTGAGGTAAAAAATGAGCCTCGTCAAGAAAATGTACAATCAAAAATCACTTTATGAGAACCAATCACATTTTATGGGATGACATCATCCCCCATGGTTTAGGTGGCATTTCTTGAGTTAAATGTACTTATTTGTCACATTCTCAATGGTGAATCAAAACTCACGGTTAACCATAATAGTATTCTAAGTACTTTAAAATCACAAAATAAATTACTCATAATAAATGTCATTTCACACTTTTTGAATAAAATATTATTGTTATCATTTCATATTTTTTGAAAGAAACAATGCATATCCCTATAAACTCTTCATGTATTTATACACTTTTCAATAAATTTTATGTTTGTATATTTTCATATATTTATTTGTAAATTATATATTCATTTTATTTTATTTAATATTATAATTTCAAATTAATTATAAGGTAATATCTATATATATACAATAAATATCTACTCATAAATATGAATTAAATATATTTCAATACTTTTTTTTTAAATACAATTCAATTCATTTCATTATGACTATATTAGTATTATATATTACTATATATGATATTATGAAACATAATATAAATATAGTAGAATATATATCATATTCATTTTTTATATTATATATTATTTCTCTTTAGGTTATAAATCAAATCAATTCAATTCAATATGTAATATAAAATTAATACATAAAATAATATATTGCAATTATTATATTATATTATTTGATTTTATATAGTATATTAATTACATTTTATTATATAATTTAATTGTATAATTTAAATAATATAAATTTTAATTAATGGTATGTTATACAACTAGTAATTTATGAATATATATTTAAAATTTATTTTAAGTTATTTAAATACAAAGGAAAAATATATTAGTTGTTAAATGATAATGACTTTTTCTTGAAAATATCATTTTTATTGAAAGTCACATTAATACAATTTTTTTATTAATTTTATTTTGGTACAACTTTTCAATTGAATTTAATCATGGTTACATGGATTGTGGTGCAAAAAGTGAATTGTAAATTCATAAATATTATTTTATTGGTTTCGTTGTTATTTAATTATTTCCTTAGGAGGCCCATTATAGACCTCGGGGGAATTTTGAGGTCTAAAATGGGCCTCCTAAGAAAAATGTACAATCAAAATTCACTTTATGAGAACCAATCATATTTTAGGGGATGACATCATCCCTAATGGTTGAGGTGCCATTTCTTGAGTTAAAGGTACTTACTTGTCACATTCTCAATGGTGGATAAAAACTCATGGTTAACTATGGTAGTGCTCTAAGTACTTTTAAATTTAAAGTAAAGTACTCATAATAAATTTCATTTCACACATTTTGAATAAAAATGTATTATTGTCATTTCATATTTCTTAAAAGAAACAAAGCATATCCCTATACATTTATTATATTATATTATATTATTTTTATATAGTATATTACTTACATGTTATTATACAATTTAGATAATATAAATTTTAATTAATAGCATATAATATAATTAAGAATTTATAAATTTATATTTATATTTTATTTTAAGTTATTTAAGTACAAAGGACAAATGCATTAGTTGTTCAATGATAATGATTTTTTTTTGAAAAGTTCATTCTTATTTATAGTCACATCAATACATTTTTTTATTAATTTCATTTTGGTACAACTTTTGAATTGAATTTAACTATGGTTACATGGATTGTGGTGCAAAATGTGAATTGAAAATTCATAAATATTATTTTATTGGTTTAACTATTATTTTATTATTTTCTTAGGAGGCTCATTTTAGACCTCAAAATTTCCCTAATTGGCATTAGGGGAATTTTGAGGTCTAAAATGGGCCTCCTAAGGAAAATGTACACTCAAAATTCACTTTATGAGAACCAATCACATTTTAGGGGATGATGCCATCCCTAATGGTTGAGGTGGCATTGCTTGAGTTAAAGGTACTTACTTGTCACATTGTCACTGAAGGATAAAAACTCATGGTTAACAATGGTAGTGCTCTAAATACTTTTAAAATCAAAGAAAAGTACTCATAATAAATGTCATTTCACACTTTTGAATAAAAATATATTATTGTCATTTCATATTTCTTGAAAGAAATAATGCATATCCCTATACATTTATTATATTATATTATTTTGTTTTTATATAGTATATTAATTACATGTTCTTATACAATTTAAATAATATAAATTTTAATTAATAGCATATAATATAATTAATAATTTATATTTATATTTTATTTTAAGTTATCTAAGTACAAAGGACAAATGCATTAGTTGTTCAATGATAATGACTTTTTCTTGAAAAGCTCATTCTTATTTATAGTCACATCAATATAATTTTTTTATTAATTTTATTTTGGTACAACTTTTGAATTGAAATTAACTATGGTTACATGGATTGTGGTACAAAAAGTGAATTGCAAATTCATAAATATTATTTTATTGGTTTAGCTATTATTTTTTTATTTCCTTAGGAGGCCCATTTTAGACCTAAAAATTCCCCTAATATGATGGGTAAGGAAACAATTATTTAGACTAATCATCAACCATTACAATCCCAGGAGGGGTAAAATCCTTCATCATTTTCTATGTTGTGGTTATTTTTATGGTGTATTTGTTTGTTGTTTCTGCATATTTCATCGTTTATTTTCATGCTTTATGTGTTTAAAAATTAACATAAAATCTCACAAAAACTCAGTTTTTAACACTTATAATTTATAAAACCTCAAGCACATTTTCATTAAGATCTCATACATATCATGCTCCTTTAGGGTTACTTTCTACTTCTCCTTTTCTTTTGTTGGTATTTTTCCATCAATGAAAATAATGCCATCAAGTTGAAATTGTGTGGGAAAGTGAGGTTGTTGATGGATGGTTCATAAGGATTATGGGTTTTGTGTTGTGAATTTTCTTGCTACCATTATCTCTACTCTTTGATGTTGTCTTATTGGTTCAGTGTTGCATGGGCCCTTACAACCAAGACATTATGTTAGTTGTAGGTGTCTATTTACTAAGCGTTCACTTATTTTCTTTTGAATAGTAGTTAGGTGGTTATGTGTGGTTATTATTATTTCCTTGTGTTGTTTTCATAAGGTGATAAAGGTTCATATCTTTTCCCTATTGATTTTATTTTTATATTTTTTCATGTTTATCTTCCCTTTGTTATGTATTATGTGGCTCCTAGTTTCGTCGGTGTAATTTCGTCAAATAATCTAATAAAATTAAGGGCTTTGTTGGAATCAAAATTTTTGTTACACCAAAATCAACGGGTGTTAATAAAAAAACACATCACTAGAGTCAATGGATCCTTGAGAGGTGATTAAGCACATACCAGGAAACACACGGGGAGTCTTGACAAGTTTGACAATCTCCCCCATAGCACAACTTGAGAATGTTTCTAACTCGATACCTTTGGCACTGATACCACTTTTTGGAATCATGATTTTCATTACAAAAAAACTAGTAGGTATTAGAGAAGAGACACATCACCGTAGTTAACATATCCTCGAGAGATAGTTAAGAACATGTCACAAAACACACAAGTAGTGCTTCCAAGTCTAACAGGCTTAAGGATTAGGGATTAGTATTATGACTAATTTAAGGGCATAAGGATTAGGGGTTAGAAAATTTAGTTGTTAGGAGTTTAAAATTTGATAGGTTGTAAGATTTAAGGGATTTAGGGTTTTAGGAATGAGGGTTTAAGCATAAAGGGCTAGGAATTAGGGGGTTGAGAGCCAGGGTGTTGAGGTCTAGGGGGTTTAGGGGTTAGTTTTTAATGGATTAGAGGTTAAGGGATTCAAGGGCTAAGGTTTAAGAACTAAGGGTTTATGGATCATGTTGCACTTAAAAACTATCACCTTGACATTCTGCTAACTGTATGAGCTCATTAACACTCATACATACCTCCTCTGCAAGTATTACAACCTTTACTCCTCATGTCAAGCCCTAAAACAAGAGAAAAAACCCTAAAAAGCTCAAAAACCCTGGGTACGCAGGTAATGTGAGGCTTACCTACGTTCCTGGCTAGGGTATGTAGGTAATGTAAAGAGAAACTACGTTCTAGAATGCAGTTTTCTAGTGTTATGCCTGCGTACCCCCTCCAAAGTCAAAAAAACGAGAAACAAAAGTTAAAAAGCTGATTTGAGGTCAATTCTAGAAGGTTCTAGATGAGATTTTTTCGGGATGAGTACGCTCTAATAAGGTTCATGCATCCCACACCTTAAAGAGCTAATCCCTTGATGTGAGTAGCCTATCCCTTTGAAGGAGGATTCTATCCCTTCAAAGGTGGAACCCTAACCTCCTCATCTGCTCTGTAAAAAGAGGCATTGGGTAGCCTCAAAGGGAGTTCAAGCTTTATGTGTGATTGAGTTGAAGTGTTGTTGAGATTTAGACTTCTTTCTGCTGAGCTTTTGAGAGGAAAGATCACATACCTCTATGTGCTCCTGGAGGAAGAGTGCAAGACTTATCAAAGTCAAGGAGACTCTTGCTTCGGACCCCGGGAAGGCCTATTCAAACATCAAGGCTAAGGTTGTAAGGTTGTTCTATTATTTTAAGATTAATACAATCAATTTTTGTTTTTCTCAATAAATTTTCGTTCGATTGTTTATTTCAATAAGCTGTCGTTTGATCATTTATTTCATATATTCCTTGATCACTATGATAGGTATGTTTTATAATTATTTGTTATACAGGTGCTATTTAATGTTTTCTTTCTTGTGATTGTAGGTCTTTTTAAGACGACACTTTGTTGCGACGAAAGACGACAATTTGTTGCGACGAAAGAACTATTGTTACGACGGAAGAACTACTGATGCGACAGAAGCTTTACAAGTGCAAATAAGCATTTGGATCTAAGGTAGGATCGACACCTTCATAGCATTTATTTGTAAAACGAATATATTTAGAGAAAGATAAACTTAGTTGTTCGTTTGTTTCTAGATTGTCTTCTGACACTAGGGAGATGGATCTTGTCCACAAGATCGATTTATCCAGCCAACAAATTGGCCACTCCACTGGGGAAAGAACTTGTTTTGATTTTCCTTTGTTTTTATTTGAGAAAATGATTTTTCCTGATTTTTGATTGATTTGTACGGACTTGGGTAACTTAGATTTACTTTGATTTGGAAAGTTTTGAAATCTTCTTTGTTTCTCTTGAACTTTTCTGGGGACCACACATTGTTGCAGACCCTGTTAAAAGTCTTGAAAAAAATAGATTTCTTCTTTCAGTTTTAGTTTATATTTGATTTAGGATTCTTAGTTATTGCCCAAATCTATATGTTTTCTGTCAAAAATCTCTTGTGAATGAGCCTCATAGCACTTTTGTTTTGAATGATTTTCTAGTTTTGCATTTTTAGAGTGGTTTTGGCTTTGTCTCTGTAGTGACCCAAAGATTAGAAGCTTAAAAGTGCCTTAGATCACCTTGGTATCTTTTATCTTCTTGATGAGTCTGACTTGGTTGTGAAATTCATTCTTTTTGAGAAATATATCTAGTTTTCTCTTTGCAAATCTTCGAACCAACTTCATTATAAGTTCTGAATTTCATTTTTAGGAAACATATCTAGATGTTTTTTGATTTATTTGTTATTCTGGGCAAATGAATCCTTAGTTTACTGGACAGCTAAGCAAAACATTCTCAAAAAAAAATTAAAGCTTTTATTCAATTAGATTTTCAAAGTTTGTAGATCTCAAAATTAGTTTTTTGTAGTTTTGAGTGCTTTTAGAACTTGTAGATCTCTTTTGAAGGAAAGTTGTTTTTTTTTTGTAGTTTCGAGTCTTGAAAGAGAAGGGGATTTATTATGAGCATTGATTATTTGTCTCATTTTGAGTTTGTGTTGAAAATACAAAAAACATTTCTTGCATTTATTCTTCATGTTTAAATAAAGAATTGTCTCTTAAAAGAATTGCATTCTCGAACTCTTTCTTTAGCTAGAATTTCATTGAAGGAAAAACAAATTGATTATCATTTTTAGGTGCATTTTTTAGAGTTTTTTTTTGGAAGTCGAGTCTTCACACCATCAAATTTTCATTTCCATACCTATTGACTTAAAGAACAACCCATAAAAACAATGCTTAATTAAAATTGAACTAGTAATCTTTTATTTCTAGGGCTCTTGTCACCAATATAGCTTAGGCTAGTATCTTGGAGTAGGGAGTAATTAACTCTCCAAGATAGTAAAAACAAACAAGTAGATAAATCTTGCGGTAGGAAATAAATCCAATTGTAATTGGTACAATCTGGGACGCTTCTCTTAAAGGAGTTAATCACGAGATCATGTCTGAATCTTTGAGACAGTCAATTCTGTTTCATTGGGAAAGATAGAAGATTCTGCGCGCATTACAAACGGTAAACCTTGGATTAATCATTGTCGAGGAGCCTGGGGTCACTTGTTGGTAAACCTCAGATTGACCATGTCGAGGATCCTTTAAGGGGATTGAGCTTTGTTACTATGCCCTTTCCCGTGGAATCGGATCGTAGACTGTTCCCCCAACTGTATTTGTTACTATTGATAACCTTAGTGTCCATAAGCTTAAGATTATTTCCTAAGGTGACGGTGAAGGAAAGATCTCACTGTACCTGGAGCAGACGTCAACTAGACTCACTTGGACTCTCTGGGGGGTTCTCTTCACTCGAGATGGTTTTGTGAAGAAGCTTGTGCCACTCCATTTCATTAAGCAAGTTGTCGGGGTAACTGTTCCAACCACCCTTTCTGTATTAAACTTCTACTAAGTTGGATTTCATCACCAACTAGTGTTTTTAGTACGGGAAGTTACTATTTGTGTGTGGTTTGAACTCTAAGATTTTTTAGGCATGTGATTCAGTTGTTTTTTTCTTTAGAGACTTTAGGTGTTTTTATTGAAATTTTCTTTGTTTATGTGTGATTGATTAATATTTAATAGTGGCAGAATTACCGAGACAATCCCGTGGACTTCAGGGGAAGCCCCCTGAGTATACACCAAGTCAGCTTGAAGGGCTGCATGCTCTAGTATCATCTAGTAGCATTAGAATTAAATCAACATAAATTGGAAGGTCATCTATAGTTGTTAATCCTGATCATCAAATACCCTCGACATAACACATTCAAGAACCGATTTCAGTTTCTGAAGTTACTGGCAGTATTTCTCCTTCCAGTGAACTAGCTGACGAACCTGAAATTTCTGAGCCTAACACTGAATATTCTGTTTTGGAAACATCTTCAGGATTTAATACTCCAACTTCTAGCAATCCTGGTTCACCTAGGGTAAGAAGTATTGTTACTGAAGATCTTCCATCTGGCCTCATTTCCATTGAAGAACTTGCTAGTCCAGACGAAGAGATATCTCTTCCCGAATCCCCTCAGTCTTTGAATGTTAGGGAGCGTGAATCCATTTTCTACAGCCCTATTAGGAGTGATGCTTTGTATCTATCTTTGAAAAAAATTTTAGAATACTTGGGTCTTGCTTTTTTTCCACCTCAAATTCCTTTTCATCCTACGCCCAGAGGTTATTATCCTTCATCTGTCATGGCAGGAGAGTCATCTATGTTTTCCAAATCACCGGAAGCATTTTTACACAGTGGTCCTTCTGTTCCTTCAGGGTATCAGGCTCTTTCTGGTAATTTCTCAAGAGCAGCTCCTCGACTGATTGAACAAGTATTACCACCTGGTCTTAATGGAATTAAAACTAAAACGTCGAATGCAGAGAAAATATTTATGATGTCTGGTAATATTCCGAATCCTCAACCTCAAGGTGGTCAGTTACCACCTGGGGGGCAACCTCAAGGTGGTCAGTTACCGGCTAGGGGGCAACCTCAAGGCAGTCAGTTACTGCCTGCGGGTCAAACTCAAGGTAGTCAATTACCGCCTGGGGGGCAACTACAGGGTAATTTTTTCCCGGGACAAACTGTAGCACAATATTATTTTGGAGAACAACCTCAAGAACAGGACATACCTCAAGGTTATCAACCTTCAGGATAGTACATACCCCATGGTCAACCCCAAACTAACTATGTTCCTCAAGGTCCTTATCAACCCCAGATTCAGTACGCGCCTCAGGGTTATCAACCTCAAGGTCATTACCCCACTCAAGGTTTTCAACCGCCTTCTGGTCAATTATTTGTACAAGGAGCTAGAAATTTATCTCTTAATTATCAACCCTACGTTCAACCAGGTTATGGTCCTTACGTTCAACCTTCTGCGGGACAATACCTCGGAATGAACATGGTGTGGGATCCATCCCAAATTCAACAGAATATGCAACCCAATGTGCAGTTACCTACTCAACCTGGACAACCTTTTGTTTTTGGTTTAACCCAGCAACCTTTCCAGCCTACTATTCAAATCCCTGCACCTATTTCTGTTCAACAGTCTAGGCCTACTACACCTCAGACTCCGCCTCAAACTGCTGCAACATCTATTCAACCTATAACACCTATTTCTGGCGTATCTGTAGCTCCGAGTTCTTCTATCCCTGCATCCGTGCAAATCCCTCAAGTCTCTATACCCCAATCAGGACCTTCAGTTCAGACTTCGGTCTAGATACCTGCAGGACAAGCTGGTACAAGTATGATTATCACAATTCAACCGCAATTCATGTATCAACCATACCAGGGATAATATCAATTCGGTCTCGTTTCACAAAACCCATTTTATCATTATCAGCCGTACCCTGGCTATACTTATCAACAACCTCAATAACCCCAGTTTGGTCCGATTAATCCTGGTTTCCTGGGGGGTTATACCATTCCTAATGCAAATCCGATTCCCAGTTATCCTGGGTATCCTCCTCCCGGAACTGCTCTTGCTACTTAAGGTTTTCGTGACCCTAACCGCCAGTTACCATTTATTGCAACTTTGGATTTACCTGATTTGACACGCCTTATGAATGATCCAATTTTCTATCATCCGTATTGGCCGCCAATGCCGTATAAGTTGCCCAGTGATATATCGAAATTTGAGGGTAAGTCAGGAGAGGATTTTTCAAATCACGTTATGACTTATCACCTCTGGTGTGCGTCTAATTCAATAATTGATGATTCAATTCCCTTACATCTTTTTCAATGAACTCTTATTGATATTGCTGCCAAGTGGTACATTGAGTTACCACGAGGCTCTTTTAATAATTTCAATCAGTTAGCAACTGCTTTCTTAACTCATTTTTAGTTGCCTATCCGATACGACAATGGCATGGAACTTTTGACTTCGCTAAAGCAATCCAAGTCCACATATATTTTTGATCATATTCATGAATGGTGACGGAGAAGGTGTTTAGTGAAAGTTTACATTCCAGATCAAATTTTGGCGGAATGGTTTGTTAAATCATTATTACCCAAAATCACTGAAGATGTAGCTAAGGCAGGAGTTGTTACTGAGGAGAAAGTCATTGCTCAAGCTCAGTACCTTGACCTCGTCTATCCGCAGTTAGGTACTTTACATGAAAAAATCCCTGATCTTCCAAAACAAGGTCAAATAATTACATCTCCTTCAGGGTCTCATGCCGCTGATGGTATGATTGGTACAATTAATAATAAAAGCAAGAATAAGTCTTCAAAGAATTCTTCTCCTA
Organism: Pinus albicaulis; assembly: GCA_034641835.2. Classification (NCBI taxonomy): domain Eukaryota; kingdom Viridiplantae; phylum Streptophyta; class Pinopsida; order Pinales; family Pinaceae; genus Pinus; species Pinus albicaulis. The sequence goes on along the minus strand of CM076578.1, from coordinate 1,246,344,315 downwards.
TAATAACTTTACCTGATTCCCCGACAGGAGAATCTTCCACTGAAGTTTCTGCCGACATTCATGTCGTACAGTCATCTACAGCCAAATCTAAATCTGGTGGTAAAAATAAGGGGAAAAATAAAAACAAAAAGAATTCAAAAGATAAAAAAGATAAAATTGAATCTAATGACGAAAAATGCAAGCCTCGCTATCCTTGTTTCATTTGTGATGAGGATCATTTTACCAAATAATTTCCACATCGAGCAGAGGTTTCGAAATTCGTTAAAGGTTCTCAACAACCTGCTGTCTTGAAGGATCCTTTTCCAACTCAAGACAGTAAGATGATTGGTTCCACCTCGAATGCCTCAGAAGAACCTATTATGATGATGTCTCATGTCAGGATTGCGACGCGATCGCAAGATTATGGTAGTAAAAATCATGTTGGTGGTAAAGAAGCAGAATCTTCTAATTCAAACACATCAACTACACCTCCTCCCGTTTCTGATCCACTACAGATCAAGAGTGTACTTCGTAAATTATCTTTCAATCCACATGCAAGAGTTTCTCAGAATTACAACATTGTTGAGGACTTATCTATTTCCCCTTCAACAATGTCGGCTTTGGAAGTGCTGCAATCATGCCCAGCACAGCGTAAATTAATTTTTTCTGCCATAGGAGCTGTCAATATTCAGGGTTCAAACCTTATAATCTTCGATTTAGAGAATATTACACCCCGCCTACCTCATCAAATGGCTTTCCAGATTCCAGTTTTAGTCAAAAACAGACTGATCTTTCAGACTGTGATTGATGAAGGGGCTTCTACGTGTATTATGTCGATCCAGTGTTGGAAGTCGCTTGGTTCTCCTACACTCAATCAATCTCCGACGATACTAAAGGCTTTTGATGGCCAAGGGTTCCATCCTTTCGGTATTTTGCAGGATTTACCTATAGGGGTCGAAGGCAAAACAGTAAATCTAGATGTGGAGGTGGTTGATGCCCCTCTAGATTACAACCTTCTCCTGGGTCGCAGTTGGTCTTATGCTATGACTGTTGTGGTTTCATTATTCTTTTAGCTTATCGAGTTTCCACATCAAGGAAAGATCGTTACAATAGATCATCTCACTTATTTCTCATCTGATCCAGCCTCTACAGAAACTATTCAGCACATCGGTAAAACAACTATCCCTTACAAGGATGTTGGGGTAGGTTTGATTAAAGATTCTGGTTTACTAGGAAATTTTTCCTTTCCTCCTCCTAACATATCGCCTCCTATTGCAAATATTCATATGATTTCATCGAATACCGTTATGTTTGATGATCCTTGGATCGTACCTTCCGATTCCGAGTTGGATTCATTTGATGTCGCGATGCCTTTGAGTCCCTTTGAAATTGCATATCAGGCTGTACAGTCGCTTTCTGATCCTTATTCAACCAAAACTGATCCAATGAATGGGATCCATGAGGAATCACTTTATATATCTAGCTCAGCCACAACGACATTTCCCGATCTTGTTTATACTGATGAGCAGATTCGTGAACTCTTGTCTGTTGACGATTTACCATGGGAAGATCTACATCATCGATCTTCATTTTTACCTGAGCTGGATCATTTTGAAAATGATTTTGCTTCTGTTTTTACTACTGAACATGTCAAAGAACCGCAAAATCCGTTGCAAAATCCTCATTCTGAGTTAAATTTGGAAAATATCTCTCGAACAATTCCTATTAACATTTCAGTTAATCCAAGAATAATTGAAAACATTCATATAGGTGCTTGTTGTACAGACGATGAAATCCAAACTTATAAAGCCCTATTTCAAGAATTCTGTGACATGTTTTCCTGGTCATATGAGGAAATGCCAGGAATCGATCCGTTAATTTTTGTACATGAAATCAAGACTTACCCAGATGCCAAACCTGTCCGACATTGCTTACGTCAAATACATCTGCAAAAAGTTGTTGCTATCAAAGCCGAAGTTGAGAAATTACTTCGTGTGGGTTTCATTTATCCAATTCCGTTAATGGATTGGGTATCGAATATTGTTCCTGTTAACAAAAAACAAGGAACGATACGAGTATGTATCGACTATAGGGATATTAATCGAGCTTGCCCTAAAGACAATTATCCAACCCCCTATATCGATCAAATCATTGATGATTGTGATGGCAATGAAATGTTTTCCTTTATGGATGGTTTTTCTGGTTACAATCAAATAAACATACTCCCTGTTGATCAGCCTAAAAAAACTTTCATTTGCCCATGGGGGACATTTTATTATTGCAAACTACCCTTTGGATTGAAGAACACTGGGGAAACTTTTCAAAGGGCCATGTCTTATGCATTTCATGACATTAAGAACATTATGCAGCCTTATCTCAATGATTTACTTGCTCATTTATCACGTAGGGCCAACCATATCACTCATTTATGAGCTATCTTTATGAGATGTAGGCATTATGGAATTTGGCTAAATCCACACAAATGTGTTTTTTGTGTAGAATCGGGTCGCTTACTGGGATTTATTGTTTCGAAAGTATGCATTCGCATTGATTTGTCGAAGGTCGAAGCTATTGTCAATCTACCTCCTCCTTCGACTCTGCGCCAACTCCAAAGTTTGCAGGGGAAAGAAATTTGTTTACATCGGTTCATTCCTAACTACGCCGAGCTAACAAAGGGTTTTACCAGGTTGTTGAAACAGAACATTCAATTATTTTGGATGAGATCGCTAACCGATCTTTTGATGCACTCAAAAACGCGTTGACCCATGCATCGTTATTGCATCCTCCCAACTACAACTGGGACTATTTTTTGTACCTCGCCGCCTCTCATTCCACCATTGGGATGGTTTTAGTTCAGGAATATGAATTCAGCAATGAACATGTGATTTACTTTCTTAGTTGAAATTTGCATCCGACTGAGATCAAGTACACGCATGTGGAGAAATTGGCCTTGGCAGCTGTTCAAGTTGTCCAAAGATTTCGACACTACATCTTATTACGCAAAACCACAATAATTTCTAACTGTAACCCTATGATGTACATCTTGACCAAACAATTGCTAAGGGGCAAGTATTCCAAATGGATAGTTATCCTACAGGAATTCGACTTGGAATTTGAAAAATCCAAGGCAAAGAAATATTTGGTTTTCGTAGAACTGATGTGTGATTTCCCGTGTACTGATACTGAAACAGTGGCAGAGCAACCCATTGCAGACGAATCCTTGTTTCTTATCAGTACTCTTGATCCATGGTATGGGGATATTATTGTTTATCTCCAAACCCAATCTTTTCAGCCTGAAATTTCACGATCTTAGCGACAGAAAATACGTTTCTAATCCCAACAATATAATATTATTGGTGATACACTCTATCGTCATGGAGCGGGCTCTATTTTTCGACGTTGTCTTACTCATGAAGAAGCTGAGAAGGTTCCAAATGACTGCCATTCTGGAGCATGTGGCGGTCATATGTCTGGGTATGCCACAACCCAAAAGATATTGCGTGCTGGTTATTTCTGGCTGTCGTTATTCAAAGATTGTATTTATGTAGTTCGTAAATGCCACAATTGTCAAGTTTTTTATCGTAAAATGCGTGCACCGCCTGCTCCTCTTCACCCTATAATTGTTGTCGGTCCTTTCGCTAAGTGGGGTATTGACTTTATTACATGTAGCCCTCACTTGGCCGGGGGGCATGCGTATATTATCCTAGCAGTAGATTATTTTACTAAGTGGGCCGAGGCGATGCCTACATTTTCGACAGATGGAAAGACTGCTGCAACTTTCGTGCTCAATCATATAATTGCTAGATTCGGTGTTCCTCAAGCCATTATTACAGATCATGGAAGTCATTTTCGGAATATCATGATGACTGAACTGATAGATCAACTTGGCCTGCGCCACGATAGTTCTACTCCATATTACTCGCAGGCTAATGGTCTGGTTGAAGCTATCAATAAATTTTTAGTCACTATGATCAGACGAATTATTGGTATTCATAATTCGAATTGGCATTCCATGTTATTTTCAGCACTTTGGGCATATCAGACCTCAGTAAAAACATTAACTGGTTTCACTCCCTTTCAACTGGTTTACGGTTTGGAAGTTGTGTTGCCTATTGAATGTGAAATTCCGTCATTGAAATTAGCCATAGAATTACTCCCAGCTACGTCTGAAGAGGAGAAGAATTTTTTGTACTTGGCTTAGCTAGATGAGAATCGATGAAATGCTGCATTAGCAAACAAAGCTCATGTCAAACGAATAAAATCTCAGTACGATAGAAATGCTACCCCTCGTAGTTTTTCAGAAGGAGACCTAGTTTTAGTGTATGATCAAGCCAATGATAAGCTAGGGGCTAGAAAATTTGTGCCTATGTGGCATGGTCCTTTCATTGTTAAGCGAAAGCTGGCAAAAGGGGCCTATGAGCTGATAGATTTTGACGGTGTCTCTTTAGATAAACCCAGAAATGGGCTTTATTTGAAGAAATATTATGCTTAAACTTGGTGTGGAGATTTTTAGTTAGATTAGATTATTTACTATTGGTGTGTCTTAGATTAGAAAAGAGTGCCTAGTTTAGAGTGTGTTCTTATCACTATTCCTGCTTATCTGAGTTTTACTCTTGATATTGTAGATGTCGACGTCTCTTAAAACCTACATTGGTTTTGCTGATGGTGCTTGTCGTAGTACACGGAACATTTCTTCCACAGCTTGGGTTATCTATTCACCCTCTGACGAATTAGTATCTATGCATGGGGTAAGCCTTGATCAAAAAACAAATAACATTGCAAAGTATAGTGCAGTGATTGAGTTATTATCTGAATCCATATCGTTTGGGATTCGGAGTTTGATTGTTAGGTTGGATTATGAACTTGTTGTATTACAGCTTAACAGGGTTTATGCCATTAGAAATCCAGTGTTGTTACGGTTATTCTTAAGAGTTCGTCTCTTGGAAAGTGAATTTGATTACATTGAATATCAACATATTCCAAGACATTTAAAAAATTTAGCAGATGCAGTTGCTTCTAGTATGTTAAATAGACATTTGCAATAAACAAAGCAGTAAATTAAACAACATTCAGTAACATGTACACAGATAGCCGGTAATAGTGATATATCATAGCATAGAATTTTTTTTTCAAAATATACATCGTCTTGTGTTGGATGGTTTAAAATACAAAAAAAAATTAGGACTTAGAAAGTGTTGAAAATGATTTTTACTTGAATCATCCCATTTCTCTCATGGAGGAAAAGCCATGTCTTTGTCACCGCGGTAGTCTATCCCGACGTATGAAAGTCCTTAACGACAAAGAGTTGGTTGTTCAACCAACGAAAATATGTTGACAGAAATCTAACAATATCAATGCCCTCAGCATGAGATTGGCAACATGTAATGCTGCATTCCTGTACAGTCTAGTAACAGTGAAGACAATAAATTTGAACTCAGGACGGATAATAGTTTTTATGTCTATCTTTTTATCCTTGGGGTCTACTAAACCATTGCAAAACTCTGCTTTGAGACTAGAAACATACTTTCCACCTGGTTTAGTCCCGAATAGAGATAAGTGTCTGCCCGTCTTGGACAAACCAGTCAAAAAATATATGTCCTCCAGTTCGACTTCGAGTCGGTGGCCGAAAAAACAAGAAACACTAGTCCTGTGTGTCCTACCTGTTCACTAGCCATATTAGGAGATCAACTTGGGCCCTTATATGGTCCAGAATTTATACAGATTACTTGGAGCTGACGGTTTCTGATTCCAACAAACGGATTTTCGAGAATCTTCACAGGAATTTTTTCTTATCCAAAAGCCCTTACATTTTCACTCTGAATTCAAATAGTGAAAATGAAGTTAGAAAAGTCCTTTTTATAAGTTTTTTCGAATAAATGAATTTTTAATTTGTTTATTTTTCACTTTAAAAAGGTAATTTTTAAAAACATTTTTTTTATCTTAAACAGGTATGTGTAATTTTTTCGAGATTTTGTGCGAAAAATTGGATTTTTCGGGAAAATTGATCATTTTTCAACAAACAGCATACTTTTATCACTTTTTCAGACTCTTTCAAAAATTTACGAAAAAGCGAAAACTTGGAGTCCTCTTTTAGCTCTTTCCAGACTCTCGAAAATTGAAAATATTGTCGAGCACTTGATTATTCGAACTCGTTAAATTAAATGAATGATCGTCCCTTCAGTATAAGTTTACCCCTTTTACGAACTGAAATGGACTATTTACGAAAAAGGTATATGTTGACTAATTACAGTCAATAGATTTCTCTCCTGCATTATTTTATCCTTTTTCGGGCTTGAGAGACTAAATTTACAAAAAAGTACACCCACGAAGTTTTCTTAAGTTTTTCTTTTGACTCCCAAAAATTGAAAAACACCGAGTTTCTCCTATACTGGACTCGTTAAAATTTAACAGTAAAGGACCTGTTCAATTTTTAAGTAGGAACAAACCACTTCTTCTTAGGGTTCGAATCTTAAACTAAGTTGGACTCATCCGAAGGATGAGCTTATAAACAAGCAAATGTTATCCTCCTCAAGCTTGTCAAAAATAAAGAGGTACTTGCCAGAAATGGTGGGGGAAAAGAGAGAAAAATGAACCTGTTTGTTACATTTTGATTATTCGAAAAACCGATAAGCACTCTTGAACATGACACTTTTGTTCACCTGGGTTGGGAAAATCCTTTACCTAACAGTTAATCAAACCATATTGAATGTCTTCATTCGGTTTCTGGGTATTAGCTTTGGGTCAATTGTCTTTAAACCATCTGCAGTGTCGTTATGTGTTCAAGAGGACAGTTCAAACAAACCATTCATTTGCGAAATATTTGTCTTCCATTTTGACCATCCCTGAGTCAATCCTTGCCAATATATTTCTTCAAAACTTGATCTATGATTTCATGTTGTGGGCTTGTTGACGACAGATCACTTTCTATCAACGACAGCTCTTTATCTAGGAAGTTGATTCAGAAATCGTCAGTACCTTGAAATCTGCATGCCTCAATGGCAGTTTTCTCACCTTCGACGACAGGTTGCATCATTGACCTTCGATCGAATGATTACGTGACATGTTCGACTTCAGCTCATTCATTCACATTTCATGGATTGTACTGAGTACTTTGAGAGCCATTGAAATTTCTGGTGGTTACTCTCACACTTGTTAACAGTTTACATTATTGACTGGTAACCAAGTGGTTTCTACCATGTTCGACTTCGACACATTCATTCACATGGATAGAATCGTACTGTATCGAGAAGCGGAAATCAAGACCCTGGATCTAGTTTCCACCATCCAGGCTATGAGGAATTTTTGTTATTCATTTATACAGTAGACTATTCATAAACAGATGGTTGTGTCCAAACTGTGTCTTCATATGTCTATATTGTTGATGTATTGAAAATCATTCCTACATCAGAATAGTTTAAATAAGTTTTCTAGTTAGTTTTGATCTGAGTATGGGAATGCCTACCTCAGCAATGATATGTTTACATATATATATTTTGCATTGAATGTTTTTACAGGTTCCGAATGGGGTGTCCATAGGATGATCCTTGAAATGATAAAGTACTTCACTCTTCATATATAACAGACTTCATCTTCATCTATTCCAAACTTCGCACTTTAGGGGGAAATCTATTGCACTTAAAAACTGTCATCTTGACATTCTACTGACTGTATGATCTCATTAACACTCATACATACCTCCTCTGCAAGTCTTACAACCTTTTCTCCTCATGTAAACCCCTAAAACAGGAGAAAAAAACCCTAAAAAGCTCAAAAACCCTGGGTACGCAGGTAATGTTAGGCTTACCTAAGTTCTTGGCTAGGGTACACAGGTAATGTGAAGAGAAATTGCGTTCTAGAATGCAGTTTTCCAGTGTTATGATTGAGTACCCCCTCCAAAGTAAAAAAAGCGAGAAACAAAAGTTAAAAAGCTGATTTGAGGTCAATTCTAGAAGGTTCTAGATGAGATTTTTTGGGGATGAGTATGCTCTAATAAGGTTCATGCATCCCACACCTTAAAGAGCTAATCCCTTGATGTGAGGAGCCTATCCCTTTGAAGGAGGATTCTATCCCTTCAAAGGTGGAACCCTAACCTCCTCATCTGCTCTGTAAAAAGAGGCATTGGGTAGCCTCAAAGGGAGTTCAAGCTTTATGTGTGATTGAGTTGAAGTGCTGTTGAGATTTAGACTTCTTTCTGTTGATCTTTTGAGAGGAAAGATCACATACCTCTATGTGCTCCTGGAGGAAGAGTGCAAGACTTATCAAAGTAGAGAAGACTCCTGCTTCAGACCCCGAGAAGGCCTATTCAAACATCAAGGCTAAGGTTGTAAGGTTCTTCTGTTATTTTAAGATTAATACAATCAAGCTTTGTTTTTCTCAATAAATTGTCGTTCGATTGTTTATTTCAATAAGCTGTTGTTTGATCATTTATTTCATAGATTCCTTGATCACTATGATAGGTATGTTTTATAATTATTTGTTATACAGGTTCTATTTAATATTTGTTTTCTTGTGATTGGAAGTCTTTTTAAGACGACACTTTTTTGTGATGAAAGACAACACTTTGTTGCGACGAAAGAACTATTGTTGCGACATAAGAACTCTTGTTGCGATGGAAGGACTATTGTTGCCCCAGAAGAACTACTAATGCAACAGAAGCTTTACGACTAAAAATAAGCATTTGGATCTAAGGTAGGATCGACACCTTCATAGCATTTATTTGTAAAACGAATATATTTAGAGAAAGATAAACTTAGTTGTTTGTTTGTTGCTAGATTGTCTTCTGACACTAGGGAGATTGATCTTGTCCGCAAGATCGATTTATCCGGCCAACAGATAAATGGATTTAAGGGTTAAAATGTGAAGGTATTAAGGGTTATGGAATTAAAGTGTCAGTGAGTTAAGGGGTTAGGGGTTAGGGATTAAGGTGTTTAAGGGTTAGGGGATAATGGTTAGGGGTCATGGTTTAACAGGATAAGGGGTTAAATATTAGGGGGTTAATGGATTCTAGGTTAGGGGTTAGGTGTTAAGTGCATAATGGCTTAAGTTTTAGGGGATCAAGGGGTTAATGGGCTATGAGATATGAGTGTAGGGGTTAGGGGATTATGGCTTAGGGATTAAGGGGATAGGAAATTTAGTGGTTATCGGTTAAGGGCTTATGGTTTTTGTAATGAGACCCCTAATACCCTTATCACAACTATTATAGGTTCTCCTATCACATTTTCTCATTTACTTCCCTCTAGGCCTCCTAGCCCCTATGCAATTAGGTCTTAATACCCCTTGTCATTGTTTAATGATAAGATTGTAGATCTAAGTAAACAATGCTTGGACCTCCCACTTCTGCCCATCCATGCTACCCTTATGTCCCCTTTCCCCTCCAATACACCAAATGATGCCCCTCCCCCAAAAATCATGAGAATTGAACATTATGAGGTAGCAATTTAACAAATACCTCTAAAAATTCAATTCTCATGAATTTGGGATTGGGGTATTGTCTAAAACTACCTCGAAAAGTTACATTTTCGTTAATTTTAAGGGGTTTGTCTCATGAATTTGGGGGCGGGGAGGAGGGGTGGGGGTTCTTGTCCAAAATCACCTCCACAAATTACATTGTCATGATTGTTAAGGGGGGTTTTCAAACAAACCCCTTAAAATTCATAAGGATTGAAATTTTGGGGGAATTTTTGGACTACCATGACCCCTGCTGAGAGAGAGAGAGAGAGAGAGAGAGAGAGAGAGAAAACGATTGAACATTTGGAGGTAGTCATTTAAAAACCACATCAAAAAATTCAATTCTCATGAACTTTTTTTTTGGGCTGTGGGGGGGTTTAATTATCCAAAACCGCCTCCAAAAGTTACATTTTCATTACTTTTAAGGGTCTTTTTCAAACAAAACCCCTTAAAAGTCATGAAAATCCAAATTTTTCTAGTAGTTTTAGACACCCCCAACCCCCCCCCCCCACTTCTCCCCCCAAAAGTCATGATAATTGAATTTTTAGAAGTGGTTGTTAAATGACTTCCTCCAAATATTTAATTTTAATGACTATTGGGGGTAGGGGTTTCAAAACCCACCTCAAAAAGTTGAATTCTCATAAGTATTGGTGGGCTTGTCAAAAAATTACCATGAAAAATATATTTAGCACCATTGATTTAAATCCCCCCTCCACCCCAAAAAACAAAGTCATGAGAAACACTTTTAGAGGCAGTTGTTATAAACATGGCTGCAAAGTTTAATTTTCATGATTTTTCTTTTTGTGGGGGTGGGGGGGGGGGGGGGGGGTGTTAAAAAACACACCATGAAAAATATATATCTGGTAGTCATTTAAAACCCCCTCCAAATTTCATGAGAAAACATTTTTGGAGGTTGTTTTTAGAAATCCCCCCCACCTAGAGATCAAATTTCAATCAATTTCCTAGGGGGTGTTAAAACATTTCCCCTAAATCCCTAAAAGAACTTTTAGAGGTAGTTTGGAAATACCGCCGCAAGCCAAACCACCCGTGAAGGTATTTTTTGTAGTAGTGTAAGTATCATGATTTTGATGAGTTCTTTAGGAACCAAACATTATTGTCTGCACCAAAAATAATTGAAATCATTTAATATCTAAATGTAAGTTTAGTGACATTATGCCTTCCATCCACACATGCCTTCCTTTCAAAGATAAACAATGATTAGTTATGTGTACATAATTTATCAAAGAACAATTACAAATATTTTTTGGAACACATCAGTAGATAATTAATGAGAGAAAATGTTAGAACAACAAAGGGAATGAGTTATTGGACTGAGGTAGAAAAATATTCTCATTATCGATGTGAGCAACCTCAAAAATAAAAAAGTGTCAAACATCAAAAATCATGGGTTATGAACTTGGTATTCAATTTTGGTTCTAGTTCTTTGATGTCAATTGTTTTCTATTCTTTTGTTATATAAGTACTTTGTTCCAATTTTGAGTTTATTGACCAATTTTGTGAATAATTTTGAGAAAAAAATTTCATATGATCTTGTATAGGTCTGAATTTTGTTTCATTTTCCAAAAACATTAATTCAACATAGTTTTTAAGAATATTCTTTTGACTTTTGTATTATATCCATTTTTTTTTTAATGGTCAACATGGAAATGACAGTTCAATGATAATTTTGGATCTCAAATATGTGTTCCATCTGTAGTATTTATTTTAATAATGGTTATAATGATTGTCATTTGAATCTAGATACAACTCTTGTTACTGTAATTGTTTTGGTTACAATCTAAGACTTTTCAAGTAGGAAAACATATAACAAATATCTACAAACATTACGAAATAAGGGAAACTGTGATGGTTAACTTTACACTTAGCTTTTATGAAAATAATCAAATTACTGAATTTTTGTAATTAAATAATTAATGTTAGTTTAAAGTGAATTTACTATTTTTGGATCTATTTTTGTGTTTCATATGTAAGACAAAATTTCTCTATGGTTGTACATTATTCTGGAAGGATTCAAATGATAATTACTCCTTTACGTATAAATATGCTCTTATTGTGCACATTTTTTACTTTCGCATATACTTTAGCTTGCCATGTGCTTACTTCTACACAGTCTTTGTATCGACACATTCTTGTGTGACACAACTCTTTCCCTTTGGTACACATCCTCACTTCTGCATGTTCACAAACATTCTCATTACTACACACTTATTCAATGCACCTACATCTCGTAGAAAACTCACTCCACATACCCATAACTCGGCATGATATTATTCTTGGATTTTTCCTTTCTCTCTTGAATTTCTACACAATTCCCTTACTACTTTTATGCTAAACCTTTTTATTACAAAGATTTTCCACTATGATATTTATCATTGTTTGATGAGTTTTTCAATCAAATAAATTATTTCTAGTATTTAATTCTTTCATACATATGTTGTGTTTATTTTTATATTTTCTTAGGTGCATGAGGGCTCTAAGAAAATTCCCAACCAACTCTTTCTATTATTTTGTATTTCTTGTGCAATCATTTATTTTTTGCATCGTGTTTTCCTTCTATCAAATTTTTAAATCATATGAAAATGTAACATATTTTTCTTTCCTCATATCGAGCTTGAAAACCAAACACAGATGTACGTTCCATGTGTACTATATATTTTAATGATGATTATCATCATCAGAATTTAAATTTGGATTGTGTGAGAACCTGGACACGAAATAAGGCCTGAAACGGGGTATTTTTCCACCAAGAAAGGTAGCAACATGACTTGATACTTTTCATTATTAGGTTGGATGGATTTAAAGAGAGAAGAGAAAATTTTAGGGGTTCCATCAATATAAGTAAAAACCATAGTTTCTACCTTTTCTCCAAAGTTGCCTAACCAATAATCAAAATCTTAGTTTCTCAAACAATTACAATAATATTTTCACTTTGGAGGGCAGAGGAGGCTATTTAGGCAATTGGGTAAATAATGAAGGACAAAAAAAGATAAAATTAGCTCTATAAAGCATTTACTTGAGCTCCAAAAAAACTTGTGGGAGGTGTGTAAAATGCAGACGTGTGGATGTGTTAGGTCCTTATATTACTAGTATAGTCCCTTATTATTAGTGTAACCCCCTTATTGTTATTATTGTACCCTTGTAACCCCCTTATTGTTATTATTGTGCCCTTAAATTATTATTGTTAGGTCGGCTAGGATTACATTGTGGCCCCACTAGGATTACATTCTGGCCCCATGGACTCTATATATAGAAAGGAGGTTTCATAACTTGAATCATCCAAGAATTTTTCATTCATGTAATGTATTGGAGGTTTCCCCTTCGAAGTGTCTTATTTCTAATGTGTTGATATCTCTTTTTTTCTCTTTTTGGAGCTGGTTTCACAACATTTGGTATCAGAGCTTTGGATTCTAGGGTTTCGCTGCTCCAAACAGGTCATCGTGGCATTTGCGCTATAAATTTTTTTCTACGAAGTTTCAGAAGCTGAAATGTTTAGGGTACGAAGCAGAAATTCTGAGGAACAGTGTCAAAAAATTTTAGAGCTTGGTGCACAATATTTTCGGATATATGATATGTGGAAGTTAGGTATTTTTGTAGGCTCCTCAATTTAATCTAAACAGATCATCGTGGAATTTGTGCTATAAATTTATTTCTGCGAAGGTTTAGAATATGAAATTTTTAGGGCGCGAATTTGAAATCTAAGGAAACTCGTCAAAAAATTTCAGATCTTGGTCCGCAATATTTTCAGAGATATGATCTGTGGAAGGTAGTTCCTTTTCAAGCTCCTGAATTTCATCTCAAAGAGGTGATAGTGGGAAAATCTTTATAACTCTCACTCTCTGAGCATCGGATTGGAGTGTCGTAAAAATTGGTTGCAGGTAAACAGACTGTAGTTTCTTTTCTATCAATTTCAGAGCTAAAAGACGAAACAGTGACACGTGTCAAGTTGTACAAGTTCGCTCTATTGAACTAGTCCAAAATTGGGTCATTGTGGTAGATTGGACATAACTTTGTCTTGAAGAATCCAAATCAGATCAGACCTGTGGAATTTGAAAGAAGCTTCAGAGGGTTACTACAGGGCTGAATTTCAGATATTTAGGATCTGCAATTATAGAGATAATTCAATTTCAATATCGAGCTCCTCAAAAGCAAGTAAAAGGTGTGTATTTTTTTTTATTTTTATTTTTTTTCCAAATTGCATAAGTCTTGTTTGAAGAATCAAGTTGAATTGATTCCAAGGGCATATTGTAGAATATCTATCAGTATTGGATTCTAAAATGGCCCCTAAAAAGAATTCAACACCCATTAAGCCTTTAGAAAGCTCTACTATGACTCATGAAGACGAATAATGGCAACATGACATATCAAAATTACAAGAGCAAGTGCAACAAATTTCGCTCTTGCAAAGAGAAACAAAAAATGACATGGAATTTTTGAAGAAAGGCGTGGAAACTAAGATGGATGGTTTGAAGAAAGGCGTGGAATCTAAGATGGGTGGTTTGAAGAATGGCATGGAATCTAAGATAGATGGCATGGAAGCTGGCATGGAATCTAAGATGGATGACATGGAAACTAAGATCGATGAGAAAATGGAAAACATGAAGAATGATCTAAAAGAAGACATGGAAGGTTTGACAAAGTTGATACAAGAAATGTTTCCTAATGGTGAAAAGATAGTAGAGGAAACTCATGATGAGAACAAAATAAATGTTGATCGTGATTTCATAAAATCTAATGTTGGTGGGAAGAACCACCATATTCCAAAAATGGATATGAGGAAGTTTGATGGAAAGGATCCTGTAACATGGATACTACAGATGGAGCAATATTTTGATCTCCATAATGTGTAAAACACACAAAAGGTACGCATTGCAACTTTACATTTAGAACAAAATACATTTGTATGGTATCGATGGCTTTGCTCTCGTAAAAAAAATTGTCACTTGGTCAATTTTTACGGAGGAAATGATAGCACATTATGAGGATACAAAGAGCAACACCTTCTTTAGCCAATTGATAAATCTCAAACAAAAGGGTTTAATGGGAGAGCACATTGAGGACTTCCAAAAATTGAATATAAGGGTAACTAATATTCTAGAGGAACACAGGATTGATCTCTTCATAGGTACTTTAAAGGATAACATCCAACACGAAGTTCACGTTTTGGAGCCTGATTCATTGGAGAAGGCATTCAGGTTGGCAAGAAAAATTGAATGTAAAATTATGGCGACAAGAAAGCCTACCACTCACTTCTATAAAGAGGGAAGTGTTGCTACTCCTAGATTTCCACAACCTACAAGGTTGACACCACAACAATTGGAAGAAAAAAGAGCAAAAGGGCTTTGCTACAGTTGTGATAGCAAATACACTAAAGTTCATAAGTGTGCTGAGAAGAAATTATTTTACATAGATTGTGAAGAGGAAGAAGAAAATGAACAAGAAGAGGATATACACCAGGAACCAACCCAAGAAGTGGAAGAAATGAGTCTAACCATATCGTGTAATGCATTGGCAAGAATTACCACTCCTCAAAATCTCAAGATAGAAGGACATATCAAGAATAAAAAGGTAATAGTGTTTATTGATTCAGGTAGTACCCATAATTTTATTCATTGTAAGGTAGCGAAGGAATTGAATTGTTTCTTATACCCAGCACCAGAATGTCAAGTGATGGTTGCAAATGGAGGAACTATAAATTGCTATGGAAAATGCCATAATATCAAGCTAACCATGGGGGAATATGTATTGAATAGTCCAATGATTTCCATTCCTGTGGGGGGTGTTGATGTTGTACTAGGAGTACAATGGTTACAATCTTTGGGGACGGTAGCTTTTAATTTTCAAGAACTTTTCTTGAATTTTTTTGCAGAAGGAAAGGAAGTTGAATTATGGGGTATTGCAGGGAAGCCGGGAAAGATAATAAGCTCTAATGTCATGACAAAGCTTCTAAAGATAGAACAACGAGGCATAATTGCACAATTATGCTCACTAGAAGTTCCAACATCAAAATCATCTATTTCTGCAGATCTCTAAAAAGTCTTGGACAATCATTCCAATGTTTTGAAACTCCAAAAGGACTCCCACCTATTCCTGATCATGATCATGCTATTCATTTGATTCCAGGAATTTTTCCTCCAAACATCAGGCCTTATAGATATCCTTATGTCCAAAAGAGCGAAATTGAACGTATGATTGCATAAATGTTAGAGGCGGGTATAATTTAACCTAGTCAAAGTTCTTTCTCTGCGCTTGTAGTATTGGTACACAAGAAGGATGGATCATGGCACATGTGTCCGGATTATAGGGAGCTCAATAAGCTCACAAATAAAGATAAATACCCCATTCCTGTGATTGATGAATTATTGGATGAATTACATGGAGCAATTTATTTACCAAATTGGATTTTCGTTCAGGGTATCATCAAATTAGAATGAAGACTAAAGATATTCCGAAAACAACATTTCGAACTCATGAGGGTCATTATGAATTTTTGGTCATGCCTTTTGGCCTTACCAATGCACCTTCTACATTTCAAGGGTTGATGAATTCCATTTTCAAACCGTTCCTTAGAAAATTTGTGCTAGTATTTTTTGATGATATACTAATCTACAGCAGGTCTTGGAAGGATCATGTTCAACATGTTGACAGGGTGCTCAAACTATTGGAGGAGAAACAATTATATGCAAAAACATCAAAATGTTTCTTTGGAGTACAAGAGGTGGAATATCTGGGTCATATTGTATCTCATGAGGGTGTTAAGGTAGACCCTAACAAAATTAAAGCCATTAAGGAATGGAAAGTCCCCACAACTATAAAGAAGTTGCGAGGATTTCTCGGGTTAACAGGGTATTATTGAAAGTTTGTTAATAATTATGGGAGAATAGCAGCACCTCTAACAACATTATTGAAGAAATATGCATTTCCATGGACTCCTGAAGCAACTAAGGCCTTTGAACATCTTAAAGAGGAAATGTGCCTAGCACTAGTCTTACCTACGCCAGACTTCACAAAAACCTTTATTGTGGAATGTGATGCCTCAAGAAATGGAATTGGTGCTATTTTAATGCAAGAAGGAAGACCCATTTCTTTTGAAAGTCGTCCAATCAAAGGAAAGTATTTATAGAAACCTATTTATGAGAAGGAAATGCTAGCAATACTACATGCACTAAATAAATGGAGAACTTACCTAATGGGAAGACACTTCAAGGTACAAACTAATCATGATAGTCTTAAAAACTTTTTGGAACAAATATTATCTTCAGAAGAGCAGAAAAAATGAGTCACAAAGATGTTGGGTTATGACTTTGAAACAATATATAAAAAAGGGAAGTTAAATGTGGTTGCAGATGCACTCTCAAGAAAGAATGAAGAGGTGGAAGCATTGCTTTGTGCCATTTCTATTATCCAACCAGATTGGATAACCGAAGAAAGAGATCAATGGAAGAAGGACGAAGACGTGTGGACACTCATTCAAAAGCTGCAGCAAGATCCTAGTACATCTGATACATTTAGTTGGAAAAATGATTCCTTATGGTACAAAGATCGCTTATTTCTTTGTAATAATTCCCAACTAAAACAAAATATTCTTTTGGAATTGCACACTTCTCCTTTAGGAGGACACTCAAGATTTTTAAAAACTTACCACGGGGTGAAGAAATAATTTTTTTGGGATGGCCTTAAATCTGATATTCAAAAGTTTGCGGCGGAATGTTTGGTTTGCCAGCAGAATAAAGTTGAGACAATTAAGACCCCAGGTCTTCTACAACCTTTATCCATTCCAAGACAACGTTGGGAAGAGATTTCAATGGATTTTATCACAGGTTTACCTAAGTCTGAAGGAAAGAATGTGATCATGGTGGTAGTTGATAGAATTACCAAGTATGCACACTTTTTTGCATTATGTCATCCATTTAAAGCAAGTGCAGTTGCTACTACATTTATGGACACAATTCAAAAGCTACATGGAAACCCACGGGTTATTGTGAGCGATAGAGATCTCATTTTTACTGGAAATTTTTGGACAGAGTTATTTTCTTGTTTGGGTACTCAATTAGCTCATAGCTCATCTTATCATCCTCAATTCGATGGTCAAACTGAGATAGTAAATAAATGTTTGGAAGGATATCTTCATTGTTTTGTATATGATAAACAAACACAATGGGTCAAGTGGTTACCTCTAACTGAATGGTGGTGTAACACTTCCTTCCATACTACAACAAAAATGACCCCATTTATGGCACTTTATGGATATCATCCACCATCCATCACATCATCTTTAAGAAAAAATTTGAAGGTTCAAACAGTGGAAGATCACATCAAGCATCAACAACAAGTTCTCCAACTCTTAAAGGACAACCTGAATTTGGCACAAAATCGAATGAAACAACAGGCAGATCAACATTGGAGCGAGAGAAGTTTTGATGTAGGAGACTGGGTATTTTTACGGCTACAACCATACAAAAAAATGTTCCTCAAGCAAGCTAAGAAGGATAATAAATTATCGCCAAAGTACTATGGTCCTTACAAGGTGTTGCAAAATATTGGTACTATGGCATATAAATTGGAGCTTCCTTCTTCTTCACGAGTGCATCCAATTTTCCATGTTTCATGCTTAAAGAAGGTTATAGGTGAAAATCTTCCAGTTCAAACAATATTGCCAGAACATGACGAGGAAGGAAAAATCATATTGGAACCTGAAGCGGTCACGGAAACAAGAACTCGACAACTACGAAATCGATCCATTTCAGAGTATCTCATCAAGTGGAAGAACTTACCCACTGAAGATTCTACATGGGAGGATCAAAATTTTATATAGAAGCACCCAAAGCTACTCAAGCATTGAGGACAACACTTTTTTGAAGGAGAGGGGCATGTTAGGTCCCTATATTACTACTATAGTCCCTTATTATTAGTGTAGCCCCCTTATTGTTATTATTGTACCCTTGTAACCCCCATATTGTTATTATTATGCCCTTAAATTATTATTGTTAGGTCGGCTAGGATTACATTGTGGCCCCACTAGGATTACATTCTAGCCCCATGGACTCCTATATATAGAAAGGAGGTTTTGCAGTTTGAATCATCCAAGAATTGTTCATTCATGTAATGTATTGGAGGTTGCCCCCTCGAAGTGGCTTATTTCTAAGGCATTGATATCTCTTTTCTTCCCTTTTTGGAGCTAGTTTCACAACAGGATGTCTCTTCCACATGTTCCTCTTTCTGCACAGATTCTCCCCTTTTCACATTCCGTTTTCACATTTTGATCTTGCACAACACTTCTTCAGAACTTGATTATAAATTAACTATTTCCATGTTCGCTCCTGTTTCTACATAGAAATGGAACTTACTTTCCTACCTTTGCACATGGAATATGTTTTTCTTGTATATGCACTTTATCTCTGCACATATCTTAGTTTGATAGTATTTAATTGTAACATAGGCCTATAGACATTACCAAATGAAAAAGAATATCATTTCTCACTTTGTTTATATATAAATAGCACTATAAATATAAATAGCACCTTCCGCGCATGCTTTAGTCTTATACATAGTTCATTTCTACATAGAATATTTCCTCACACATGCCTTGCTTCCACACAGTCTTCAACTCTAAATATTATTTTTTCCCACAACACTCCTCCTTCCACATACATTCCCACTTCCACACATTCGTAGGCATTTATGCCTACACACACTTGTGTCATAGACCTCTACCTTGCACACCACTTCTTTTAGATACATACTACTCCGGATGATTGATTTCTTGCATTTGTCCTTTTTCGCATGCTTTGGTAATCCACCCTTTTCATTAATATGCTATGTTTCTTTTTCCATGTTTAAAATGCATGGATTATATAAAAAATGTTTCATAGCTAGGTTTTTAAACGCTATAATTGGTAAAAAAAAATAGAAATCACCTTACCTTTGTACATAGTTTATTTATAGATATATTTTACCTTTGTAGCTGCCTTGGTCCTCCTGCCACATAAATAATAAGTTCTTCCAATTACACAATTAGTGTAAATTTAGACCAAATCTATTTCTTTCAGTGCTATGTTTGTGTTGTATGCTTGAATTTCATAATATGCATTAATTATTTCCAATATATAAAATGTTATGAGTTCTTAATCCCCAAAGGTACCATAAAATGAGAAATGTTTCTTGGTTTTTATACTACACAACAGAAGGTTACTTTCGAACAAAGTTTCCTTTTCCAATCTTTCATGCTACATGTTAAATATTTACCCAGTGTAATATATCACATTGTTTGAGGAAAATTAGAGAAATTATAATATTTTTACTTCAATATTCGGGCCAACGAATTAATGAAAGCCTCATTCTAGTGTTCACTAGATATTTTAAACTTGTAAAATATACTAGTTATTATTAATATAATACAGTAAAGCCTCAAAAATGTTACATCAAGAATCCACTACTATAATGGTTTAAAATAGAGTTGTAGTTTGATGACAACCAATGTCACAAAGCTCTTTTATCAGATGGACCACAACGTATTGTAGATTGTGTGGGAGAAAGGTTGTGTAGGGGAATGCATGTACAAATAAAGAAACATAAACTTTCTTCAGCACACATGAACAATTTTTGTGTTGCATGCTAGTGATTAGGAGATCATGTGTTATGCTGAAAATTGAAAGTGCTTGAAAGGGGTCCTAACCTAAGCGACCGGAAAGGTCTCGTCGTTGCGATTTTGATGCTACGAATAGTTCGAAAAACCTATGTCGTATGATGAAGATATCGCGTTCTATCTGATTTCCCAAACATCAAAAATTTTGTGACTAGATGCCCAGTCAGCATGCAGGTACAGTCAGCAAGCATATTCTGGGAATATTCCATTTTTTTCCTCAGCCAATCAGGTCATGCCACATGGCATGTTCTGGGCCGTTGATCTTTGGTGGAATGTGTTATCACTCTAGTAATTTCTTAAGTTGTGGGATTTGAGTTTTTAGTCAAAGAACACTAGAGGTAACCACAAACCTACTTGAAACTCTAGGATCTAGCCTTCCTAAAGTTCAGAGAGGGCTCTCTCTTTAAGATTTATCTTTGTTTTTTATTTATGTTTTTAAGCTAGTTATGATAGAACAATTGGTTTTGTTTTTAAAGGTTTTGGTGGGAAAAAATCACTTAGAGGTAAACTAAAGAGAAATCAAATTTTCCATTGGGCTATGGAGTCTAAATCTAGCTAGTAGCACTAGAAGTCAAGGCCAAAAAGGTACAAATGTATTCAGGACAAGATATATAACCCTCAGAGATTTGGGAAAGTGTTTTTTGGTGAAATGGTATGATCGGGATAAATGGCAATGAAGGATCATTTGATCCGGAAAATGGAAGAAGGAGGCAGGGGTCAAATGGGAGTAGGAGCAATCAAGGATTCCTAACACTGGAAATCAGAAAAAAACATTAAAATGGTAACTAGTTAAAAACAGGGAGTACTAGACTAATCCTGTAGTAATATTCCTAGTTGCACATTTAGATAGAACAAACATATAATGAATTTCATGAAACTCATAAAAAAAAACAATTACAAGAAAGGAGTACTTCACTCATCAGCTTATCACAAGGATCCTGAATTATGATGCCAATTTAGCTTTGTCCAGTCTGCTACTTTGAAATGAACACACAATAGCCTCCAATGTTCAACAAAAATTCTATAGTAAGTCTAGCAATTTTATTCCACACTGAATACTTCTAATGTAGAAGTATTTATACAAAATGTTATCACAAATATCCTAGGAGAAATCTAGGAATGTCTTTAGGAAATAGAAAATATCTTTACAAAATAAGAGGGACAACTGCTTAACAAATCAACAAGCTGTCTTCTTATCCAAAATAAATAGAAATACTTTATCTAACAAGGAGCTTTTGAGTGATTAGTTGTCCTGCTTGCTAGCTGCTAGAAAATATCTTCATTTGAGTTGCCTTAGCTGATACTCTTTCATCTTATACTCTTTAATGCTGATACACTTTTGACTTATATTTCCACTGTTTACTGCTGTAAAAATATATCTTTTTGCATTAAAAATCAGCAGACTGTCCTTTTATTTCACTGTTTCTTTTTTACTATTTTCAAGGTAATTTTCTTCAGTGTTTTACCTCTCATTGTTACATTAAATCTGTAAATGTTTGCCACTGTTCTTCATTGGGAATTTTGACATTCTTTAGCTTCCTGAAATTCTCATCGGCTTCTATGTATCTAGCAAAGGTGGGCTTGAACACAAAGAGATACTTAATCTCATGTTGTAGAAAGAACAAATCTTCAAAGTGTTGTAGGAGGAATTTTCCTATGGGAGTGCCTTGTGGTAATGGTTTGTTGACTTTCTCCTTGGAAAATTCCCTGATATTTTTATCATAATTCTTCTGGGGCATCAGTTTTTCATTAAAAACATGGATGTCTGGTAGACCCTTCTGTCTTAAGTTTGTGTATTTTACCATAAATTTTGTTATGGAAATATTCATTGATTAACATTTCTCTTTTAGGTTGTTCATCAAAATTTTCTTTGTTACCACCTTTTTAATCTATAAAATGGTTTCTATTATGTGCAATACCTGTAATTCTTCCAATTCTGCTCTGTTCTTGATGTTCAGGAATGTGATGAATTTTAAAGCCTGAGCTGGCTTATCAGTTAACTCATCCTTGGTCTTTTGAATCTCTGCCTGAGCTGCTAATAATAAGTCTCTCTGCTCATATATAACCTGAATTGAAGGCCATTGAGTGTGAATGGCTTCAATTATGCTTGTCCATAGATGATTTTTTACAAATGAAATTTGTTCAGTGAAAGTTAGCTCCTTTTGTAAGCCCTTGATTTGTTCTCTAAGTCTGATTGCCCTCTGTTCATGGGTGTTATCATTTATCAGAGCTAACTTATTTGTAGCTTCAAGATTATCAATCATCTTCTTTAGGCTGTTGATTTCATTATTTTTCAAAGACAATTCCTCCATAGCTTTTACAATATGACCTGCTCCATCTGTTTGTTGAACCTATGTTGTAGAAGAATATGTGGTTGAAGTAGTAGCTAAAATCACTGGCACTGCAGTTGCAGTGGTTCTTTTGGTGCTAGTTTTTCTCCTAATGTGGAAGCCACTGCTGTGGTAATCACTGGTATAGCTGAAGGAATGATACGAGTGTTAGTTTCTTTCATAGTTTCCTTCTCTTGCACAAGCTGGTCCATTTGGGATTCCATTTCTTTGATCTGAGCAGTTAATTTGTGGATGAGCTTCATCATATCTTCTTTTCCAGTTTGATCTTGCAGGATTTCTTTGGTTTGAGGATGCTCACTTTGAGGAAGCTTACGCTGTTTCCTCAAAGTTGCTATATCCTCATTCTTTTTCTTTACCAACAATTCTGCTGCTTGAATATTTGAGGGATCATATCCCACCTGTAAAACCAAATCCTCTAAGGCTTTAATCCTTGGGTCCTTTACATACAAAGATCCCTTCTCTAACTTCATTTGATCCTACATATTAAGAATAGTATTCTGTAACTTGGTAGCACTCATTGCTTTAGTTACCATTGTTGAATACAACATTTCAGAGCTATGTCTATGAAATTCAATTTGGTCTAGCTCATGAACATTTTCAGTGTCTACCTCAAACTCCATCTTTTTATAATTTTCCACTGTCTTTGGTGTTGAAGTAATTGGTTGTAAAAATTACATAATCATCCTGTTTGTAGAATAATCAAGGGTTGTCAGTAGCCTATTTTGATTCCCTGGTTTTTGCTTGAGGAATTGAGAATATATCTCAGTCTTGATCTCCTCATTCTTTTATTTTATCTGCTTATATTTCTCTTTGATATCTAAATCCTTTTCCTCGGATGTTTGTGAGGAAGAGGCCTCCATATTTTGTGGCTTTTCAATCATTTGAGTATCACCTTTACCTGTTGTTTGCTCTTTTTCAATATCTACAAGATTTTCATTGACTATCACTGTAGCTTCATCATTATTTACCTCTGGCTCATTTGTATCTTCAATATCAATTACCTTTTCTTTCCCAACTGAACTGAATTTAAGCATTTTATTACAAATCAATTTGAATTTAGTTTCTGTAGTTGTTTGTGCTATGTATGCTCCTTCTTCTCTGCCTCTTTTTGCTGATATTTTTGGCTGCTTTACAACTTCAAGGGCTTGTGTTGTAACCATTTTTCTTGTTGTCTCTGTATTAGTAGCTATATCTATTAGTGTGTTCTCCACCCATTCTGCTTGATTGGAAAACTTCTCAATCTCTGGCTTAAGCTCATGTATGAAGGGTGTTAGTTTAAATTTTACCCATAAATTTCTCAAGATCCCTTGGGGATCATAGTTCCATGGAAAACTTTCTTGAAATTTAAACTCTGTTAATCTCTTTGTGGTTTCTTTTTCTGCCTTTATGTTGTTTATGATGAAAGGACCAACCTGATTCTTTAGCTTGAATTGATTCTTTTTCCTGGAAGCTAAGAAGTTAATAGAGTCAGAATTGAGAATTTGTCTTAAATACTCCAATGAAAAAATTCTCATGCTCATATATTTTGGCAACTTATAAGGTAATAAGTTGGATCCAAAAATTCTTATCTCTGTATACTTTTCATAAAGAAACCAGTCTCCCATTTTATTATGTTCTGATAGTTGCAAGATTCTTTTCATTTCTTCATTGAATCTGGGATGCTCTGCTTTGTACAAAATGTTCATTGCTGGATGTAGGAAAAGCTCTGAAAAATCTGTATAAGTGAAGTTATTGCCCTATTTCCTAAGCAAGGAAGTCCATATGATAATGGACAACGGCTTTCCCTTTAAGTCCATCGTTTGCAATGCAATTGGAAAATTATCAGCTTGGAAGAATAAAAATAAGTGAAACAAGTAGGATGGGTATCTAAAAACCCCTTCAGTGGGTAGTTTGGTCAGTTGATGATGAATACTGTCTACTATGAATTTGGCATAATCAACAATGATTGTTGGAGGTTGGCCTGGAGATAAGGTGGATAGAAAGCAAAGAATGGATTCATCAATGAATCCATCTGTAAAGTATCCTAGTATAAAAGATAGCATTGAGATAATATGTCTAGACCCTTCAAGAAATTTGGCAGTAGAATAATGAGGGTTTATTTTAGGAATGTCAACATGGGAAGGCAAATTTTTTTGAAATAACATAAACTTCTTTGGGAAATCCAGGCCTAAGTACAACTGGGTCAAATCTTCTATAGATAGGGGGACAGATTGATGATCAGACTGTAATTGCAGCATTTGATTTATTGACTCTGTTGTGATGGTAAAAAGGATTTCTTTGTCAGCATTAATAATGGCCCTTTTGTCTGGTTCATAATTTTTTTGACATAAACTAACAAGGTCTTGTCCAGGGTGGGTCAATGGAACTACATATTTGGGAAAATGAGTCTCCCAAATAGGCATTTCATCCTTGTCCAAGTATTTATCGTAGCACCAATTATGTATTTCTAAAATATTGAATTCTACAATAGGATCAACAATCTTGTAGTCCATATCAATCAATGGAAGGGTTTCTACAGCATCTGCAGGTGGATGGAGGGGATTTACTGACACAGTTGATTTAGCAGTGAGGACTGGAGTAGATTTAATAGCTTTAGATGTTACAGATTTAGGAGGTTTGGATCCTCCAGGCTTGGTTGGTTTAGAACCTCCAGGTTTAGTTTTGATATGCTTTTTGGTCATTTTGGAATAACTGCTGCAAGCTTAAATTGTTTGCAGGAGTTGTTTTTCTTTGTCAGAGGATATAAACTGGGATAAGACAGAAAACGAGGGTTTCCTGAATAGATTGGTATGAAAAAAGGAGTTTTTAAGGTATCTGTAGGCTTTAAACCCTTTTCTATCTTTGAAATTGATCTTCAGAGGTCACAAATTGAGGAGATTGGCTTCAAAAGTGGTTTTTTTGAACACAGGATTTTTTGGGAAAAATTGGCCAGGATTCGGTCTGTTTTGAGCATTTTTGGGCAATTTCTCTGGTGACTTCTTCTAATTAAAATATTATTTTACTTATGGACGGTTTAAAATTTGACTTTACAAGGTTTTAATATGATGAAAAATACCTTAAATCGCAAGTATTTGGATGATTGAAAGGGTTTCAAAGGTTCGAGGCCGAATTTGAGGTCTGGTTCGACTTGCTGGAGCAGAGAATGGCTTTTCTGGTCTTCAAATAGGGAATCTATAGTTAAATTTTATTTTCTCTAGGTATGAATCAAAAATTTGCGACAAAGGGTTCTCACACAGTTTATCAGAGCTTTTTCCAGTTTTGAATGCGCAAATAAAGATAAAAAATGATATATCAAAGGTTTTAACCTTTGATATGACTCATCATAAAATGCATTAAATGCAGGTCTAATCCACTGGTGGGAGCAGTTTGGATTTTCAAAAAATGAAACTCTCGGCGGTTTTCATGTTGAGCTCAAGCGGTAAGTAGTTTTTGTTGAAACGAACGAGATCCTATGAGAGGATGCCACATCGCAGGAGGCGGAATGGGTAAAACAACTCATTTCGCATCTGTTTGGGCTTTGGGCAGGCGATCAATTTGTGAATGCGACATCGATCTTCCATCATTGGATCTGCAGAAAAGGAGCGAACGGTCATGATTTGCTTGGGAAGGTGCGATCAAAAATATGGTGGGACCGAGGTTTAAACCTTTTGTTTTTCAATGGATAAAGGTTTAAAGTATGAGTAAGCGGGGCTTATGCATATGGGATAATATAAGGTTAAAAAAGGGGTTAAATGATGATATATATATATATATATATATATATATATATATATATATATATATATATATATATATATATATATATATATATATATATATATATATATATATATATATATATATATATATATATATATAAGAGTTTTATATATATGGGATGAGGCGCATGAGGCAGTGTTATATGGTTAACTATGGTTTAGCCTATGTAAAGCTTGGGGCTTTACATAGTGGGAATAAGATACAAAGGAAATTTTTAATTTCAATGGAAAATAAACCTTAGTCTTAATTTTGATAACACCTCGGGTTAAAAGCTGATGTGAGGAAAGGTTGGTAAGTGCATTTCAAAGGCACGGGGGTTGAACATTTATAAAAGACTTAATCTGTCTTTAATACTTAGGATAAAAATGTGATGGGCGGGGCAATGTTTTTGTGTTTCCAAATACATAGGAAATGTGTGGAAAGCCATATTTTCATTATTTATTTTATTATATAGTTTTTAGAGCATTGAAGGGTCTAATAACCATAGGGGGTGGGGTATTTAATTAAGATTAGTTTTAGACCAAAGGGAGCATTATTTGGGTTTTTAATTTAGCATGTGGATAATATCTTTGGTCTAAAATCTTTAGAATAGTGGGTATTCTAGATAAAGGGAATTATATAGATAGGATAAGGTATTTTTATGGAATTAATAGCATAAGTTAAAAGTTAATATGACAAGGGGAGATGGAATACACAAAAATACACTAAATGACCAAGTAGAGTGAATAAATAAAAGCAAAGCTTATTATTTCATCATTTCACCAATTTACTTAGGATAGAGTGTTTTTTAAGGGTTTTTGTATTCTTTATGGATGAAGGAAGTTAATTAAATGGGATTTTAGGTTTCATTAAGTAACAAGGATTATTTACTTATGAAGATGAATTAAACATATGAATGAGGGATAAATAATGGTAAAGGGGATTTTATCATAAGAATTCAACATTTTCCACTATCCAGTCATCAAGCCTTGGGTCCGGTCCCAACAGAAGTCAGAGAAATGCTCTGAGCCTCTTTAACTGGAAGTATAGAATACTGAATATTTACAGGGGAAGGGTAATTAGTGATTTTTTCCCGGTGATGAATATTACATGCTTTTTCCCACTTCTTTCTACTTACCCAACATTACTCTAACATTTTTTTTCTTCCTTTTAGTAGGTACATTTAAGCTTGCTACCTTGAAACATTTTATTCTTTTGAAAGCACAAAACTATCTAATTCTACCTTTTTTCATCCGAGGGCTCAGATTAAACTGATGAGCTCCTCATTATTATCTACCTATCTACTAATTAGTCAAGACTAAATTGTTTGACCAATCTTTATTCACTATCTAAAACATGGAAATTGAAAACATGACAAGTCAAGTTTAAACAGTTTAAATCATCATGGATTATGGCATTTATTGACACTCTTCCATAATTATTTGCAAAAGGTAAAAAGTAGTGGCATTTGGACTTACACACTTTCATGTTTTATTCTCATCTTCTTCTTTTGGGGTATATATTTTTTAAGTCCTTTGATCTTTCTTTTAGGAATTTTTACCCTCTTTTTTAATTTTGATTTATTGTTTTATTTTTATTTTTTATTTTTTTTAAATATGGGAAAACAACTTGTAGAAAGCAAGGTATGTACATATTTTACAAGACTTTCATAAGTCAATTCAAAATTATGAATCCTATATTTATAGGACCCTAACAGTACGGAAGCGTTTTTGAGCCGTTGGATGGTTTTTATGTGAGCCATCGAATGAGAGACACATGGCAAGCCCGGAGGCCACCATGTGTCCTCATAATTCTGTTGTAAAATTTTATGGCGTCGGGGTGGGGGTCGACCCCACGACCACCATCCTGCAAGATCAACGTCTTAACCAGTCTGCCTACCGTTTAGTTCTTACATATAACGGTGTTCACATATAGTTAATATTTGTTGATTTTCCGTTTAGGGGTTTGGGAGGCCAGCCCTGAAGGGCTAGCCCCCCTCCCATACGACCAGGACCTTGTGACCTCGGGCTAAGCTTCACCGCCAGTGTTAAGGGTGGAGGTTACTTAGGCTGGTCACATGGTATTTTCCATCCACAGCATAAAACTTCAAGATTGGCGGCTTAAACCTTAATCGGCAGCTACCAACTCCGGTTTCCGATAAACGTGTTCACACGTTGAGTTCTGTTGGCATATATAATAACATTTGTATGAAACATCTAACTCGATGGAAGTTATAAAGGCTTGTTCACATGGCAGATATGGCATCAAATGTCATGGTTTGCAGAGCACTACACTCCGAGTTCCAAGCTGTATGCGAAGATTATCAAACAGTTAGCCATGGAGTTAACAGAAAACTATTTTATGTTTATCCAACCAGTCATTTCAGCGGAGAATATAGCGTGCCCCTAATTTTTAGGGTTTCACTAAATGTAACTACAGTTAGCCACATGTCTCCACATTTAGTGGAGCTTTTTTAGCTGTCATTGAGAAAAATGCATGAGGAGGTCAATTTTCGACCAATTTTGGTGAAACAAGAGTCTACCTAGGATAATTTGAGCATTTTGGAGCCACTGGTGCAGATAAAACAACCATTATAGGCCTTTAAACACATGTAATTTACAATTTTGAGCATAATTACAAAGAGGGACATGCCATTAGGAGTTGGACCAGCAGATGTAGCCCAGGAGGGGTGAACTGCTTCATCATGCCTACTGTGTAAAACTTATGTGTGAATTTTTTTCTCTATCATGCACTGTTGTTCAGTGTTTTTAAGGCTTATTGTCATGCTTAAAGTTCACTAATTCATCTATATTTCATGGTTAAAACTCTCATTCCTTAACCAAACATATGGAAACAAATTGTACATGTTTATATTACTGAAAAGACACTTAGCATAGCAGAACTAATACACTTCTTTCAGATCAAGTTGGTATCAAAGCTAGAGTTTAATCTCTGGTTTTTTTTGTGTGCAAAGATTTGTTAACTGTTTGAAAGGGTTTTCATGCTTACTAGGCTCAAAATTAAGAGAGGAGAAGGCAAATTGGTGGAAGCAAGAGGTTCTCAAAGTGAGCCATAGAAAAGGAGGGAAATATTTCCACATTCTCGACCTCCTAGTTCACTTCCAAGAGAAGCAGAAGCAGCATCAAGCATGCCTCCAGGAGAAGAAGAAACCCATAAAGAGATGGATCCCAAAGAGGAAGAAAGAGTGTTCAAGAAAGAATTCCTTGACATGACTGAAATGGTGAGAGTCCTTTATCAAGAAGGGAATGAAATACTAGAAGGAGAAGGATCCAAAATTCACAAGGAAGGTTAGGGATCATCAGGAGGCCACAATGATGAAGATAAATCAAAGAAGTGCAATGGAGGAAATGGAGGCAGTGGAAAGTCACCATCCTCACCCTCATCATCATCATCCTCCACTTCATCTTCAGTACACTAGTCACACAAGTCAAAGAACACTGGTAAAAGTCCTTTTCTAAAACTTGATGTTAAGTTTGAATTATGGTTTTCAAACTTCTATGGTTTTCATTGATTTCAGAATCCGGATTATCCATAGTATCATAAAACAATGGTCGACGTTTCGAATCCCAACAGGGATCCATATTCAAGATGAAAAATGAATGAAGAATGAAAGAAGGTTGCAAATAAACTTGATGGTGAATTCAATGCAGAAAAGCTTGATAATTGGATTTGGAAATTGGAGGCTTATTTGAGAATTTATAAACTTCATGATGATGACACCAAAATCCAACTAGCTTCATTGAGGATGGAAGGCGCAACTCTCGTTTGGTGGGAGGCCAAGACAAAAGAGGAGATCAAAAAACATGGTAATATTATTCTGTCATGGACTGATTTCATTACTGCAATAAAACAACAGTTTTAACCATTAGCTCACATGCAGAAAGCCATAATGGACTGGAAAATTTTTAAACAATTGAAAGGACAAAATGTACAAGTGTATACTCACTAATTTAGGAGAAGAGCTCTTTTATTAGGAGTATATTTTCAGAGCCGAGACACTTTGCTCAAGTATATAGGAGGCTTACATACCTACCTAAGAAATACTTTCCTCATGTTTAACCCTACAAGTCTAGATGAATTTTGTGTACAAGCCACACATTTATAGGCAAGGGGAAAACAAAACTTAGATGAGAATGGGAAAAATGAGTTTAAAGGAAAATGGATGAAAAAGAGAAATTCAAATTTCAGAAAAGAGAAGGGAAAATTATTTTGCAAACATTGTTCTAAAACTAGCCATGATGAAAACCATTGTTGGAAAATTCATCCAAAGTTGAAACCAAAAATTTTGAAGGTCAAAGAGAAAGCCAAGGAGAAAGGAAAAACTGTTGCAATAGCTGAAAAGGACCTAGGGTCAAAGACAGGAGATGAAACAAAAATCATAGCTATGGGACTAAGGAATATGAAGGGGAAAGATATTGAAAATAAACCCAATTCTAGTATATCTAAATGTCACATACAAGCTCCAAATGAAGAAGAGAGAATTGAACTGTTTCATGTGAGGGTCATTTCCAAACATACCAAGGTTGACACATTGTTTGACAGTGGTTCAGAAGACAATTTAATCTCTGAAGACTTGGTCAAGAAACTTAATCTTGAGACCATTCCACATCCAAAACCATATCCACTTGGGTGGATTTGTAAGGATGCAAATTTACAGGTTTCAAAGAAGTGCATGTTGCACTTTGCAATAACTACACCTTTCATTGACACGGTTGAATTAGATGTTTCTATGCTTGATATAACAGGTATGGTGTTGGGCAGTACTTACTTGTATGACAGGAAAGAAACCTTCCATCGCCATGAGAAAAAATACCATGTATTCAAAGATGGCAAGGAGTATATTGTGAGAGCTCATCGCAAAAAACTAGACACTTCTTTAGTTAATGCAGGGCAGATGAAAAGGCTCGTCAATGCAAGCCAAAACTTGACATTGATGATGATTAAACAAAGAGAAGTTTTACATAATCCTTTTCAAACAAATTTTGATGTATGTAATGAGTTATTTCAGTTTGAAATCAAGTTGTCTTGGAAAGAAGATGACAAGCAGTTGCAGCAATCGACATTGGTGTTCAACGGTGCTAAAAGAAAAGTGTCAGTGCAAGAAGTTGCAAAGGTTAAAGAGAGGGCAAAGAAACTTGGCAAAGAAGGCATAGAACTCAGAAATGTTCATTGCTGGTTTCCGAGAGGCATGGTACAGTGGGAAAGAAACTTGATCAGGAATCAACACAAGTTCAAGGAAAATTCAGCAAAAAATCGCCATAAGGACATGATGCAAGGTTACAGTAATTCCAAGTTTCCTTTGATTATAGACTAATGTAGAAACAAGATGTTTACTACAAATTTAGGTTGTTGTTCTACAAGTTCAAAAAATGTGCAGCATGACAATGTCAAAGACAACAATGGTTGGTCTACAGAATCAAGGAAAATTTTGTCATTTCATGAAAAGCTCCAATTAATGATATTAGGGAAATTTCAGTGGATAAAGATTGGAAGAGAGGGGACACAGTCTACTCATCTTCATGTTCAGTAATCCAGATATCTTTTGGGGTCCAAAAGCTTCCGAATGTGGAGGTGTGATCAGGAGATCATGTGTTAGGCTCAATATTGAAAGTGCTCGAAACAGGTCCGAACTTGAGCGACCGGAAAGGTCTCTTTGTTGCTATTTCGGCGTCGTGGATGGTTCAAAAAATCGATGTCGTATAAGGAAGATATCGCATTCTATCCATTTTCGCAAACAATAAAATTTTTGTGACTGGATGCCGAGTCATCGTGCAGGTACAGTCAACAAGCATATTCCAGGAATATTCCATTTTTTTTTCTCAGCCAACCAGGTCATGCCACGTGGCATGTTCTGGGCCGTTGATCTTTGGTGGTACAGAGGCATTTTTGGGTCGTTGGATGGTTTTTATGTGATCCTTCATATGAGAGACACGTGGCAAGCCTAGAGGCCGCCACGTGTCCTTAGAAGTCTATTGTAAAAATTTATGGTGTCGGGGGGGGGTCGGCCCACCTGAAACCACTAGCCTGCACGCCCAACATCTTAACCAGTCTACCTACCATTTAGTTCTTAACATATAACGGTGTTCACATATATTTAAGATTTGTTGATTTTTCGTTTGGGGGTTTGGGAGGCCATCCCCGAAGGGCCAGCCCCCCTCCCATATGACCACGACCCCGTGACCTCGAGATAATATTTACCACCAATGTTAACGGTGGAGGTTACGTAGGCTGGTCACATGGTATTTTCCAACCGTGGCATAAAACTTAAAGACTGGCGGCTTAAACCTCAACCGGTGGCTATCAACTCCAGTTTTTGATAAACGTGTTCACATGTTGAGTTTTTTTGGCATATATAATAACGGTTATATGAAACGGCTAACTCGACGGAAGTTATAAAGGCTTGTTCACATGGCAGATATGGCATCAAATGTCATGGTTTGCGGAACGCTGCACTCCGGGTTCCAAGCTGTATGTGGAGATTATCAAACAATTAGCCACGGAGTTAATGTTGGGGTCAGTAGGTGACCACCCTGCCAATAAAACAGTTTTATGTTTAATCAACCAGTTATTTCGGCGGAGAATATAGCACGCCCCTAATTTTTAGGGTTTCACTAAATATAATTGCAGTTAACTACTTGTCTCCACATTTAGTGGAGCTTTTCTAGTTTTCATTGGGAAAATTGAATGGGGAAGTTAATGTTCGACCAATTTTGGTGAAACAAGAGTCGACCTAAACTAATTTGAGCATTCTGGAGCCATTGGTGTAGATAAAACATTCATTATAGGCCTTTAAACACATGTAATTTACAATTTTGAGCATAATGACAAAGAGGGACATGCCATTGGGAGCTGGAACAACAGATGTATCCCAGGAGGGGTGAACTACTTCATCATGCCTACTGTGTATCAAGCAACAAAGGCATCTCTTAAACAAGAATTTGCAATAGAAAAACTGCACTTCTTTGATCAATTATCTATTTCCAAGACTGAATATGCATGATAAATCTATATGTTTTGCTACACCCATCTCTTTCAATAGTTATTGAAATAGTTGCAATGGAAAAAGTACATCTAATTCATACTTATTATATTTTATAATCATTTCAAATTTCGATATTGACATTAATTTAGACAGAGAAAACAGTAAACAATAACTAGATTACATGCAATGATAACAATAACAAGAAATAACAAATTACTATGTTCCAAGATGCAAAGGCCACAATTGATAAAATTTGGACAAATTTTAGTGTTGAACAATGTCATGTCAATATTTCACATTCATACTAGAGTGATCATGATGTAGTTAACGATTTATTACATTTGATGTGATTGTATGTAAATAATCGATGTACCAAATAGAAGTATTTTTAGGTGCCTTTTATGATAGTCTTATGGAGGAAACCACCATGATTCCCTTGCTTCTAATTTTTTTTCTCATATGTACATTTCCTCCCTTATTTCTATCTAAACATTAAATTATTACTTTATACATACTTATGCATTTCTTGAATGGAATTTTGGAACTTTTGTCACCCCATTCACTAATTTGTTACCCTTTATTAATGTTATCTTTGAGTATTGAATAGGCTACATTCATAATCACATACCTCTTTTTCTATTACATTATAGAGGTCTCTCAGCTTCTTCGTCATCATCATTCACACCAAGCTAATGATTGAGAATATAAGATGAAGAGCACCTAAATTCTCTTGCTATAAAGAGTGCATCTATAAGCTATGAGTTTCTTAGGGATGCCAATTAACCTTGTTGTTTCATACCTTTCTATCTATCGAAATTGGTATTTTATTGTTCTAAATACTATGGGTTTATTTAGTGATGTAGGTTATCCAATTCTTCTCCCTACAACACTTAAACAAGAATACTGAGGCTTCATCTTCCATTTCACTTTTGGATTCTAAACGAGAGTCAATATTTCCTTGGTTTATGTTCTCTTATTCATTTTGACCTGGACAACGTTTAGATCAGAGGAATCTATTACAATGTATTATTACTATCGATGGTTATTCTCAATACAACAATAATAATAAAATTCCTTGCACTAGCATTCTTTCTCTTTGTATATTTTGTACCTTTGAGCTTATTTATCCTATATTTTGATGTATTTAGTGTCAACAATGTAACAATGTGAAAACTCTGTAGTGTGAACAAAGAAATGTGATAACTCTGCAGCATGAGAAAAGAAGAACCTTTAGCAAAATTAAACAGGTTTTCATTCACTTAAGTTGTCAATGCATTGTCATTTCACCATTACTATGGCACAAATGCTTATAATTTAGATAGTACTTTCCATTAAGATCTGAAAAGATGTTTGACACTAGACTCTTTGTTGAACAGATATGGCGGTTAATTCCATCTAAACATGAAATGACCTCCAATCTACACTTTAACCATAACAAAGTTGATTACACTTGATTGCCTATGTTAAAACTTAACGTACATGGATTACTACTTTAATTACAAATATTAACACTAATATTGCACCATGATGGAAAGTCACTTTCATTATATAAGGTGAGACCCTTACTTTTTTCCGTTAGTCCCTGACTTCATCATTTTATGATAAGCTATTGTAGCTACTGACATGGATAGGCTGTATAGATAAGATCTTTACATGTAACCTCTCTAAAAATGACACGTGTTAACCAGAAAAAGACATGCACTAATGCTTCCATTGAATGACATAAAAATCCTCATCTCACGGCTTCTTTTTGGTTGTGCTTCCTGATATTTCTAAACGATACACTATGAAATCATGCCTACAAATGTATCACTAAGCCTAGTGTGGCTATTGTATTGTAATTCCAAGTGTCACCCATTTTTACCAAATCAACATGCATAAATCACACATTGTATTTTCCATGTTTTATTGTGTTTGGGGCGATATGTTATCACTCTCCATAATATTATTTCCATAATGGATACTGCCAATTCGGGTTAATTAAAACTGCAAAAAATCGATTTTCACATTATTTGACACACATGTTCCCATTCAGTGGGGACATTTTTTCCCAAATACCACATAAACAAAATCAGACGCATGTGACATGGACTAACACATTAAAAAATTAACTAATATAAGTAGTCTTTATCCCCTACCAATAAATGTAAGTCTTTTCATCATTTATTAGGTGAATCAACACATCATTAGGTCATTGTCCAAGTGCTAAATGGAATTTACTTTGAAGCATTGTGTAATGATTACTAGTTGTGAAAAAATGAATAAGGTGTAGAAGGCTTTGTGGACAGTATTCATCACAACAAGTTGCAAAAAAGGGAGGTGTTTCCACGTGCAAAAAGTCGCTTTTGAATAAGAATAAAAGAGACTCTCCCACCTTTGCAAGTATTTTCACCTCCATGCACTTCTTCCATACATATCCCCCTTCCACAGACTTCTTCCACACATGCACTACTTTGCACAATTGCTTTCCCTCATTTTTCCTTTCTTTCATGCTTTGGTACTCAATGATATCGATAATCTCTACACCTCCCATTTTCATTAAACAAATTTTGTGCTATAATATTTATTTGGTTACCTTTAATTACCTTTGTTAATGCTTAGAGTATATGGATTAATGATCCAATTCCAAGGATTAACATTAATTTTGTTCTAATTGTTACACGATGGGAAGTCACTCTCATTATATAATGCAAAATGATTAATTTTTTGAGTAATCCATGACTTTAATCCTTTATGTTGATTTGTTTTAGTCGGTGACATGGAAAAACAATATAGATAACATGCTTATGTGTAGCCCGTGTAACAGTGACACTTGTCAACCAAAAAAGGACCAACACTAATGCTTGTATCAGATGACATAAATATCCCCATGTCAAGGGTTCTGTTATGTCATGCTCTCCACCAATTCAAAATGATCCACTCTGAATTTGCATCAAGAAATGACTCACTAAGTCTCACATGGATACCGTATTGTACTTCCACATGTCACCTATTTCAGTCAAATCAACATCCATAAGTCATGTATTGCAACAAACAGGTTTCCTTGTTTTGGGCGATATGTCATCACTTTGTACACTACACTTTCCACAATAGCTACTGCAAATTGAGATTAATTAAAAATTGAAAGACCAATTTCATGTTATTTGACAAATTTATTTTCCCATTTTGCATCAATGTTTTCGCAAAATGTCACATAAACTCAATCAACATCCCATGATACATATTAAGTATTTTTAGTGTTTATTGGGTTAATCAACATGTAATGAGGAACCAACATTTAAATGAGTCTTCCACGCCACAAAAAACTATTAACCATAGTTAATAATTTTTCTTTTAAATCATTTATGATTTAATTTTCTATTGGTTCATGCTACGCTAAAAATTGGAATTTTAAAACTAATTTCATAACTTTAAAACTAATTTTAAATTGGTATTTCAAAATTGTTTTAGTAACTTGATTCCACCTGGTGCAAAGCTTTTAAATTTTTAGTGCTTGAAATAAAACATGTACATAAAAAGGGTATGTGCAGTAAAACCTTTATTCTCCCACATTCATACCTCCACACATGTTTCTTACGCACACTTCCATTGTGCACAATACTTCTTCTACACATGCTGAACTGTAAACTCAATACTTCTTCTACACATGCTGAACTGTAAACTCAAATTAATTAAAAATTGCAAAACACCAATTTTTACGTTATTTCTCATAGATATTTTCCCATTCCACAACAATGTTTTAGGCCAAATGTCACATAAACTTATTCCTACGATTAACAAAATCTCCCTTGCCACTAAATGTAAGTGTTTTCAACATTTATTGGGTAAATCAAATTAATAAAGCCTTATTCGACATATAAACACATTAAAAAATTAATTAAACCTTATTCTTACAATTAAAAAAACTTCCCTGGCCACTGAATGTAAATGTTTTCAACATTTATTGGGTAAATCAAATTAATAAAACCTTATTCCTATGATTAACAAAACCTCCCTTGCTAGTAAATGTAAGTGTTTTCACCATTTATTGGGTAAAATAATGGGTTATCACGCCATCCTTAAAGTACTTATTAATAACATTTGCTATGAAGAATTTTTTAATGATAGTTTAAGTGCTTAATAACATTTACTATAAAACATTTTGTAATGATTAGTATTTATAGATTTTAGATTTCTGTGATGTGAGTTTAGAGTTTCTGAGTTGGTAATATCCATAGTGAGCATTTTGTGTCTACCTTACTGGTCTATAACAAGACCCATCATCAAGACAAATCCTCTTGAAAAGAGAGGAGGATACAAATCATAAATATACAAAGAGTGCATGATGAAAGCCAACCAACCATAAATTAATTAATATTATGAAATTAAATTAATTAAATAAAAAAATTTAATTTCATGTACAGTTATCAATTTACTAATGTTAAGCCTTAAATCCTATTAATTCATTAGAGATTAATTATACATAAATTAAAGATAATGTATCCCTAAGAGGTTATTTAGTTTTATGTATTATTAATGAAATGATAATATAATATTACTATTCCAAATATTAAAATAATAAAATATTATAAATTTAAGAGATCATATATGGTAGGTTAGTTGATTTTTAATTTGCTTATATTAACAAGGTCACTAAAATTAATTTATTAGGGTGAATGTAAGAGTCCACTAGTTATAAAATTACTTAATTAAAGTTTTAATAAGGTTAATGCTTTTGAAAGGAAATCCTATTAAAAGTTATTAATGTCAATTCTACTTTAATAAAATTAGGCATAGTTAAATATAATTATTACTAATGATATTTAATAATTAAAATTGATATTAATGAATCAAAATTACTACTACTTATTAAGAAGGGCGTAAAAGCTTAAGGGGAATTGATGTAACGTGATGACTTAGAGATTAGAATTAAGGGTTCTTATAAAATATAAATAGGAGAGGGTTAATTCCTAACCATTAAAGTTTAGTAATTAAACTAATATTAAGCATACAAATACCTACTTGATTATTAAGATATAAGCAAAGGTTATTAAGGGTTTAATGAAAGGGGAGGCAAAGTTATTAAATGGAGAGGGAAGGGAATGATGAAAGCACAGAAGTGGTGAGTAAGCAGGGTGCTTTTTACAAGGTAAAGGAAGAGTCCATACATGGTCATTCTAAGTTTTAAGGGAAGGGGAAGGGTAGGAAGGCGCTAGGAAGAAGAAGGAAATTAGGTTAATTAAAAACTGTAAAACACCAATTTGTAAATTAGGTTAATTAAAAACTGTAAAACACCTATAATTTCATGTTTAGTGGCAATGTTTTGGCGAATTGTTACATAAAATCCATCAACTTCTTATGAATTAAAACATATTAAAAAATTAATTAAAGCTTAATCATAACCACAACAAAACCTCCTTATTGGTAAATGTAAATCTTTCAAGCATTTATTGATCAAATTGACAGGTAATGAAGACATTGTTGGAGTGCTTAATAATATTTACCTCAGTATTTTTTTTTGTTGGGAAACCAAAAAAAATGATCAATATCAAACTTGCTACGTTTCATGTTTTTGGTAAATCCACTCAGGTATAATCTTATTTCCACCAAATTTAGACTGTCTATTAATTCACTATGAATTTCTAAGAAGGCTCCTAATATAATATCAGCCATTTAAGTTGTACATAGACTTTGACGTGCTGATGGTTATTATGGTTGCTTGTGGTAGCACCAATGGAACATTATGAAAAATATGCAAATGTTATTTTGGCAAGCAAACGAACGAACGGTGAATTAAATGTTTTATATGACGCAAAAATGTTTTAAAATCTGCACAATTTTTTAAATGTTAGCGTCATACTGTCTATAAAATCTATTCCAGTTTCAAGATGTTTTTGATACTTCATGCTATTTGTCTCGCCGACCGCTGCAGGTGCACCATTGCGCGGGGTCCATAGGTTAGTGCTTTCATTCCATCAATAAATCCAGGAAACAAATCACCGCTGTTTTTCAAGTACAACGGAAGCAACATTCCTTCGCCCAAAACAGATCATTTTGCGCACAGGTGGTGTGTTGATGTCAATGATCAATGGTCATACATCATCGACTTAACTATTTATCAAACTCAATTTAGATACAAAATGTTTAACATTTATATAAATTTTAAAAAGATTAAAATAAAAAAAAAAAAAATATATATATATATATATATATATATATATATTTATTTATTGTTTTTATTAAGAATTTTGTTTTAATAATTTTTTTTTGTTTATCTATATAAATTAAATGATAAATACTTATAAAATAAAAGTCATTATAATTTTATTTAAAAAATAATAATTATTATTAGTGGTAAAAATAATTAATACATAAGTTTTATATATATAAAAAGAGAACATGTAACAAAGTTTTTTAATAATGAAAATTCACTTTTATTTTATCATTGATATTTTTAATTTGTAAATAAATTTTATTACAAATATTATATATTAATACCATTGTTTATCCATATCACATGTTCAAAAAGTCATAATTCATTGCACAACACATTAGTCTATATGACTTTTTTTTAATTAATAAATTTAATTTAAAAAAAAACAAAACATAATAGCTTTAAAAATAAATCTGAGTTAAAAATATTTTAACATATGTTATAAAGATTAAATCTCTACCATCAACCTCATAATTATTAAATTAAAATTCTAAAATACTTATTTCAAAAACATGCATATTAACATATTAACCTAATTACAATATTTATAATTCTCATTCACATTCACCATCCTAAACAATTAACAACTTCACATATTGCTATTTATTTATATTTACAAATATTTTTGAATCACATTTTCATATAATTTTTTTTTATCTTTTCCAACTTTTTATAACTTTTATTTCTCCTATTTTTCAAAATTTATAATTATTAAACTTTTAATTGTGATAGGTATGTTCATTTTAAAATAAATCCATCTGTGCCTATTCATATTAAAATGAATTCATTTTTAAAATCTTATAACAAACCAAACATATTTACAATATGGTGAATTCACCTGACCCAATCAACCATTTATATTAAACTGAGTAAATATTAATTATTATTTTTAGCAGCTAGTACTGGTTCTCTAACATTCTGAATTTAAGGGCACCGCCATATTATTCCCTTGATTTAAAAAAAACACCCCTAACTAATCAAACAAGAAATCCCTTAAAAAGCACCCCTAACTAATCAAACAAGCAATCCCTTCGTCCTCAGGTATTCTACATCGTCATCGAAAATCTGGTCGATGCCAAATTTGAAGGAGAAACCACTCACCACCAACTTCTTCGACGAAACGTATACCTTTGGGACCGGTGGCATATCCTCAAACCTGTTCAACCAATTCCATTAGTTGTTATACAGAAATACTAATATAGAAATGCCATACTCTACAGATGGTCATACTCACTGGGCTGTCACATTGTGCTGCGGATAGCGTTTGGATAACTAGTCTGCCAGCTGCGGGACGGTGGTGTTGACGGAGCAACAGATATAGCGGCCCTCTGCAGCAGGGTTGTCTATCAGGAAAATCTGGGCGCTGCATACGTCCTCCACGTGTACCAATGTAATGGTGCCGTATTTCATCTGTAGACCCTTTAAAACTTCTATGCTTTGGCGGTTGCCGGTGAGGAGGGAAAGGGTATTATCAACTGAGAAGGGGACGTTGGGCGTAATGGCAACACCCGCCACGACCACAGGGTTGATGGTCACCACATCCAGTCCTGGATTTTCTTTTCCATATTGCAGCGCTGCTTGTTCTGCAAGAGTCTTGGAAACCCGATATGCCTGCATGATTAATCGTTAAACACTGTCACACACTTGATTAACGGGAGTACCTTCGAAATCTTGCAACGCTTTAAAGTTCAGTTTTTAAATACACATAAATTAGTTTTTAAAATAATGGAAATTCCATTAAGATTATGATAAAATCTTGTAATTTTCTTAAAACTCTGGGTTATTTTGGTTGCTCAGGAATTCTTCATTATGCTGAATCTATTTCTACCAAAAAAACACTATACCACTGAGATTTTTTTTACTAAATTTCAACCAGAATACTGCCTTCCTGCGAATTTGTAGGCCTTTAAAATTTCCGGTCTGTAGTAGATCTGGTGATTAGTTTATGTATGTACCCAGGCAGGAGGCTTTTTAGTCCGGAGGAAATCCACATCTGCCCAATTGGTTTCATCAATCAACTCATTCTGCTGCTTCGATTCTGCTCCTTCCATAAGCGCGGCCGCAGACGATGTGACCACCACGCGCTTGACGGTGTTGGCCTTTGTGCAAGCCCTCAGAACATTCAGCGTTCCCTCAACTGCCGGCTTTATCACATCGTTCTGCACAGCAGCAATTTCATGTTGCCAAATATCAATACCCAGATGCATATATCTGTCGTAAAATTGAAGCGGCGAAGTTACTAACCTCGGGATCTTTAGGGTCGAGGTCGAGAGGACTGGCCACATGAAAAACTCCATCACAGCCATGGATGGCACCGTCGAAACTGTCTTCTTCCAATAGATCCGCTCTGAAGAGCTTCAGCTTCTCCCCACCTTCTGGAATTTCCAGGAGGTGTCGCACCTTTTCCAGGTTTTTTGTGGCCACCCAATTGCAGAAACGAGTTAAGCAGAATTTTGCGGGGCCAAATTCCAAAAACAGAAAGAGAACGAGACGAAATTTCCCCAATTTTATATGCATCCAGAAAGAGTGAAAAAACAAATGAGCAGTGTAACAATCAAACAGTTAAAACTTAATGTATAAAAAAAAAATTATTTTTACCCTACCAATTACTCTCCGTATGCATATGTTTTGACAGTAATTAATTGAGCTTGCACTATTGAATTGGGTTTTACATATGACACGCATCCCTAGTACAGTTTTAACTCTTTTTGGAGTAATTAGATTTTCCGTGGGACTTTGAACTGGCATATGATCCGACTTGATTTCTTATCCATTAATTATTTCCGTTTATCTTATTGTACCTGTGACTTGTTCTTATTTGGCCACGATACACATTTGTTTATGAGACAGAGGGTATACCGCGTACAGAAGATCTTAACTCATAAGGCTGTTAAATGCGTTTTCAATGAGGTTGTTTATCTGGCCACTCGTCTACTATAATCGCTTTACACTTGTCATATGTTACGCCGTTGATCGGCGCTTGATCCTATGGTGATGATAACCTAGGGATTGTTAATGACCTCGACTTCGTAACCGTCGCCAAACCTCATTGTTGCATCTCGGCGTAGGTTCTGGAGAGGGTTTTCTGTTAGTTTTCAGGTTTAGCTCGTAATTTCGACTGTTCACCCCTTCGCATTCAGATGAATGGTATTCTCCAGGCGGCTCCATCTACAGGTATTCACTCCGGCACTTCCAGCATTTTGTGTGAGTAAGTTATGCAGATATTTACTCTTTCACTTCCAGTCTAATGGTTTTCTTTTTTGTCTCTTTCTTTTTGTTTTACTGATCAACCCTTTTCTTGTCCATTCTCTGTTGCGGCGCCCTACTGAACTTGGCAGCGAGGACCTGGTTCCACCAAGGATGGTAGTTTCTTCCACTTGCCACAGGTAACTTCTACCTCGGACCCCTGACTCTGTCTTCCGTGGTT
Organism: Pinus albicaulis; assembly: GCA_034641835.2. NCBI lineage: Eukaryota > Viridiplantae > Streptophyta > Pinopsida > Pinales > Pinaceae > Pinus > Pinus albicaulis. Next base: position 1,246,301,514 of record CM076578.1, on the reverse strand, counting down.
AATTTTCTTATGAATAACAGTTACAGTTCTAGTTTAGTTGTTCAGGGTTTTATGCTATCTTAACGATGCTATATTATGCTGTCAGGTATCGTTCCGTCGCTCTTCTTCCTTCAGAGAACTCTGGCTGTCCACTGAGTCTCGGCTGCTTGGACAAATTTCCTAACTTCTGCATCTATATACAGGTATCTACCACTGGCGCACATGAACCCTAAACTCCCGCTTAGTCTTCTTGACTGGGTTCATGATTATTGTTGTGGGGTTCTTTGCCCAGGTTTTGAACCTGCGGCCTTGCTTCCTCCGTCGGCTTATTATCAAAATGATACGCTGCTCGGCACTTGAAACTTGCTTGAGTCGGAAAAAAGAGAGCCTACTGGCTCTGCCACCTAGGAGGGTTTCATTTTGCTAAGTTAAGGACTGTTGATTTATAAGACATGTATTAATTTTTATTACCGTGAAACATCGGGTTGCTACCCGTGCTCTTTTCTCTTATTTTTATTGAAATGTATTACAACTTCATCGCTTGGAGCGAGAACTGGATTCTTTACTGCTTATAAGTTTTCCGTTTTTATTTAATGAAACAAGTTGTAAATGCTTGGGTTCTAAGCGGCAATCTCTACTCATGGTTTGCTTTGAATGATGATGGTGTTAAGGCGTATCTCCTTTTCAGTTAGTTTATGAGGATTGTTGCATACTATAAATCTCCCAGTTACTTGACTTGCGAGTTCCTCTGTTTGAAGGTCTTGTCTTGTTCTATGGATTTATATGTCTCTTCTGTCTGTTCTGGTTTGGTTCTTCTAAGCTCATGAGGGTTTCATGGTTCGTTAATTCATATTTAAGAAAAGATTTATGCCGCTCCACACATTTGTGTGAAGTTCCTTTTTAGCTAACTAAGAAAACACCTCTGGTGTCCGGACCACCGATTGTCCGTGCTTATCATAGGAGGAGGGCTTCCCAGAGGCTTGGTTTCTCCGAGCGTTACGGGTAACAGCCTTTCTAACAGTAAATCTCCTGTTTCTAGGGTAACTAGCTGCTACAGAAAACTTGTTCAGGACATTTGTATTTCATGGTTATATGCTTACTTAAGTAAATATTTATTTCCGCTCTTTCCTTCTCACTGATGTTATTACCCATATTCTACTGGCACGATTAACCTGGTATTTTAACATTATTACAGCTTCCTCTTTATTTCTTGTACAGCAAATTTTCCAGCTTCTTCTATTGATAATTCTTCAGGGTAAATTATCCATAAATTACTATTGTACTGTACTGAAACCTTTCTAACTAGTTCAAACAACCCTAGTTATACAGAAAACTACTTTTCCACATCAGAAACCTAATAAGCAGAATATACATTAATATTCTAATATAAACAGGAACGGAATGTTAACTACAATTATTACTCATCTGTAATCCAAATGTACTGATGGTATGCTTTTTCCTCCCTTCCACGAACTGGGGCAATTACGTCCCTCAATTCCCCCCGAGCTTCAAGTCTGGGCCTTCTGTTGAACTTAGAGTTCTGAAGGAGAAACAACTTGGACAATCCGGTCCGATTTCTCCAACTCTAGTAGCAGTAAATTCTGGAGGAGAACTCGGGACAATCCGGTCCAGTTCTCCGACTCTAGTGACAGTCTAAAACAACTCTCTTTAGAATGACAGGATTTCTCCCTTTTCCACAGAACCCCTAACCCTCCTTGGAATCCTTTACTTATCCCAGAGTTTTCTTGGGTAACTGTGGGAACTGCTTTTTCTGTTCAACTGCCTCAGAATCTTGATTTACTTTTACCATCAGATTTTACTCAGGAAATAAATTCCATAAGAAAATCTTTTATTAAATATCAAAATTTGCTTTGTTCTAATATTCCAATTAAAAATAACAACAGTCATGATTAATCTATAAAAAATACTTAACCATTTGTTAGTGGCTAAGAGGGTGGTTACAGTTTTCCCCCTCTTGAAGAGAACACCGTCCTCGGTGTTATTTATTCTAGTTCCGTAAAAAGCTCAGGATAAGCTTCACGAACAAAAGTTCCGTCTTCCCAGGTAGCTTCCTCAGGTCCAAAGTGCTTCCATTGCACCTTAACCTGGGCGATGGCTCGTCTCCGGAGCATGATTTCCCTCCGGTCGATTATACTGTGGGGTTCGACCAGAAATTCCCCGTCTGGTTCTACCTGCACAAAGTAAACCTATGTTAATTAAATAAGCCTTTAATATCACATGGACATTTAATATTCATGCTCATCCACTACCTGTATGGTCTGCCAATGTATTATGTGTCTTGGATCATGAACATATCGTTTTAATAACGATACATGAAAGACATTATGCACCCGAATGTGACTAGGAAGAGCCAAACGATACGCCACCGGTCCTACTCTCTCCAGTATTTGGAAAGGGCCACAGAACCGGGGTGCTAATTTCGCACAAGACGCCCATCTCAACGTGCTTTTCTTTGGTTTAATCCGGACATATACATGATCTCCAATCTCATATTCACGGTACGATCTCTTTTTATCTGCATACACTTTCTGCCTGTCCTGTGCCGCTTTCAAATTCTGTCGAATCTTCCTCACCTCTGCTTCCACTTCCGCTAACATGTCTGGTCCCAGCATGAGTCTATTCTCGGGACTGCTCCAATTAATGGGAGTTCTGCATTGCCGCCCATAAAATGCCTCAAACGGGCTCATCTTTAATGATTCTTGGTAGCCATTGTTATAGGAAAACTCTATCAAATGAAGATACTCCTCCCATTTAACTGGTTGTTGCATGACATACATTCGCAGCATGTCCTCCAGTACCTGATTTACTCGCTCGGTTTGACCGTCTGTTTGCGGGTGGTAAGCAGTACTAAAATGTACTTGCGTTCCCAATCCTGAAAACAGAGTCTTCCAGAAAGCTGATGTAAATTTTACATCTCTATCCGAGATAACAGTCTTAGGAATGCCATGCAGCCTGAAGATTTCACGCATAAATAAATTTGCTATCTGTACTGTCTTATAAGTAGATTGGACAGGTATAAAATGTGTCGATTTACTTAATCGGTCTACAGCTACCATTATAGAGTCATTTCCTCGTTTTGTTTTTGGTAGTCCAGTAATGAAATCCAATGAGATTACCTCCAATTTCCATTCAGGAATAGGTATGGGCTGCATTAATCCAGCAGGATGCCTATGCTCCACCTTCACTTGCTGGCACTCTAAACACTTACTCAGATAGCTTGCTATATCCTTTCTCATGCCTGACCAACAGTAATCCTTTCGAATAGCTGTCAGCATCTTTTGATATCCTGGGTGTCCCGCATAATTGCTTCTATGATATTAATCTAGTATCATGGTTTTTAATTCCACTCGGTTTGGGATAACTATCCTCTTCTTGAAAACCAGCAACCCATCCTGGTTAATCTCATAATCTCCATGTCCACCTTGGCCTTCAGGTGCTTGTGTTTGCTGCCACAAATATTTATATTCAGGATCCTTGTCTGCTTCCATTCTGATTTGATCCAGAAATCTGGTCTCAATTTGATTAACATATAACTCATAAACGCCGTGCAGTTTTCTACTCAATGCATCCGCTACCCTGTTCTCTTTACCTTTTACATGCTGCAGATCTATATCAAACTTGCTCAGGAAAGCATTCCATCTTTCTTGTTGGGAGTTTAAATCAGCTTGTTTAAAGTAGTTGGTTAAACTACTATGATCAGTCTTTAATACAAATCTCTTTCCAAGTAGATAGTGTCTCCATACTCGGAGAGCGTGCACAACTGCGGTCAGCTCTAAATCGTAAGCTGAATATCGCTGCTCATGATCTTTTAGCTTGCGAGATTCATACGCTATCACCTTTCCCTCTTGTGATAATACAGCTCCAACTCCCTCCTTGCAGGCATCTGTACAAACCTCAAATTCCTTATCCGGGTCTGCCACACTTAACACAGGTGCTGTTGTCAATAACTGCTTCAATCTCTCAAAACTATCCTGACATTCCTTTGTCCATCTAAAAATCTTTCCCTTTCTTTGTAGGGAAGTAATGGGAAAGGCTATCTTTGAAAACCCCTTTATAAATCGCCGGTAATAACCAGCGAGACCCATAAAAGATCATATATCTGCCACATTTTGTGGCACCTTCCATTCCATAATGGTCTTGATTTTCTCCGGGTCTACCGCTATTCCTTTTTTAGATATTACATGCCCAAGGTACTGTATTTCTTCTTTGAAGAAATCGCATTTACTGAATTTCGCATATAGCTGGTGCTTCCTTAACAATTCCAGTACCATTCGCAAATGCTCCCTGTGTTCTTCCACATTCTTTGAATAAATCAATATGTCATCAATGAAGATTAGCACAAAGTTGTCCAAGTAAGGGTCAGTCTCATAAAAGTGGTTGGTGCATTAGTTAACCCAAAAGGTAATACCACGAATTCATAGTGGCCGTACCTTGTGCGAAAAGAAGTTTTGTGTATATCTTCATCCTTAATTCTGATCTGATGATAACCAGACCGCAAATCAATCTTTGAGAACACAGTAGCTCCCCTTACCTGGTCAAACAGGTCATCAATACGGGGTAGGGGATACCTGTTCTTAATAGTCAGCTTATTTAACTGTCGATAATCCATGCACATGCGCATGGTTCCATCCTTCTTCCTAACGAACAATACAGGTGCTCCCCAAGGTGACACACTGGGTCATATGTATCCCTTATCCAATAATTCCTGAAGCTGCATTTTCAGCTCGGTCAGCTCTGGCACACTCATACGGTAGGGGGTTCGCGAGATTGGTGATGCTCCTGGCAGCAATTCTATTGTAAAATCAACTTCTCTTTTTGGTGGTAATCCTGGCACTTCTTCAGGAAATACATCCTTAAATTCCTGTATTACAGGTATATTTTCTAATGCAGCAGTTTTATTCTCAGATTCTGATAGTCCAACTTGTATAACATACAGTTGGCATCCCTTCCTTATGCATCTCCCCATTTGGGAAGCTGTAATTGGGCACAGATGTACATGCTTCCTTACGCATTGAATCTCTTGGCGAATACCATTATGATCCCTGTAATAAACTATCTTCTCCTTACAGTCTATAAGAGTCCAGTGCTTCTCCAACCAATCCATACCCAACAGTACATCATAAGATCCCAAAGGCAAAATATTTAAGTCCACTACCAACTGCTGTCCACCGATTTGCAGTGCACAGTCTGGTATTTTGGAACTAACTCTTCTTTTAGCTCCTGTAGCTAACTGAACCAACCAGGCCTTCTTAAATTTTTGACTTGGCAACTTACAGATTTCTACTAATTTAGGACTTATGTAACTTAGACTTGCTCCTGGGTCTATCAAAACAAAAACAGTTTGGGATAATAATTTACCTTCCAACTCTATCATGGTAGGTTGAAAATCAGCTTGCCGGTCCTCTAATGCCGCATTAATTCTGGGTATGCTTCGGGCAACATCTCCCACAATAGAAGCCTCCTGTAAATTTGTAACTGCTTCGGTTTTACCCCGCTGTAGGCAATCTCAATAGTAGTGCGCTGCTCCGCAGCCCCAACACTGCAGAGGTGCCCTCTGACTTTGAGGTTGCTCAGGTTTACTAGAAGCCTCAACAGTTCTGTCCTCCCCAGGCCATCTGACCCTCTGATGGTTTCTACCAAATTGCTTGTTAATTGAATTCCTGGCTGAGCTTCTGAAATTACTGGTGTTGCTTCTTTTAAGACCAGCACTGTTTTTATTCTCTTTCTTTGATTGCCACCCTTTTCCTTGGTCCATCTTGTTTTTTGCTTGCTGGTAACACAGCCTTGCCTTTCTAATAGCCTCATCCATTGTCTTGGGATTTACAAATTCGATACGCTCCTTCATATGAGCAGGTAAACTGCTCAGAAATCTTTGGACTTTGGCCTTCTCGTCTCTTAAGTACGGTACGTAGCGCAGTAATGATGTAAACTTAGTGATGAACTCGTCCATGGTCATTTGTCCTAACCTCAAGTCATGAAATTCTCGAGCCTTTTCATCATAGAAACGCTCAGTTAAGTACTTGTCCTTGAAGTACTGTTGAAACTTATCCCATGTCACATCCTGATCCTTTATTCCCCGCACGTTCTTCACCTCTTCCCACCATAAAGTGGCTTTATCTTTCAGCTGGTAAATGGCTAACCGTGCTTTAAGACCACTGTCATAGTCATACACCTGAAAGTACTTGTTCATGTTAATCAACCATGCTTCTGCCACTTCTTCTTTTTCTCCATCGAACGTAGGTGGCTTTATCTTTCTAAATTCTCCATGTAATTCCACTTTCTGCCTTTTACCTTCCTTCCGTTCGGTTTCATTTTCAGATTCAGCTTCATTGAAATTTCTGTTTAGGTTACTTCGCTGTGACAGACTTTTTTCTTTCCGGCTTACATCTTGTTCATCTGTTTGTTGTTCGTTCCCTTCTTGGAATTCTCTGCCAGCACTGGGGTTTTCATTCCTTTGATTCTGTTTATCGGAGAGACTCTTTAAGATCCTCTCCTGTTCCTGCATCATTCTTGCGTTTTCCCTTCGTACTCTTTCCATTTCCTCCTGCAACTGTTGTACCGTGTGCAATAAAATGCGAGTCTGATGTTGTTGCTCTTCAATCAGTCTGTTTGACCGTTGGTGCTGCTCTATCCCCAGCTGAACCCACATTTCGGGGTTACCCTCTGGTGGAGGCTGCATTTCTCCGCTATTTCGCGGTGGCGGTTGCGAGGGTGTCCGTCTCATTTGTCTTTCCATATAATTACTGAACTGTGCATGAGTAACATACAGTTTAACGTCAGTCGACCCCATAGGGCCCAGCGTTGTAACGCTGCTCTGATACCACTTGTAACAATCAAACAGTTAAAACTTACTGTATAAAAAAAAATTTATTTTTACCCTACCAATTACTCTCCGTATGCATATGTTTTGACAGTAATTAATTGAGCTTGCACTATTGAATTGGGTTTTACATATGACACGCATCCCTAGTACAGTTTTAACTCTTTTTGGAGTAATTAGATTTTCCGTGGGACTTTGAACTGGCATATGATCCGACTTGATTTCTTATCCATTAATTATTTCCGTTTATCTTATTGTACCTGTGACCTGTTCTTATTTGGCCACGATACACATTTGTTTATGAGACAGAGGGTATACCGCGTACAGAAGATCTTAACTCATAAGGCTGTTAAATGCGTTTTCAATGAGGTTGTTTATCCGGCCACTCGTCTACTGTAATCGCTTTACACTTGTCATATGTTACGCCGTTGATCAGCGCTTGATCCTACGGTGATGATAACCTAGGGATTGTTAATGACCTCGACTTCGTAACCGTCGCCAAACCTCATTGTTGCATCTCGACGTAGGTTCTGGAGAGGGTTTTCTGTTAGTTTTCAGGTTTAGCTCGTAATTTCGACTGTTCACCCCTTCGCATTCAGATGAATGGTATTCTCCAGGCGGCTCCGTCTACAGGTATTCACTCCGGCACTTCCAGCATTTTGTGTGAGTAAGTTATGCAGACATTTACTCTTTCACTTCCAGTCTAATGGTTTTCTTTTTTGTCTCTTTCTTTTTGTTTTACTGATCAACTCTTTTCTTGTCCATTCTCCGTTGCGGCGCCCTGCTGAACTTGGCAGCGAGGACCTGGTTCCACCGAGGATGGTAGTTTCTTCCACTTGCCACAGGTAACTTCTACCTCGGACCCCTGACTCTGTCTTCCGTGGTTAATTTTCTTATGAATAACAGTTACAGTTCTAGTTTAGTTGTTCAGGGTTTTATGCTATCTTAACGATGCTATATTCTGCTGTCAGGTATCGTTCTGTCGCTCTTCTTCCTTCAGGGAACTCTGGCTGTCCACTGAGTCTCAGCTGCTTGGACGAATTTCCTAACTTCTGCATCTATATACAGGTATCTACCACTGGCGCGCATGAACCCTAAACTCCCGCTTAGTCTTCTTGACTAGGTTCATGATTATTGTTGTGGGGTTCTTTGCCCAGGTTTTGAACCTGCGGCCTTGCTTCCTCCGTCGGCTTATTATCAAAATGATACGCTGCTCGGCACTTGAAACTTGCTTGAGTCGGAAAAAAGAGAGCCTACTGGCTCTGCCACCTAGGAGGGTTTCATTTTGCTAAGTTAAGGACTGTTGATTTATAAGACATGTATAAATTTTTATTACCATGAAACGCCGGGTTGCTACTCGTGCTCTTTTCTCTTATTTTTATTGAAATGTATTACAACTTCATCGCTTGGAGCGAGAACTGGATTCTTTACTGCTTATAAGTTTTCCGTTTTTATTTAATGAAACAAGTTGTAAATGCTTGGGTTCTAAGCGGCAATCTCTACTCATGGTTTGCTTTGAATGATGATGGTGTTAAGGTGTATCTCCTTTTCAGTTAGTTTATGAGGATTGTTGCATACTATAAATCTCCCAGTTACTTGACTTGCGAGTTCCTCTGTTTGACGGTCTTGTCTTGTTCTATGGATTTATATGTCTCTTCTGTCTGTTCTGGTTTGGTTCTTCTAAGCTCATGAGGGTTTCATGGTTCGTTAATTCATATTTAAGAAAAGATTTATGCCGCTCCACACATTTGTGTGAAGTTCCTTTTTAGCTAACTAAGAAAACACCTCTGGTGTCCGGACCACCGATTGTCCGTGCTTATCATAGGAGGAGGGCTTCCCAGAGGCTTGGTTTCTCCGAGCGTTACGGGTAACAGCCTTTCTAACAGTAAATCTCCTGTTTCTAGGGTAACTAGCTGCTACAGAAAACTTGTTCAGGACATTTGTATTTCATGGTTATATGCTTACTTAAGTAAATATTTATTTCCGCTCTTTCCTTCTCACTGATGTTATTACCCATATTCTACTGGCACGATTAACCTGGTATTTTAACATTATTACAGCTTCCTCTTTATTTCTTGTACAGCAAATTTTCCAGCTTCTTCTATTGATAATTCTTCAGGGTAAATTATCCATAAATTACTATTGTACTGTACTGAAACCTTTCTAACTAGTTCAAACAACCCTAGTTATACAGAAAACTAATTTTCCACATCAGAATCCTAATAAGCAGAATATACATTAATATTCTAATATAAACAGGAACGGAATGTTAACTGCAATTATTACTCATCTGTAATCCAAACGTACTGATGATATGCTTTTTCCTCCCTTCCATGAACTGGGGCAATTACGTCCCTCAATTCCCCCCGAACTTCAAGTCTGGGCCTTCTGTTGAACTTAGAGTTCTGAAGGAGAAACAACTTGGACAATCCGGTCCGATTTCTCCAACTCTAGTAGCAGTAAATTCTGGAGGAGAACTCGGGACAATCCGGTCCAGTTCTCCGACTCCAGTGACAGTCTAAAAAAACTCTCTTTAGAATGACAGGATTTCTCCCTTTTCCACAGAACCCCTAACCCTCCTTGGAATCCTTTACTTATCCCAGAGTTTTCTTGGGTAACTGTGGGAACTGTTTTTTCTGTTCAACTGCCTCAGAATCTTGATTTACTTTTACCATCAGATTTTACTCAGGAAATAAATTCCATAAGAAAATCTTTTATTAAATATCAAAATTTGCTTTGTTCTAATATTCCAATTAAAAATAACAACAGTCATGATTAATCTATAAAAAAGACTTAACCATTTGTTAGTGGCTAAGAGGGTGGTTACAAGCAGAATTAAATTCGAACCACTGAAAGAGAATGAGATAGTAATCACCGGGGTCGCGCACGGTAGCATGGACAGTGTAGCCCTTCTCTAGTAGCCGCTTGACCAACGAGGAGGCAATGAAACCTGTCGCTCCCGTCACGCACAGAACGGCTGCTGGACGTTCTTCGCCATTGATGGGTGCAGCGGCCATTTTGAGGAGATTGTTTGTTCCTCTAATGAAATTATAGCTTCCTCTCAGAGTGCGAGAGAAATATAAGATTGTCTACAAAAAGTGTTTGTCGATTTGAAAGAAACCCTACCCCGACCTGACTTTTATGGATCTAGGTTGGACATTTTGTGGTTATGTCCATATTAAGTTAATTATTGGGTTATTGTATCAAGGCAAATATTAAATATAATGTAGTAAGTCGATTAGTATTGCCCTCCATTTTGTCACTTACACATTATATTATTTTATTTTAATAAATAAAATTAAAAAATAAATTATTACTCTATTTTACGGTGTTTACGTTAAGTATTATTATATATATATTTTTTATATTATAAATAATATATTATTTCTATTTCATAAATAGATAAAATATAAATAATAAATTAGTCATTAATTTACTATGTGATATTTAATATTTATTACATTTACATGGTAATCTTTGTAGGGTCAAGCTAAGGATATCTAATATTTATTACTCTTACATGGTAATTATGGTAGGGTTAAGATAAAGTTTTACTAGTGCTATATTCCAATAGAGGTAGGGTTGGAATTTCATGTTCCATATAAGCTTTTTCTCATTTTGAATGAAGCCTTAAATTTGACATGTAGTATTTAAGTTTTTATTATAAATTTTAAAGCTCATAATGTAGTATTTATTATTTTGTTGATTCGTTGCAAATAAATCTAATTTTCTCACCATTTTTAATGCATTAGGTAAAAATGACATTTTATAGACACAAAAAGGAATAGAAAAATATTGTAATAATATCATTATCTAAGTTAATATCATTGACATACACTTTATTAAAAAAATAAAAAATTTAAATATAAATAATAACATTCTCTTAATTAACATCATTAAAATATCTATATATATATATATATCTATATATATATATATATATATATATATATATATAATAAAATTCTCTAAATTAATATCATTAACATACATTAAATATATATATATATATATATATGTATAATAAAATTAAATAGTAAGTTATTATATTTAAGTGATTCTTTTTCTAAATATAACTGCTTCCAATCTTATTTATTAATAATAATAATAATAATAGAACCTAAACGTGTGAACTTTAATTTGAATCCGAGAATACGTTGTTTTGTTCTCAGCGCCTTTTTCTCCACCAAGGTCAACCCCACCTCTATTCTTTTCGTTTGATATAAGCTATCATCGTTAAATTACAATTTTGATAAAAATTGTAATTTTAAATTAATTTAATAATTTGATTATATTTAAATATTTAAAATTGCAATTTATTGATAATTATATTTATATATTATATAGATTGATTATTTATTTATTATTTTTTTTTAAATCAAAATTTTATTGCTAAATGAATTATTCAAAAATCATGAGAAATTAGTTAGTTATTACTAATTTTTATGAAAATGGTCATAAATGAATAACTTATTTAATCCACTTGAATACCAAAAACTGATATCTAAAATTTAGATTGATCAAATTTTTTAATTATATAATATTTTTTACAAATTTGAAAAAAATAATTGTTTATATGTTTTAAATATAAAATTGATAATTATTTTAATGGACGTGTTTGTTTTGAATTAAGATTTCTAAAATAAAAAATAATATATATCATAAAAAATAATATAATATATTATTTTTATTAATATATATCATAAAAAATAAATAATTTTATGAAAAATTCCATATTATGAATTTTTTATTATAAATATAACTAATATTTTAATGTTAAATTTATTAAATCCCTCTTAAATTGAAATTCCTTCCCTCTCGTCTTCTTATTTAATTAGTGATCTGTCCGTAATAGATGGTAAGAAATTGAAGAGAATATTAATATATATCATTAAAAATAAATAATTTTATTAAAAATTCCATATTATGAATTTTATATTATAAATATAACTAATATTTTAATGTTAAATTTATTAAATCCCTCTTAAATTGAAATTCCTTCCCTCCCGTCTTCTTATTTAAGTAGTGATCTGTCCGTAATAGAACTACAGGTACCTAAGGCAATTGTCTTTCTTAATTTAATTAATTTTTTTTAATTATTAACACACTAATAAAATGACAAATGAAATTCCTTCCCTCTCGTCTTCTTATTTAATTTGTGACCTGTCCGTAATAGAACTAAAGGTACCTAAGGCAATTGTCTTTTTTAATTTAATTAACTTTTTTAAATTATTAACGCACTAATAAAATGACAAATGCTTTAATCTTTAATTTTATTGTTTTTCTTATTTTATTATTTTGTTTACCATCAACGTACCTGCCCAGGTTACATTTAAACAAATGCCTTAATCTTTAAATATATTGTGTTTTTTTTTTTTTTTACCATTAACGTACATACCCAGGTTACATGAAAATTCAAAATCAATGTATTGCTTTGGCATTTGGCATTTATTTAATAGAAATACTTGAATCAAGAAAAAAATTCTACAAATTCTACATTTTTCATTTGAATTTTGCAGTATTTATAATAATCCTCGACTCTAACGAAAACAGAGACGACACAGAAAAGAGACGGAACAAAAAAAATAAAGGTAGTTGCAATTTTGAGATTATCAAAGATGGTTAAAAAACGATAGCGAATAAGACCATTTATCTATGAGATGGTATATATATAATATTAAATATTATATTATTATTTTTGTCTTAAGAGTTGGTGGTATAAGGATGTCTAGTTTTGATTCAACTATTAGGGAGTTAAGGAGGAACTCAATATGAGAAGGAAAAATAAATTCAAAAATATTATTACTTCCAAATTTAAGAAAAAGTTGTGGAAGAATAAGAGTTGGTAACATGGAGTTAAGATACTATAAGCAAGCAATCAACCCCCAGTGATAATCAAAATTACCTCTCTATGTTGACCAGCACTAAGAAAAAAATATTACAACTAATTCTCATGAGCTTGGGAGTGAGACAAGGCAGTGGTCTATTCCCAAGACTCCCTAGAATGATAGAGAGGTGGAAGATGAAAACACTTTCTTTTATATTGTCCTGCTCTTGCTCACATCCCCTCTCAATTTCGTACCATCTGCCACACTTCTAATCTTCTTGACCTATTAAGCCTCGCCACCTATAGTGATCTTGGAGAGCTTCTTTTCCTTATCTTACATCATAGGAACAAGATTTTGAAGAATCAAACTTAGATTCATTTTTCTTTCTTGAAGTCCCATAGGTTGCATTAGTCTTAGTGGACGTTAATCATCATCATCATCGTCAAAATACCTTTTAGATTTATATATATTTAATTTTAGATTTATTTATATTTCTTTTATATATTTAATTTTTATATTTTATTGAAATATTACACATTTATTATAGTTATTTATAACTATATTAATTTAAATTATTTAATTGTATCATAAATTAAAAATTAAGATAGATATAGATAATACAAAAGATTAAAATAATTTTTAATATACATAATTTTATTTTATAGATTTAACTAAAATAATATATATCTATATATTATTTATATATATATATAATTTTCGAAGGGAGGCAACAAAAGTCGTCAAATGAACTTTGAGCTTATGGCGTCAAGAAAGACGTCTCTATTCCCCTCATTGCAAGTCTGAACAAAGGTGGGAGAGGGGATGGGGCATCCTTGGCATCAAATATTTTCTCATTCAAATATGCCCTTAAACCAAATTCGAGCTTATAGATTCTTAAGAATCTTTCAAACCAAGCTTTTGGGGTTCAACATTCATCAAACACCCCAACACTTGAGGTGAACGAGATTTATACCTGGATGAAGATAACAAAGTACAAACGACAGTTTTTGTATGTCGGTTCAATGGATTCTAGCCACGACTTTTTCCCTTTGTGCTTGGGTTCATCAGAACTAAAGCTAGAATTTAGATTTACTATTTTGTTCTTAAGGGTATTTTGTGACAGTCTTCAAGGATCTCAAAGACCGGTAGAGAGTTCTTGACGAGGGGACCTATTTTTGGGGTTGCGCAAGACTTTCGATTCAACCATGGTTTTCAACGTTTAACCCTCTTTCCATGAAGTCTCTGACTACCCTAGTATGGGTAAGTGTAAATTTTTGTAGATGTTCTATGCTTGATGCAACTTTACTTTTATTACAGCAATCACCCAAACAGTTAAGTAAAATGCTGATAGAACATAGCAGTGGATCTGTAGAAGACAAACCAGAAACAGGAAAAATGTGATGGTGCGTTACAGCAGTCAACAGGATGCTTCAACCAGCAAAGTCTTCTTGATCAGCCAACCCAGAATGTGTCACAACAATCCTCAAATCAGTCAACACAAGTCAACTCCAGAAAAGTCAACGTTGTCCAGAAAAGTCAACGCATGGCAGCAACATAAAAGTCAACGCATCTCCAACTTCGGTCAATCTTTTGACCTCGGTTCTTGTGCCAAAGTGTACGGCCTGCTAAAATCAAAGTCTCCACAAATTTTGGGCCTCTTTGGACGCGTTGACCAAAGTCAACGCTGGTCAAACTTCCTAGGAAACCCTAGCTGCAGCAAACTGCGTCCTTCTTCTTGGCTGTAGTAGCTTGTCCTTTTTCCCACGTGTGAGCTGAATTCTTCCTCCAAGAAGCTCGCACTAAATCAGAGAAGAAGAAGATGTGATGAGATGAGATGAGTGAAATGCTCTCCAACTTTGACTATATTTATATCCATCATTGAGGTGTGTGACACATCTGCTGGGGGTGCAAAACATTAAGGCCGACCTGCACATATAATTTATTATAAATAATAAATTCAAGATAAATGTTCTGCTCATCGGATTAAGATATATTTTATATGGATTTTACACCTCTCCGAAAGAGGAATCCAACAAAAATATCAGTATCTTAATCTGAGCATCACAACATGGAGTTTGGACCTAGTTGTCCAATTTTAACAGTAAGGCTCCCTAACTTACCCCTCTGGTCGATCAGGCCAGACTTCCGTAAATATATTGGAAATTCGATTTGTCACTTCATTAAATTAGGCAATGAAAGATTTGTTAGTGAGTTCATCTCATTCATTTGTATATGTATTGAACTACATTTAACTAAAGGATTACAAGATAAAATCATTCTCAAGTGGGATGGTAAGCAATACATTCAACCTTTGGATTACGAAAACACTCCTTTTAGGTGTAGAATTTGTCAGCAATGCAGGCATCTTTAGAATGCATGCCCTTCCTCAAAATGATTGTTCAACTCCCAAGAGATGAGAAAAACTAATCGCGAATGGTGTGATCAAAAGGCAGCAACAAACATCAAGAAATCGACATTGTAAAAAAGGGATTGTTCTCAACAACAAAATACAACCCTTTGCACATCAAATTCTCAAAATCTAGTGTAGACCCCTGTGAATCCACCTCATCACCCCCAATATAGGAGAATCTTCTTTCAAAGGATAATGAAATAACATTATCAATAAACATGCTTGTAATTAGTGGGCAAAAGCACTCCCAAGAGTCTAACCATCTAGACTGTGATACAAAAATTATGTGCTTTATGGGGCCTGTAATGATGGAACCTTCTCTAAAAAATGAGGATATGTCCTTATCCTCAGTTGTAACCAATAAATCTATAGATTGAGATGATGTACTTAGGAGAAAGGGGAAAAAGGAAAAATACCCATAAACAATTTTGGTGTGTGACACTAGAGATGTTGGAGTTGTTCTTTGAAGTTTGTGGCTTCTTGATGTAACTTGCTTTCTTTATATATATATATATATATATATATATATATATATATATATAGATAATAAATGACAAGAAATTTTAAAGATTAAAATCAGTTTTTAATTTATATATGTTTCTTTTTATATATTTAACTTTTAACTTTATTGAAATATTACATTTCTATTATATTTTTTTTATAAATATATAAATTTATATAAATATAAATAAGTTAAGTATGCATGGTATAAATAAGTCAAAATTTTGAAGATAAAGATAAACAAATAGAAATAAAAATTATTATTAAAAATAAATTGTGCTCTGTGTAAATTAATAACACAATTTCAACATAAGCTAACATTACCCATATTGGTCTATGTTATGAAGGTAAATCTTCTTTGTAGACAGAGACGATCACTCTAGCGCTAGGGTGGGTCTAGAAACAAAAGGCCACGCTAAAGTGTTGCTTCATAGTTAATGAATGAACAAAAGACAGGGTAGATTGACTTACCTAGAATCCAACGATGTCGTCGTTGCAAAAAGAGTAATGGCCTTTTACTCCTGCCTTGGAAAATCACAATCCATTCGTTGTTGTGCTCAGATACCTGCACATAGGACAAAGAACAAGAACAACATACGACACAATAGTTTCACTCATAATTATTAGCCAGTCAAATAAGCATCATATCACAATAGTGGAACCAAACAGTAGTCATGTATATAAATGAATAGAAGGAAGAGTACAACCGATGCTTTGACGTCGTAGTCTCCTCCAGCAGGATTCAGGTGAACCTTGTCTCAAATGTTAATTAGGGAATTCGGTCGGGATTTTAACATATTTTATAAAGATTAAATCTCTACCATCCATCTAATAATTATTAAATTAAAATTCTAAAAACCATATTTCAAAATAAACATGCATATTAACATATTAACCTAATTACAATATTTATAATTCTCATTCACATTGACCATTCTAAACAATTAACAACTTCACATATGGTATTTATTTATATTTACAAATATTTTTTAATCACATTTTCATACAACTTTTTTTATCTCTTTTCCATCTTTTTATAACCTTTATTTTTCCTACTTGTCAAATTTTATAATTATCAAACTTTTAATTGTGGTAGGTATGTTGATTTTAAAATAAATCCATCTGTTCCTATTCATATTAAAATGAATTCATTTTTAAAATCTTACAACAGACCAAACATATTTACAATATAGTGAATTAACCTGACCCAATCAACAATTTATATTAAACTGAGTAAATATTAATTATTATTTTTAGCAGCTAGTACTGGTTGCGCTAAACATTCTGAATTTAAGGGCACCGCCATATTATTCCCTTGATTTAAAAAAAACACCCCTAACTAATCAAACAAGAAATCCCTTAAAAGGCACCCCTAACTAATCAAACAAGCAATCCCTTCGTCCTCAGGTATTCTACACCGTCATCGAAAATCTGGTCGATGCCAAATTTGAAGGAGAAACCGCTCTCCACCAACTTCTTCGGTGAAACGTATAACTTTGGGACCGGTGGCATATCCTCAAACCTGTTCAACCAATTCCATTAGTAGTTATACGGAAATACTAATATAGAAATGCCATACTCTACAGATGGTCATACTCACTGGGCTGTCACATTGTACTGCGGATAGCGTTTGGATAAGTAGTATGCCAGTTGCGGGACGGTGGTGTTGACGGAGCAACAGATATAGCGGCCCTCTGCAGCAGGGTTGTCCATCAGGAAAATCTGGGCGCTGCATACGTCCTCCACGTGTACCAATGTAATGGTGTCGTATGTCATCTGTAGACCCTTTAAAACTTCTATGCTTTGGCGGTTGCCGGTGAGGAGGGAAAGGGTATTCTCAACTGAGAAGGGGACGTTGGGGGTAATGGCAGCACCCGCCAAGACCACAGCGTTGATGGTCACCACATCCAGCCCTGGATTTTCTTTTTTGTATTGCAGCGCTGCTTGTTCTGCAAGAGTCTTGGAAACCCGATATGCCTGCACGATTAATCGTTAAACATTGTCACACACTTCATTAACCGAAGTACCTTCGAAATCTTGCAACGCTTTAAAGTTCAGTTTTAAAATACACATAAATTAGTTTTTAAAATAATGGAAATTCCATTAAGATTATGATAAAATCTTGTAATTTTCTTAAAACTCTGGGTTATTTTGGTTGCTCAGGAATTCTTCATTATGCTGAATCTATTTCTACCAAAAAAACACTATACCACTGAGAATTTTTTTACTAAATTTCAACCAGAATACTGCCTTCCTGCGAATTTGTAGGGCCTTTAAAATTTATGGTCTGTGATTAGTTTATGTATGTACCCAGGCAGGAGGCTTTTTAGTCTGGAGGAAATCCACGTCTGCCCAATTGGTTTCATCAATCAACTCATTCTGCTGCTTCGATTCTGCTCTTTCCATAAGCGCGGCCGTAGACGATGTGACCACCACGCGCTTGACGGTGTTGGTCTTTGTGCAAGCCCTCAGAACATTCAGCGTTCCCTCAAATGCCGGCTTTATCACATCGTTCTGCACAGCAGAAATTTCATGTTGCCAAATATCAATATCCAGATGCATATATCTGTCGTAAAATTGAAGCGGCGAAGTTACTAACCTCGGGATCTTTAGGGTCGAGGTCAAGAGGACTGGCCACATGAAAAACTCCATCACAGCCATGGATGGCACCGTCGAAACTGCCTTCTTCCAATAGATCCGCTCTGAAGAGCTTCAACTTCTCCCCACCTTCTGGAATTTCCAGGAGGTGTCGCACCTTTGCCAGGTTTTCTGTGGCCACCCAATTGCAGAAATGAGTTAAGCAGAATTTTGCGGGGCCAAATTCCAAAAACAGAAAGAGAACGAGACGAAATTTCCCCAATTTTATATGTATCCAGAAAGAGTGAAAAAACAAATGAGCAGAATTAAATTCAAACCACTGAAAGAGAATGAGGTAGTAATGATTGGGGTCGCGCACGGTAGCATGGACAGTGTAGCCCTTCTCTAGTAGCCGCTTGACCAACGAGGAGGCAATTGTTGGAATTTAATTCCAACTGCAACATAAACAGCTGGACAGAAATCAGATCCGCTGTAGATATTTCAGAAATATCGGATGCCTCAAAGTCGCGCTTGATTTATTGCACTTCACTGTGCATTTAATTTACAGAAGTAATTGCCCCTGCTAAAGCCGACTTGTTTTGTTCCAAAAGGCATCACCGCTTCCTGTGCATTCAATACGCAGATATGCATTAGAAGATATTTTGTATTTTTTATATTATAAGTCAAAAATGTTTTTTTACTTTTAAATATGATGAACAACAGTTCTTTTTATGGTTAGAAGAAGTTAGAAGAGAGTTTGAGAAATTGAAGAAGGCAGAGAAGAAGACAGAGCAGAGAAAACAGCAAGAAAACAGAGTCGCTGTGTTTTTGGAGCAGCATGCATTCTACAGGCTGTTTCAGCAACTGTGTTTGTGTTTCAGCAACAGACTGTGTGTTGTTTCAGCAACTGTCTGCCAGTTGTTGAAACACGAATCTATGTTAAAAAAACAGAGTTTGTAGAAACAGAGTATGGAGTTTTTAGTTATTCCAGAACTGTAGTTCTGAAGAAGTTTGTAATTTTTATTGTCATTTTTATGGTTAATAGAAACAGAGCTTTTCTCCATCTTCTTTGTCTAGATTTCTCTCATTTCTTTGTGTTCAGTTGAGGAACTTTGCTTCCTCTGTTTTGTTCGAAATTATCAGAAATTTCCATCATGGTATCAGAGCTAGTCTAGGCACTCAGTGAGACAAAAACAGAGTTTGTTTTTTCCACTGTAGGAGCTATAAGAAGCTTAACTGAGCAGATTTTCTCCAACAGAGAAAGTTTCTTGCTTGTTTTATTATACAGTCAGTATCTTTTCTTGATTTTTACAGTTAAGATGGCAGATGCTAGAACTGGTTTGACAAATTCCCAACTACCACAGTTTAATGGGAAAAATCATAGTTATTGGTCTATAACTATGAGAGCATTGTTTGCTTCTCAAGGAATATGGGAGCTGGTTGACACTGGTTATGCTGAACCTGCAGATGCAGCAGCATTGGCTTCTTTGACAGTAGCAGAAAGAGACCTGTTGAAGAGTGACAGGAAGAAGGATGCCAAAGCCCTCTTTTTTCTCTTCCAATCAGTACATGAGAGTGTTTTTCCACGGATTGCAGCAGCAACAAAATCCAAGGAGGCATGGGATATTCTCAAAACTGCCTATCAAGGCATGGAGAAGGTGAAGACTACAAAGTTGTAGATGTTGAGGAGAGACTTTGAAACACTCAGCATGAAGGAATCTGATACAATAGATTCTTTCTTCACTCAGGTTATTGGGTTGATAACCTAGATAAGATCTCATGGCGAAATTCTTGAAGAAAGAAGGATTGTTGAGAAGATCTTGAGAAGTTTACCCTCAAGGTTTGAAGATGTTGTGGTAGCAATAGAAGAAACAAAGGATCTCTCACAGTTCACAGTAGATGAACTGAGTGCTTCCCTTATGTCTCATGAACACAGACTAAGTAGAGGAACAAATTCCTCTTTTGAGCAAGCATTCAAGACTCAGATGTCTTTTGGCCAAGGAAAAGGTCGAGGCAGAGCAAATAACAGAGGTCATGGAAGAAGCCAAAACAAAGGCAGAAATAATCCTGCAAGCACAAGCGGAAGGAGCTGAAATTAGAACCAAGATGAAGGTTCAAGCAAACAACAAGCTCATGGACAAAGGTATGACAAATCCCAAGTCCAATGTCATTATTGTAAGAAATATGGGCATTATGCCAATAAATGTAGGAAAAAACAAAATGACATGAATAGTAGGCAGAATGCTAATTTTGCAAATGAAGAAGACAAGAATCCAAAGATTGTGCTGTTAACATGTAACATTGCACAAGACAAACAAGATGATTTTTGGTTCTTAGACTTAGGTTGTAGTAATCACATGACTGGAAATATTGCAATGTTTGCCAATCTGGATGAAAATGTGAAATCTGAGGTAACAACAGGAACCGATAGTAAGATATCTGTCAAGGGTAAGGGCAGAGTTAGTATCCAAGAAAGAAATGGAGAGCAGATGATTGTGCCAGAGGTATACTATGTACCGGGTCTGAAATGTAATCTTTTGAGAATTGGACAGCTCATTAACAAAGGTTACAATGTGTTATTCAAAGATGATATGTGTACAATCAGAGACATACCTCCAAGTAAGAAGATCATTGCACAAGTGCAGATGACCAACAATAGAATGTTTCCTCTCAAACTCAGGGCAGATTTGAAGGAAGGAAGAACTATTGCAGCTGTAACACAAGAAGTCTTTCAAGAACAAGTGAAAGATGAGAATTGGTTGTGGCACTTGAGATTTGGACATCTCAATTTCAGAGGCTTGAATCTGTTGCACAGAAAGGGAATGGTAAAGGGATTGCCATTGATCGAGAAACCAGACAGCCTTTGTGAAGGCTGCATCTTGGGCAAGCAACACAAAGAAAGCTTTCCAGCAGGAAAGAGTATAAGGGCAAAAGCACCCTTGGAAATTGTTCACTCTGATGTGTGTGGACCGATGCAAATACCATCATTTGCCAGAAATAAATATGTTTTAACTTTCATTGATGATTACACCAGAAAGACATGGGTGTATGTGCTGAAACAGAAGAGTGAAGTGTTTGAGAAATTCCGCCACTTCAAAACTCTTGTTGAGAAGCAGTGTGGGCATTATATCAAAGTGCTCAGAACAGATAGAGGTGGAGAGTACATCTCCAAAGACTTTCTACGTTTTTGCAGAGAGAATGGCATACAAAAGCAGTTCACCGTGAGGTACACACCTCAGCAAAACGGTGTTGCAGAAAGGAAGAATAGGACCATTCTGGACATGGTCAGGAGTATGCTGAAGGCAAAACACTTGCCGCATGAGTATTGGGCAGAAGCTGTCACTTGCGCAGTTTACATCTTGAATAGATGCCCAACTAAAGCTGTCATGAACAAAATACCAGAAGAAGCATGGAGTGGTCAAAAGCAAACTATCACTCACATGAGAGTATTCGGCTGTGTAGCATATGCACATGTACCGGATCAGCTAAGGAAGAATCTTGACAATAAGGGGGAGAAGTGTGTTTTTATTGGCTATTGTGATGAGTCAAAAGCATACAAACTCTATAATCCATTGACCAAGAAGTTGATAGAAAGCAAAGATGAGCAGTTCATTGAAGATGAAGCTTGGGATGGAAGCTTAGAGAAGACGGTGAATGTAAGGACAATTGTGTCTCACGAAAAAGAAGAGGAAGGGACAGCAGCAAATAACCCTTCTTTGGTGGCTCCTCCTCCACCACAGCAAGTACAAAAAACCACACCACAAGCTGGAATTCGAACAGCCTTGAGAAGTCAAGGAAGTGCTTCTCCAAGCACACCACAAGGATCAGAAATACCCTCAATTTCGGATGGAACTCCAAGCACACCAAGAAGACCAAGATTCAGAAATCTGAATGAGATTTATGAACAAGGAGAGGTAACTAACAATACCGGTCTGGATTCATTATTCGCTTTATATTGTCATGTTGATGACCCAATTCATTTTGAAGATGCTGTAAATGAAGATAAATGGATTGAAGCAATGAATGAAGAAATTGGTGCAATTGAGAAAAGTAAAACATGGGAGTTAGTGGACCTCCCTGAAGGCAAAGATGCCATTGGAGTTAAGTGGGTCTATAAGACCAAAAGCAATGCTGAAGGCAAGAATGACAGGCATAAAGCAAGACTTGTTGTGAAAGGCTACAAGCAGCAACAAGGCAAAGACTATGATGAAACCTTTGCACCAGTAGCAAGGATGGAAACAGTGAGAACAGTGTTGTCTATTGCGGCACAGCACAAATGGAAGATTTATCAGATGGATGTTAAATCTGCATTCCTGAATGGAGTGTTAAAAGAAGAGGTTTATGTTGAATAACCTCCAGGCTATGAAGTTGAAGGCCAAGAGCATAAAGTCTGTAAACTGAAGAAGGCTCTTTATGGGCTCAAGCAGGCTCCAAGAGCATGGTACAGCAGAATAGATGCTTATCTGATTGAGAATGGGTTTGAGAAGTGTGATGGTGAACCCACACTCTACATAAAGGAGAATAACGGTAAGATTCTTATTGTTGTTTTATATGTAGATGATTTAATTTTTACTAGCAATGATGCTTCTCTCATTGCTGATTTTAAAGAAGTCATGAAAAGTGAATTTGAAATGACTGACTTAGGTTTCTTAAGATATTTTCTTGGAATTGAAGTAGACCAAAGTGAAAATGGTGTTTTCATTTCCCAAGGTAAATATGTAGAAGCAGTGTTGAAGAGATTTAACATGCAGAACAACAAGGCAGCTGTGACTCCAACTGTAATGGGGTTGAAATTAACCAAAGAAGACAGCAGCAAGGATTTTGATCCAAAATTGTACAAGAGCATAGTTGGCAGCCTCATGTACTTGACTGCAACTAGGCCGGACATTATGCACACTGTGAGTTTAATCTCCAGATTCATGGAAAGACCGAAAGAGACTCATTGGCAGGCAGCCAAGAGGATTCTAAGGTATGTGAATGGAACGAAGAGGTTTGGGATACTTTACTCCTCTTCTGAAAGTTTCATGTTGACAGGTTACACTGACAGTGATTGGGCTGGAAGTGTTGATGATAGGAAAAGCACATCGGGATATGTGTTTCATATGGGATCGGGAGCCATCTCATGGGCTTCCAAGAAGCAACCAATCGTGGCTTTATCAACAGTAGAGGCAGAGTACGTGGCAGCAACAGCAGCAGCATGCCAAGCAGTGTGGCTGAGAAGAGTTCTCAGAGATTTGTGTCATGAACAAGAAAAGGGCACAACCATTTACTGTGACAATAGCTCGGCAATAGCATTGTCTAAAAAATTCTGTTTTTCATAAAAGAACAAAGCACATAAACACCAAATTTCACTTCATACATGAATTGGTTAACAATGGTGAGATTGTTTTGCAGCACTGCAGAACAGAGGATCAGCTAGCTGACATCTTAAAAAAACCATTGGCAAAGAAAAGCTTTGATCATTTCAGGAAATGCCTGGGTATGGTGAAAAACCCAGCAGTTGAAATTAAGGGGGAGTGTTGGAATTTAATTCCAACTGCAACATAAACAACTGGACAGAAATCAGATCCGCTGTAGATATTTCAGAAATATCGGATGCCTCAAAGTCGTGCTTGATTTATTGCACTCCACTGTGCATTTAATTTACAGAAGTAATTGCCCCTGCTACAGCCGACTTGTTTTGTTCCAAAAGGCATCACCGCTTCCTGTGCATTCAATACGCAGATATGCATTAGAAGATATTTTGTATTTTTTATATTATAAGTCAAAAATGTTTTTTTACTTATAAATATGATGAACAACAGTTCTTTTTATGGTTAGAAGAAGTTAGAAGAGAGTTTGAGAAATTGAAGAAGGCAGAGAAGAAGACAGAGCAGAGAAAACAGCAAGAAAACAGAGTCACTGTGTTTTTGGAGCAACATGCATTCTATAGGCTGTTTCAGCAATTGTGTCTGTGTTTCAGCAACTGTCTGCCTGTTGCTGAAACGCGTGTTTCAGCAATTGTCTGCCTATTACTGAAACACGAATCTGTGTTAAAAAACAGAGTTTGTAAAAACAGAGTATGGAGTTTTTAGTTATTCCAGAACTGTAGTTCTGAAGAAGTTTGTAATTTTTATTGTCATTTTTATGGTTAATAAAAACAGAGCTTTTCTCCATATCCTCTTTGTCCAAATTTCTCATTTCTTTGTGTTGAGTTGAGGAACTTTGCTTCCTCTATTTTGTTTGAAATTAACAGAAATTTCCATCAGCAATGAAACCTGTCGCTCCCGTCACGCACACAACGGCTGCTGGACGTTCTTCGCCATTGATGGGTGCAGCGACCATTTTGAGGAGATTGTTTGTTCCTCTAATGAAATTATAGCTTCCTCTGAGAGTGCGAGAGAAATATAAGATCGTCTACAAAAAGTGTTTATCGATTTGAAAGAAACCCTACCCCGACCTGACTTTTATGGATCTAGGTTGGACATTTTGTGGTTATGTCCATATTAAGTTAATTATTGGGTTATTGTATCAAGGCAAATATTAAATATAATGTATTAAGTCGATTAGTATTGCCCTCCATTTTTTCACTTACACATTATATTATTTTAATAAATAAAATTAAAAAATAAATTATTACTCTATTATACGGTGTTTATGTTAATTATTATTATATATATATTTTTTATATAATAAATAATATATTATTTCTATTTCATAAATAGATAAAATATAAATAATAAATTAGTCATTAATTTACTGTGTGATATTTAATATTTATTACATTTACATGGTAATCTTTGTAGGGTCAAGCTAAAGATATCTCATATTTATTACTCTTACATGGTAATTATGGTAGGGTTAAGATAAAGTTTTACTAGTGCTATATTCCAATAGAGGTAGGGCCGGAATTTCATGTTCCATATAAGCTTTTTCTCATTTTGAATGAAGCCTTAAATTTGACATGTAGTATTTAAGTTTTTATTATAAATAAAGACTAATCTAATAATGTGTGTAGTATTTATTATTTTGTTAGTTCGTTGCAAATAAATCTAATTTTCTCACCATTTTTAATGCATTAGGTAAAAATGACATTTTATAGACACAAAAAGGAATAGAAAAATATTGTAATAATACCATTATCTAAGTTAATATCATTGACATACACTTATTAAAAAAATAAAAAATTTAAATATAAATAATAGCATTCTCTTAATTAATATCATTTACATACATTAAAATATATATATTTATATATAATAAAATTCTCTAAATTAATATCATTAACATACATTAAATACATATGTATAATGAAATTAAATAGTAAGTTATTATATTTAAGAGATTCTTTTTGTAAATATAACTGCTTCCAATCTTTATTAATAATAATAATAATAATATTAATATTAGAACTTAAACGTGTGAACTTTAATTTGAATCCGAGAATGCGTTGTTTTGTTCTCAGCGCCTTTTTCTCCACCAAGTTCAACCCCACCTCGATTCTTTCGGTTGATATAAGCTATCATCGTTAAATTACAATTTTGATAAATTGTAATTTTAAATTAATTTAATAATTTGATTATATTTAAATATTTAAAATTACAATTTATTGATATTTATATTTATATATTATATAGATTGATTTTTTATTTATTAATTTTTTTTTAATCAAAATTTTATTGCTAAATAAATTATTCAAATATCATGAGAAATTAGTTAGTTATTACTAATTTTTATGAAAATGGTCATAGATGCATAATTTATTTAATCCACTTGAATACCAAAAACTGATATCTAAAATTTTGATTAATCTTTTAATTGTATAATATTTTTTACAAATTTGAAAAAAATAATTGTTTGTATGTTTTAAATATAAAATTGATAATTATTTTAATGGATGTGTTTGTTTTGAATTAAGATTTCTAAAATAAAATAAAAATAAACATTATTTTATTTTGCTTTTTTCTATTGAATATAGAATGGATAATTATTTTAATATACTTATTAAGTTTGAATTAGAATTTTCAGAATTTTAATTTAAATATAAACTTATTATAGAGATTTAATTTTTATAAATGTTTTTATCATTTAATTTTTATAAAATTACTAAAAATGTTTGGGAGTTCCTAAATAAAACATTAGAAAAATTGGACCGACGGGAGGCAGTGGATTCTCCCGATTTATTGTTAAGTTTTAAAAATCTAAAATTCAGTCAACCCGGTTCCAGGTCATACATGGATATGTATTAATCTTTAACAAAAATCAAAATTATATTTATTCTGAATGTCCACTCTTACGTGATCCTATACTCATTTGACGCTAGTATTTAAATAATTATTTGTGTTTATTTATTATTTGTTAGTGGATCATTATTTTATTCACAGTTTACCATTAACGGCGGTCTTACTCGTCATTGAAGCTTTTAGTTTTTTAATTTCTGACTTCACATGGTAAGAAATTGAAGACAATATTAATATATATCATAAAAAATAAATAATTTTATTAAAAATTCCATATTATGAATTTTTTATTATAAATATAACTAATATTTTAATATTAAATTTATTAAATCCCTCTTAAATTGAAATTCCTTCCCTCTCGTCTTCTTATTTAAGTAGTGATCTGTCCGTAATAGAACTACAGGTACCTAAGGCAATTGTCTTTCTTAATTTAATTAATTTTTTTAATTATTAACACACTAATAAAATAACAAATGAAATTCCTTCCCTCACGTCTTCTTATTTATGAAGTGATCTGTCCGTAATAGATGGTAAGAAATTGAAGACAATATTAATATATATCATAAAAAAATAAATAATTTTATTAAAAATTCCATATTATGAATTTTTTATTATAAATATAATTAATATTTTAATGTTAAATTTATTAAACCCTTTTTAAATTGAAATTCCTTCCCTCTCGTCTTCTTATTGTATTTGTCGTTGGCAGGATACTACTCATCAGGTTTTTCTTGATTGTGACATTAATTCACTTTGATTAGACATATGTTTTCAAATATTTTTTTATTTTGCCATGGTTCAATTATAATATCTATTATTGTTTATTTATTTTAATTATTTTAATTTATTTTTCTGGCATTCTATTGGTTGAAAAGTTCAACATGTTATTGCAGATTTCATAAATATTTGTGCAGGAAATTGTATGGGAGAACAGCGGATCCAACCATTCATTTACCTAATCTATATGACAACATGCATTTTTGAAAGTACTCTGTCAGTGCGATTACTTCAAGTACACCGTCATTTTTACTCACTGCTCTCTTACGTACACAATTTAAGTATGGGATGGGACAAAAGAAATAATCCCACGTGTGGCAATAAGTACTCAGTGTTATAATTCCATTTTACACAATTTAAATTTAGAAAAAGTTCCTCATGATGCACACAATCCCGGTGGCGACGATCGGTAATTAAAATTGGCAGTCCAAGATATTAATTGTACAGGCAGTGAAGTCAAAAATTGACACTACACTGTCACTGCATCATCATCATCGCACTAAGCCACAGAAAGGGTTACAGACAGCCAGAGAGGCTTGACCCTCGACTTTTAACCTCCAGTTTCATCCCAGCATACCGACAATGAAAGGGTTTTGATGAGTAAAAAAGCAGAGCAGCTTGCATTTTCGAATTCGGAGTCTTTGAAGTGGTGGCCTCGGTCGAAAGCTTCTAGGCTTCGCTATTTGCAGTTGAAGGATTCGAGCTCGAGGCTTATAGTCCCAGCTTTGGTTTCTCCTCGGGCTTGAAATTTTGCATTTTGGTAATCAAAACTATATTGGACGCGATGACCAATTCTTAACTCCGGCCTATAAAAACATCGGGTCTAGACTTGCAACACAAAACAAACGAGCCATATAAAATCTTCGATTTCGATTTGAAGATCGGACCCAAAAACTAAATTTTAACTCCGCTAGATAACACGGATCGGGCCCATGACATAACAAACAAACGGGCCAATCGTAAAAGTTCCGATTGCCGATTAGGAACGGACGTGATGAATACAATAAACTCCGCTGCAATAAAAGGATCGACTCCTCCAAGGGCAATCAAAACTCGCGGATTTAAATGCATGCATCCAAGATAAGTTCTCTAATACCAGAAATTCAACAGCTTATGGTTCAGCTCCGTCGATTCCAGAAATGGACAAGGGTTCGATATTTGGCTTCCTTTCTATGCAGAGGGTTAAGATGTCAGGACAACCCGAGATTCACTAAGGTCGCGCCCAACCAATGGTGCCAGCTACTCGGCGAAACGGCAGGGACAGTCGTGCCAGTAAAGCCATATGAGATTTGGTGACTCAACGCGAGTTTATATGCTCTGTACGAAATCTCCTTGAGCTTCAAGAAGTTGCAGTTTCCTCATTTCCAGCACATCATGACTGGGACTTTGGCGTTTACTCTTTCCTTCTACATCATGACTGGGACTTTTATGCTCAATAGTCATCCTCAATCCATGCACTTCTGGGTTTGGCTGTTTCCAATTTAAAATCTATAAGCAATTATTACATAATATTGCACATTACATTGAAAGATTTTGACACATTGAAGAGTTGGGAGGAATGAAGCACTTACTGATGACTGCATCAACATATCATTGATATCTTGAACGTTATATATCGATTGCCAAAGATGACGTGCCATTGATCTGGAAGAGGTCTAATGTTCATAGGAATTTGCTAATGCCCAATTATTGAACAGTTCAATATGAAGATTTGATGAGGATGAAATGAGCTACTTTTCTCAATTTATCCACCACCACCATAATTGAATAATTTTTCTTCTTGGAGCAAGGCAAGCCCATTATGAAATCCAGTGTATTAGTATCCCATTTCCGTTCAGGCATGGGTACGGGATGAAGTAGCCTAGCTCGGTGCTAGTGTTCTACTTTGACTTACTGGAATTCCAAACACTCAGTTATATATGCCATAATGTAGCTCCTCATACCTAGCCAAAAATAATTCTTCTTGATTGTGGAGAATAGTTTTTGGTAACCTCGATGAGCAGCATAAGGAATTCGATGAAATTCATCTAGTAAAAAATGCTTAACGAATAGTTGATTTGGAATGTATATTCTACCTTTAAAGGTCAATAAATTATGGTCATTTATATCATAATCAGATTGTTATCCATAATTTTGCATTTGTTTACTTTTATGCCACAAAAATTCATATTCAGGGTCTCTAAAGGCAGCTTCCTCAATATATTAAGAAAAGTCAAATTCCACCTGACTGCAAGAAATTTCATACACATAGTGCATATTTCCACTTAGCGTGTTTGCTACACAATTCTCCTTTCCTTTCAAATGTTTTATCTCAAAATACAACTCGGTTAGAAATGCGGTCCACCTAGATTTATGGGTATTTAAATTGGGTTGTTTATATAAAATGGTTAAACTACTATGATATGTCATCAGTAGAAATATTTTCGCCATCAGATAATGTCACCAAACCTTAAGGGCATGAACAATCACAATTAAATATAAATCATAGGCCGGGTATCTTGGCTCATGCTCCTTCAGCTTGCAGTATTTATAGGTTATGAACCTACCTTCTTGCGTTAAAAATCCTCCAATGCCCTCCTAGAAAGCATATGTACACATGATAAATTATTTATTCAGATCTGCAATTTTTAACATGAGGGTGGTTGTCAACAAATTCTTCAATTTTTAAAAATTATGTTGACATTCTTCTGTCCACTTAAACTCTCTTCCCTTCCTTTGTAGGGAATTTATGGGGTAGTTAATCCTAGAACATCCTTCAATAAAGCAACAGCAATACCCAACCAACCCCATGAAATATCTAATATCTGCAACCGAGGAGAGCTTATCAGAAATAAAACATCAGATGTTATTATTGATAAATTACAAAAAGGAGAGCTTACAACCGAGGCCTTGATGTTGGAGGCATCCTTTGGTGAAAATATGAGTCCTTCACCAAGCTCAAAAGCATTCCTTCTCCCAAACACCTAGGCTTTATCACAATGGTAGCATGCAAAGGGATGAGAGTTCAGACGAGTCTGAGAATGATCAACCAAGCTCTAAACTTGCGGGAATGGGGGATGTGAATTTATAGGAAGGGAGAAGAGGTTGGGAGCCCATGAAGAGAGGAGGAGGGCCCACTTTCTAAGTGATGAACCCCCATGGATGAGATCAAGGCTCTAAAATCAGAGAGATCGACCTTATCACCACAGTTTAATAACCAACTCGCCACCCATGAGCTTAGAGGTCAAAGCTTCTCTTCCATTTGAGGAAGCACTGCCACAAAGGGGATCAACACGGTTTTCCAAGAAATTAGGGCTCTGTCAGCGCTAGCCCAGATCTATGAAAAGGACATCAGTGCGGTCATGGCATCAGAAAGGGCGCTGACCCAGAAAACTAGGAATTTGGCCAAGTTTCTGGAGTAATATTTCAAGGCAGTCTTCTTTGGATCTTCAAGGGGATATGTCAACATATTTCTTGATGGTGGAAACATTTGATATGATCTGTAACAGGGCATTTCAGGATTAGGAATGGGAAAATGAGCATGGGGATAAATTACTGTGTAATAGATTCCCCCTAAAGTATGAAGGTAGATCAAAGAGTGATGGCTGAAATTTTTTATGAACCAAGGCAAATAACGTAGACCACCTCTAGAAAAGCTGCCAAATTAAAATTTTTACAATATATGACATCTCTAGTATGAATATGCCTAACCAGATAATGTTGCACTAGGCAGCAAATAACACATGAACACACGACATGGTCGCAGCCATCCATGTAAAGGGATCATAGAAATGGATTTGCGGTATGGACACAGCCATCCATATAGATAGGGCCATATATACAATCATGAATACTCAATAAATCCTTTCAGGATTTACCAAAAATGAGACGTGAACCTTGGTCTTCGCCGTGATCTCAATCAACCCAATGTACGAATATAGCCATGTGATTAAATGTGCTGATGTAAAGCATGGTAGAAGCCACCTGATTTCTGGTTAGTGATGATAACTGTTAACAGGAATGAGAGAGACCACCAATAATAGTGACAGACTTCAAGGTACAACAACACAATCTAAAAGTGTGAATGAACGTGTTAAATTCAAACACTTGAAGAATCATTCAATCGAAGGCCAATGATGTGAAGCTTTCGTCGAACACGAAGAAATTTCCATTGAGGCATGCAAGCTCCAAGGTACTGAACACAAGTTTCTAAATCAACTTCCCGGATAATGAGCTGAAGTTGAAAGGAAATGATTCATCGAAGGAGGGCCATGATAATTCCCACATCATCGACACGAAACAACAAATATCTTAAGATGATAGGAGTGATTCATAATTGTAACAGAGGAAGTCAGATAAGTAGAGGATGTTTGACAAAAAGGAATTCTCTTGAACATATTGGTGACACAACTTTGGAGTGTGGCAACATTTGACTCAAATAGGATCAAAGGTCATGTTGAAAAAATTTGGTAATCAAATGAGAGGCAAACAGATTTCCCAAACCTTTGGAGGAAAAGTGACGAATGTAGGATGTACACAACCCGACACGAACTGTAGATGAGTGTCATGTTCAGGAGTGACAAGCTCCCCAAAATACACATAGGATGTTCACTTTCAATTTTCCCCTGTTATTGCTAACAAGTACCTCTGTATTTTTATAGCCAACATGAAGAGGATAACATATGTTGAGCGTGTAAGTTCATTCTTCGAATGAATCCATCCTAGTAAGTTTAACAGGCCCTAGGAAGGAGGAACTTGGTCTCGTCATGGTGACAATTTTTTGTCGTTTAATATTTAACGAGTCCAACGAAAGAGAAACTCACTAATTTTTCATGTTTAAGGAGTTTAAAAATAATAAAAAAGGAAACTCCATCATGTCCCTTTTCGTAAGTCGTCTCTCGAATCTGAAAAAGTTAGAAAAAAATATCCGAGACATTAGGGGAATTTTGAGGTAAAAAATGGGCCTCGTCAAGAAAATGTTCAATCAAAAATCACTTTATGAGAACCAATCACATTTTAGGGGATGACATCATCCCCCATGGTTGAGGTAGCATTTCTTGAGTTAAATGTACTTATTTGTCAAATTCTCAATGGTGGATAAAAACTCACGGTTAACCATGGTAGTATTCTAAGTACTTTTAAAATCACAAAATAAAGTACTCATAATAAATTTCATTTCACATTTTTTAAATAAAATATTATTGTTGTCATTTCATATTTTTTGAAAGAAACAATGCATATCCCTATAAGCTCTTCATGTATTTACACATTTTTCAATAAATATTATATTTGTATATTTTCATATATTTATTTTTAAATTATATATTCATTTTATTTTATTCAATATTATAATTTCAAATTAATTATAAGGTAATATTTATACATATACAAATAAATACCTACTCATAAATATAAATTAAATATATTTCAATATTTTTTTTAAATACAATTCAATTCATTTCATTATGATTATATTAATATTATATATTACTATATATAATATTATGAAACATAATCGGCCCCTGGGGCTTGGTCTAATAGCCAGCGGACGTACTGCTAAGACGTTCGTGCTGATAAGCAGGTCACGAGTTCAATCCCCGACCGTGAGGCTCAAAAGGCTTAGTCGATTACCCGGGAGGCGTGCCTGGGGGTATTGCGTCTCCCCTAGAGTATATAGTGGTAGCCGGGGGGATTCGACCCCGTGTCACGCGAGTACGATACCTCCGCAGTTGCCGATTCCTCTAGTTACAAAAAAAATAAAAATATAAATAAAATATGAAACATAATCTAAATATAGTAGAATATATATCATATTCATTTTTATATTATATATTATTTCTTCTTAAGTTATAAATCAAATCAATTCAATATGTAATATAAAATTAATACATAAAATAATATATTGCAATTATTATATTATTTTATTTTATTTTATATAGTATATTAATTACATTTTATTATATAATTTAATTGTATAATTTAAATAATATAAATTTTAATTAATGGTATATTATACAACTAGTAATTTATGAATATATATTTAAATTTTATTTTAAGTTATTTAAGTACAAAGGAAAAATGTATTAGTTGTTCAATGATAATGACCTTTTTTTTAAATATCATTTTTATTGAAAGTCACAATAATACAATTTTTTTATTAATTTTATTTTGGTACAACTTTTCAATTGAATTTAACCAGGGATAATTTTAGGGGCGAATTTTAGCCCAAAGGCGAAATTTAAGGGATTTTAGATTTTAGAGGGGCGAATTTTTTATATAAAACCTATTTTGTATAGTTTTACATAATTAGCCCCAAAATTATTTTAAAAATAATTAATTATTATACTTTAGCCAAAAAAAATAAAAGCGGATAAAAACTGAAAAACTGGATTCGCCTCCGCATTTACTAGTCTGCAGGGGTTTGGATTGTATTCGCCCCCGATTTACTATATTCCAGGGTTTTGCAACGACCTTCGCCCCCAATATCCAGTATCGCTGCAGGTAAAACTTGCCCCAATATCTAGTATGGCACGGTCACGGTTGCTTCTGTGTTGGGTGGGCTGCATATGTCGACATAATGGTGGAGCAGAAACTCTGTGAGACAACGAGTTTTCGATATAATTACTATGACATTTACAGTGCATTGATTTCATCAAAACTGTGTTTGTATCATTTTCTCGGTAGGTATTGCGCTTTCTGCGAAGGCGCTGGACACACACGTTGCTCTTGGGCTTGTTTGTTTCATTTTTCAATGTTTTATTTGGAATATTAATCTCTAGCATGCGATGTATACATAATCTGCCCATGGTTCTGCCATGAATCCTGCCTTTGTGCAATGGGTTCATAGCTTTTATTTGTGCAGAAAGTAAAATCAGCGTCTCTCTGCTTGAAAGTTCTTCCTCTGAACAATGGAGGATTTTCCAATCATGAGGCCGACATTAGGGTTTTTGTAAACCACTATTTGACCTATGATGTTTTCTTTCCTGAAATGTACTCATTGCTTTCAGTTTATTTATTGCCGGTATTTTGCCACTTCTTTTTACATGTATTTAGAATTCTGTTTTTGCAAATGTACTGAATATGTTCGTTATTTGGGTTTTCAATTTTCTTGGGTTTTCTCCCTACTGTACAATGGAGGATTTTCCAATCACGAGGTCTACATCATAATTTTCCACATCTCAATTTGACCTATGGTGTCTTATGCTGTGAGACAGTCATTAGTTTCAGTTGATTTATTGCTGGTATTCTGTTAATATCTTTTTCCATGAATTCAAATATCTTGTTTTTAACTATACTAAGCTTGTTCGTTATCAGGGATTTCCTTTTTTCAAGGGTTTATACTATTGATGATTTAAGGGTACTAAACTCTTTGTTGCTTGTATCAACAGGGCAAAGGTTGATGCCTAATGGATTTAGCAGCAAAACCTCTTGCAGTTTGACTAATTTTTCAGCACTCCAAATTTCCAAATGTTTGCATTTTGAGATTTGGCAAATTTGCAGGCTCTAGGGTTTGCTTTTGTTGAGTCTTGCATTGCACCCAATTGCTCTCAAGCTCAAGCACACTATTTCCACATAAATCTCCAGAAAACCTTCTAGTCAACTTAACCATGTCACTCCCTTGTCACTCCCTTCACTGCCCAGAAGAAATTTCGTTTAGTAGCCCTTTGGAATTCTTCTTACTTTCAGCGCTCTTCAATGTGTGGAGAAGGAATCCAATATTGCAGCTGGCTTTAAGTATCAACCTACTGTCAGTGCTCTTCAATGTGTGTAGAAGGAATCCAATTTTGCAGATTGCTTTAAGTATCAACCTAGCAAAGTCACATGTTGAGCTAAGTTTGGGTTTGCTGCAGGAAGAGAGCCATCTCTTGGGCTGTATTTATCCGGAAGAGAGTCGGGGAGTTTGGGTTTGCTGCTGGAAGAGAGCCATCTCTTATGGCTGTATTTATCCGGAAGAGAGTCGGGGTATTGCCATTGAGGATGAAATCTTCTTCATTTATTACCCAGTCATAGATCTGGAATTTCGTGCATCATTTGTTGAAGTAAATTTCGCGGGAGATTGTAATGTTATTGCTGTGGAAACGAAGAAAGAATGTGCTTTTTTGATGACCAAGTTCCTGTACATTTTATGCATTGTGTTTTTAGTTGAATGATTGTGTAGTGCTTATGTTGAGAAATCTAGGGCATTATATTTCTCTAATATCTTGACATTTACTAGTGAGTGAATATTTGTGTATGCTTATTAGTTTTTCCTTTACTCGTTTATATTATTTTTCATCAAAATAAATGTCAAACCATAAAAATCACAAGGAGGGAACAAGGATATTTACATTAACAATACATGAACAAGGATATTTTACATTAACATGAACAAGGATATTTACATTAACAATACATGAAAATACAAAAATGCCCCAGTCATACATTTAAGTGCAGGAGATTCTTGATTTTTAATACATTTGTCCAAAGACATGCTGATAGCTTGATATATTCAGCCTGATATAGAGGAAAGTTAAACCTTTTGTTTCATTATAGTATATGCAAAGGTTCAACAATGTACTAAACAATGGGTAAAGCATTTAAGTTTAGAGATGAACTGCCTTTTAAAAAATTGGAAGAAGAGTTTGCATACTCGTTGTCTTCATCCAGTCCTTTTGAACTAGAAAAAGCTGCAGCCAAACTGAACAATGGTATAATACACACACATATATATTAGTGTTTTTCTGCAGCCTGAGACAGTCTTGTATCCAAAATTCCCTATTCTTGCCCACCCTATTCTATTCTCTGTCGGCTTCGAAGGAATATTTCCTTGCAAACTGAAACAATGACAAAATACAATAGATATACAAAACAGATTAGAAATGCTCTAAGGTTTTAGTCCCACTTGAGTCCCCATTGTTGCTTTTGTTGAGTGCATTTACATGTCAAATTGTTCCACAGGGTTGATTTCACTTGTAGGATCCTCCACTTTTGGTTTTGGAGTGTTAGATGCACAAATCCTCATCCCTGGCCATGGGAAAGTTGCAAAATGAGGAGTCCTCAACAATTTAGAAGTTGACGGGGTAGGAGATGAAACCATCTCCTATGGGAGGTAGAGGTGACTCGAGATTATACTAATAGAGGTGACTCGAGATTATACTAACTAGGGATTTTAGAGAACCAATCTGAAACTCTAGCTTCAATCTGCATGAAGTTGGTGATCTCCTTCATTTCCTTAAGGTTCTGTACTCAGGGTGTATTTTCCATTGCACATGGACCTTTGCCCTATTTTTGGCTTCTAATGTACTGTCACAATCCTCTTGCTATTGATTGCAGTAAATGGTGAAATTCATCACACATCATTGGGTTTGAAAAACCTCAAGCTCACAACACTTAACCCCTTGTTGAACCTCTCAAAATTCATACAAGTTGCATCATTTATGCCTACAATGATAGTGGCCCATTTTTACTGAAGAGAAAGACAAGTTCCAGACTAGGTTACCCCTCACCTTAGCACTGCAAAGAGTTGCCTTGGGATTTAACAAAATTTCACCACATTATTCTTAGAGCAGAATACCCTTGCTTGCTACTAGTGTTAGAATGTTGTGCAGCTCGAGAATAGGGGTGAAATCAATGGCATTGAGTCCTTACAGAATTGACATAAAAATAAACCCACATACATTTTCCAATTCAACCATTGTATTGAACATAAGCTCACATGTCGATGAGAGAGTAGTATGGACTCTGGAGTAATGGGTGTTGATGGAGACTTAACTCCCCATCTCTTGGAGCTTGCATGAGAGGGCACTTCTTGTTGTATGAACCCTATATATTTTGTAGCATGCCAGTTAGTGGAAACTGTTACTGCACAAGGCAATTTGTTTATAAATTTAACCTGCAGGATACTTTGACTAGAATAATTTCCTTTTGTAGGTCCTTAGCAGTCCCTCAGCTACTCTCTACAGTTGCATCATGGCAATCCATGTGCAAATTGTGCTTCAGGAAGCTACAATAATATCACATTGTTGTATGAGCCCTATATATTTTGCAGCATGCCAGTTAGTGAAAACTATTACTGCACAAGGCAAGCTGTTTAGAAAGTCAACCTGCAGGGTGCTTTCACTAGAATACTTTCCTTTTGTAGGTCCTTAGCAGTCCCTTAGCTGCTCTCTACAGTTGCATCATGGAAATCCATGAGCAAATTGTGCTTCTGGAAGCTACAATAAGATCACATTGTTGTATGAGCCCTGTATATTTTGTAGCATGCCAGTTAGTGAAAACTGTGACTGCACAAGGCAAGCTGTTTAGAAACTTAGTCAACCTGCAGGGTACTTCGACTAGAATGCTTTCCTTTTGTTGGCCCTTAGCAGTCACCTCAGCTGCTCTCTACAGCTGTAGAATACAGAGCTCAATCCCTACCTAATATATCTTGCTGCTCTGCAATACATCACAACATCACATCTGCCAACAAGCATTCACGTACCTTCAATACCGACCTTTGCAGTATCTGCAACACAACATTTGCCATTGCCATTGCCTTGCAACACAAC
Source organism: Pinus albicaulis (assembly GCA_034641835.2). Lineage (NCBI taxonomy): Eukaryota > Viridiplantae > Streptophyta > Pinopsida > Pinales > Pinaceae > Pinus > Pinus albicaulis. The sequence continues at coordinate 1,246,263,877 of CM076578.1, read as the reverse complement.
TTTTTTATGAATCTTTAAAAACAACTCTTCAAGCAACACATATTTTTCATGAATCTTTAACAACAACTCTTCAAGCAAATCAGCTCCACTATCATGTGCACATAATATACCTCTGCAACATACTACCATCAACCAACAGCATAACAATAAATGCGAGCAGAACAAATGCAAGCTACCTCCAACATGCCTCATACTCAGCTCCTTCATCTCCTGATCAACAACACCTACTCAGCACCAACCAAGCACTTCAACAACATACCTTGAACATCCCTTGACTTTGCAACATACATCAGCAACCTCTTACAAGCATGCTACCAACTTCAACTGTGCATACATTAACTGACCCTTTTCCATCACCCTTTGCTGCTCCATTTCCATCAATGACAACCATGCTAACACTTCTCCCTCCAAAGCTCAAGCCTAATGCAAGGCAACCCAAGGAGAAGTGCACACCCAGATCTAACTAGGATTAGCAGGGTAGCGTAGTAATCTCCGTCTCTAGTTTTTCTCCCGAGCATGTCGCCTAGTCACAATGGTAAAATTGAATGAGAATGATGGAAGGAAGGATTGGGAATTACACTAAACTCCCAACTTTAACATGCACGTGCTGCTTTTGACAAGTGGCACTACAAGAAACCCCTTTTTCCAGTTTAAGATAAACACATGCACTTTTGACTTTAATCTCATTTTAATAATGGCTTAGCGCCCTAGGCTTAAAGCCTCTCATCATTTAGCCCTTAGCTCCCCTTTCCAACTTGTGGTGTCCTAGCCCCCCATTTCTCTTGTTTGACTTGGTTTGCAGCAATAGTGTATTATTACTAATGTTAGTAGATAGCAGATAGCTCACTGTCGTAAAATCACAAGGCACTCTAGCCTCAAAACATATCAGCATAGGTCCATTGGCCCCTAAAATACCTAAAAACACATTGGCACACAGACCCAACACATCTTGGCTCAGTAGCCTAAAGTTTAAACATAATATGCCCAATATACATGGGGGTCCTCTTTTGGGTGTTACATTAATCTAGGAAACAGCACATGGAATCATAATAACTGGGAAGAAATCAACATGGAGTAATATATGCTAGCACATATGAGATGAAGTGTCCAGGGAGTATGCACTGTTATACCACTGCATAATGAATTTGAAGCACAAGTGTATGATGGAATGTGAAAGAGGAGCAGGCCTTGATTCGAGAAGCTGGAACATGAACCACATATAAGCAGCAACATTGCACTCAACAAAATGTGTCTCTATGGTAGTTACCCTAAAGGGGAAATGCTCACATTTCTACATTTTGCATTTGACGGAACTTTTACTGTTGTTGAGAAGTAAAGAGTCACCCCTTATTTTTATCAAAATAGAAGGCATGTTTTTGTACCATCTTGTAAACATCTGTCCAGTTTCCATTACAAATTTGAAATGTATGTTGTTTCATAAGAATGAGTTTGACACTTCTATATTTTGTTATATGTTTAAGAAGTTTTATTTACTGCAGATCAGAATGCAATTGTCGAGGCTTCTTAGATGTAGGTTTTCCTACGTATATGATGTATCTTGGAAATTTGACTTTCATTCAAATTTGACTTGATGTGTATTAAATAACGTTGACATATGGTGGTACCATGGTGTTATGTGGCACAGTGCTTATGAAAATGCTTCTTTGCCCAATATCTTGTGTTTTTCATTTTAGATTTAAAATGTGGCACATATGTTGGATATGTTTTTGATAACATGGACATATGGTGGTACCATATTGTGGTGTGGCACATAGATATTGGTACCATTTTATTCAGAAGGGGAAAGATAATGGCATGCATATAGGGTCCAGGATTCTGCGGTAGAGTAAATTTGTCTTTGCTTAAAATTGAACTCATTTAACCAATGCATTTTGAAGGAGGGTGATGAACATGTTGTAGTTGCAAGAGGGAAGTCTGCTTCATTTTACTCTTTTTTCAGATAGGAGATGCATCACACTTTAAACTTAACCTTGATTTGCAATCAAATGATATTTTTTATATTCCTTATCAGGTATGGGTCTATGGATTGTACCTTTCAGAAATTCTATTGTCAATATCTATGCATTCCTAGTAGTCCAAGAGATCATTTTTAAGTTTTGTTAGGTTAGTTCTTGTTGTAAATGCGTTTAAGGACTAATACAGTGGAAGCACAAGAGTTTTATGTGAAAGGCATACTGTCCAGCTCAAATCTGTACTTAAAGTCATTTATTTCATTCTTTTGTTTTCAGACTGGAGATACATCGTTTTTAAATGTGGCCTTGACATGAAATCAAAACAATATTTTTCCTATATTCCTTACAACAAAAATATCTGTAGATTCATCCTTGTGGAAATTGCATTGTTAATGTCTATGCATTGCATGTACTTTTAAGAGATTGTTTTTTAAGTTTTCAGGGGTTAATTCTTCTACAGGGGATTGCAGTCACCTCAGCTGTTTCTCTGGTGTATTCCTTCATTTTATGTTTGTGATCAATCTTATCCATTTTTCCATATGACCCAAGTCTTAAGTTTTCATAATGAGTGGACATCAATGGGCTTTGGACTTGTGTTTTTAGTTGATATTCATGCAATTTTGATAAAATAGTAGCCCCAAATCCAATGATGGTTGAAACCATCATTTTGTTTTCCTGAATCACAAACAGAAATTTTGCAAGAATACAAATGAAAAAGATTATTCTTATTCTATGTAGTTGGCATTGCCCATTCTCTTTACTAAAAAAATATTTCCATCTATAATGTGTGTTGCTTTCATTGGGAGGCTTCATGATTTTAGTTGCTAGATATTTACATCTTGGTTTTGGCAGTTTTCTAGTGTGATGCCTTGGAGTATGAGGCTTCTGCTTATTTTCCCTGCTACAGTGACGCTGAGTGCCTTTTATTGATCTACCCTTAATGATACTATAGATAACATATCATTGTATGATTTGATTGGTTGTGATTTGGATCCCCAAGACCCTTTTTCAATGACTCATGTTCGACAATACTATTCTATGATCAGTCACTAAATATTGCAAGAGTAACTACTAAAAAGATTTCCCTAAGATATAAAGGACATATTGCTACTATTGAGTAAGGGATGTTTTAGCTGAGTGGGATGAAACAATTTGAACTATGGTCATAATATTTTCACTAATTTGTTGTATGCAGAACCATCTGCACCATAAAATCTAAATGTTGTTTTTGATCTACTGATTTGATCGGATACTCCTTTAAAAAACTATGACTTATGACATTTACTTATAGATGGGTTTCAATGTTCGAGTTCATATGTATATGGTTGGAATTTCTCTCATCAGGATTGGTATTGGGAAGAGAAGGGTTTTTAATGCATTATATATGTCGATACACAGTTGAGTATAGGGGTATCATAGTAAAATGTGTTTGGATGTTTTTGTTAACAATCTATATTGAGTATGTCAAGCAGTGAGCTTGTTTTAACAGAGGACCATGAGTCAATAAAAGGACTGAATTGTGCATATACAAGGATATTTATGCTACTTGAAACTACCATAGACTCTATTGCTACATGTTTTTTTTCAGAAATTATATAAGAGTAAAGGTTTTGGGGCTTCTTTTCTAACTTGTGCTTCATGGTGAAATTATTTTTGATAATATATGTTGCAAGGTTCTAAATTACTTGATCCCATATGAAAACCATTAAACCTTTTGGATTGAAATCTGACAAGAGAATTGAGATCTGAATACTGAGAAATATTTTTGTTTTTCTCTGCTTGGGAAATCAAGAGTAACCACATAAGTTTTAATGGATCCCCCAGGGAAATTGTCACAGATCTTGAGTTGGGTTCCCATATTTGACAGAAAAAACATAGGACCATACTTAGTATGATGATTGGTGGTTTTCAGCATTTGGCTGTATACATTTGGCCCAAAGATGAAATTGGTCCATAGGTTTTTCAGAAGCAGGAGATGGATCTATCATTTAACTCAAAAAATGTTAATTTTGAGTCTAGTATAGCTACATTGTTGAGCTATAAAGTCCTTAGATTTTGCAGTTGGGTAATCATGAAGAGCAACAATTCATGTCAATGGATCAGCAGTTCTTCAGGAAGAGCTGGAAGGATATTAGAGGATATGGTGGCATGCATGATTTGGGTTATCTTGCTACTTGATTGGATTCTGGACCTTCTTCACCACCTGTGTCATAACAAGTCAATGGATATTTGAGGAAAGATATTTTATTTCCTTTCACTTTGTGGCATGATTTAGACATCTTCACCTTTTAGAATATAGTAAAATATTTTTCTTATTATAGATTTTTCTTGGAAAAGAATTATTGAGAGTTAGGTGCAAATGCACAATGTTGTGTAGAATTAGTGTGATAAATATGGGATAGTGCAAAGCATAGTTTTGAAGATTAGTCTAAGTTGACTTGTACCTAATCAACTCAGTCAAGTTGATTGTTGGTTGAACGGCTAATTGTTGGTTCAATGGACAGAAGGTCTTGCAGGCACAAATACCAAAGGGAAAAATGGAGCCCATCATGGGGTACTCTTTGTAATTCTCCACCATTGCTACCTTTCCTCAAACTCCTCTCCAACCTCAATATCAGTGCTAGTAATAGCTTGACAAACAACACTACGCTTAGCAGAACTAGAAGAACGTGTTTTCCAAACTACACGAGAACTACTTCCCTCACGAGTCACCATGTGCCATGCTTGGTCTCGGTGGTTCTCTTCCTTCTACTCCTGGTTCAATTACCATATCTTCATTGGAACCAACACTCCGAACTCCACTAGACAACGATTCACCATTTTGTAGTAGTGATTGGCCATTTGTACTGGTGATTCGCCATGATTTTACTGGATAATATAATCTCGTGAGAGATTCGCCAAAAAATTATATATACATATTATATTATTAATAAAATCGCCTTCCATTTTTCTTATGTATCATGGGGATTCGCCTATTTTATATATATATAAATTTAGGGGGGTTCTTAAAATTATCCCTGAATTTAACCATGGTTACATGGATTGTGATGCAAAAAGTGAATTGTAAATTCATAAATATTATTTTATTGGTTTTGTTATTATTTAATTATTTCTTTTAGAGAATTTTGAGGTCTAAAATGGGCCTCCTAAGGAAAATGTACAATCAAAATTCACTTTATGAGAACCAATCACATTTTAGGGGATGACATCATCCCTAATGGTTGAGGTGGCATTTCTTGAGTTAAAGGTACTTACTTGTCACATTCTCAATGGTGAATAAAAACTCATGGTTAACCATGGTAGTGCTCTAAGTACTTTTAAAATCAAAGTAAAGTACTCATAATAAATTCCATTTCACATTTTTTGAATAAAAATATATTATTGTCGTTTCATATTTCTTGAAAGAAACAATGCATATCCCTATACATTTATTATATTATATTATATTATTATTATATAGTATATTAATTACATGTTATTATACAATTTAAATAATATAAATTTTAATTAACAACATATAATATAATTAATAATTTATAAATTTATATTTATATATTATTTTTAGTTATTTAAGTACAAAGGACAAATGCATTAGTTGTTCAATGATAATGATTTTTTCTTGAAAAATTCATTCTTATTTATAGTCACGTCAATACAATTTTTTTATTAATTTTATTTTGGTACAAATTTTGAATTTAATTTAACTATGGTTACATGGATTGTGGTGCAAAATGTAAATTGAAAATTCATAAATATTATTTTATTGGTTTCGCTATTAGTTTATTATTTCCTTAGGAGGCCCATTTTAGACCTCAAAATTCCCCTAATGCATTAGGGTATTTTGAGACCTCAAAATACCCTAATGCATTAGGGGAATTTTGAAGTCTAAAATGGGCCTCCTAAGGAAATAATAAACTAATAGTGAAACCAATAAAACTATATTTATGAATTTTCAATTTACATTTTGCACCACAATCCATGTAACCATAGTTAAATTAAATTCAAAATTTGTACCGAAATAAAATTAATAAAAAAATTGTATTGACGTGACTATAAATAAGAATGAACTTTTCAAGAAAAAATCATTATCACTGAACAACTAATGCATTTGTCCTCCTCAAAATACCCTAATGCATTAGGAGAATTTTGAGGTCTAAAATGGGCCTCCTAAGGAAAATGTACAATCAAAATTCACTTTATGAGAACCAATCACATTTTAGGGGATGACGCCATCCCTAATGGTTGAAGTGGCATTACTTGAGTTAAAGGTACTTACTTGTCACATTGTCAATGGCGGATAAAAACTCATCGTTAACAATGGTAGTGCTTTAAGTACTTTTAAAGTCAAAGTAAAGTACTCATAATAAATGTCATTTCACACTTTTGAATAAAAATATATTATTGTCATTTCATATTTCTTGAAAGAAACAATGCATATCCCTATATATTTATTATATTATATTATATAGTATATTTATTATATGTTCTTATACAATTTAAATAATATAAATTTTAATTAATAGCATATAATATAATTAATAATTTATATTTATAGTTTATTTTAAGTTATTTAAGTACAAAGGACAAATGCATCAGTTGTTCAATGATAATGATTTTTTCTTGAAAAACTCATTCTTATTTATAGTCACATCAATACAATTTTTTTACTAAATTTATTTTGGTACAACTTTTGAATTGAAATTAACTATGGTTACATGGATTGTGGTGCAAAAAGTGAATTGCAAATTCATAAATATTATTTTATTGGTTTAGCTATTATTTTATTATTTCCTTAGGAGGCTCATTTTAGACCTCAGAATTTCCCTAATATGATGGGTAAGGAAACAATTATTCATACTAATCATCAACCATTACAATACTTGCAATCACAAACAAAGTTGCAGCAATCAAGGCACTTTCAATGGATGGGCTTTCTTCAACAATTCCACTTGGTTATAAGGTATAAGAAAGGTATTTACAATAAAGTTGATGGCATGGTTTCTAGGCCTATTGGTAGTGTTACTAATATTATTAAGAATTATTATGTTTTTCATGAGAGTTATGTTGAACAATATTCTTTAGATAGATATTTTCAGGATGCATATGCAACTTTAAGTCAAGGGAACCAAGTAGAGGAATCTAATTATCACATGCTTGATAACTTGTTGTACCATCTTGGTAAGATTTGTATTCCATGGGGAGAAAGATTCAACATTATGAGAGAGGCACATATTTCTCTTATTTTTGGTTATTTCATTGTAAGTAATACGGTGGCACATCTACAGAGGTATTGTTATTGGCCATGTATGCTTGAAATTGTGTCATGTTTTATGAGAGGTTGTTTATTATGTGATGCCAGTAAGCCTAGCAATAGAAAGTTAGGATTGTACACACCACTTCCAGTACCTTCTTGTCCATGGGAGAGTGTTTCTATGGACTTTGTTGGAGATCTTCCTATGTCAAAAAGGAATCATGATTGTATTTTTGTAGTTGTGGATAGGTTCAACAAAATGTGTATTTTGATTCCATGTAAAAAGAAAATTACAGGTAAACAAGCTGTTCAGTTATTCTTTTAGAATGTATGGGTCAATTTTTTATTTCCAGCATCCAATGTTAGTGATCGCGATTCTCGATTTGTTGGGAACTTTTGGTCAATATTGCGAGGATTCATGGACACAAAATTGAAAAAGAGTATAACATTTCATCCACAGAAATATCGCTAAATAGAGGTGGTGAAGAATATGGTGATACATCTTCTTCATGGTTATTGCAACAAGAATCCTAAGTTGTGGGATGAAAACCTACAATATATTCAGCATGCTTACAACTGGGCCAAGCACTCTTCAACTCAAACATTTCCATTTGAGGCATGTTTGAGATACTTTCCAAAATCTCCTTTGGACTTAAATTTTGGAAAGGATGTTGCTATTGATGGTCATAGTCACATAGACAAAGCTAAAAGGTTAATTGAACAAATCCAATTGGTACATCAAGAAGTTCAAGAAAAACTGGAAAAGAGCCAAGTCAAGTACAAAATAAGGCACGATAAGCATCATGTAGATCACAATTTACAATTCGGTGATGAATTTTGGCTTTAAATTAGCAAAGAAAGCCTTCAAGAAGGTAAAAAATTGAAACCAATTCGATATGGTCTATTCAGAATTTTAGAAAAGATTGGTGATAATGCCTTCAGGTTGGATTTTCCTTCATATATGAAAATTTATGTTGTTTTTAATGTTGAGAACTTAAGATTGTATGAGCTGCCTTTGATTTAAGATCAAGGAGAAAATGCTCATATTCCTTCCATTGAGGATTTTTCTCTCGAATACCTTGATGAACTACAACAAGACACATCCTTGATAGAAGAACAAGGTCTTCAAAATGAGGGAATATGGAGTACCTCTGTGTGGGGCTCAAAGGAAAAAATCCAAGTAAGGCCAAATGGATCGAGATTGGAAAGGTGAGGGAACTATACGCTTATCTACTTAACAACTGAAAGTGATACTTTGGGGTCCAAAATATTCCAATGGGGAGGAGTGATCGAGTGCTCAGATTGGAAAGTTGTCAGAATGGTGTTTAATCTAAATGACGCGTATATATCATTGTTTTGAATATGACACAACTTGTTTCATAAAAACCGACATCAGATGTTCCCGGAAACACGTTCTATTCATTTCCCAAATGGCCTAAAAATCAGCAAAATTGTGCAGACTTCCCAGTGAGTAGTATGTATAGTTGATTGGGCATGGTTGAATAGCCAAGATTTACTAGATTTGTTGGTACAATCATGCCTCGCCACTTGTCTTATTTTCATTAGTGCTAGTTGGCGTGTTTTTATTGGATGGTTGGTGGCCAACCACAACCTTCCACGTGGCTCAACCAAAGGGCACCATGTGGTAGCCCGAGCGCCACCAAAATTGGTTAAGGTCCAAGTTTGCACCTCCATAGGTTTGATACCAACACCTCGCATAAAACAATACCATGACTTAGCAGTCTAGCCACGATGCTTGTTGTTAAACTATGGTCGTAAATCTCTATTTAAATTTTATGTGGCAGAGGCTTGGCGCTAAGCGGCCAAGGCTTAGATTACGACGCCATACAACCATTGCCGGATACCGAAGGTGCAGAGGATAAACCCAGAGGATAAACCGCCCACCCAAACCGTCACCATAACCATCATGTGACACCATCCACCTAACCTCCGACGGTTACCATGACAGCCAGATAGTCGCCCGATTTTTTTTATTAAAAAAATAAATTCGGCACCATAACCATTATGGATAAAAATGCGGATTTATTGCTTTATTGGGAAAGTTAAGTGTTCGATAATTTTTCCCGAAATTGCATAAAATTATTGCTTAGTTAGCTGAAATAAGGGAAAAATTGTAGGATGGGTCCGAATTTTGGGGAATTTGTGGTGCAGTTAGCAGCAAAACTAGGGAGGCTCATAACTTCTTCAGTTTTTGACCAATTTTGGAGCAGAAAGAGGCTAGACAGGAATTTTCGGGTCTTTTGAAGCTGATGGAGCATGTTTTGAAGCCATTTGAGCACTATAAATGTATCTAATCACCATTTTGAGCATAATGAAAGAGGGCTAAGCCATTGGAAGCTGGACCAAGGAGATGTATCCCAGGAGGGGTGAAATCCTTCATCATTTTCTATGTTGTGGTTATTTTTATGGTGTATTTGTTTGTTGTTTCTGCATATTTCATCGTTTATTTTCATGCTTTATGTGTTTAAAAATTAACATAAAATCTCACAAAAACTCAGTTTTTAACACTTTTAATTTATAAAACCTCAAACACATTTTCATTAAGATCTCATACATATCATGCTCCTTTAGGATTACTTGCTACTTCTCCTTTTCTTTTGCCGGTATTTTTCCATCAATGACAATAATTCCATCAAGTTGAAATTGTGTGGGAAAGTGAGGTTGTTGATGGATGGTTTGTAAGTATTATGGGGTTTGTGCTGTAAATTTTCTTGTTACCATTATCTCTACTCTTTGATGTTGTCTTATTGGTTCAGCGTTGCATGGGCCCTTACAACCAAGACATTAAGTTAGTTGTAGGTGTCTATTTACTAAGCATTCACTTATTTTCTTTTGAATAGTAGTTAGGTGGTTATGTGTGGTTATTATTATTTCCTTGTGTTTTTTTCATAAGTTGATAAAGGTTCATATATTTTCCCTATTGATTTTTATTTTTATATTTTTTCTTGTTTATCTTCCCTTTGTTATTTATTATGTGGCTCCTAGTTTCGTCGGTGTAATTTCATCAAATAATCTAATAAAATTAAGGGCTTTGTTGGAATCATAATTTTTGTTACACCAAAATCCATGGGTGTTAATAAACAAACACATCACTAGAGTCAATGGATCCTTGAGAGGTGATTAAGCACATGCCAGGAAAAACACGGGGAGTCTTGACAAGTCCGACAATCTCCCCCGCAGCACAACCTGAGGATGTTTCTAACTCGATGCCTTTGGCTATGATACCACTTTTTGGAATCATGATTTTCATTAAAAAAAAATAGAGAAGAGACACATCACCATAGTTAACGTATCCTCGAGAGATAGTTAAGAACATGTCACAAAACACATAAGCAGTGCTTCCAAGTCTAACAGGATTAATGATTAGGGATTAGTATTATGACTAATTAAGGGCTTAAAAATTACGGGTTAGAAAATTTATGTGTTAGGAGTTTAAAATTTGATAGGTTGTAGGATTTAAGGGGTTTAGGGTTTTAGGAATGAGGGGTTAAGAATAAAGGGTTAGGAATTAGGGGGTTTAGGGGTTAGGGGGTTGAGAGCCAGGGTGTTGAGGTCTAGGGGGTTTAGGGGTTAGTTTTTAATGGATTAGAGGTTAAGGGATTCAAGGGCTAAGGGTTAAGAACTAAGGGCTTATGGATCAATGGATTTAAGGGTTAACATGTGAAGGTATTAAGGGCTATGGAATTTAAGTGTCAACGACTTAAGGGGTTAGGGGTTAGGGATAAAGGTGTTTAAGGTTTAGGGGATAAGGGTTATGGGTCATGGTTTAAGAGGATAAGGGGTTAAATATTATGGGGTTGATGGATTCTAGGTTAGGGGTTAGGTGTTAAGCGCATAATGGCTTAAGTTTTAGGGGATCAAGGGGTTAATGGGCTATGAGATATGAGTGTAGGGGTTAGGGGATTATGGATTAGGGATTAAGGGGATAGGAAATTTAGTGGTTATCGGTTAAGGGCTTATGTTTTTTGTAATGAGACCCCTAATCCCCTTATCACAACTATTATAGGTTCTCCTATTACATTTTCTCATTTACTTCCCTCTAGGCCTCCTAGCCCCTATGCAATTAGGTCTTAATACCCCTTATCATTGTTTAATGATATGATTGTAGATCTAAGTAAACAATGCTTGGACCTCCCACTTATGCCCATCCATGCTACCATTATGTCCCCTTTCCCCTCCAATACACCAAATGATGCCCCTCCCCCAAAAAGCATGAGAATTGAACATTCTGAGGTAGTAATTTAACAAATACCTCTAAAAATTCAATTCTCATGAATTTGGGGTTGGGGTATTGTCTAAAACTGCCTCAAAAAGTTACATTGTTGTTAATTTAAAGGGGTTTGTCTCATGAATTTGGGGGCGGGGAGGCGGGGTGGGGGTTCTTGTCCAAAATCACCTCCAGAAATTACATTGTCATGATTGTTAAGGGGGGTTTTCTAAAAACCCCCCTTAAAAGTCATAAGGATTGAAATTTTGGGGGAAGTTTTGAACTACCATGACCCATGTCGAGAGAGAGAGAGAGAGAGAGAGAGAGAGAGAGAGAGAGAGCGAGAGAATTATTGAACATTTGTAGGTAGTTATTTAAAAACCACATCAAAAAATTGAATTCTCATGAACTATTTTTTGGGGGTGTGGGGGGGTTTAATTATCCAAAACCGCCTCCAAAAGTTACATTTTCATTACTTTTAAGGGTTTTTTTCAAACAAAACCCCTTAAAAGTCATGAAAATCCAACTTTTGGTGGCAATTTTAGACCCTCGCCCCCCACCCCCTCCCCCAAAAGTCATGATAATTAAATTTTTAAAGGTGGTTGTTAAATGACTTCCTCCAAATATTTAATTTTAATGACTATTGGGGGTAGGGGTTTCAAAACCCACCTCCAAAAGTTGAATTCTCATAAGTATTGGTGGGCTTGTCAAAAAATTACCATGAAAAATATATTTAGCGCCATTGATTTAAATCCCCCCTCCACCCCAAAAAAAGAAGTCATGAGAAACACTTTTAGAGGCAGTTGTTAGAACCATGGCTCCAAAGTTTAATTTTCATGGATTTTATTTTTATGGGAGGGGGGGGGGTTCAAAAACGCACCATGAAAAATATATATCGGGTATTCATTTAAAACCCCCTCCAAATTTCGTGAGAAAACATTTTTGGAGTTTGTTTTTAGAAATCCCCCCTCACCCAGAGATCAAATTTCCATAACTTTCCTACGGGGTGTTAAAACATTTCCCATAAATCCCTAAAATAAATTTTAGAGGTAGTTTTGGAAATACCGTTGCAAGCCAAGCCACCCCTAAAGGCATTTTTTGTAGTAGTGTAAGTATCATGATTTTGATGAGTGCTTTAGGAACCAAACATTACTGTCTGCACCAAAAATATTTGAAATCATTTAATATCTAAGTGTAAGTTTAATGACATTATGCCCTCCATCCACACATGCCTTCCTTTCAAAGATAAAAAATCATTGGTTATGTGTACATAATTTATCAAAGAACAATTACAAATATTTTCTGGAACACATCAATAGATAATTAAGGAGAGAACATGTTAGAACAACAAAGGGAATGATTTATTGGATTGAGGTAGAAAAATATTCTCATTATCGATGTGAGCAACCTCAAAAATAAAAAAATGTCAAACATCAAAAATCATGGGTTATGAACTTGGTATTCAATTTTGGTTCTAGTTCTTTAATGTCAATTTCTTTCTATTCTTTTGTTATAAGTACTTTGTTCCAATTTTGAGTTAATTGACCAATTTTGTGAATAATTTTGAGATCATGTTTTTCATATGATCTTGTATAGGTCTGAATTTTGTTTCATTTTCCAAAAACATTAATTCAACATAATTTTTAAGAATATTCTATTGACTTTTGTATTATATCTAATTTTTTTTAATGATCAACATGGAAATGACAGTTCAATGATAATTTTGGATCTCAAATATGTGTTCCATCTGTAGTATTTATTTTAATAATGGTTATAATGATTGTCATTTGAATCTAGATACAACTCTTGTTACTGTAGTTGTTTTGGTTACTATCTAAGATTTTTCAAGTAGGAAAACATATAACAAATATCTACAAACATTACGAAATAAGGGAAACTGTGATGGTTAACTTTACACTTAGCTTTTATGAAAATAATCAAAATTACTGAATTTTTGTAATTAAATCATTAATGTCAATTTAAAGTGAATTTACTATTTTTGGATCTATTTTTGTGTTGCATATGTAAGACCAAATTTCTCTATGATTATACATTATTTGGAAGGGTTCAAATGATAATTACTCCTTTACGTATAAATACGCTCTTATTGTGCACATTTTTTACTTTCACATATACTTTAGCTTGCCATGTGCCTTACTTCTACATAGTCTTTGTATCGACACATTATTGTGCAACACAACTCTTTCCCTTTGGTACACATCCTCACTTCTGCATGTTCACAAACATTCTCATTACTACACACTTATTCAATGCACCTACATCTCATAGAAAACTCACTCCACATACCCATAACTTGGCATGATATTATTCTTTGATTTTTCCTTTCTCGCTTGAATTTCTACACAATTCCCTTAACTACTTTTACGCTATCCTTTTTTATTACAAAGATTTTCCACTATGATATTTATCATTGTTTGATGAGTTTTTCAATCAAATAAATTATTTCTAGTATTTAATTCTTTCATTCATATGTTGTGTTTATTTTTATATTTTCTTAGGTGCATGAGGGCTCTAAGAAAATTCCCAACCAACTCTTTCTATTATTTTGTATTTTCTTGTGCAATCATTTATTTTTTGCATTGTGTTTTCCTTCTATCAAATTTTCAAATCATATGAAAATGTAACATAGTTTTCTTTCCTCATATCGAGCTTGAAAACCAAATATAGATGTACGTTCCATGTGTACTATATATTTTAATGATGATTATCATCATCGGAATTTAAATTTGGATTGTGTGAGAACCTGGACACGAGCTAAGGCCTGAAACAAGATATTTTTCTGCCAAGTAATTTTCATTATTAGGTTGGATGGATTTAAAGAGAGAAGAGAAACTTTCAGGGGTTCCATCAATATAAGTAAAACCCATAGTTTCTACCTTTTCTCCAAAGTTTCCTAAACAATAATCAAAATCTTAGTTTCTCAAACAATTACAATAATATTTTCACTTTGGAGGGCGGAGGAGGCTATTTACGAAATTGGCTAATTAATGAAGGACAAAAAAAGATAAAATTAGCTCTATAAAGCAATTACTCGAGCTCCAAAAAAACTTGTGGGAGGTGTGTAAAATGCAGACGTGTGGATGTCTCTTCCACATGTTCCTCTTTCTGCATCCATTCTCCCCTTTTCACATTCGGTTTTCACATTTTAATCTTCCACAACACTTCTTCGGAACTTGATTATAAATTAACTATTTCCATGTTCACTCTTGTTTCTACATAGAAATGGAACTTACTTTCCTACCTTTTCACATGGAATATGTTTTTCTTGTATATGCACTTTATCTCTACACATATCTTAGTTTGATAGTATTTAATTGATACATGTCTTACCTTTTCACATGCCATATTACACACATCCCTTACTTTAGAAATGACTATAATAATATTTCACTTTGTGGGGTAGAAGATTCTATTTAGGAAGTATGGTCAATAATTAGAGATATTTATAAAATATTTAGTTGAATTCCAAAAAATATTTTTGGAGATATGAAAGGTGTATACATCTCTTCTGCATGTTCCTCCCTCCTCACATATCATAACTTCCACACATGCATACACATTCTCCCCTCTGCACACTTCTTTTTCACATCTCCATCCCACACAACACTCCTTTTAAACATTATTATAAATTAATTACTTCCTTTAGGTCCCACTTTCTGCGAAGTGGCACAACTTCCCTTTTTACCTTCACACATGAAACATGTGTTGTTTTCATATGATTTTATCTCTGCACATATGTTGGTTTCAAAATATTTAACTCGTACATGTCTTACCTCCACACATGCCTTATTACTCACATCCCTTACTTTCACCATTGTTAATGTTAATAAGCCTTTGTCGAGTGGAGACTCTTGTAACATAGCCCTATAGACATTACCAAATGAAAAAGAATATCATTTCTCACTTTTTATATATATAAATAGCACTATAAATCTAAATACCACCTTCCGCACATGCTTTAGTCTTATACATAGTTCATTTCTACATAGAATATTTCCTCACACATGCCTTGCTTCCACACAGTCTTCAACTCTGAATATTATTTTTTCCCACAACACTCCTCCTTCCACATACATTCCCACTTCCACACATTCGTAGGCATTTATGCCTACACACACTTGTGTCATAGACCTCTACCTTTCACACCACTTATTTTAGATACATACTACTCCGGATGATTGCTTTCTTGCATTTGTCCTTTTTCGCATGCTTTGGTAATCCACCCTTTTCATTGATATGCTATGTTTATTTTTCCACGTTTAAAAATGCATGGATTCCATAAAAACGTTTCATAGATAGGTTTTTAAACCCTATAATTGGTATAAAAAAAAATTAGAAATCACTTTACCTTTGTACATAGTTTCTTTATAGATATATTTTTCCTTTGTAGATGCCTTGGTCCTCCTGCCACATAAATAATATGTTCTTCCAATTACACAATTAGTGTAAATTTAGACCAAATCTATTTCTTTGAGTGCTATTTTTGTGTTGTATGCTTGAATTTCATAATATGCATTAATTATTTCCAATATATAAAATGTTATGAGTTCTTAATCCCCAAAGGTACCATAAAATGAGAAATGTTTCTTGATTTTTATACTACACAACAGAAGGTTACTTTCGAACAAAAATTCCTTTTCCAATGTTTCATGCTACATGTTAAATATTTATCCAGTGTAATATATCACATTGTTTGAGGAAAATTAGAGAAATTATGATATTTTTACTTCAATATTCGAGCGAACGAATTAATGAAAGCCTCATTCTAGCATTCACTAGATATTCTAAACTTGTAAACTATACTAGTTACTATTAATATACTACAGTAAAGCCTCGAAAATATTACATCAAGCATCCACTACTATAATGGTTTAAAATGGAGTTGTAGTTTGATGACAACCAATGTCACGAAGCTCTTTTATTAGATGGACCACAACATATTGTAGATTGTGTGGGAGAAAGGTTTTGTAGGGGAATGCATGTACAAATAAAGAAACATAAACTTTCTTTGGCACACATGAGAAATTGTGGTGTTGCATGCTAGTGATTAGGAGATCATTTGTTATGCTCAAAATTGAAAGTTCTCGAAACAGGTCCTAACCTGAGCGACCGGAAAGGTCTCGTCGTTACGGTTTTGAAGCTACGAGCGGTTTGAAAAACATATGTCGTATGAGGAAGATATCACATTCTATCTGATTTTCCAAACAACAAAAAATTTGTGACTGGATGCCCAGTTAGCATGCAGGTACAGTCAGTAGGCATATTTTGGGAATATTCCATTTTTTTCTTAGCCAACCAAGTCATGCCACATGGCATGTTCCGGGCCATTGATCTTTGGTGGTACGTGTTATCACTCTAGTAATTTATTAAGTTGTGGGATTTGAGTTTTTAGTCAAAGAACACTAGAGGTAACCACAAACCTACTTGGAACTCTAGGATCTAGCCTTCCTAAAGCTCGGAGAGGGCTCTCTCTTTAAGATTTATATTTGTTTTTTATTTATGTTTTTAGGCTAGTTATGATAGAACAATTGATTTTGTTTTTAAAGGTTTTGGTGGGAAAAATTCACTTAGAGGTAAACTAGAGAGAAATCAACTTGTCCATTGGGCTATGGAGTCTAAATCTAGCTAGCAGCACTAGAATTCAAGGCCAAAAATGTACAAATGTATTTAGGGAAAGATAGATAACCCTCAGAGATTTGGGAAATTGTTTTTCGGTGAAATGGTATGATCGGGATAAAGGGCAATGAAGGATTCTTTGATCTGGAAAATGGAAGAAGGAGGAAGGGTTCAAACGGGAGTAGGAGCAATCAAGGATTCCTAACACTGGAAATCAGTAGAAAACATTAAAATCGTAACTAGTTAAAAACAGGGAATACTAGACTAATCTTGTAGTAATATTCCTAGTTGCACATTCAGACAGAACAAACATATAATGAATTGCATGAAACTTAGAAAATAAAACAATGACAAGAAGGGAGTACTTCACTCATCAGCTTATCACAGGGATCCTGAATGATGATGCCAGTTTAGCTTTGTCTAGTCTGCTACTTCAAAATCAACACACAATAGCCTTCAATGTTCAGCAAAAATTCTATAGTAAGTCCAACAATTTTATTCCACACTGAATACTTCTAATGTAGAAGTATTTATACAAAATGTTACTACAAATATCCTAGGAGAAATCTAGGAATGTCTTTAGGAAATAGAAAATATCTTTACAAAACAAGAGGGACAACTGCTTAACAAATTAGCAAGTTGTCCTCTTATCCAAAATAAATAGAACTACTTTATCTAACAAGGAGCTTTTGAGTGATTAGTTGTCCTTCTTGTTGGCTACTAGAAAATATCCTCATTTGAGTTGCCTTAGCTGATACTCTTTCATCTGATACTCTTTAACGCTAATACACTTTTGACTGATATTTCCACTATTTACTGCTGTAAAAATATAAATTTTTGCAGTAAAAATCAACAGACTATCCTTTTATTTCACTGTTTATTTTTTATTGGTTTTCAAGGTAATTTTCTTCATTGTTTTACCTCTCATTGTTACATTAAATCCGTAAATGTTTGCCACTATTGTTCACTGGGAATTTCGACATTCTTTAGCTTCCTGAAATTCTCATCAGCTTCTGTGTATCTAGCAAAGGTGGGCTTGAACACAAAGAGATGTTTAATCTCATGTTGTAGAAATAACAAAACTTGAAAGTGCTGTAGGAGGACTTTTCATGTGGGAGTGCCTTGTGGTAATGGTTTGGTGACTTTCTCCTTGGCAAATTCCCTGATCTTTTTATCATAATCCTTCCGGGGCATCAGTTTTTTATTAAAAACATGGATTTCTGGTAGACCCTTCTGTCTTAAGTTTGTGTATTTTACCATAAACTTTGTTATGGAAATATTCATTGATTCACATTTCTCTTCTAGGTTGTTCATCAAAATTTTCTTTGTTACCACCTTTTTAATCTATAAAATGGTTTATGTTCTGTCCAATATTATAATTATTCCAATTCTGCTATGTTCTTGATGTTTAGGAATGTGATGAGTTTTAAAGCCTGAGCTGGCTTATCAGTTAAATCATCCTTGGTCTTTTGAATCTCTGCCTAAGTTGCTAATAATAAGTCTCTTTGCTCATATGTAACCTGAGTTGAAGGCCATTGAGTGTCAATGGCTTCAATTATGTTTGTCCATAGATGATTTTTTACAAATGAAATTTGTTCAGTGAAATTTAGCTCCTTTTGTTAGCCCTTGATTTGTTCTCCAAGTCTGATTTCCTTCTATTCATGGGTGTTAGCATTTATCAGAGCTAACTTATTTGTAGCTTCAAGATTATCAATCATCTTCTTTAGGCTATTGATTTCATTATTTTTCAAAGACAATTCCTCCATAGCTTTTACAATCTGACCTACTCCATTTTTTTGTTGAACTTGTGTTGTAGAAGAATTTGTGGTTGAAGTAGTAGCTGAAATCACTGGCACTGTAGTTGCCAGCGGTTCTTTTGGTGCTAGTTTTTCTCCTAATCTGGAAGCCACTGTTGTGGTAATCACTGGTATAACTGAAGGAATGATAGGAGTGTCAGTTTCTTTCACAGTTTCCTTCTCTTGGACAAGCTGGTCCATTTGGGATTCCATTTCTTTGATCTGAGCAGTTAATTTGAGGATGAGCTTCATCATCTCTTCTTTTTCATTTTGATCTTCAAGGATTTCTTTGGTTTGAGGATGCTCACTTTGAGGAAGCTTAAGCTGTTTCCTCAAAGCTGTTATATCCTGATTATTTTTCTTTACCAACAATTCTGCTGCTTGAATATTTGAGGGATCATATCCCACCTGTAAAACCAAATCCTCTAAGGCTTTAATCCTTAGGTCCTTTGCGTACAAATATCCCTTGTCTAACTTCATTTGATCTTGCATATTAAGAATAGTATTTTGTAACTTGGTAGCACTCATTGCTTTAGTTACCACTGTTGAATACAACATTTCAGAGCTATGTCTATGAAATTCAATTTGGTCTAGCTAATGAACATTTTCAGTGTCTACCTCAAACTCCATCTTTTTATAATCTTCCATTGTCTTTGGTGCTGAAGTAGTTGGTTGCGAAAATGACATAATCATCTTGTTTGTAGAATAATAAAAGGTTGTCAGTAGCCTATTTTGATTCCCTGGTTTTTTTTTTGAGGAATTGAGAATATATCTCAGTCTTGATCTCCTCATTCTTCTGTTTTATCTGCTTATATTTCTCTTTGATATCCAAATCCTTTTCCTCAGCTGTTTGTGAGAAAGAGGCCTCCATATTTTGTGGCTTTTCAATCATTTGAGTATCATCTTTACCTATTGTTTGCTCTTTTTCAATCTCTGCAAGAGTTTCATTGACTATCACTGTAGCTCCATCATTATTTACCTCTAGCTCATTTGTATCTTCAATACCAATTACCTTTTCTTTCCCAACTAAACTGAATTTAAGCCTTTTATTATAAATCAGTTTGAATTTAGTTTCTGTAGTTGTTTCTGATGTGTATGCTCCTTCTTCTCTGCCTCTTTTTGCTGATATTTCTGGCTGCTTTACAACTTCAAGGGCTTGTATTGTAACCATTTTTCCTGCTGTCTCTGTATTAGTAGCTGTATCTATCAGTGTGTTCTCCACCCATTCTACTTGATTGGAAAACTTCTCAATCTCTAGCTTAAGCTCATGTATGAAGGGTGTTAGTTTACATTTTACCCTTAAATTTCTCAAGATCCCTTGAGGATCATAGTTCCATGGAAAAATTTCTTGAAATTTAAACTCTGCTAGTCTCTTTGTGATTTATTTTTCTGCCTCTCTGTTGTTTATGATGAAAGGACCAACCTGATTCTTTAGCTTGAATTGAGTCATTTTCCTGGCAGCTAAGAAGTTAATAGAGTCAGAATTGAGAATTTGTCTTAAATACTCCAATGCAAAAATTCTCATGCTCATATATTTTGGCAACTGATAAGGTAATAAGTTGGATCCAAAAATTCTTATCTCTGTATGCTTTTCATAAAGAAACTAGTCTCCCATTTTATTTTGTTCTGATAGTTGCAAGATTCTTTTCATTTCTTTATTGACTCTGGGCTGCTCTGCTTTGTACAAAATGTTCATTGCTGGATGCATGAAAAGGTTTGAAAAATATAAATAATTGAAGTTACTGCCCTCTTTCCTAAGCAAGGAAGTCCAGAAGATAATGGACAGAGGCTTTCCCTCTAAGTCCATATTTTGCAATGCAATCAGAAAATTATCAGCTTGGAAGAATAAAAATAAGTGAAACAAGTAGGATGAGTATCTAAAATCCCCTTCAATGGGTATTTTGGTTAGCTGATGATGAATACTGTCTGCTATGAATTTGGCATAATCAACAATGATTGTTGGAGGTTGGCCTGGAGATAAGGTGGATAGAAAGTGAAGAATGGATTCATCAATGAATCCATTTGTAAAGTATCCCAATATAAAAGATAGCATTGAAATAATATGTCTAGACCCTTCAAGAAATTTGGTAGCAGAATAAGGAGGGTTTATTTTAGGAATGTCAACATGGGAAGGCAAAAAGTTTTGAAATATCATAAACTTCTTTGGGAAATCCTTGCCTAAGTACAACTGGGTCAAAGCTTCTATAGATAGGGGGACTGATTGATGATCAGACTGTAATTGCAGCATTTGATTTATTGACTCTACTGTGATGGTAGAAAGGATTTCTCTATCAGCATTAACAATGGCCCTTTGGTCTGGTTCATAATTTTTTTGACATAATCTAACAAGGTCTTGTCGAGGGTGGGTCAATGGAACTACATATTTGGGAAAATGAGTCTCCCAAATAGGCATTTCATCCTTGTCCAAGTATTTATCGTAGCACCAATTATGTATTTCTAAAAGGTTGAATTCTACAACAGGATCAACAATCTTGTAGTCCATATCAGTCAATGGAAGGGTTTCTACAACATCTACAGGTGGCTAGAGGGGATTTACTGACACAGTGGATTTAGCAGTGAGGACTGGAGTAGATTTAACAACTTTAGATGTTACAGATTTAGGAGGTTTGGATCCTCCAGGCTTGGTTGGTTTAGAACCTCTAGGTTTAGCTGTGATCTGCTTTTTGGTCATTTTGGAATAACTACTACAAGCTTAAATTTTCTGCAGGAGTTGTTTTTCTTTGTGAGAGGATATAAATTGGGATAAGACAGAAAACGAGGGTTTCTTGAATAGATTGTTCTACAAAAAGGAATTTTTAAGGTATCTGTAGGCTTTAAACCCTTTTTTGTCTTCGAAATTGATCTTCAGAGGTCACAAATTGAGGAGATTGGCTTCAAAAGTGGTTTTTTCGAACACGAAATTTTCTAGGAAAAATTGGCCAGGGTTCGACCTGTTTTGGGTGTTTTTTGGGCAATTTCTCTGGTGAGTTCTTCTAATTAAAAGATTATTTTACTTATGGATGGTTTAGAATTTGACTTTGCAGGGTTTTAATATGATGAAAAATACTTTAAATCACAGGTATTTGGATGCTTGAAAGGGTTTCAGAGGTTCGAGGCCAAATGTGAGGTTTGGTCCGACTTGCTGGAGCAGAGAATGGCTTTTTCGGTCTTCAAATAGGGAATCTGTAGTCACATTTGATTTTCTTTGGGTATGAATCGACAATTTGGGAAAAAGGGTTCTCACACAATTTATCAAAGCTTTTTACAGTTTGAAATGCGAAAATAAACATAAAAAATGATATATCAAAGGTTTTAACCTTTGATATGAATCATCATAAAATGCATTAAATGCAGGTCTAATCCACTGGCGGAAGCGGTTTGGATTTTCAAAAAATGAAAATGTCAGCAGTTTTCACGTTGAGCTCAGGCGGTAAATAGTTTTTTTTGAAACAAACACGATCCTATGAGAGGATGCCATGTTGCAGGAGGCGGAATGGGTAAAACAACCCATTTTGCGTATGTTTGGGCTTTGGGCAGACGATCAGTTTGTGAGCGCGACATCGATCTTGCATCGTTGGATCTACGGAAAAGGAGTGAATGGTCATGATTTTCTTGGGAATGTGCGATCAAAAATATGGTGGGACCAGGGTTTAAACCTTTTTTTTTTAAATGGATAAAGGTTTAAAGTATGAGTAAGAGGGGCTTATGTATACGGGATAATATAAGGTTAAAAAATGGGTTAAATGATGGTATATATATATATATAAGATTTTTTGTATATATGGGCGAAGGCGCATGAGGCGAGGTTATATGGTTAACTACGAGTTAGCCTATGTAAAGCTTGGGGCTTTACATAGTGGGAATAAGATACAAAGGAAAAGTTTAATTTCAATGGATAATAAACCTTAGACTTAATCATGATAGCACCTTGGGTTAAAAACTGATGTGAGGAAAGGTTGGTAAGTGCATTTCAAAGGCACAGGGGTTGAACCTTTATAAAAGACTTAATCTGTCTTTAATACTTAGGATAAAAATGTGATGGGTGGGGCAATGTTTTTGCGTTTCCAAATACATAGGAAATGCGTGGAAAGCCATATTTTCATTATTTATATTATTATATATCTTTTACACTATTGAAGGGTCTAATAACCATAGGGGGCAGGGTATTTAATTAAGGTTAGTTTTAGACCAAAGGGAGCATTATTTGGGTTTTTAATTTAGCATGTGGATAATATCTTTGGTCTAAAATCTTTATAATAGTGGGTTTTTAGGGGGTGTTTTAGATAAAGGGAATTATATACATAGGATAAGGTATTTTTAGGGAATTAATAGCATAAGTTAAAATTTAATATGACAAGGGGAGATGGAATTCACAAAAATACACTTAATGACCAAGTAGAGTGAATAAATAAAAGCAAAGCTTATTATTTCATCATTTCACAAATTTACTTAGGATAGAGTGTTCTTTGAGGGTTTTTGTATTCTTTATGAATGAAGAGAGTTAATTAAATGGGATTTTAGGTTTCATTAAGTAAGAAGGATTCTTTACTTATGAAGATGAATTAAATGTATGAATGAGGGATAAATAATGGTAAAGGGGATTTTATCATAATAATTCAACATTTTCCACTATCTAGTCATCAAGCCTTGGGTCTGGTCCCAACAGAAGTTAGAGAAATGCTCTGAGCCTCTTTAAATAGAAGTATAGAATACTGAATATTTACAGGGGAAGGGTAATTAGTGATTTTTCCCTGGTGATGAATATTACATGCTTTTTCCCACTTCTTTCTACTTACCCAACATTACTCTAACATTTTTTTTCTTCCTTTTAGCAGGTGCATTTAAGCTTGCTACCTTGAAACATTTTATTATTTTTAAAGCATAAAACTATATAATTCTACCTTATTTCATCCGAGGGCTTAGATTAAACAAATGAGCTCCTCATTATTCTCTACCTATCTACTGATTAGTCAAGACTAAATTGTCTAACCAATCTTTATTCACTATCTAAAACATGGAAATTGAAAACATGACAAGTCAAGTTTAATCTGCCATAATTATTTGCAAAAGGTAAAAAGTAGTGGCATTTGGACCTGCACACTTTCATGTTTTATTCTCATCTTTTTCTTTTATATATTTTTTAAGTCCTTTGATCTTTCTTTTAGGAATTTTTACTCTCTTTTTTATTTTTGATTTATTTATTTATTTATTTTTTTAAATATGGGAAAATAACTTGCAGAAAGCAAGGTATGTACATATTTTACAAGACTATCATAAGTCAATTCAAAATTATGAATGCTATATTTATAAGATCCTAACAGTACGGAGGCATTTTTGGGCCGTTGGATGGTTTTTATGTGAGCCGTTAGATGAGAGACACGTGGCAAGCCCTGAGGCTGCCATGTGTCCTCATAATTCTATTGTAAAATTTTATGGTGTCGGGGGGTGGGTCGACCCCACGACCACCAGCCTACAAGCCCAACGTCTTAACCAGTCTGCCTACTGTTTAGCTCTTAACATATAACGGTGTTCACATATAGTTAATGTTTGTTGATTTTATGTTTGGGGGTTTGGGAGGCTGGCCCCCAAGGGCCAGGCCCCCTCCCATACGACCAGGACCCTGTGACCTCGGGCTAAGCTTCACCGCTAGTGTTAAGGGTGGAGGTTACTTAGGCTGGTCACATGGTATTTTCCATCCGCAGCATAAAACTTTAAGACTGACGACTTAAACCTTAACCGGCAGCTACCAACTCCGGTTTCTGATAAATATGTTCACATGTTGAGTTTTGTTGGCATATATAATAACGTTTTTTATGAAATGGCTAACCCGACGGAAGTTATAAAGGCTTGTTCACATGGCATATATGGCATCAAATGTTGTGGTTTGTGCAACGC
Source organism: Pinus albicaulis (assembly GCA_034641835.2). Taxonomy (NCBI): domain Eukaryota; kingdom Viridiplantae; phylum Streptophyta; class Pinopsida; order Pinales; family Pinaceae; genus Pinus; species Pinus albicaulis. The sequence goes on along the minus strand of CM076578.1, from coordinate 1,246,239,097 downwards.
TGCACTCCGGGTTCCAAGCTGTATGCGGAGATTATCAAACAGTTAGCCACGGAGTTAACGGAAAATTTTTTTATGTTGATCCAACCAGTCATTTCGGAGGAGAATATAGCACACCTCTAATTTTTAGGGTTTCACTAAATGTAACTGCAGTTAACTGCATGTCTCCACATTTAGTGGAGCTTTTCTAGCTGTCATTGGGAAAAATGCATGGGGAGGTCAATTTTCGACCAATTTTTGGGAAACAAGAGTCTATCTAGACTAATTTGAGCATTCTGGAGCCATTGGTGTAGAGAAAACAACCATTAGAGGCATGTAAACACGTGTAATTTACAATTTTAAGCATAATGACAAAGAGGGACATGTCATTGGGAGCTGGACCAACAGATGTAGCCCAGGAGGGGTGAAATGTTTCATCATGCCTATTGTGTAAAACTTATGTGTGAATGTTTTTCTCTATTATGCATTGGTGTTCAGTGTTTTTAAGGCTTATTTTCATGCTTAAAGTTCACTAATTCATCTATATTTCATGGTTAAAACTATCATTCCTTAACCAAACATATGGAAACAAATTGTACATGTTTATATTACTGAAAGGAAACTTAGCGCAACAAAACTAATACACTTCTTTCAGATCAATTTGGTATCAGAGCTAGAGTTTAATCTATGGTGTTTTTTATGTGCAAAGAATTTTTAACTATTTGCAAGGGTTTTCATGCTTACTAGGCTCAAACTTAAGAGAGGAGAAGGCAAATTGGTGGAAGCAAGAGGTTCTCAAAGTGAGCCACAGCAAAGGAGGGAAATATTTCCACATTCTCGACCTCCTAGTTCACTTCCAAGAGAAGCAGAAGCAACATCAAGCATGCCTCCAGGAGAAGAAGAAACCCATAAAAAGTTGGATCCCAAAGAGGAAGAAAGAGTGTTCAGGAAATAATTCCTTTACATGACTGAAATGGTGAGAGTCCTTTATCAAGAAAGGAATGAAATACTAGAAGGAGAAGGATCCAAAATTCACAAGGAAGTTCGGGGATCATCAAGAGGCCACAACGATGAAGATAAATCAAAAAAGTGTAATGGAGGAAATGGAGGCAGCGGAAAGTCACCATCCTCATCCTTTTCTAAAACTTGATGTTAAGTTTGAATTATGGTTTTCAAAATTCTGTGGTTTTCATTGATTGTAGAATTTGGATTATCCACAGTATCATAAAACAATGGTCGATGTTTTGAATCCCAACGGGGATCCATCTTTAGGACAAGAAATGAATGAAGAATGAAAGAAGGTTGAAAAAAAACTTGATGGTGAATTCAATGCAGAAAATCTTGATAATTGGATTAGGCAATTGGAGGTTTATTTGAGAATTTAGAACCTTCATGATGATGACACCAAAAATCCAAATAGCTCCATTGAGGATGGAAGGTGCAAATCTTGTTTGGTGGGAGGCCAAGACAAAAGAGGAGATCAAAAAACATGGTGATATTATTCTATCATGGACTGATTTCATTACTGCAATAAAGCAACAGTTTTATCCATTAGCTCACACGCAGAAAGCCATAATGGATTGGAAAATTTTTAAACAATTGAAAGGACAAAATGTACAAGTGTATACTCAAGAATTTAGGAGAAGAGCTCTTTTATCAGGAGTATATTTGCAGAGCCAAGACACTTTGCTCAAGTATATAGGAGGCTTACATACCTACCTAAGACATACTATCCTCATGTTTAACCCTACAAGTCTAGATAAAGTTTTTGTACAAGCCACACATTTAGAGGCAAGGGAAAACAAAACTTAGATGAGAATGGGGAAAATAAGTTTAAAGGAAAATGGAAGAAAAATAGAAATTCAAATGTCATCAAAGAGAAGGGAAAATTCTTTTGCAAACACTATTCTAAAACTGGCCATGATGAAGACCATTGTTGGAAAATTCATCCAGAGTTGAAACCAAAAATTTTGAAGGCCAAAGAGAAAGCCAAGGAGAAAGGAAAAACTGTTGAAATAGTTGAACAAGACCTAGGGTTAGAGTTAGGAGATGAAACAAAAATCATAGCTATGGGACTAAGGAATATGAAGGGGAAAGAGTTTGAAAATAAACCTAGTTCTAGTATATCTAAATGTCACATACAAGCTCCAAATGAAGAAAAGAGAATTGAACTGTTTCATGTGAGGGTCATTTTCAAACATACCAAGGTTGACACATTGTTTGACAGTGGGTCGGAAGAAAATTTAATCTCTAAAGACTTGGTCAAGAAACTTAATCTTGAGACCATTCCACATCCAAAACCATATCCACTTGGGTGGATTTGTAAGGATGCAAATTTACAGGTTTCAAAGAAGTGCATGTCGCGCTTTGCAATAATTGTACCTTTCATTGACATGGTTGAATTAGATGTTTTTCTGCTTGATATAACAGGTATGGTGTTGGGCAGTCCTTACTTGTATGACAGGAAAGCAATCTTCCATCACCATGAGAACAAATACCATGTATTCAAATATGGCAAGGAGTATATTGTGAGAGCTCATCGCAAAAAACTAGACACTTCTTTAGTTAATGCAGGGCAGACGAAGAGGCTCGTCAATGCAAGCCAAAACTTGACATTGATGATGATTAAACAAAGAGAATTTTTACATAATCCTTTTCAAACAAATTTTGATGTATGTAATGAGTTATTTCGGTTTGAAAGTAGGTTGTCTTGGAAATAAGATGACAAGTAGTTGCAGCAATTGACATTGGTATTGAATGGTGCTAAAAACAATGTGTCAGTGCAAGAAGTTGCAAAGGTCAAAGAGAGGGCAAAGAAACTTGGCAAAGAAGGCACATAATTTAGAAATTTTCATTGCTGGTTTTCGAGAGGCATGGCACAATGGCGAATAAACTTGGTCAGGAGTCGACACAAGTTCAAGGCAAATTTAGCAAAAAATCGCCATAAGGACATGACGTAAGGTGAGATTAATTCCAAGTTTCCTTTGATTATAGACCAATGTAGAAGAAAGATTTTTACTACAAATTTAGGTTGTTTTTCTACATGTTCAAAAAATGTGCAGCATGACAATATCAAAGACAAAAATGGTTGGTCAACAGAATCAAGGAAAATTTTGTCATTTCATGAAAAGCTCCAATTAATGAAATTAGGGAAATTTCAGTGGATAAAGATTGGAAGAGTAGGGACACAGTGTACTCATGTTCATGTTCAGTAATCCAGAGAGCTTTTAGGGTCCAAAAGCTTCCCAATGTGGAGGTGTGATAAGGAAATCATGTGTTATGATCAATATTGAAAGTGCTCAAAATAGGTCCAAACCTGAGCGACCGGAAAGGTCTCATCTTTGCCATTCTGACGCTGCGAACGGTTCGAAAAACCGATCTCGTATGAGGAAGATATCGCATTCTGTTTTTTTTCACAAACAACAAAATTTTTGTGACTGGATGCCGAGTCAACATGCAGGTACATTCAACAGGCATATTCTATGAATATTCCATTTTTTTCTCAGCCAACTAGGTCATGCCATGTGGCATGTTCTGGGTCATTGATCTTTGGTGGTACGGAGGCATTTTTGGGTCGTTAGATGGTTTTTATGTGAGCCATCGGATGAGAGACATGTGGCAAGCTCGGAGGCCGCCACGTGTCCTCAGAAGTCTATTGTAAAATTTTATGGCATCCAGGGGGGGTCGACCCCGCGACCACTAGCCTGCACGCCCAACGTCTTAACTAGTCTACCTACCATTTAGTTCTTAACATATAACAATGTTCACATATATTTAACGTTTGTTGATTTTTCAATTGGGGGTTTGGGAGGCCAGGCCCCCTCCCATATGACCACAACCCCGTGACCTCGAGATAAGCTTTACAGCTAGTGTTAAGGGTGGAGGTTACGTAGGCTGGTCACATGGTATTTTCCAACCGTAGCATAAAACTTCAAGACTGGCCGCTTAAACCTCAACCGGTGGCTACCAACTCGAGTTTCCAATAAATGTGTTCACATGTTGAGTTATGTTGGCATATATAATAACGGTTGTATGAAATGGCTAACCCGGCGGAAGTTATAAAGGCTTGTTCACATGTCGGATATGGCATCAAATTTTGTGGCTTGCGAAATGTTGCACTCCGGGTTCTGAGCTGTATGTGAATATTATCAAACAGTTAGCCACAAAGTTAACAGTGGGGTCGGTATGTGACCACCCCGCCAACAAAACCGTTTTATGTTTATCCAACTAGTTATTTCAGTGGAGAATATAGCGTGCCCCTAATTTTTAGGGTTTCACTAAATGTAGCTGTAGTTAATTTCCCGTCTCCACATTTAGTGGAGCTTTTCTAGCAGTCATTGGGAAAAATGCATGGGGAGGTCAATGTTCGACCAATTTTGGTGAAACAAGAGTCTACCTAAATTAATTTGAGCATTCTGGAGCTATTGGTGTAGAGAAAACATCCATTATAGGCCTTAAACACATGTAATTTACAATTTTGAGCATAATGACAAAGAGGGACATGCCATTGGGATCTGGACCAGCAGATGTAGCCCAGGAGGGGTGAACTGCTTCATCATGGCTACTATGTAAAACTTATATGTGAATTTGTTTTTCTCTTATGCACTGTTGTTCAGTGTTTTTAAGGCTTGTTTTCATGCTTAAAGTTCCTTAATTCATCTATATTTCATGGTCAAAACTCTCATTCCTTAAGAAAACATATGGAAACAAATTGCACATGTTTATATTACTAAAAGGACACTTAGCACATCAGAACTAATACACTCCTTTTAGATAAGCTAGCTACAAAGAACAACTATTAGCCAAGGTAGATATATAGCCAATCACATGTTCCCCTAATCATGGATTCCCCTTATTCAATATTAAACCCATGTTGGTTCGAGTGAAATGTAGTGGATCATTTCCTACGATTTCAACACTAAAACATTATTAATAGAATTATTCATCCATTTATCACTATGGATAATACCAATAAAAAAAATAAAAAGTGTTCAATATTGAGATGAAATTTCATATAGATTAAAACAATGTTACCGATGAAATAGGTAACAGCGCTATTACCTGTTTTTTTTTGGTAGCATAAAAAGAACCCGATTTTGAAAAGTGGTGATGCAAAATCACCTCTCTTTTTTTTAGCACATTTTTTACACTCTAATATTTTTATTTATGAAGTATGAATATTTGTTTTAAAATGTTAGTGATTTTCATGCTAATTTTGAAACGTATTGATGCAGCATCAACATTTTTTTTTTAGAGCGGTGATTTTCATGTTGGTAATAAAACACAAAACTTAGATATATATATATATATATATATATATATATATATATATATAAACAATATAAAAAACCAATAAAAATGTTTTAAAAAAAACAAAATTAACTCGTAAAAATAAAAAATTTAAACAAAAATAAATAAATAAAAAAAAATATTCGAAAATTATATCAAAAGAAATGACAAAATTTGAAAAAAAAACACATAATTTTAAGAAAAAAAACAAAAATTAACAAAAAAAAATTAAAAAGAAAACATCAAAAACATTTTTTTCTAAGTTATTAAAAAAATCCATATAATTAAAAAAATAAAATAAAATAGAAAATTTAAAAATAATTTAAATTACAAAATTAAAATTTAGATAAAAAAATAAAATACAAAAAAAGAAAAATTTAAATTAAAAAAATAATATTAATAAGAAAACAAAAACACAAATTTTAAAATTAACAAAGAAAAAAAATAAAAAAATAAAAAAATAAAATAAAAAAATAAAAAAATAAAAGAATTATAATAAAAAAAACTATCATTAAAAAAAAAAATGAAAAAACCACGTGCAAATAATTAAAAAACAAATATCCATAAATTTGATGTTTTTTTTTAAATGAAACAATTTATAAATTTTAAAAACGAAAAACCAAATAAACTAAAGATTTTAAAAAAAAAAATTAAATTAAAATTTAATAAATTTAATGAATAAATTTTAAATTTTAAAAAATAATTAATCTAAAAAAAAAAAAAAATTAAAAAAATTACATTTAAAATAAAAAATTTGAATTAAAAAATAATAATAATTTTAAATATTTTGAGTTTAACAACAACAACAACAACAACAACAAAAATCAAATTAAAAAAAAAAATATTAAAAATTAAAAAAAATTAAAAAAATAAAAGAATTTTTTGATCGTGGTGGCGCCGCCACCTGGGCGGGAGGCCGATTCCGGGAATCGCCCTCCCGCCGCAGGAGGCCGATCCCGGGAATCGCCCTCAGGCCGATTCCGAGAATCACCCTCCCGCCGTGGGAGGCCGATTCCGAGAATCGCCTTGACACCGATTCCGGGAATCACCTTGAGGTTGATTCTGAGAATCGCCCTGAGGCCGATTTCGGGAATCACCTTGAGGCCGATTCCGGGAATCGCCCTCCCGCGTCCTCAGGGCGATTCCGAGAATCGCCCTCCCGCCGCAGGAGGCCGATTCCGAGAATCGCCCTCCTTCTGCGGGAGGGCGATTCTCGGAATAGACCTCCCACCTAGTGGTCGGCCTCCGCCGTCACCTGGGCGAGAGGCTGATTGGCGGCACCACCACAATCAAAAAATTCTTTTTTTTTTTTAATATATATATATATATATATATATATATATATATATATATATATATTTTTTTTTAATTTAATTGATTTTTTTTTAATTCAAAAAGTTTAAAATTATTATTTTTTAATTTAATTTATATATTTGAAATTTAATTTGTTTTCATTTTTTTTTTTTTTTTTATTCATTTTTTTGTTTTTAATTTTTTTTTCCAAATTTTGTTAATAATTTTTATTAAATATTGTATTTTTTTTTTTTAATTTAATTTATTTTTTTTTTATTTAATTGATTTTTTTAATTTTTTCATATATTTTTTTATTATTATTAAATTTTATGTTTAGTTTTTTCATTTAATTTTTTAAAATTTAGTAAATTTTGATTTTTTTTTTAATTTATTCGAATTTAATATTTTTTTTAAATTTTTTAATTTTTATTTTTATTTTTTTAATTACATAAAATTTATATATTTTTTTTAATTTCAATAAAAATTGTGTATTTAAAATTATATATACATATATTTTAATTAAACTTAATATTTTCAAATTAATTTGTTTTTTATTTTTATTTTTTTATTTAATATATTTTATTTAATGTATTTTTTTCAATTTTTCAATTTTAATTGATTTTTAAAGTTTTTAACTTTTTATTTTAACAATGTTTTTTTTTTTCTTTATATTTAAAATTTATTTTTTTATTTCAAAATTTATTTGTTTATTCATTTATTTATTAAAATTTAATTTTTTTTTTAAATATAATTTGTTATTTTAATATTAACATTTTTTTTTAATTTAATAAAATCTAATATATATATATTTTTAATTTAAGTTCATATATATATATTTTATTTTTTATAATTTTAATTTAATTTATTTTTTTTAAATCTATTTGTTTTTTTAATATATATTTTTTTAAATTTAATATTTTTATTGTATTTTATTTTTCATTTTTTATTTTTAATTAATTTTTCATTTTTTTACTTTTAATTTCAATAATGTTTTTTTTTTTTAATTTTTATTTTAAAGTATTAAATTTATTAAGATTTAATATATTTCTTTAAATTTAATTTTTTTATTTTAAAATTAATTTTTTTTTAAATTTAATAAACATTTTCTTTTTCTTTTTTAAATTTAATTTCTATATATTTTTTTTATAATTTCTTTCTTTTTTTAACTTTTTTTTTTTAATTTAATATTTTTATTTTGTTTTTATTTTTATTTTTTTATTTCTATATATTTTGAAATTTTAATCTATAATTTTTTTTTTAATCTTAAATTTTAGGTTTTTTTTTAATGTTTGAATTAAAATTTTTATTTTTTTATTCCTATATATTTTTAAATTTTAAGCTTTAAAATGTTTTTATTTTTTAAATTTATTTTTTTCTTAAATTTTAGGTTTTTTTTAATGTTTGAATTTTAAAAATTAAAAAATGTTATTTCTATTTTTAAAAATGTCAAAAATATGACAATTTTTTTTTTTTTGTTATTCCAGTGTCAACTTATTTTGTTTTGAGGGCGTTTTTTCAATCATTTTTTCAAGAAACAATTTTGTTTTAGCATAATTTTATAAAATGTTGAAATTTGACCTTCACAAAAAACCAAGTGCGTTCTGGAATACACTTTTTTTGTTTTTGGGGTGTTTTTTCATGTTTTTTGAGTCTTTTTGGGCTAGAGTTCCCGTTTTGAGGTCAGGTTACCTATTTCATCGGTAACAGTGTTTTAACCCTTAGTAATTAAATTGATATATTTTTTCCATTTTCAAGCAACAAAGGCATCTCTTAAACGAGAATTTGCAATAGCAAAACTTCACTTCTTTGATCAATTATCTATTTCCAAGACTGAATATGCATGATAAATCTATATGTTGTGCTACACCCATCTCTTTCAATAGTTATTGAAATAGTTGCAATGGAAAAAGTACATCTAATTCATAATTATTATATTTTATAATCATTCAAATTTCAACATTGACATTAATTCAGACAGTGAAAACAGTAAACAATAACTAGATTACATGCAATGATAACAATAACAATAAATAAAAAATTACTATTTTCCAAGATGCAAAGGCGAAAATTGATAAAAGTTGGACAAATTTTAGTGTTGAACAATGTCATGTCAATATTTCACATTCATACTAGAGTGATCATGATGTAGTTAACGATTTATTACATTTGATGTGATTGTATGTAAATAATCGATGTACCAAACAGAAGTATTTTTAGGTGCCTTTTAAGATAGTCTTTTGGAGAAAACCACCATGATTCCCTTGCTTCTAATTTTTTTTCTCATATGTACATTTTCTCCCTTATTTCTATCTAAACATTAACTTATTACTTTATACATACTTATGCATTCCTTGAATGGAATTTTGGAGCTTTTGTCACCCCATTCACTAATTTGTTACCCTTTATTAATGTTATCTTTGAGTATTGAATAGGCTACATTCACAATCACATTCCTCTTTTTCTATTACTATAGAGGTCTCTCAGCTTCTTCGTCATCCTCATTCACACCAAGCTAATCATTGAGAATATAAGATGAAGAGCACCTTAAATTATCTTGCTATAAAGAGTGCATCTATAAGCTATGAGTTTCTTAGGGATGTCAATTGACCTTGTTGTTTCATACCTTTCTATCTACCGAATTTGGGATTTTCTTGTTGTAAATACTATGGGTTTATTTAGTGATGTAGGTTTTCCAATGCTTCTCCCTGCAACACTAAAACAAGAATACTTAGGCTTCATCTTCCATTTCACTTTTGGATTCTAAACGAGAGTCAATATTTCCTTGGTTTATGTTCTCTTATTCATTTTGACCTAGACAACGTTTAGATGAGAGGAATCTATTACAATGTATTATTACTATCGATGGTTGTTCTCAGTACAACAATAATAATAAAATTCCTTGCAATAGCATTCTTTCTCTTTGTATATTTTGTACCTTTGAGCTTATTTATCCTATATTTTGATGTATTTAGTGTCAACAATGTAACAATGTGAAAACTCTGTACCATGAAAAAAGAAATGTGATAACTCTGCATTATGAGCAAAGAAGAACCTTTAGCAAAATTAAATGGGTTTTCATTAACTTAAGTTGTCAATGCATTATCATTTCACCATTACTATGGGACAAATGCTTATGATTTAGATAGTACTTTCCATTAAGATCTGAAAATACGTTTGACACCAGACTCTTCGTTGAACAGATATGGCAGTTAATTCCATCTAAACATGAAATGACCTCCAATCTACATTTTAACCATAACAAAGTTGATTACACTTGATTTCCTATGTTAACGCTTAACGTACATGGATTAGTTATTTAATTACAAAGATTAACACTCATATTGCACCATGATGGAAAGTCACTTTAATTATATAAGGTAAGACCTTTACTTTTTTCTGTTAGTCCCTGACTTCATCATTTTATGATGAGCCATTGTAGCTACTGACATGGATAGGCTATATAGATAAGATCCTTACATGTAACCCCTCTGAAAATGACATGTGTTAACTAGAAAAGGACATGCACTAATGCTTCCATTGAATGACATAAAAATCTTCATCTCACAACTTCTTTTTGGATGTGCTTCCTGATATTTCTAAACGGTACACTCTGAAATCATGCCTACAAATGTATCACTAAGCTTAATGTGGCTACTGTACTGTAATTCCAAGTGTCACCCATTTTTACCAAATCAACATGCATAAATCACACATTGTATTTTCCATGTTTTATTGTGTTTGGGGCAATATGGTATCACTCTCCATAATATTATTTCCATAATGGATATTGCCAATTCAAGTTAATTAAAACTGAAAAACGCTGATTTTCACATTATTTGACACACATGTTCCCATTCAGTGGGGACATTTTTTCCCAAATACCACATAAACAAAATCAGATGCGTGACATGGACTAACACATTAAAAAATTAACTAATATAAGTAGTCTTTATCCCCTACCACTAAATGTAAGTTTTTTTGTCATTTATTAGGTGAATCGACATGTCATTAGGTCATTGTCCAAGTGCTTAATGGAATTTACATTGAAGCATTGTGTAATGATTACCATTTGTGAAAAAATGAATAAGGTGCAGAAGGCTTCGTGGGCAGTATTCATCACAACAAGTTGCAAAAAAGGGAGGTGTTTCCACGTGCAAAAAGTCGCTTTTGAATAAGAACAAAAGAGACTCTCCCACCTCCGTAAGTATTTTCTCCTCCATGCGCTTATTCCATACATCTCCCCCTTCCACAGGCTTCTTCCACACATGCACTACTTTGCACAATTTCTTTCCCTCATTTTTCCTTTCTTGCATGCTTTGGTACTCAATGATATCGATAATATCTACACCTCCCATTTTCATTAGACAAATTTTGTGCTATAATATTTAGTTGGTTACCTTTAATTACCCATGTTAATGCTTAAATTGTATGGATTAATGATCCAATTCCAAGGATTAACATTAATTTTGTTCCAATTGTTCCACGATGGGAAGTCACTCTCATTATATAATGCAAAATGATTAATTTTTTCAGTAATCCATGACTTTAATTCTTTATGTTGATTTGTTCTAGTCAGTGACATGGAAAAACAATATAAATAATATGCTTATGTGTAGCCCATGTAACAGTGACACTTGTCAACCAAAAAAGGACCAACACTAATGCTTGTATCAGATGACATAAATATCCCCGTGTCAAGGGTTCTATTATGTCATGCTCTCCACCAATTCAAAATGATACACTATGAATTCGCATCAAGAAATGACTCACTAAGTCTGAAATGGATACCGTAATGTACTTCCACATGTCATCTATTTCGGTCAAATCAACATCCATAAGTCATGTATTGCAACTACCAAGTTTCCTTGTTTTGGGCGATATGTCACCACTTTGTACACTACACTTTCCACAATAGCTACTACAAATTGAGGTTAATTAAAAATTGAAAGACGTCAATTTCATGTTATTTGACAAATTTATTTTCCCATTTTGCATCAACGTTTTAGCAAAATGTCACATAAACTCAATCAACATTCCATGATACATATTAAGTATTTTTAGTGTTTATTGGGTTAATCAACATGTAATGAGGACATCATTCGATTTTTAATAACATTTACTATGAAGCATTATATAATGATTAGTTATTATAAACAAATCAAGAATGTTATAGTAGAAAATTTTGTTTCAACTTACATTGAATGACATGTTTAACCAACATTTAAACGAGTCTTCCATGCCAAAAAAAACTACTAACCATAGTTTAATAATTTTTCTTTTAAATAATTTATGATTTAATTTTCTATTGGTTCATTGATATTTTTAATTTTCTATTTATCATCGATATTTTTAATTTGTAAATAAGTTTTATTACAAATATTATATATTAATACCATTATTTATCCATATCACATGTTCAAAAAGTCATAATTCATTGCACAACACATTAGTCTATATAACTTTTTTATAATTAATAAATTTAATTAAAAAGAAACAAAACATAATAGCTTTAAAAATAAATCTGAATTAAAAATATTTTAACATATGTTATAAAGATTAAATCTCTACCATCAACCTAATAATTATTAAATTAACATTCTAAAATTCTTATCTCAAAACAAACATGCATATTAACATATTAATCTAATTACAATATTTATAATTCTCATTCACATTGACCATCCTAAACAATTAACAACTTCACATATTGATATTTATTTATATTTACAAATATTTTTTAATCACATTTTCATATAATTTCTTTTATCTTTTCCAACTTTTTATAACTTTTATTTCTCCTATTTTTCAAATTTTATAATTATTAAACTTTTAATTGTGATAGGTATGCTGATTTTAAAATAAATCCATCTGTGCCTATTCATATTAAAATGAATTCATTTTTAAAATCTTATAACAAACCAAACATATTTACAATATAGTGAAATCACCTGACCCAATCAACCATTTATATTAAACTGAGTAAATATTAATTATTATTTTTAGCAGCTTGTAGTGGTTGCGCTAAACATTCTGAATTTAAGGGCACCGCCATATTATTCCGTTGATTTTAAAAAAGCACCCCTAACTAATCAAACAAGAAATCCCTTAAAAAGCACCCCTAACTAATCAAACAAGCAATCCCTTCGTCCTCAGGTATTCTACACCGTCATCGAAAATCTGGTCGATGCCAAATTTGAAAGAGAAACCGCTCTCCACCAACTTCTTCGACGAAACGTATACCTTTGGGACCGGTGGCATATCCTCAAACCTGTTCAACCAATTCCATTAGTAGTTATACAGAAATACTAATATAGAAATGCCATACTCTACAGATGGCCATACTCACTGGGCTATCACATTGTACTGCGGATAGCGTTTGGATAAGTAGTCTGCCAGCTGCGGGACGGTGGTGTTGACGGAGCAACAGATATAGCGGCCCTCTGCAGCAGGGTTGTCCATCAGGAAAATCTGGGCGTTGCAATGGTCCTCCACGTGTACCAATGTAATGGTGCCGTATTTCATCTGTAGACCCTTTAAAACTTCTATGCTTTGTCGGTTGCCGGTGAGGAGGGAAAGGGTATTCTCAACTGAGAAGGGGACGTTGGGCGTAATGGCAGCACCCGCCACGACCACAGGGTTGATGGTCACCACATCCAACCCTGGATTTTATTTTCCGTATTGCAGCGCTGCTTGCTCTGCAAGCGTCTTGGAAACCGGATATGCCTGCACGATTAATCGTTAAACACTGTCACACACTTGATTAACCGGAGTACCTTCGAAATCTTGCGACGCTTTAAAGTTCAGTTTTAAAATACACATAAATTAGTTTTTAAAATAATGGAAATTCCATTAAGATTATGATAAAATCTTGTAATTTTCTTAAAACTCTGGGTTATTTTGGTTGCTCAGGAATTCTTCATTATGCTGAATCTATTTCTACCAAAAAAACACTATACCACTGAGAATTTTTTTACTAAATTTCAACCAGAATACTGCCTTCCTGCGAATTTGTAGGGCCTTTAAAATTTCCGGTCTGTAGTAGATCTGGTGATTAGTTTATGTATGTACCCAGGCAGGAGGCTTTTTAGTCCGGAGGAAATCCACGTCTGCCCAATTGGTTTCATCGATCAACTCATTCTGTTGCTTCGATTATGCTCCTTCCATAAGCGCGGCCGCAGACGATGTGACCACCACGCGCTTGACGGTGTTGGCCTTTGTGCTGTTGAATTTTAAATTCAACTGCAGCAACGTACAGGAGTTTCCGTGGAGCAAATACATTAAATCGCGTTGATTTTGAAGCTTACGTCAGCAAGCAGAAATCGGACCCGAATTTTTATAGAGTGGATTTAATTTAAAATTTCGCGTCACACATTGGGCCTACGTCAGCTTTTGATTTTGGAACGCGAAGAGCATTTTCAAAAGAGTTTTATTTACTTTTTGAAATCCGTAAAGTTTCATAAAGTTTTTAAAAGACCTTCGGTAAAAATTTTTTTACTAAGGTTAATATATATTATAAATATTTTTAATATTTATAATATATATGAATAATGTTTTATTTTTAAAATGTTATGTTCTGAAATTTTGAAAGGCCCGAAAGCCAAAACAAAAGGGGTCGTGAATGTAATTTTTATTTATAGTGTAAATTCTTTCTTAAGAGAACAGTTTCATTGCACAGCAGTGCGGGAAGGAAGAAAGAACAGCGATGCCACAAATTCAATTTGCCATCAATGCGAATTGTAAGCGGTGCTGACAGAAATTTATGATGACATAAATGAAATCTGAAGCGGTGAATTTTGTGGTTGAATGTCAGTTAATGACATTAATTGAATCTGGGATATTTTGTTAATATACAGAGACAGAGAGCTGTAATTTTTTTTTAATGACACACAGCAGAGTGTTTTAGAAAAAACAGAGAGTGCGAATTTGGAATTGCACAGCAGTGTATTTTCCAGAGAAACAAAGTATTCACAGCAGTGAATGTTTTAGTGAGACAGAGAGAGATAGATTTACACTGTGTTTGCAGCAGTTAAACTATTTTGTAATCCCTCTTTTGAGGAAGAATTGTAACAACAGTTTTTTTTTATATATGGAATATAAATTTTTCTGAGTTGAGACTCTGTCTGTGAATGAGATTTTAATTTTTTTTTCTCTGTGTGAAGGAAGGGGAGTTTTATTCTCCAATTCTGTTCTGGAATTTGTAAAATTCCAACATGGTATCAGAGCTAGTCCAGGCTATTTGAAGGTCAAATAAGCTGAAGGAAAGGAGTTCTTTGTTGCAGCAGCTTCTCCAGCAGTGTGAAGACTCAGCCAAAAATAATCCAAAGGTATTTCTCTACATAGTTTTGTGTTACTGTTGCTGAACAGTGAGTTATTTTAAAATACACAGTCAAGTGTTTTTAAATCATAGTTAGGAGTACAGAATGGCTGGCTCCAACACTGGTATGAGTTTGGGAAATATCCATCTCCCACAATTCAATGGGAAAAATTATGACTACTGGTCAATAACTATGAAAGCTTTATTTACCTCACAAGAGTTATGGGAATTAGTTGAGGATGGCTTTGAAGAGCCAGCAAATGAAGCAGATTTTTTTGTTTTAACTCAGGCAGAAAGGGAGTCACTGAAGAACAATAAGAAGAAAGATGCCAAGGCTCTTTTCTTCTTATATCAAGCAGTGCATGAGAGTGTGTTTCCAAGGATAGCAGCAGCCAAGAAATCCAGTGAAGCATGGGAAACTCTCAAGACAGCCTATCAAGGTATGGAAAGAGTGAAGACAGCAAAACTTCAGTTGCTGAGGAGAGACTTTGAGACTCTCTGTATGAAAGAGTCAGATAATATTGACTCATTCTTCACTCATGTGATTGGAATGGTCACACAAATCAGATCTCATGGAGAGACTCTTGAAGACAAGAGGATTGTTGAAAAACTCTTGAGAAGTTTACCCTCAAGATTCGATGTGATTGTCACCACCATAGAGGAGACCAAAGATCTCACAAAGTTTTCAGTGGATGAACTTCATGCATCACTGATGACCCATGAACAGAGATTGGGTAGGAGTGAAAACTCATCTCTTGAGCAAGCCTTTAAGACCCAGATGTCTTTCGGAAGAGGAAGAGGGCAAGGCAGAGGAAACAAGAGAGGAAGAGGCAGAAGCCAAAACAGAGGTGGAAGAGACAGTCCAGCAAATGCTCAAGGAAGGGGCAGCAATCCAAATCAGCATCAAGGCCAAGGCAACAGCCAGCAGAATGGTCAGCAGAATGCACAAGGATAAAGGTATGACAAATCCAATGTCTAATGTTACAATTGTAAGAAATATGGTCATTATGCTAATGATGTAGAAAGAAGAAGCAGAATGATATGAGAAGTGAAACTAGTGCAAATTTCACAAAAGAAAATATCAGTCAAAGTAATTTGTTTTTAGCTTGTAATATGGCTGAAGAAAAGAATGAAGATTTATGGTTTCTAGACTCCGGTTGTAGTAACCATATGACAAGAAACATAGCAATGTTTTCTATGTTAGATGAAAGTGTACAGTCACAAGTCACACTAGGAACTGATAGCAAAGTTTTTGTTATGGGAAAAGGAGATGTAAATGTTTTAACAAGATTAGGTGCAAAGAAAACCATAGCAGATGTTTATTATGTTCCAGGAATGAAGTGTAACCTCTTAAGTGTTGGAAAACTTGTCCATAAGGGGTATAATGTTTTCTTTGATAATGATGTTTGTACCATCATGGATAAACCACCCAGCAAACAGTGTATTGCTGAAGTGAAGATGACAAGGAACAGGATGTTCCCTCTCAGAATGAGAGCAGATCTGATGAATAGTGAAGAGAAAGCAGCGGTTGCACAGGAGACTTTCCAAAGCGAACCAAAGGAT
Source organism: Pinus albicaulis (assembly GCA_034641835.2). NCBI lineage: Eukaryota > Viridiplantae > Streptophyta > Pinopsida > Pinales > Pinaceae > Pinus > Pinus albicaulis. Next base: position 1,246,222,662 of record CM076578.1, on the reverse strand, counting down.
GATAATTGGTTATGGCACTTGAGATTTGGACATCTCAACTTTGGAGGTCTTAATTTTTTGAACATAAAAGGAATGGTAAGTGGTTTACCATTGATAGAGAAACCGGACAGCCTTTGTGAAGGTTGTATTCTTGGGAAACAACACAGAGAAAGTTTTCCTTCCGGGAAAAGCATAAGGGCAAAAGCACCCTTAGAGATTGTCCACTCAGATGTATGTGGACCGATGCAAACTCCATCACTTGCTAACAGCCACTATATCTTAACATTTATAGATGATTTTACAAGAAAAAATTGGGTTTACTTTTTGAAAAACAAAAGTGAAGTGTTTGAAAAATTTTGCAATTTCAAAGCACTTGTTGAGAACCAGAGTGGGCTGCATATCAAAGTCTTAAGGACTGATAGAGGAGGTGAGTATATATCTAAAGATTTTCTACGGTTTTGTAGAGAAAATGGAATACATAAGCAGTTTACAGCTAGATATACTCCGCAGCAAAATGGAGTAGCCGAAAGGAAGAACCGAACCATAATGGACATGGCGAGGAGTATGTTAAAGGCAAAGCATTTTCCTAATGATTATTGGGCTGAAGCTGTACATTTTGCAGTGTATATTTTGAACAGGTGCCCTACAAAAGCAGTTATGAGCAAAGTGCCGGAAGAGGCATGGAGTGGCGCAAAGCAAAGTGTCACACACATGAAGGTTTTCGGATGTGTGGCTTATGCACACATTCCGGATCAGCTAAGGAGGAAGTTGGACAGCAAGGGGGAGAAATGTATTTTCATTGGATACAGTGAGGAATCCAAGGCATACAGGTTATACAACCCATCCAGCAAGAAGTTTCTTGTGAGCAGAGATGTTCATTTCATTGAAGAGGAAGCTTGGGATGGAAGCATAGAGAAAACAGTGAATGTTAAACACTATTTATCTCATGATGAGAATGATGATGAGTTGGATGAAATACATCTGCAAACAGCAACACCAACACCGCAAAGCACACCCTTGAGGAGAAATGACAGTGCTTCTCCAAGCACACCACAAGGAGGAAATTCAAGTGCTTCTTCAAGCACTTGTACACCTATTGAAAGAGGTAAGAAATTCAGAAGTTTGAAAGATATTTATGAACAAGATATAGCTAATGAAGGTATCAATTCTTTGTTTGCTTTATATTGTCATGTTGATGATCCTGTTCATTTCGAAGAAGCTATCAAGGATAGGAAATGGATAGAAGCTATGGATGAAGAAATAAATGCCATAGAGAGGAACAAAACTTGGGATTTGGTTGAACTCCCAAAAGGTAAAGATGTCATAGGAGTTAAATGGGTCTACAAGACCAAGAGTAATGCTGAAGGCAAAATAGAGAGACACAAGGCAAGACTTGTTGTCAAAGGTTATAAGCAGAAGCATGGGATAGATTATGAGGAAACTTTTGCACTGGTTGCTAGAATGGAAACCGTGAGAGCAGTGTTGTCCATAGCAGCACAAAACAAGTGGAAAGTTTACCAAATGGACGTGAAGTCAGCATTCCTAAATGGAGTGTTAATGGAAGAGGTTTACATTGAACAACCTCTCGGCTATGAAAAGAAAGGCCAAGAAAACAAAGTATGCAAGTTGAAGAAAGCTCTTTATGGGCTGAAGCAAGTGCCAAGAGCGTGGTACAGTAGGATAGATTCATATCTACTGGAAAATGGTTTTGAAAAGTGTGAGGGAGAACCCACCCTCTACATCAAAGAACAAGATGGTAAAATTTTAATTGTAGTCTTGTATGTTGATGATGTTATTTTTACAGGTAATGATGATTGCCTTATTGAACATTTCAAAACAGTCATGAAAGAGGAATTTGAAATGACTGACATGGGTTTGTTGAGATACTTCTTGGGAATAGAAGTAGAACAAAATGAAAATGGGATTTTTATCTCACAGGCAAAGTATGTTAATGAGGTACTAGAAAGATTTAACATGCAGGAATGCAAAGCAGCAATCACTCCCACAGTGATGGGATTAAAACTCAGCAGAGAGGACAGCAGTAAGGATTTTGATCCTAGTTTATACAAGAGCATAGTTGGCAGCCTCATGTATTTGACTGCAACTAGGCCGGACATAATGCATGTTGTTAGTTTGATTTCCAGATTCATGGAAAAGCCAAAAGAAGCACATTGGCAGGCAGCAAAAAGAATTCTAAGGTATGTTAAAGGAACTAAAAGGTTTGGTATTTTATATACTGCTTCAGAAAATTCAGATTTAGTTGGATACACTGACAGTGATTGGGCTGGAAGTGTAGATGATTGGAAGAGCACTTCCGGTTATGTTTTTCACATGGGTTCAGGAGCCATCTCATGGGCTTCTAAGAAAAAACCCGTTGTAGCATTATCTACAGCAGAGGCAGAATATGTGGCAGCTACAGCAGCAGCGTGTCAAGCAGTTTGGATGCGGAAAATGTTGAGAAGTTTGTGTAAAGAGCAAACAAAAGGGACAATGATTTTTTGTGACAATAGCTCAGCTATTGCATTGTCTAAAAATTCAGTCTTTCATAAAAGGACAAAGCACATTGACACCAAATTTCATTTCATACGGGAATTGGTTAGCAATGGTGAGATTGTTTTGCAGCATTGTAGAACAGAGGATCAATTTGCAGATATCCTCACAAAGCCACTTGCGCAGAAAAGCTTTGAATATTTCAGGAAATGCTTGGGTATGCAAGAAAACCCAGCAGTTGAATTTAAGGGGGAGTGTTGAATTTTAAATTCAACTGCAGCAACGTACAGGAGTTTCTGTGGAGCAAATACATTAAATCGCATTGATTTTGAAGCTTACGTCAACAAGCAGAAATCGGACCCGAATTTTTATAGAGTAGATTTAATTTGAAATTTCGCATCACACATTGGGCCTACGTCAGCTTTTGATTTTGGAACGCGAAGAGCATTTTCAAAAGAGTTTTATTTACTTTTTGAAATCCGTAAAGTTTCATAAAGTTTTTAAAAGACCTTCGGTAAAATTTTTTTTACTAAGGTTAATATATATTATAAATATTTATAATATTTATAATATATATGAATAATGTTTTATTTTTAAAATGTTATGTTCTGAAATTTTGAAAGGCCCGAAAGCCAAAACAAAAGGGGCCGTGAATGTAATTTTTATTTACAGTGTAAATTCTTTCTTAAGAGAACAGTTTCATTGCACAGCAGTGCGGGAAGGAAGAAAGAATAGCGGTGCCACAAATTCAATTTGCCATCAATGCGAATTGTAAGCGGTGCTGACAGAAATTTATGATGCCATAAATGAAATCTGAAGCGGTGAATTTTGTGGTTGAATGTCAGTTAATGACATTAATTGAATCTGGGATATTTTGTTAATATACAGAGACAGAGAGCTGTAATTTTTTTTTAATGACACACAGCAGAGTGTTTTAGAAAAAACAGAGAGTGCGAATTTGGAATTGCACAGCAGTGTATTTTCCAGAGAAACAAAGTATTCACAGCAGTGAATGTTTTAGTGAGACAGAGAGAGATAGATTTACACTGTGTTTGCAGCAGTTAAACTATTTTGTAATCCCTCTTTTGAGGAAGAATTGTAACAGCAGTTTTTTTTTATATATGGAATATAAATTTTTCTGAGTTGAAACTCTGTCTGTGAATGAGATTTTAAATTTTTTTTCTCTGTGTGAAGGAAGGGGAGTTTTATTCTCCAATTCTGTTCTGGAATTTGTAAAATTCCAACATGTGCAAGCCCTCAGAACATTCAGCGTTCCCTCAACTGCCGGCTTTATCACATCATTCTGCACAGCAGCAATTTCATGTTGCCAAATATCAATACCCAGATGCATATATCTGTCGTAAAATTGAAGCGCCTCAGGATCTTTAGGGTCGAAGTCGAGAGGACTGGCCACATGAAAAACTCCATCACAGCCATGGATGGCACCGTCGAAACTGCCTTCTTCCAATAGATCCGCTCTGAAGAGCTTCAGCTTCTCCCCACCTTCTGGAATTTCCAGGAGGTGTCGCACCTTTGCCAGGTTTTCTGTGTCCACCCAATTGCAGAAATGAGTTAAGAAGAATTTTGCGAGGCCAAATTCCAAAAACAGAAAGAGAACGAGACGAAATTTCCCCAATTTTATATGTATCCAGAAAGAGTGAAAAAACAAATGAGCATAATTAAATTCGAACCACTGAAAGAGAATGAGATAGTAATCACCGGGGTCGCGCACTGTAGCATGGACAGTGTAGCCCTTCTCTAGTAGTCGCTTGACCAACGAGGAGGAAATGAAACATGTCGCTCCTGTCACGCACACAACGGCTGCTCGACGTTCTTCGCCATTGATGGGTGCAGCGGCCATTTTGAGGAGATTGTTTGTTCCTCTAATGAAATTATAGGTTTCTCTCAGAGTGCGAGAGAAATATAAAATCGTCTACAAAAAGTGTTTGTCGATTTGAAAGAAACCCTACCCTGACCTGACTTTTATGGATCTAGGTTGGACATTTTGTGGTTAATATCTAGCTATGCCAGCTGTCCATATTAAGTTAATTATTGGGTTATTGTATCAAGGCAAATATTAAATATAATGTAGTAAGTCGATTAGTATTGCCCTCCATTTTTTCACTTACACATTATATTATTTTATTTTAATAAATAAAATTAAAAAAATAAATTATTACTCTATTATACGGTGTTTACGTTAATTATTATTATATATATATATTTTTTATATAATAAATAATATATTATTTCTATTTCATAAATAGATAAAATATAAATAATAAATTAGTCATTAATTTACTGTGTGATATTTAATATTTATTACATTTACATGGTAATCTTTGTAGGGTCAAGCTAAGGATATCTAATATTTATTACTCTTACATGGTAATTATGGTAGGGTTAAGATAAAGTTTTACTAGTGCTATATTCCAATAGAGGTAGGGCCGGAATTTCATGTTCCATATAAGCTTTTTCTCATTTTGAATGAAGCCTTAAATTTGACATGTAGTATTTAAGTTTTTATTATAAATAAAGACTAATCTAATAATGTGTGTAGTATTTATTATTTTGTTGATTCGTTGCAAATAAATCTAATTTTCTTACCATTTTTAATGCATTAGGTAAAAATGACATTTTATAGACACAAAAAGGAATAGAAACATATTGTAATAATACCATTATCTAAGTTAATATCATTGACATACATTTATTAAAAAAATAAAAAATTTAAATATAAATAATAACATTCTCTTAATTAATATCATTTACATACATTAAAATATATATATTTATATATATATATATAATAAAATTCCTCTAAATTAATATCATTAACATACATTAAATATATATATGTATAATAAAATTAAATAGTAAGTTATTATATTTAAGAGATTATATTTAAGAGATTCTTTTTGTAAATATAACTGCTTCCAATCTTTATTAATAATAATAATAATAATAATATTAAAACTTAAACGTGTGAACTTTAATTTGAATCCGAGAATACGTTGTTTTGTTCTCAGCGCCTTTTTCTCCACCAAGGTCAACCCCACCTCTATTCTTTCCGTTTGATATAAGCTATCATCGTTAAATTACAATTTTGATAAAAATTGTAATTTTAAATTAATTTAATAATTTGATTATATTTAAATATTTAAAATTACAATTTATTGATAATTATATTTATATATTATATAGATTGATTATTTATTTATTATTATTTTTTTTAATCAAAATTTTATTGCTAAATGAATTATTCAAAAATTATGAGAAATTAGTTAGTTATTACTAATTTTTATGAAAATGGTCATAGATGAATAACTTATTTAATCCACTTGAATACCAAAAACTGATATCTAAAATTTCGATTGATCAAATTTTTTAATTATATAATATTTTTTACAAATTTGAAAAAAAAATTGTTTATATGTTTTAAATATAAAATTGTTAATTATTTTAATGGACGTGTTTGTTTTGAACTAAGATTTCTAAAATAAAAAATAATATATATCATAAAAAATAATATAATATATTATTTTTATTAATATATATCATAAAAAATAAATAATTTTATGAAAAATTCCATATTATGAATTTTTTATTATAAATATAACTAATATTTTAATGTTAAATTTATTAAATCCCTCTTAAATTGAAATTCCTTCCCTCTCGTCTTCTTATTAGTCCCTGCCGCTTGCGGCATGGCAGGGACTATTGTAATCGCTTTTGGGTGTTTTATTAGTCCCCGGAGGAAAATGAGACCGAACCATTTAACTTAATATAAAGTTTTATTAGTCCCTGCCGCCTGCGGCATGGAAGGGACTATTGTAATCGCTTTTGGGTGTTTTATTAGTCCCCGGAGGAAAATGAGACCGAACTATTTAACTTAATATAAAGTTTTAAAGACAGTTTTCTGCCTGCCGCCGGTGAGAACCAATCCACAATTGCCTGCCGCCGGTGAGAACCAATCCACAATTTGGAGGTCTTATTTGGCCTCATATCGAGGCCAGACCTATCGAAACTTAGGTTAAATGTTAACTTGATTCGTCTTGATTTCTATTTTTCTAGTTCTTATTGACTAATGCTAGCATTAGTTAGGAAGCATAAAATGTTTGGACAATTTGTGCAAAGAATTTTTCATGCGAGTGGCATCCATGTTTGAAATGGTGCTTTTGATAGAATGCTCTGTAAAACCGCCACATACACCCGGCCATGCACATAGTGTCACGTACACCGGCGCCCTGGGAGGTATCCTGCGAGGTATCAGTAGTACGGTTAAATTAAATGCATCCATTGAGGGCCGAGTAGTCACCGACGGGAGCGTGCAGGTTCTGAACAGCTCCTTCATTTCTTCACTATCAACCTTTCGTTTATTCACCATCAATCCATTGAGAGCCGACTAGTCATCGTGTATGAACCGACAGGAGCGTGCAGGGTTTGAACGGTGCTTCTCACCGGCCGGAAAGAGTTTCTCCTTCGCATGTATAAGAGAACAGTATGAGAGCAGCAGTAGGGGCTCTTCTGGCCCATTCTCTTTCTACACCGCCAATTCTTACTAGCGAATTCGCCATGGCCATGGCAGACCTCCTCGCATTCAGCTGAGAATGAGTAGCAGAAGCCGGGGAATTATCAGAATTTTTGTGAAGACTGCAACGGAACGAACACATGCTCCACGCTTTTCCAGAACTTGAAGAGGTGTGCAGCTTGCTATGTCCTTTTTCTTTTCTAGAAAATGAGAAGTTATGTAAAGGATAGTAGGACTGCCGAAAGTGCTGAGCTTTACCATCACAGATGGCTTACCAAGCTCTGATAATTCCATACCGCCGAGGCCGCTGCTCTTGAGAATGTCAAGTGTAGCTGGTAAGTTGAGCAGTGAGCTTTTAGACATTAAAAATTCATGCTTTACTGTCAAAAACTTAAAAAGTACTAGACTAATGAAATTATTGAAAAACATTTGACAATTTTCGGTCACAATTAAGACGATTGTTTTTCGCAAAATAAGCTACAGGAGTACAGATATCCATGCATTATTACAGATCTATACTATAATGTATGCTTCATGTTGAATTTAACACTTTAACACGCTATATAGAGGTTGTAGATCTAACGCTTTGTACAGGAAAGCAATTCTTTTATATAGATTAAAACTAGCTACAGCAGTGATCTTTATAAGCGTTAATACGCTCTCAATTTGTACAAAAACATTGGGCTTTTTTTCCTGAAATGGCCAGTTTATTACAATATTGGAATTTCTTTTAAGAAGGATAATTGGGTTTGGGTAAAATCCCCAATTCGGGGAAGCAGTAACGCCAACACCGTGTTTCCACTCCAGGCTGGGTACTTTTGTCTAAATATGAAAATTTTGCAACTAACCTCTCAAGTTCACCTTGAAAGCAGTAAAGCCAACACCGTGTTTCCACTCCAGACTTGGGTACTTTTGTCTAAATATGAAAATTTTGCAACTAACCTTTCAAGTTCACCGGACAACACCGCAACCTTGCTTGGATACTTGCTTCCTTGTCATTGGTTATTAATTCAAGTGGAAAATCACTTACCTGCAGCGACTGCTCTCAATACCCTTCCAAGACACTAGTGTGTGCATTCAATGATGACCATTACTGTGCAGAGCAACTTTGCGCCATGGAATATTAACACATCACATACCCCTGATAAGTTTTCGGAATGTTTTCATTTTTTATTGATGGACTGTGTATTTTCTAGCATGATACAGTGTTAGGTGGCTTGGTTTAGCGCCCTGCATGCATGCACTGGCTCAGAAGGAAGTGAGACACCTTGCCCTCAAGGCAGGGCCCACATGGTCATCAAGTTTTACTTTAAATTTTTTATTTTATATGAACCCAGTCAACGAAGTTCTGGAAACATTAAATTATTACAAAAATGTTTTTGCCCAAGTATTTCAGTCTCTTGGAAATCAGGCTGTAACTCAGGCATCATTACTTGAAAAAACTGTTTTTTTCTTGGACGTTCTCAGCATTCTTATATCTGGAACAATTATTGGAAAGCTGAGATTCAAATCGCTAACATTCTTCTCAAATTGGTCAGTATACAATGGAAAGATTTCTCATATTTAGCTGTAGCAGCTGCCCGATATTTTTTCTTTTTGTTTCTCAATGTTCATATGTTGCATCGATTTCGGCCCAAAATAATGCATTACTCTAATTTCGGCCCAAAATAATGCGGAGGAATATTTATTAGTATGTGTTTGCAAATAATATTAAACCTCTTCTAAATGAGATTTCGTGGTTCTGGCCTTTTGTCGAGGCGGAGGATAGGTTATATTAATCTGTGCGTTTAAATTTTTTTAAAAACTAAATTAATGTTGGCATTAGTTCTGGCATTAAATGTTATAGTATTATGCGGACCAAACTTTATGATAGACCAAAATCGCAAGTGCTGAGCTAAAGCCAGATGTTCGCTTTGAGCTCAAGCCAGATGCATGTTGCTTTAGATGTTCGCTCTAAGCTCAAGCGAGATGCATGTTGCTAGGTGCTCAGTGCATACATGTTGCTGCCATGTCGAAAAATCTTTCGACAGATAGCCGAACCTGGGAACAATTTGTTTGCTCGATCGAAGAATCTGATAGCTCCTTTGTGAACCCAGGAGACGTGGCTGTTGTACATGAGGCATTGAAAGGATTTAAAGGATTGAAACTTCGAAGAACCAAACCTGGGCAAACATCATTGCTTCAGGCATTGCTGCAGAAGCAGAAGCAGTTGATTTCTGAGTTCAAAGAAAAATATTGATCTAAACCATATAGTTAGAAGTCTGCTATAATTCAAAATTTCTATACAATGGTACTAGATTCTCAATCCCAATTATAATTTAAGTGGAATAATGTTTTATAATTTTACCTAATTGTGAATTAATCCCAATTTTTTTATAATGCAGATGGTTCACAATTGCTTCTTACTTTCCAGGAAGAACCAGCAATGAGATCAAGAACGGGTGGAACACCCATTTAAAGAAGCATCTCGCCCGTATGAAATCTGAGTCGGTTATTGTAGCCAACACCTTCGTCTTCCTTGGACTCATCCACTCCAGAAAAACTACAAACAAGAGTTCCTCTTCATTTTTGCTACATCAAATACTCTTTGAAGTTCAGTAAATATGCACACAATTTGTCTATACTTGGTATTTACAGACTGCAGATCGGTTACCTTTTCGTAACCTATCAAAATGTAAATTCCAAGCTTTGTATCTCTGGAAGTCTAGCTCTTGGTTTGCGTTAAAAGGATGCATCTCATCATTAGTTAGCCCAATAAACAACTATACGTGGGATCCTGTATCAATAATCTAAAATAGGTCTCTATTTTCCAACCCCTGCCACCCAATCACTTGTATTAATTACATATCTTTCAATCTCTTCCTGCTAGCAGTGAAAATGGTGATGTTCCATCCGGTGTGAAGGCAGGATTCCCATCTCAGCTTCTGCTAGCATGTGAGATAGTATTAGAAGAGCTGTGCTTGTATGAAGAAAAAGAAACAAGGAAATCATCAAAACTTTTACTTGTTCTAGGTGTGTCTCTTCTGCCGAAGGAGGTTGAGAAGGTAGCACAGGGGGTGGTTTATCCCTCGCAAGCATTTGCACTACCTCTCTCATATTAGGTCGAGCTTCAGGGTGAGGATGGGAACACAACAAACCCAGTTCAAGAACAAGCACAACTTCTTCAACAGGATACTCGTGAGGAAGTCTAGGATCCACTGCTTGCAAAAGCATTCCCTTGGAATGCAACTCCCAAACCCAGTCCACCAAGACTAATTCTTCAGCAGACATCCTCGGCTCAATGGGTCTTCTTCCACAAGCTACTTCAAGCAATAAATCACCAAATCCAAACACATCAGTGCTTGTTGTCGCCTTACTAGTACGAGAAAGATATGGAGCAAGGTAGCCAACTGTTCCAACTATATGGGTTGTATGAGGATTCAAACCATGTTCATATAAACGAGCAAGCCCAAAGTCTCCCAACCTCTCATTGAAATCTTCATCTAATAACACATTGCTTGCTTTGACATCTCTATGGACTACTGTCTGCTCCCATTCCTCATTAAGATAAAGCAAAGTCAAAGCAACTCCCTTCAAAATTCTAAACCTCTGTACCCAAATCAGCATATTCTTTGTACTGTCAAACAAGAGCTTGTCAAGACTACCATTTGACATGTAATCATAGACAAGCAGAAGCTCTTCCTTATGCCTACAACCTCGAAACGGAACTAAGTTTCTTTGTCGAAGCCGGCCAATGCTCGCAATTTCTGCAACAAATTCCATGACCCCTTTCTTGGTTTTATGAGAAACCCGCTTCACCGCAACTTGCACCCTAGTGCTGGGAATAATCTGAATATGAAACTAATGCGATGTATCAGAATGAGGAGAAAAAAGTGTTGTTTAACAAATAATTATATTATTAAAATTTCAAATCAATTTGACCTGTTCTAGAGTAAAACAGTAATCATCAATTGATATAATGAGAGAACATGGAGTTCTTGATCTCAATCCCTACCAAGATGGAGAAGTGAATAGCTGGAGAAAACTGAAAGCTCCAGCTTTAACTGTTACATGTAAACATTTGTATCACACAATGATACGATTGTAGTGAACCTTGATGCAATTGTTAGTGCCATCATTATATGTATGATAATGTAACAATTAATGTTAAGGATAGTGTTAGATGGTTGAATCACCATAATGACTCTGAAGCACTATAAAAGATGTTATATGCCTACGATGCATTTGAGAAATTATACATAAGCTGGTATATAGGTAGCATATCTCAATCTTGCCATGTTTTAGATTTACCGCAACATTAATATACCAGTCTATTCCCTCCACTCTTGTGTTTGTCATGGATTGCTACTGACATTGATGATATTATTATTGATGATGGTAATGGACTATATGATGCTTTTACTGCTTTTACATGCTGCTTATATGTTACCTTACTTATGAGTAGACCCATGTTGTTGTGAAGACCCATGCTTTCTCATTTCTATGGCTAGACTGGAAGCATAGGTAGGTATTGAGTGATATTGCTCACTCTACCTGTCGTTGTCTGTGGCAACTCCGAGGGTTACTCCCAGCAACTGTCTATTGGAACTCCGTGATCAATCCTACAGGATTTTTCCGCCCACCATTACATTTATCTCTCCTTCTTCAATCACCTATGGTTCTGCGTTTGATGTTACATTCTCCCTCTCTGGAATTATTCCAAATGATAGCTGCAATATTCAGTTCAATGCCTATGCTCCATCATTTACTTCTCTCACACTAATTCCATGAACTAGAGACTGCTCACACTGTCTGCAACAAATCCAGTGGCCTTACTACCTTTGTATTGTAGTAGCATTGTGACTGCACCTCCCAGCACTGTGGTTGCACATCCTGGCTACTGTATGCTGTTTGTTGTAAAATATGGAGTCTATATGGAGTCCCAGCACAGCTCGATGGATTCAGTTCAGGTCATCGTAGCAGAATATTTGGTCTTTCACAGTGTTTCATACTGATCTAGAGGATCAGATAGGAATATTCAAATGGTATGCCAAAAAACTGTGTTAGACTTCAACAAATAAGTGTTACAGTTTGTTTATTTTCAAGCATAACCTATTCTATATATCTGCAATTATAAATAACCTTGCAATAGCATTCTCCTCATTTGTTATGGATTTCAGGTCATCATAGCAGAATATTTGGTCTTTCGCAGTGTTTTGTTTCATACCTTGCAAAAACATTCTCCTCGTTTGTTATGGATTTCAGGTCATCATAGCAGAATATTTGGTCTTTCGTAGAGTTTTGTTTCGTACTGATTTAGAGGATCAGATAGGAAGATTCAAACAGTATGCCAAAACACTGTGCTAGACTTCAACAAATAAGCGTTATAGTTTGTTTATTTTCAAACATAACCTATTCTATATATGTGCAATTATAAATAACCTTGCAATAGCATTCTAATTTTTGTGTTTGCCTCGTTTGTTAGTAAACTTAACATGACGAAATAAGAGCTTGGAATTTTAAAACACAAAGATAGTCATACTGAACATTTGATCTCCTTCCAAATGCTGAACATTGCCTGGAGAAAAAACTAACCATACTGGACCTAAGAAAGTAGAAGTGATCATTCGGAATCATAATCATAACTACAAATGTTATCAGACAACTCCGGCTCAAGGCAGTTAGTTGTTATCAACCAACTCCTGCTCAAGGCATCATCCAACTTCGGCTCAAGGCAGGGACTAGCTGCCTTGCAGCCATCCTTGTTTAATTAGTGATCTGTCCGTAATAGATGGTAAGAAATTGAAGAGAATATTAATATATATCATAAAAAATAAATAATTTTATTAAAAATTCCATATTATGAATTTTATATTATAAATATAACTAATATTTTAATGTTAAATTTATTAAATCCCTCTTAAATTGAAATTCCTTCCCTCCCGTCTTCTTATTTAAGTAGTGATCTGTCCGTAATAGAACTACAGGTACCTAAGGCAATTGTCTTTCTTAATTTAATTAATTTTTTTAATTATTAACACACTAATAAAATGACAAATGAAATTCCTTCCCTCTCGTCTTCTTATTTAATTTGTGATCTGTCCGTAATAGAACTAAAGGTACCTAAGGCAATTGTCTTTTTTAATTTAATTAACTTTTTTAAATTATTAACGCACTAATAAAATGACAAATGCTTTAATCTTTAATTTTATTGTTTTTCTTTTTCTTATTTTATTATTTTGTTTACCATTAACGTACATGCCCAGGTTACATTTAAATTCACTCTCAATGACAAATGCCTTAATCTTTAAATATATTGTGTTTTTTTTTTTTTTACCATTAACGTACATACCCAGGTTACATGAAAATTCAAAATCAATGTATTGCTTTGGCATTTATTTAATAGAAATACTTGAATCAAGAAAAAATTCTACAAATTCTACATTTTTCATTTGAATTTTGCAGTATTTATAATAATCCTCGACTCTAACGAAAACAGAGACGACACAGAAAAGAGACGGAACTAAAAAAAAAAGGTAGTTGCAATTTTGAGATTATCAAAGATGGTTAAAAAACGATAGCGAATAAGACCATTTATCTATGAGATGGTATATATATAATATTAACTATTGTATTATTATTTTTGTCTTAAGAGTGGTGGTATAAGGATGTCTAGTTTTGACTCAATTATTAGGGAGTTAAGGAGAAACTCAATATGGGAAGGAAAAATAAATTCAAAAATATAATTACTTCTAAATTTAAGAAAAAATTGTGGAAGAATAATAGTTGGTAACATGGAGCTAAGATACTATAAGCAAGTGATCAACCCCCAGTGATAATCAAAATTACCTCTCTATGTTGACCAACACTAAGAAAAAAAGATTACAACTAATTCTCATGAGCTTGGGAGTGAGACACGGCAGTGGTCTATTCCCAAGACTCCCTAGAACGATAGAGAGGTGGAAGATGAAAACACTTTCTTTTATATTGTCCTGCTCTTGCTCGCATCCCCTCTCAATTTCGTACCATCTGCCACACTTCTAATCTTCTTGACCTATTAAGCCTGGCCACCTATAGTGATCTTGGAGAGCTTCTTTCCCTTATCTTACATCATAGGAACAAGATTTTGAAGAATCAAACTTAGATTCATTTTTCTTTCTTGAGGTCCCATAGGTTGCATTAGTCTTAGTGGACGTTAATCATCATCATCGTCGTCAAAATACCTTTTAGATTTATATATATTTAATTTTAGATTTATTTATATTTCTTTTATATATTTAATTTTTATATTTTATTGAAATATTACACATTTATTATAGTTATTTATAACTATATTAATTTAAATTATTTAATTGTATCATAAATTAAAAATTAAGATAGATATAGATAATGCAAAAGATTAAAATAATTTTTAATATACATAATTTTATTTTATAGATTTAACTAAAATAATATATATCTATATATTATTAATATATATTTATATTAATATATATATATATATATATATATATATATATATATATATATAATTTTCGAAGGGAGGCAACAAAAGTCGTCAAATGAACTCTGAGCTTATGGCGTCAAGAAAGACGTCTCTATTCCCCTCATTGCAAGTCTGAACAAAGGTGGGAGAGGGGATGGGGCATCCTTGGCATCAAATATTTTCTCATTCAAATATGCCCTTAAACCAAATTCGAGCTTATAGATTCTTAAGAATCTCTCAGACCAAGCTTTTGGGGTTCAACATTCATCAAACACCCCAACACTTGAGGTGAACGAGATTTATACCTGGATGAAGATAACAGAGTACAAACGACAGTTTTTATAAGTCGGTTCAATGGATTCTAGCCTCGGCTTTTGCCCTTTGTGCTTGGGTTCATCAGAACTAAAGCTAGAATTTAGATTTACTATTTTGTTCTAAAGGGTATTTTGTGACAGTCTTCAAGGATCTCAAAGACCGGTAGAGAGTTCTTGACGAGGGGCCCCAGTTTTGGGGTTGCGCAAGACTTTCGATTAAACCATGGTTTTCAAAGTTTAACCCTCTTTCCATGAAGTCTCTGACTACCCTAGTATGGGTAAGGCTCCCTAACTTACCCCTCTGGTCGATCAGGCCATACTTCCGTAAATA
Source organism: Pinus albicaulis (assembly GCA_034641835.2). Classification (NCBI taxonomy): domain Eukaryota; kingdom Viridiplantae; phylum Streptophyta; class Pinopsida; order Pinales; family Pinaceae; genus Pinus; species Pinus albicaulis. The sequence continues at coordinate 1,246,207,552 of CM076578.1, read as the reverse complement.
TATTGGAAATTCAATTTGTCACTTCATTAAATTAGACAATGAAGGATTGGTTAGTGAGTTCATCTCATTCATTTGTATATGTATTGAACTACATTTAACTAAAGGATTACAAGATAAAATCATTCTCAAGTGGGATGGTAAGGAATACATTCAACCTTTGGATTACGAAAACACTCCTTTTAGGTGTAGAATTTGTCAGCAATGCAGGCATCTTTAGAATGCATGCCCTTCCTAAAAATGATTTTTCAACTCCCAAGAGATGAGAAAAACTAATCGCGAATGGTGGGATCAAAAGGCAACAACAAACATCAAGAAATCGACATTGTAAAAAAGGGATTGTTCTCAACAGCAAAATACAACCCTTTGCACATCAAATTCTCAAAATCTAGTGTAGACCCCTGTGAATCCACCTCATCACCCCCAATATAGGAGAATCTTCTTTCAAAGGATAATGAAATAACATTATCAATAAACATGCTTGTAATCAGTGGGCAAAAGCACTCCCAAGAGTCTAACCATCTAGACTGTGATACAAAAATTTTGTGCTTTATGGGGCCTGTAATGATGGAACCTTCTCTAAAAAATGAGGATATGTCCTTATCCTCAGTTGTAACCAATAAATCTATAGATTGAGATGATGTAATTAGGAGAAAGGGGAAAAAGGAAAAATACCCATAAACAATTTTGGTGTGTGACACTAGAAATGTTGGAGTTGTTCTTTGAAGTTTGTCGCTTCTTGATGTAACTTGCTTTCTTTATATATATATATATATATATATATATATATATATATATATATATATATATATATATAAAATAAAATGACAAGAAATTTTAAAGATTAAAATCAGCTTTTAATTTTATATTTAACTTTAATCTTATTAAAATATTATGTACTTCTATTATATTTTATAAATATATAAATTTATATAAATATAAATAAGTTAAGTATGCATGGTATAAATAAGTCAAAATTTTGAAGATAAAGATAAACAAATAGAAATAAAAATTATTATTAAAAATAAATTATGCTCTGTGTAAATTAATAACACAATTTCAACATCCTCCCAAAGCTAACATTACCCATATTGGTCTCTGTTATGAAGGTAAATCTTTTTTGTAGACAGAGACGATCCCTCTAGCCCTAGGGTGGGTCTAGAAACAAAAGGACACGCTAAAGTGTTGCTTCCTAGTTAATGAATGAACCAAAGACACGGTAGATTGACTTACCTAGAATCCAACAATGTCGTCGTTGCAAAAAGAGTAATGGCCTTTTGCTCCTGCCTTGGAAAATCACAATCAGTTCGTTGTTGTGCTCAGATACCTGCACATAGGACAAAGAACAAGAACAACATACGACACAATAGTTTCACTCATAATTATTAGCCAGTCAAATAAGCATCATATCACAATAGTGGAACCAAACAGTAGTCGTGTATATAAATGAATAGAAGGAAGAGTACAACCGATGCTTTGACGTCGTAGTCTCCTCCAGCGGGATTCAGGTGAACCGTGTCTCAAATGTTCATTAGGGAATTCGGACGAGATTTTAACATATTTTATAAAGATTAAATCTCTACCATCCATCTAATAATTATTAAATTAAAATTCTAAAAACCATATTTCAAAATAAACATGCATATTAACATATTAACCTAATTACAATATTTATAATTCTCATTCACATTGACCATTCTAAACAATTAACAACTTCACATATGGCTATTTATTTATATTTACAAATATTTTTTAATCACATTTTCATACAACTTTTTTTTTCTCTTTTCCATCGTTTTATAACCTTTATTTTTCCTACTTGTCAAATTTTATAATTATCAAACTTTTAATTGTGGTAGGTAACGTTGATTTTAAAATAAATCCATCTGTGCCTATTCATATTAAAATGAATTCATTTTTAAAATCTTACAACAGACCAAACATATTTACAATATAGTGAATTCACCTGACCCAATCAACAATTTATATTAAACTGAGTAAATATTAATTATTATTTTTAGCAGCTAGTACTGGTTGCGCTAAACATTCTGAATTTAAGGGCACCGCCATATTATTCCCTTGATTTAAAAAAAACACCCCTAACTAATCAAACAAGAAATCCCTTAAAAGGCACCCCTAACTAATCAAACAAGCAATCCCTTCGTCCTCAGGTATTCTACACCGTCATCGAAAATCTGGTCAATGCCAAATTTGAAGGAGAAACCGAAAATCTGGTCGATGCCCAATTTGAAGGAGAAACCGCTCTCCACCAACTTCTTCGACGAAACGCATACCTTTGGGACCGGTGGCATATCCTCAAACCTGTTCAACCAATTCCATTAGTTGTTATACAGAAATACTAACATAGAAATGCCATACTCTACAGATGGTCATACTCACTGGGCTGTCACATTGTACTGAGGATAGCGTTTGGATAAGTAGTCTGCCAGCTGCGGGACGGTGGTGTTGACGGAGCAACAGATATAGCGGCCCTCTGCAGCAGGGTTGTCCATCAGGAAAATCTGGGCGCTGCATACATCCTCCATGTGTACCAAAATAATGGAAATTCCATTAAGATTATGATAAAATCTTGTAATTTTTTTAAAACTCTGGGTTATTTTGGTTGCTCAGGAATTCTTCATAATGCTGAAAATAAACTAAATTTCAACCAGAATACTGCCTTCCTGCGAATTTGTAGGGCCTTTAAAATTTCCGGTCTGTAGTAGATCTGGTGATTAGTTTATGTATGTACCCAGGCAGGAGGCTTTTTATTCCGGAGGAAATCCACGTCTGCCCAATTGGTTTCATCAATCAACTCATTCTGCTGCTTCGATTCTGCTCCTTCCAGAAGCGCGGCCGCAGACGATGTGACCACCACGCGCTTGACGGTGTTGGCCTTTGTGCAAGCCCTCAGCACATTCAGCGTTCCCTCAATTGCCGGCTTTATCACATCGTTCTACACAGCAGCAATTTCATGTTGCCAAATATCAATACCCAGATGCATATATCTGTCGTAAAATTGAAGCGGCGAAGTTACTAACCTCCGGATCTTTAGGGTCGAAGTCGAGAGGACTGGCCACATGAAAAACTCCATCACAGCCATGGATGGCACCGTCGAAACTGCCTTCTGCCTTCTTCCAATAGATCCGCTCTGAAGAGCTTCAGCTTCTCCCCACCTTCTGGAATTTCCAGGAGGTGTCGCACCTTTGCCAGGTTTTCTGTGGCCACCCAATTGCAGAAATGAGTTAAGCAGAATTTTGCCGGGCCAAATTCCAAAAACAGAAAGAGAACGAGAAGAAATTTCCCCAATTTTATATGTATCCAGAAAGAGTGAAAAAACAAATGAGCAGAATTAAATTCGAACCACTGAGAGAATGAGATAGTAATCACCGGGGTCGCGCACTGTAGCATGGACAGTGTAGCCCTTCTCTAGTAGCCGCTTGACCAACGAGGAGGCAATGAAACCTGTCGCTCCCGTCACGCACACAACGGCTGCTCGACGTTCTTCGCCATTGATGGGTGCAGCGGCCATTTTGAGGAGATTGTTTGTTCCTCTAATGAAATTATAGGTTTCTCTCAGAGTGCGAGAGAAATATAAGATAGTCTACAAAAAGTGTTTGTCGATTTGAAAGAAACCCTACCCCGACCTGACTTTTATGGATCTAGGTAGGACATTTTGTGGTTAATATCTAGCTATGCCAGCTGTCCACATTAAGTTAATTATTGGGTTATTGTATCAAGGCAAATATTAAATATAATGTAGTAAGTCCATTAGTATTGCCCTCCATTTTTTCACTTACACATTATATTATTTTATTTTAATAAATAAAATTAAAAAATAAATTATTACTCTATTATACGGTGTTTACGTTAATTATTATTATATATATATTTCTTTATATAATAAATAATATATTATTTCTATTTCATAAATAGATAAAATATAAATAATAAATTAGTCATTAATTTACTGTGTGATATTTAATATTTATTACATTTACATGGTAATCTTTGTAGGGTCAAGCTAAGGATATCTAATATTTATTACTCTTACATGGTAATTTTGGTAGGGTTAAGATAAAGTTTTACTAGTGCTATATTTCAATAGAGGTATGGCCGGAATTTCATGTTCCATATAAGCTTTTTCTCATTTTGAATGAAGCCTTAAATTTGACATGTAGTATTTAAGTTTTTATTATAAATTTTAATGAGCTTTAAATAAAGACTAATCTAACAATGTTAGTAGTATTTATTATTTTGTTGATTGGTTGGAAATAAATCTAATTTTCTCACCTTTTTTAATGCATTAGGTAAAAATGACATAAATAGAAAAATATTGTAATAATACCATTATCTAAGTTAATATCATTGACATACACTTTATTAAAAAATAAAAAAATTAAATATAGATAATAACATTCTCTTAATTAATATTATTTACATACATTCATATATATATATATATATATATATATATATATATTCTCTAAATTAATATCATTAGCATACATTAAATATATATATATATATAATAAAATTAAATAGTAAGTTATTATATTTAATAGATTCTTTTTCTAAATATAACTGCTTCCAATTATTAATAATAATAATAATATTAGAACTTAAACGTGTGAACTTTAATTTGAATCCGAGAATGCGTTGTTTTGTCCACAGCGCCTTTTTCTCCACCAAGGTTAACCCCACCTCGATTCTTTCCGTTTGATATAAGCTATCATCGTTAAATTACAATTTTGATAAATTGTAATTTTAAATTAATTTAATAATTTGATTATATTTAAATATTTAAAATTACAATTTATTGATACTTATATTTATATATTATATAGATTGATTTTTTTTTATTAATTTTTTTTAATCAAAATTTTATTGCTAAATGAATTATTCAAAACTCATGAGAAATTAGTTAGTTATTACTAATTTTTATGAAAATGATCATAGATGAATAACTTATTTAATCCAGTTGAATACCAAAAACTGATATCTAAAATTTTGATTGATCAAATTTTTTAATTGTATAATATTTTGTACAAATTTGAAAAAAATAATTGTTTGTATGTTTTAAATATAAAATTGATAATTATTTTAATAGATGTGTTTGTTTTGAATTAAAATTTCTAAAATAAAAAATAATATATATCATAAAAAATAATATAATATATTATTTTTATTAATATATATCATAAAAAAATAAATAATTTTATTAAAAATTCCATATTATGAATTTTTTATTATAAATATAACTAATATTTTAATGTTAAATTTATTAAATCCCTCTTAAATTGAAATTCCTTCCCTCTCGTCTTCTTATTTAATTAGTGATCTGTCCGTAATAGATGGTAAGAAATTGAAGACAATATTAATATATATCATAAAAAAAAAAAAAAAAAATTATTAAAAAATCCATATTATGAATTTTTTATTATAAATATAATAAATATTTTAATGTTAAATTTATTAAATCCCTCTTAGATTGAAATTCCTTCCCTCCCGTCTTCTTATTTAAGTAGTGATCTGTCCGTAATAGAACTACAGGTACCTAAGGCAATTGTCTTTCTTAATTTAATTAATTTTTTTAATTATTAACACACTAATAAAATGACAAATGAAATTCCTTCTCTCTCATCTTCTTATTTAAGTAGTGATCTGTTCGTAATAGAACTAAAGGTACCTAAGCAATTGTCTTTTTTAATTTAATTAACTTTTTTTAATTATTAACACACTAATAAAATTACAAATGCTTTAATATTTAATTTTATTGTTTTTCTTATTTTATTATTTTGTTTACCATTAATGTACAAATTAAAAATTGGAGAGCGCAGAGATACACACACAAATAATTATTTTATATATTTCAATAATCAGAGACATCAAATATATAATTGAACTAATTCTAATCTTAGAGAGAAGTTGAAAGAATCTCTCAACTTCCTCAACAAACCCAATCCAAGATATACTAAAGTAAGCATAATCCTAACTAATTCTAATACCCTCCCTTAATGCTTACTTTTCAAAACATATAATAATTAATCACAATTACAACACTTTAAACTTTCGTCTCTTTGTTTGATCTGGTCTTCATTAACATTTGTACCCACTCTGAGATCTCATAGACAACGCTCTTTTCTCCACCATTTTCGAGCTACCATTCAACCCATTTAAAATACATTTGTTTCTGACCAGCAATAATGAACTTTGCAAGATCAACAGTATTGACAACTCGGCTCGTCGGGTCTTCCGCGATAAGAGCTGACAAGTGATGAACCATCCTATGGACCAATCACCATCTGTCGGATATTTCGCTTTCGGATATCCATCAGTGGCTAGGCAAATGGTCTAAATACTGAATGTGTTCAAGAGCTAATCTAACAACTTGACTTGCTTCACACAAATGGATCTCATACTGTAACCTATAACTGATGCTCTTGGCCCGTAGCACAACAATATCAGCATATAACAAATTCACACAATCAAATTAGCCAATTGTTCTCTCATCCCTGTAGGACGTCAAGAACGACTAATTTAAATAATGCTAATTTGTTCAATAATTGGTTCTCTTCTACACAAATCTCATAGCAATAAATATAAGGCTTAAACTCCACACTATATTCCACACACTTGCAAATTACTGACTTCTGCTTTGAACAGAAAAAAAATAAAAAAAATATTGCTTGATCTTGAACTGTCCACGCAAATAGCGCTGAGATTGAACAAAATTTGCTCCAAAATCGAGGAATCGTGCTGAAACCGTTAATGGGAGGCTGGAACGGACCTGATTTGTTCTTTAAGGCTGTTGAACACGTTCAGACTTCACTGTATCTCTTACAAACTGAAGTCACCAGAACGTTCAGACTCTGCAATTCAGCAAAGAAATCATGGACGGCCTAGCAGCAGACGGGCCACAGGTCATAAAACACATACGGTGCCATCACAATAACCAACACACGGTCAAATTATGTGAAAGGCACAAATGACGCCGTGAAAGGTTTAATGTCGAAATGATATGGGGTCACATCGAAGGTTAAACAAGGCTTCCATGTGTATATAATGGCGAATGCATGAAGTTTGTTCGTAAAGAGTGGCACTTTATACACATTGATGTCGGAGGCAGGATTTTCGAAACACGAATTCGACCCGCCAATCCGCAAGGGAAACCTCCCTTCTCGCCTGCTCGGCTCTGTCAATCTGATTCTGCATATACTGTTGACGGCAGCCCAAAACTATCTCGGCTCGTATAGTTTTTCTGTTGCCTCTGTTTGACGGCCGACCCATTTAGCATTGAGTTCCCCTTCACTACGGCTCTTCTTTTTATGTAGCAGTTCACTCATGCAATTCCACCGAACGGAGTTCAACAGTGATTCAATTAATGTCGTTGACAGCAATCCTTGCGTGCACAGGTTAACCAACTATGATGCCTGGCAATATGATCCTCCTCGAACAGCAATAGTGGCAACGAAAAACAAATTTGGACAACACTTCTACAATACGTTGAAATATTTAACATAAAACAAAATAACAAACACACAAAACTTCACACTGCTCTCACATCTTCCTGGCCATCTTCCTGAGCACTCCCGTGAGGGATTAAGCTTAGCTTGGCTCTGATACCAAATTAAAAATTGGAGAGAGCAGAGATACACACACAAATAATTATTTTCTATATTTCAATAATCAGATACATCAAATATATAATTGAACTAATTCTAATCTTAGAGAGAAGTTGAGAGAATCTCTCAACTTCCTCAACAAACCCAATCCAAGATATACTAAAGTAAGCATAATCCTAACTAATTCTAATAGTACATGCCTAGGTTAAATTTAAATTCAATGTCAATGACAGTGACAAATGCCTTAATCTTTAAATATATTGTTTTTTTTTTTTAACCATTAACGTACATACCCAGGTTACATGAAAATTCAAAATGAATGTATTGCTTTGGCATTTGGCATTTATTTAATACAAATACTTGAATCATGAAAAAAATTCTACATTTTTCATTTGAATTTTGCAGTATTAATAATAATCCTCGACTCTAACGAAAACAGAGATGACACAGAAAAGAGACGGAACAAACAAAATAAAGGTAGCTGCAATTTTGAGCTTATCAAAGATGGTTAAAAAACGATAGTGAACAAGACCATTTATCTATGAGGTGGTATATATATAATATTAAATATTATATTATTATTTTTGTTTTAAGAGTTGGTGGTACAAGGATGTCTAGTCTTGACTCAATTATTAGGGAGTTAAGGAGGAACTCAATATGGGAAGGAAAAATAAATTCAAAAATATTATTACTTCCAAATTTAAGAAAAAGTTGTGGAAGAATAAGAGTTGGTAACAGGGAGCTAAGGTACTATAAGCAAGTGATCACCCCCAGTGATAATCAAAATTACCTCTCTATGTTGACCAGCACAAAGAAAAAAATATTACAACTAATTCTCATGAGCTTGGGAGTGAGACAGGGCAGTGGTCTATTCCCAAGACTCCCTAGAACGATAGAATTTTTCAGAGGTGGAAGATGAAAACACTTTCTTTTATATTGTCCTGCTCCTGCTCGCATCCCCTCTCAATTCCGTACCATCTGCCACACTTCCAATCTTCTTGACCTATTAAGCCTAGCCACCTATAGTGATCTTGGAGAGCTTCTTTCCCTTATCTTACATCATAGGAACACGATTTTGAAGAATCAAACTTAGATTCTTTTTTCTTTCTTGAGGTCCCATAGGTTGCATTGGTCTTAGTGGACGTTAATCATCATCATCGTCGTCAAAATACCTTTTAGATTTATATATATTTCTTTTATATATATTTAATTTTAGATTTATTTAGATTTCTTTTATATATTTAATTTTTATATTTTATTGAAATATTACACATTTATTATAGTTATTTATAACTATATTAATTTAAATTATTTAATTATATCATAAATTAAAAATTAAGATAGATATAGATAATACAAAAGATCAAAATAATTTTTAATATAAATAATTTTATTTTATAGATTTAACTAAAATAATCTATATATATATATATATATATATATATATAGAATTTTCAAAGGGAGGCAAAAAAATTCGTCAAATGAACTCTGAGCTTATGGCGTCAAGAAAGACGTCTCTATTCCCCTCATTGCAAGTCTGAAAAAAGGTGCGAGAGGGGGTGGGGCATCCTTGGAATCAAATATTTCTCCTTCAAATATGCCCTTAAACCAAATTCGAGCTTATAGATTCTTAAGAATCTCTCAGACCAAGCTTTTGGGTTTCAACATTCATCAAACACCCCAACACTTGAGGTGAACGAGATTTATACCTAGATGAGCATAACAGAGTATAAATGACAGTTTTTATATGTCGGTTCAATGGATTCTAGCCTCGGCATTTGCCCTTTGTGCTTGGGTTCATCAGAATTGAAGCTAGAACTTAGATTTACTATTTTGTTCTAAAGGGTATTTTGTGACAGTCTTCAAGGATCTCAAAGACCAGTAGAGATTTCTTGACAAGGAGCCCTAGTTTTGGGGTTGCACAAGACTTTCGATTCAACCATGGTTTTCAAGGTTTAACCCTCTTTCCATGAAGTCTCTGACTACCCTAGTATGGGTAAGGCTCCCTAACTTACCCCTTCGGTCGATCAGGCCAGACTTCTGTAAATATATTGGAAATTCAATTTGTCGCTTCATTAAATTAGATAATGAAAGATTGGTTAGTGAGTTCATCTCATTCATTTGTATATGTATTGAACTACATTTAAGTAAAGGATTACAAGATAAAATCATTCTCAAGTGGGATGGTAAGGAATACATTCAACCTTTGGATTACGAAAACACTCCTTTCAGGTGTAGAATTTGTCAGTAATGCAGGAATCTTTAGAATGCATGCCCTTCCTCAAAATGATTGTTCAACTCCTAAGAGATGAGAAAAACTAATTGCGAATGGTGGGATCAAAAGGCAACAAAAAATGTCAAGAAATCGACATTGTAAAAAAGGGATTGTTCTCAACAGCAAAATACAACCCTTTACACATCGAATTCTCAAAATCTAGTTTAGACCCCTGTGAATCCACCTCATCACCCCCAATATAGGAGAATATTCTTTCAAAGGATAATGAAATAAAATTATCAATAAAATGCTTGTAATTAGTGGGAAAAATCACTCCCAAGAGTCTAACCATCTAGACAGTGATACAAAAATTTCATGCTTTATGGGGCCTGTAACGATGGAACCTTCTCTAAAAAATGAGGATATGTCCTTATCCTCAGTTGTAACCAATAAATCTATAGATTGAGATGATGTACGTAGGAGAAAGGGGAAAAAGGAAAAATACCCATAAACAATTTTGGTGTTTAACACTAGAAATGTTGGAGTTGTTCTTTGAAGTTTGTCACTTCTTGATGTAACTTGCTTTCTTTATATATATATATATATATATATATATATAATAAATGACAAGAAATATTAAAGATTAAAATCATTTTTTAATTTATATATGTTTCTTTTATATATTTAACTTTTAACTTTATTGAAATATTACATTTCTATTATATTTTTTTTATAAATATATAAATTTATATAAATATAAATAAGTTAAGTATGCATGGTATAAATAAGTCAAAATTTTGAAGATAAAGATAAACAAATAGAAATGAAAATTATTATTAAAAATAAATTGTGCTCCGTGTAAATTAATAACACAATTTCAACATCCTCCCAAAGCTAACATTACCCATATTGGTCTCTGTTATGAAGGTAAATCCTCTCTGTGGACAGAGACGATCCCTCTAGTCCTAGGGTGGGTCTAGAAACAAAAGGACACGCTAAAGTGTTGCTTCCTAGTTAATGAATGAACAAAAGACACAGTAGATTGACTTACCTGGAATCCAACGCTGTCGTCGTTGCAAAAAGAGTAGTGGCCTCTTGATCTTGCCTTGGAAAATCACAATCCGTTCGTTGTTGCGCTCGGATACCTGCACATAGGACAAAGAACAAGAACAACATATGACACAATAGTTTCACTCATAATTATTAGCGAGTCAAAGAGGGCTAAACATATCGCATTAAATAAACATCATAACACAATAGTGGAACCAAACAGTAGTCATGTATATAAATGAATAGAATGAAGAGTACAACTGGTGCTTTGACATCGCAGTCTCCTCCAGCGGGGTTCAGGTGAACCACGTCTCAAATGTTCATTAGGGAATTCAGACAGGATGAAGGTATGGACTCAAGCTTCCTCAACGTAATTCCTTCTTATTATATCTTCTCTAGTAATTCAGCTATAGTATGCCTAATTCTCCAAGTTCAGCTAGCTTGTACTAAGAGAGATAGTTTTTTTTATAGAGGAAAAGGAGGATGTTGGGATCCCTAAAAAGGTGGGAGAGAGTCTTATCCTTTAGGAGAGTTCCAAGGGAGGTGGAAACTACTAACTAAAGGAAGGATTCTGTGGTTGTTTTAGTTCAACCACTCCCAATGACTCATCCTCGAGGTGGTTGGAATGGATCCTCTGCCTCTATTTTAAAAAAACATTCCATAAACAACTTGGCGCAGGTTTCTAACTGGCACAGAGCACCAATTGACGTGGGCTTAGTGTTAAATTTCCCGGTCGGCGTGAGGGTGTAACTGGCTACTCGTGCCAAGGGAAAAATAAGGGTTTTTACAGCTCTGCTCAGGGAATTTTCAACAGAAGGAATATTTCCCTCATGTAAAGGGATGTAATGATAGTATTTTCAAAGCATGACACTTCTTATTGGTCACAGAAACGACCCTCCAATGTGCGACTTGGGGATTGCAGGGACAATGACAAAATGCTGTGTAACAGATGCCCCCTAAAGCATGAAGTCCGAGGGAGAGGGAGGGGTGAAATGCTTTATGAGAATGCGTTCGAACCAAACACCGTTGCCAGAAGACTTGCAATTACAAATACAACTAATATATTTGATGCATGAATCATGTGGCATGGGCGTAGCCATCCATAGTAGAGTATTTAAAAGCTGAGATCCGAGGTATGGACACAGCCATCCAGTAGTAAGGATCAATAAATAGACTCAGGTATGGTCGCAACCATCCAATCAAAAGAGTCATGCAAGAATTCATAATAATCCACAAAAATCTACAGCCTGGATTTTATCAGAAAAAACCTAGGGTCTTGTGCTCCATCTCGACCTGAACAAGTACAATTTCGAGCATGCGAATATATGAGCTGAAATCGAACATGCAGGAAAATCATCTGATTACCAGCCAATGATGAAAGCTGTTAACAGACGTGAGAGAAACCACCAATGATGATGATGGCCCTCAAGGTACAAAAGGTACAATCTACGGAATGTGAACAATGATCTGACGCCGAACACCTGTAGCATCATTCGATCGAAGGCCAATGATGTGAACCTTGCGTCAAATGCGAAAAAATTGCCATTGAGGCATGCAGGCTCCAAGGTACCAGAAGGGAGTCTCTAGATCAAATTCTTGGATAATGAGCTGAAGTCGACAGGAAGTGACATGGTCGAAGGAGGGCCATAATGTTTCCCACATCATCGACACGAGACAGAGTAACATGATAAAATTTAATCAGGATAAACATGGAATTAGAGGATGGTTGATAACTGCAAAGGCGAACTTCTCTTGAACATATCAGCAGCACGATATTGGATATGGCAGTATTTGACATCAAAATATCTGAGGTCATGATGACGTGGCAAAGAGCATATCAGAGGTGAAAAAATATTACCCAAACCTATGGAGGAAAAAGGTGACGAAATGAGATGTCCCCAACTCGACACGAATGTAGACAAGTATCATGTTCAAGAGCGACATACTACCAACATAACTAAAACTTGGTTCCATTTTCCCCCACCATTTCTTGTGAGTACCCCAATTATTTTTAAAACAAGCTTGAAGGGGATAGCATATGCTTGAAATGTAAGTTTTTCCTTCGGACAAATCCATCCTAATACATTTTACGAGCCCTAGGAAGGAGGAACTCGAGTAACGTTATGGTGATGAAATCCAATGTCATCAAGGTTTAACGAGTCTAACAAAGGGAGAACTCAACATCTTTTCATGTTTAGAGAGTTTGAAAAGAAGGAAGAAAAGAAAACTCCAGCATGGCCCTTTTCGTAGATAGTCTCTCAGATCTGAAAAGGTAGAAAACAATATCTGAAAGAACCTCTTAGTCGTGATAGTCTAAGGTATTCCTTTTTCGTAAATAATCCATCCTAGTCCGAAAAAGGGTAAACGTATACTGGGTATATATCGTTTTGCAGCCATTTAGCAAATTCAAAACGATAAGAGTCTCGGCAATCTTTTCAAATTTTAAGAGTCAGAAAAGCGCTGAAAGTTGACTCCTCCTAGAGGAACGAGTGGTATTAAGGGTAGCAACTGGTTCCGGTGATGGTGGAACTTCTCAGAACAAGTAAAGGTTAGAAGGTTGGCTAACAAGACCACTCATTGCAGCGGTTCCTTAGGAATGGGTAAAAAAATCAAGTGAAGGCGTATGATCGGCCAAGCAAATGGTGATGGTGGAAAGAGAAAACCAAGGCTCATCTGGAAAAACAGGCTGATAAAATGGAAATCACGAGAGGTAAAATGGGAATGGTTTCATTTTTACACAAGCTTGAAATTAGGAAACTTTGCTTGAGGTTGGTTTCATTTCTACACAAGCTTGAAACTTTGTAGAAAAATATGCTTGAAACCGGTTTCATTTTTACACAAGCTTGAAATGGAAACAAACTATGCTTGAAAATTGGTTTCATTTTACACAAGCTTGAAACAAATATAAACTATGCTTGAAAAACAGGGAAAAATGGGCATGCCCCCAGCATGGTGACTCAATTTGCGGTACATGCCCCCCAAGTTGCAGTCCATATGAAAAGCAGATGGACTGAAGGTTCAAATTATGAGATCAAGAGAAATACTCGACTGGGATTTTACGAGATCGTATCAAAGACTCGAATTGAACAGAAATGTGTTTCATTGTTTTAACGAGGTTGACAAAGAAAACGAACTATCCTCATGACACCTTGTTTCATTTTGTAACGAGATTGACACAAGAAAATGAAATTTGCTTTGTAGACCTTGTTTCATTTTTTAAGGAGCTTGACACAAGAAAAAAAACTCTGCTCTAAAGAGCTTGTTTCATTTTTTAAGGAGCTTGACACAAGAAAACGAACTCTGCTCCAAAGAGATTGTTTCATTTTTTAAGGAGCTTGACACAATTAAAGGAACTCTGCTCCAAAGACTTTGTTTCATGTCGAATAAGAAGTCATGGCTTCCAAGAGGTGTTCATCTGATGGGAGGGAAACATCTCGGAAGTCAGGAGCCAATGCCCCAAGCAAACGATGCACAATGGAACTACCACTGAATGCGGGCATGGGACAGGTAGCCACATAATTGACCTGTGGCGGGGAAGACACAACTGGCGGATAAAGATCCGAAAGAGATGATGGTGGACCAGATGTTACGTTAGGACCAAATAATGAAAGCTTATCAATGTTCACGATCCGACGTTTTTGTGGAAAATGGATCACACGAAAGAGGGAGGAGACAAGTGCACCCATGGCATAAGCATAGTCGCACCCCAAGAGTAGACTAAAATCCAAGGGACCTTGGACCACCATCACATCTATATAGACTGTTTTCCCTCCCAAAGTAATAGGCAACTTTGGAAGGATTGCTAATGGTTGACTGGTTCCTCTGTTGAATGCCAACAGATTCTGGGTAACAGGTACAAGTGGTGGAGAACCAAAAGCTTTCCAAGTAGTGGAAGACAGAATACTAACAGACGTGCCTTCATCTATAATGGTGCTAGGTACGACCATATCGAAGGCCTGTACCGTGATCTCAAAAGGCACATAAGAAGGAAGGCGGTATCCTGAAAATCGACTCCAATCAAAGGAAGCGACCAAACTACTTGGAGGGGATATCATTGAACTAAGATGTTCATCCCCTGGTGTTACCAGAGCAAGAGGATCATCCTCCTAGACCTTAGACATGGGAGCAGGAAGAGCAATTTCTTGAGTCACAGGGGCGGGAGGATATTTCTCCAAGTCCAAGGAATTTGAATAAACAAGAAGAATGTGAGAGGGATGAGATCCACTCTCGTTGAAAATACTTGATGAGCCACAGGCAGGGTCATATCAACCGATTCCATGACCAATGGTTGGTTAGGCATGGATTCATTATTTTGAATTTCTGGGGGAGCGGGATCGACCAAAGATGAATCTTGATCGATCGTTGAATCAACTAGTGGAGGACTCGAAGAAAGTTTTTGGTAACCAACCGAAAGGCAGGGTGCAGAAACAGTAGGTTTTTCCAACACTCTCATGGCTTCATCCATGTACGGACAAAGGTGAATGGGATGATACCCTTCACACAACCTATAGGGATTTGTGATCTTACCCTGTCTCTTATGATTCTTATCAATACTAGTCGAAGATGTGCCACCAATATGACTTCCAGAAGCCAAAGGCAACGGCGGATGATAGTCGGACCATACTTCAAGTACCTTGGGAATGCCAGGGCAGTCTCGAAGAAGGTGGTCACCTTTGCAAAACATGCAAGGGAATTTGACTTTTCGTGGAAGGTTGGATGGTTTATCAATGGAAGGTTTCTTAGGTGCAACAGCTGCATCATTAGCCTCTCGCTTATCTGACTTCTTCTTCTTCTTCTTCTTAGCCACCTAGTTATTGGAATCCAAACTTTCACCTGGCGAAGTAGAAGAGGAGGACGAAGAAAAATACGAAGAAGGGGATAGGTCCTCTTTAGAATCAACATGATGCTTTTCATGTGGAGGAAATGGTTGTATAAAGGGCAGAATACCTGAGACCACAAAGGTCGAGAATAACCAAACAGGCAAGCCAACGGTTAATCCAGGAAGGGACAATGTTTCCATATAAGGAGCACCAACATTCCCAAAAGCAGGAAAAGGACCAGGATTCCCTTTGGAGGGGATTCCTTGGATGTTAAACTTTGGAAGCGTTGCCATTGGGAACAACCTTAAAACAAAAAACTAAGGAAGATAACTTTAACCAGGAATATTTCGTGGCGAGTTAATTTTTTAAAACATTGAAACAAAACTCCGTCGTTTCATATTTTAAGAGTCGAGAAACGGGAAAAAGGTGACTCTATCACTTTCAGGTTGAAATGAGCGTGAAAGGACAAGCGCTCGAGGATCTTTTCACTTTTAGAGAGTCACAAAAAGACCAAAATGAGTACTCAGGTAATCTAACAAGAGGGCATACCAAGTTTCTGTGAACTGCCATATACACCTTGGTGATTAAATGAAAGAAAAATGACAAAGGACTTAACGTACATGTATGTAGTCTCCCCGAATGTTGTGTTCGGTGTATCACGGTTACAAGGCGGTAGACTCGGCTTCCTATAGATAAAGGATTGAAACCTAGAGGGGTCTCCCTTTATATACGCGAAGGTACGGGGAGCACAAGTCCGTGATAGCGCTGTCTAATGCCAGAGGGCAAGCGAAAACTGCTAGGTTTAACAATTCCGGAACACGTCACTAGCCTAGACCTCTAAATGTTGTGTTAAGTTTCAATGATTCCTTAGGTTGATTGAATAAATTTTAAAGTTGATCTTGCATTATGTCTCAGTTTCAAGGCCCTATCCAATGTCATCTGACAATATCCTATATGCAGCTATATGAGAAAAGAAATCTTTAAATTCGATGAATGTTATCTAGTTAAGGGAAGAGTCTCAATCAATGATGCAACAAACAACAACACTACAAACGAATTTTTTCCAAACTAGATGACTTTCACTATCCAAAAGTAATCTAAAACATTCAACGATGTGAATTATGCAATGTAATCTATGCAAAATTCTCTTTTTGAAAACTATGCAATTGTAATCTATGCACAATTTCCTTTTTCTTTTGAATGAATAAGAATTCACTCAATGCATTTTTCAATGAAATGAGAATCTACTTAATGCATGCTTTTAATGAAAGAGAATGCACTCAATGCGATTTTTAGCGCTCAACCATTAAACAATGTAATCTAAGTTCAATGATGGATCTCAAAAAGACTTTTCAATGCAATGTGATCTAATGCATTTTAATGAAAAGAAAACTTTGAGATGAAAACTAAATGAATGCAAAATTCCTTAATGGAAGGATGAATGCAAAAGGGATGCAAACCAACACTAAGAATGCAATCGTTTTTTTAAAACACTTTGTAACGAAATACCTCAAAAGGCTACAAGACATATGAGGTCAAGCACAAAATTGACTTCCAAAGTGTGAGCTCAAAATAAAGAATTCATTCCCTTTTACATCAAGTAATCATAGAAAGAAGACTTTTCAGCTAAATAATGACCAATGTAATTTATGCTCACAAGTGAACAAGTAAAGGGGAGAACATGTAAATCATGCAGAGAAAAGGATCGGAAGGGCAAGACACACTGGTGAAGGACTTAGGGAAAAAAATTTAATTTTTCACACACCCTGAAATTGGCACGTCTTTTGTGGGTGAAGCTAGCGCCAAATGGCGCGAATTCCTAACAGAAAACTAGCGCCAATGGCCAATTGGCACTGGATGCTAACTGAAAACTAGCACCAATTGGTGCTATTGTCAGAAAAATAAAAGCGCCAATGCCTGAAAAGGAAAAAACAAAGAATTTCTCCCAACCAAGACTAGACTTACCACTTCAAGCAAAAACTAAAAGATCATAATTGAAGAAAAATAAACGAACAAACAGGGAAAATACAGACAAGCAAGTCAACGACCAAAGCCGACCCAACAAGCTGAAACGACAAACTCACACTGTTCCCTAGTGGAGTCACCAATTTTTTATGAAGGTAAATCCTCTCTGCGGACAGAGACGATCCCTCTAGCCCTAGGGTGGGTCTAGAAACAAAAGGACATGCTAAAGTGTTTCTTCCTAGTTAATTAATGAACAAAAGACACGGTAGATTGATCTACCTGGAATCCAATGCTGTCGTTGTTGCAGAAAGAGTAGTGGCCTCTCACTCCTGCCTTGGAAAATCACAATCTGTTCGGTGTTGTGCTCAGATACCTGCTGATAGGACAAAGAATAAGAACACCATACGACACAATAGTTTCACTCATAACTATTAGCCAGTCAAAGAGGGCTAAACATATCGCATCAAATAAACATCATAACACAATAGTGGAACCAAAAATTAGTCATGTATATAAATGAATAGAAGGAAGAGTACAACCAATGCTTTGACGTCGCAGTCTCCTCCAGTGGGGTTCAGGCGAAGCGCGTCTCAAATGGTCGTCAAGGAATTTGGACAGGATGAAGGCATGGAATCAAGCTCTCTTAGAAGTCATGGACTCAAGCTTCCTCAACATAATTCCTTCTTATTCTATCTTCTCTAGTAATTCATCTATAGTATGTCTAATTCTCCAAGTTCAGCTAGCTTGTACTAAGAGAGAAAGTTTCTTTTATAGAGGAAAAGGAGGAGGTTTGGATCCCTACAAAGGTGGGAGAGATTCCTATCCTTTAGGAGAGTTCCAAGGGAGGTGGAAACTACTAACTAAAGGAAGGAGTCTGTGGTTGTTTTAGTTCAACCACTCCCAATGACTCATCCTCGAGGTGGTTGGAATGGAAAATCTGCCTCTATTTTAAAAAAAAATTCCATAAACATCTTGGCACGGGCGTCTAACTGGCGTAGAGCGCCAACTGGCTCAAGCTTAGTGTTAAATTTCTTGGTCGGCGCGAGGGTGAAACTGACTACTCGTGCTAAGGCAAAAATAGGGGTTTTTATAGCTCTGCTAAGGGAATTGTCAACAGAAGGAATATTTCCCTCATGTAAAGGGATGCAATGATAGTATTTTCAAAGCATGAAACTGCTTATTAGTCAAAGAAACGACCCTCCAATGTGCGAGTTTGGGATTGCAGGGACAGTGAAAAAATGTTGTGTAACAGTCTCTCCCTTGTTTTCTAGTTTGACACTCGTAGAAAACTCAAAATCAATATTCTTGACCAAGCCTACTGGTCTCTCAGTCAAACACAATGACTCAAGGAAGATAACCCAAAATCAATGTCCCTGACCAAGCCCACTAGTCTCTTTGTCAAACATAATGGCCTAAGGAATCACTCCAAGCCTCAAAACCAAACTCCCCAACCATATTTGTCTCTTAGTCAATATTGATGACCCAAGCAAGTATCCATGACAATCTTCTTGATCATAAACCATGGTCTCTCAACTAAGCCCAAAGAATATTGGAATTTTGATGAATATATATAATCAATGCTCCCTCTGTCCAAGCGAGGGATTCTCATCCACTCCAATATTTTCTTTGAAATAAGAAAACTTCATCAAGGACAGTGGATTTGTCAAAACATCGACAACTTTCTCATCAGTAGGGATGCATTTGAGCCTCACAACTCCTCTATGGACAAAATTCTCGATACAATAATACTTGATATCAATGTGCTTCGAAATTCCATGAAAAAATAGATTCTCATAAAGGTTTACGTAGATTTGATTTTCAAAATATATCACAGTCGATTCGAAAACCTGATCAATCAAACTAATAAAAACTTTTGAATCCAAACTACACAACAGGATAAACATGAACCTATATACTCATCCTTGACCATACTAAGAGAAGCAATGGTTTTCTTCTTACTTTTCCATGATATCATAGTAGAGCCCAAGCCAAAATATAAAGAAAAAGTGCTCTTTCTATCTTCAGTGCATCCAACCCAATCAAAATTTGTAAAACCATAGGGCTACAATTGTCCATAAGAAACATATCTCAAACCATAATCAATGGTGCACTGTATATATCTCAATATATGTTTTATTGCAAATGAATGCACATGTTGAGACTCAACCAAGAATTGGCTCAACATGTTTACAACATAGCATATATCGGGTCTAATGTTAACTAGATAGTTCAATGAGCCAATCAATTTATGATACATAGAGGGATCAATGACATTAGAATTAGAGTCTCATAGTTTCTTTAAATTTGTCATCATGGGAGAATCCATGGACTTAGAATCCATCATGCGAAATTTATGAAGGGTATTAATGATGTAATTTCCTTGTCCAACAAATATTTCACTAGGATTTTTCCATATTTCCAATCCCAAATAGTAATGCATAAGACCAAGATCGTTAATATCAAAGTCATAAATTAGCTCCCTCTTGCAATGGACAATGAGATTCTCAACCCTTGTCACAAATATATCATTGGCATACAAAAGAAAAATTAAGGGTTGACCTTCAACAACTTTGAAGTACATATTTATATCAACATTGTGCTTTGTAAAACCAAGACTCAACAAATAGCCATCAATTCTATGGTACCATGTACGAGGAGCCTGCTTAAGCCCATACAATGCTTTATTCAATTTACAAACATGTTTCTCTCCATTATGTTTCTAAAAATCCTCAAGATTGTTCAATATATACTTCCTCTTGAATGACTTTGTTAAGAAAAGTAGTTTTAACATCCATTTGATGTAGTTTCCAACCTATAATAAAAGCAAGAGAAATAATAGATCTAATATATGAGTACCTGGCAACATGAGCGAATATGTCTTCATAATATTCTCCCTCTTTCGGGGCAACTCATATACCACAAATATTGATTTGTACTTCTCAATGCTTCCAATAGCTTCATGCTTGATTTTGTAGATCCATTTGGAAGACACAACAAATTTTCATTCAGGGCTTGGCATGATTCCCATACATCGTACTTCAATATGGAAGATACTCTTAAAACATAGCATCTGTACAAAATTTATGTTACTTCATCTTCATGGGTGGATGGCTCAGAATCAACGATCTTACACATCAATGTTGCATAACCTAGATATTTCTTTGGCCTCTTTCTTCTCTGAAGGTGCCACAAGGTGTTGCACACCCTTCTTCATCTTTAAGGTTCTTTCAAGCCAAGATGGTATTTTTCTAGTCTTAGGTACAATGACGCTTGGTGGATCAATGGATTCATGTGCTTCATCTGACTCTTCTAGAGAATCTTATTCCATAGGTTTATGCACTTTAGTTTTTGATTCCACATTCTTAGGAGCTACCCACATCTCACCATCGGAGTCCAAGTGTGATCCTTTGGACTTCCAAAAAGCAACATCCTCACAAAAATGTAATCCCTAATAGTTTCAATTTATCATTATTCTCATACATAGATTTTTAAATCTTTCGAATTTTCATTGTAGCTATCAAAATTCCCCTTCATCTAGGAAGGTTCCAAATTTTTCCTTTTATCCTTGGGAACATGAATATAAACATGAAAACCAAAATTTCTTAAACGTTCAACATTTGGCTTCTTACCTATAAAGACTTCTTCAAGAGTCTTATATTCCAAGATTTGGCATGGACATGTATTTTGAACATAAATGATCATATTTGAAGCTCCTCCCCATAAAAATATATGAAAATCTCGATCATGAAGCATGGATTTGAAAAATTCCATGATAGTTATGTTTTTCCTTTCAACAATTCCATTATGTTGAGAATTGTAGGGAACTATCATCTACCTCTCAATTCCATCATCCTTGTATAAATAAATGAGCTCCTTGGATATGTATTCTCCTCCATTTTTAGATATTAAAGTCTTGATCCTTCTTCTTGTATAATTTTTCTACTTGTGCCATGAATTCCCAAAAACATTCAAAAACTTCATCCTTAGTCATTAAGAAATAAATCCATATTTTACAAGAGTAATCATCAATGAATGTGAGACAGTACAAATGACCACCCAAGGATTTGTTATAAAAAGGTCCACAAACATTAGAATGTATAGGGTCCAAGATTCATTTGGACTACTATCACTGTTAGTAAATAATCTTTTGGCATTTTTCCCAAGAGCACATCCTTTGCAAACTCCATCATGTTCAAGATTGATTTCAGGTACACCTTTAACAAAACCCTTCATTCTAGTCAAATATTTGTAATGAAAATGAGTGTATATTTGATGCCATAGTTCATAAAGATTAGAGGTGTTATGTACCAATACTTGAATTGAGTGTCCAAGGAGATGATATAGGCCTCTTATTCCTACACCAATGAATTTTTCATATTTAAAGGAGGATTCTTTCTTCCATACTAGAACTTGACCATCAACAAAGAAAATTCTATACCCTTTGTCTTCAAGAGATGAAATGGATAACAAATTCTTCTTCAAACAAGGAACATATAAAACATTGTTAATAACATCATTACCTCCTGATCCCAATTAGAAGGATGATGAACCAATTCATTTCACTTCAGAATTGAAATCTTATCTAAGCTCCACCTTTTGAGAGGTCTTATTGTCAACTAGTTTATAGAGATTATCACAACTTCTAGACATGTGCCTAGAGGCACCACTTTCCACGAACCAAATTTCTTCATGACTTGCAATAGATCCCATGCGAGAAGAATAAAAGGAATAACTACCATCATTAATTTTTTTAATTCCTAGACCTCCTCTTGTATAAGGATTCATTAATATTAAATTCAAAAGAATGTTACTTCCCTTTCCTTTTTCGATAATTATACTTTTGAGGACACCTATTTTTATAGTGATTGTTACATCCCTCATCAGATTCTACTCATAAACCCGATTGACTACTGGAGGAAACATTTTTTTTTTACATTAAAATACAACTACACATTAATTAAGGAAACCAAGTCCAACTGCAATAGTTGTACTCATGTAAAATTCATGGCTCAAGTTTAGTAAATGATAAGTTTTTATTTCCACTTCATCCTCGTTAGACCTCTTATATATATTTCATTGACTATGGAATTTTCTTGGTTTATATATTTATGCATATAATAAAAGATTAAGTCCTTCTTCCATTCTATATATATAAATATTTATCCTAGATATTTTTAGTCCCTATATACATATGAATGTATATAAAATTGGTATATTTAATCCTTCTAGTAGTCCGGTTGTATGGCCAAGCTTAAATCTTTACGATCACACCCATTAAAAACTTTGGTGATGGTATAGATTTTGTGCTATCGCTCAGATTATTGCTTTTTGTTTGTGTGATGGTTTATGATCCTTGTTACAAACATACTAATCTGGTGGACGTTATGCTGCATTATTTTTATATCGTATAGAATTTACGACCTGTCATCATATTGCAATATGAAAGTATTGTCAACCATAATACCATCACTATGGTAGTGTACTATAGTTTTTTTGTGTATTATTACAGAAGAACATTCTGGATATTTTGTGGGTTTTATTCCACTAAAGTGACATGTAGAAATCTACGGAGACATTGACGTCAATGTCACATGGTTCGGGTTCGACAATGATTAGGCTCGGTTCAAGTTCAAATTTTTTGATGGGTTCAGATAAGGTTCACCATTAGGTTCTTCTATATACATTTTCTATATGTATAGATATTTATATATATATATATATATATAGATATTTTAACTTGAAAATGAAATATAAGACAAAATTGTGAGAAATCAACACCAATAAAAATAAATTTATCATGAACATGGAAACTGCAGCATGATTTAAAATTGCTTGGAGTTGTGTATATTGAGGTTATGCAGTTTTGATCTATGACTGGTTAATGGCCATGAGGCTTTAATGAGGTTCCGTACCTTCAAAATATTTTTAAGGTTCATAAATTTCAACTCAAGGTTGAATTTCATGAACCTACTTGTGACATAGCTTGACGTGTCCTTTCATCAATGACACACCTTTTAGTATTTAGATCAACACATTTTGGAGGCACTGGGGTCGCCTTGTGGTAACGCATCTTCTCCACCCACCATTCTAGTCACCTTTGTTCTTGATCATTTTTTTTACGGGTATTTTCTGTCATTTTGGGTGTAACTACCCACCCATCCCACTCACTATCTCGGGGTCACATTTGTTCCTTGATCATTTCAGGAATTTCTCCCTTCAAGTAATTATGGACTTATTAAAAAATTATTACACTGTGCGACTCTATAGATTCATATTTTTTGGTTGAAACAAAATCAAAGATTATCATCAATCTGTCTGCATTGAGTTAAGAAAGTTACTATTTCTTAAATTTTCATTTCCTTTCCAGTGCTTCAATATATGGACTATTTACATTTAATTGTTTTTATATTTCTTTCTTTTGTTAAATTATTTTCCTACACTTAATATTGATTTATATCTATAACTCTTATTAAAATTTGAATCGCAGGTTTTTGTAGTTACACGAGACTGTTGCCTCTATTGAGCACTGGTATTTCTAAAGAGTGCCACTACTCTTGTCCCTTTACCTAGTTCTTTTCCAGGTGTTGTTGCTCTTAGGGACAGTCTCTGGGTTGCTAAGGAGACCAGTGCCTAGGCCAACTTAGCAAGGTCTTGAGTTGGACTTGACATAACCTAACCTTTCTATTAAAGATTCAAGTGAATAACATCGGTTCAGAACCTTTCCTAATTGGTCATACATATAACAATATCAATGCCCAGCGTCCACCTAACCACTGACGCTTACTATGACAACTGAATTTATTGATTTATTGGGAAAATTAAGTGTCCGATAATTTTTCTCGAAATTGCGTAAAATTATTGCTTTGTTAGCTAAAATAAGGGCGAACTTGTAGGAAAAGTCCGAATTTTGGGGAACTTGTGGTGTTGTTAGTAGCAAAACTAGGGAGGCTCATAACTTCTTCAGTTTTTTACCAATTTTGGAGCAGATGAGGCTAGACAGGAATTTTCGGGTCTTTTGGAGCTGATGGAGCATGTTTTGAAGCCATTTGAGCACTATAAATGTATGTAATCACCATTTTGAGCATAATGAAAGAGTGCTAAGCCATTGGAAGCTGGATCAAGGAGATGTATCCCAGGAGGGGTGAACTTCTTCATCATTTTCTATGTTGTGGTTATTTTTATGGTGTGTTTTTTTGTTGTTTCTGCATAGTTTATTTTCATGCTTTATGTGTTTAAAAATTAACATAAAAGCTCACAAAAACTTAGTTTTTAACACTTGTAATTTACAAAACCTCAAGCACATTTTCATTAAGATCTCATACATATCATGCTCTTTTAGGGTTAGTTTCTAGTTCTCCTTTTCTTTTGTTGGTATTTTTTCATCAATGACAATAATGCCATCAGGTTGAAATTGTGTGGGAAAGTGAGGTTGTTGATGGATGGTTCATAAGGGTTATGGGGTATGTGTTGTGAATTTTCTTGTTACCATTATCTCTACTCTTTGATGTTGTCCTATTGGTGCAGTGTTGCATGGCCCCTTACAACCAACACATTAAGTTAGTTGTAGGTGTCTATTTCCTAAGCATTCACTTATTTTCTTTTGAATAGTAAGCAGGTGGTTATGTGTGGTTATTATTATTTCCTTGTGTTGTTTTCATAAGTTGATAAAGGTTCATATATTTTCCCTATTGATTTTTATTTTTATATTTTTTCATGTGTATCTTCCCTTTGTTATGTATTATGTGGCTCCTAGTTTCGTCGGTGTAATTTCGTCAAATAATCTAATAAAATTAAGGGCTTTGTTGGAAACATTATTTATGTTACACCAAAATCCATGGGTGTTAATAAAAAAACACATCACTAGATTTAATGGATCCTTGAGAGGTGATTAAGAACATGCTAGGAAACACACGGGGAGTCTTGACAAGTCTAAAAATCTCCCCCGCGGCACAACCTGAGGGTGTTTCTAACTTGGTATTTCTAAAGAGTGCCACTACTCTTGTCCCTTTACCTAGTTCTTTTCCAGGTGTTGTTGCTCTTAGGGACAGTCTCTGGGTTGCTAAGGAGACCAGTGCCTAGGCCAACTTAGCAAGGTCTTGAGTTGGACTTGACATAACCTAACCTTTCTATTAAAGATTCAAGTGAATAACATCGGTTCAGAACCTTTCCTAATTGGTCATACATATAACAATATCAATGCCCACGAATCACGAAACAAGATACCATTCATATACAATCATCCACAGTCATTCACACCTTTGTGTGTAGACTTTGAATTATAGTGTAACACAAGAAGTAAAAGAAATGAAAATCTAAAATGTAGGGATTAAAACACGATAAGAATCCAACATGTGAAAAACTAGATGAAGAGGCGAAGAGAAGAGAAAAGCGAAACAGATGGACTTATGGAGAAAACTTAAGGAATTCATCTTCTCTTTGTTCACATATCATCTACACAGTATCTGAATAAAATGAATTCATTAACACAGAGGGATAATCCCAACAACCACGATAACATAAAATCTGAGAAATAGAAACATAAAAGAACTCACGCATTGCAGATAAGAAGATCTACATACTACACATACATTTGAGTTGGAATCATGTTGAATGTGTATTTAGTCATCCTCAAATCGATACATTCACAAATCAAAAATATTGTAATTGTCTTTTAGGAAATATACAACAATTGTTGGCCCAAAATTTTGAACCCTTGTTCAGTTTTACATTGATCTTCTTATAAGCCCTAGGAGAGGGTCTATTACATGAATATTATTTCTTGATGTCTCTAGTACATACATTATTTTCCAAAATTAAGCGTGCTTAAAGCACAGTTGGATAACTGAAACTTAAAAAATATTTAAACAAACTAAAATTACAAAAATAGAAAAGATAAAATTAAAAGTAAATAGTTCCTTGTAGGCACAATTGAGAAATTTTCATTTATGTCGAGGCTATTTCACGAACTACAAAGCTAATTTTAATTTACATCGAGGGTATTATGAATACTGCGAAGCTTGACCAGAAGGTGCGATGACTTGAACCACTAGAGGGAAGAAGAAGTCCTTAAATCTCTTCCATAGAACCAGAGAAGGCACAAGTGCGTGAGGATACAGATCGTACATATCCTAAAGGTGAGTCAGCTCTGGGTAATCAAGCCTGGCACGGAAAAACTATCGCACTAATCCCAAGAGGATAAACTCTTTCCTTAGACAAGCCACTGTAGTTTCTCCCTTCACCATGAAAATCCTCCTATGGGAAGGGTCCCTTCTACTTTTAGCTTTGACCAGCCTCTATTCATATATTTCCCATTGCACAAAAGATCCTTCCTTATCCAAACAAACAAGCAACCTTGCCCCGACAACCTTTGAAAAATCAACGTCAAAAACCTTAATTCCTTTAACAAATAACTCCAAACACTCCTTAGCCTTGACTCAGGCATCTTCTTTTTTTAAAATCCTCATAAATTCGTCAACAGTACTCAACCGATCCGCTACATCAATCGTCCTTAATCCTTTAGTTGGCTGCTCATTCACGAACTGGAGTTGAGCCCTACATTCTCGAACTGTGACTTTCTTCTCGTTTACTATCGTGAAGTATTCCCAATTTCTTCTCATTTCAACAATGATCTCATCACATGTTATTTTCTTTGCCTTCATGAGGGACATATTTTCCTTGAGTTTGGCCTTTAGCTCTACAACCTTCTGGTTAACTGCCTGCAAATTCTTAGGCGTGAGGTCGACCTCTTCTTTGGCAGCTACTATCTTATTTTCATTTTTTGACAAGGCTTCTCGGGCTACATCTACATGTCTTTGTATCTTTTTGACCTCCCCCTCTGAGAGTTTGATCTAGATAAACGCATTTGTAAGTTGATTAGCTGGGTTCTAGGGGTCCTCTTGCACGACCATTGTGTAGACATGAGTATCAACCTTTTCCTGTAACTCTTCCATTTGTCACTTAAGTGTTATGAATTCTTCATTACTTTAAATTAAGTTCTTTTCCATAACTTCATTCTCCATTTCTACCTCAGCCAACTCGGGAATATTTTGGATATGTTCACTGCTTGGCATCTTAAGCTTATGCCTTATCTCCTTGTTTTCTTCTTGCTCTCTTTTGAGGAAAGCTTCAATGGTTGAATGTATTTTAGGAGTTTGGCCCTTTTTGGTGATCATCTGCTTATATCTCTAGATCTATAGTGTATGGGCTCTATAATTATCCCTCTCTTTCCTTAAACTGGTATTTTTTCTCTCTAACAACTTTTCAGCCTTATGAATGGTCATAGTATGACTCCCGAGTTCATTGCATAACATCTGCCATAGCTGCTTATGTATATTGACCTTTTCATCCAAGGGGATTGATGGTAGATCAACCTAGAGGACTAGAGTCATGTAATACGACCCTGCAGGCAGTGACTGATTGATGGGTATTACACTAATAATACCATTTGGTCCCTTTCTATATCCATTGCTACCATGACCCTGGTGTGGTATTTATCTGCATGAAGAGCTATGTTCTTTTATCAAATGTTCCATTGTTTTCGTGTTCCTCTCAATGATATATTCTTCTGTAGGCCAACCTGTCTTTTCACTAGATGATCCCTCTTTGTTTCTTGAGACAACTGACTATGAAGAAGTGGAATTTGTGGGTGAGGGATGCCCTTCTAGGGTTACCTTGAAACGTGACCGATCTGACCCTTTGTCCACAAGCTTATGGATCATCTCTTCTTCTTCTCCCTCAACCTCCCCTTTGGGTTTTTGGGTCCTAGCCTTTATTCTCACGTACATTTCCTCCTCCTCCTGCATATCTTCAACCGAGTCAACGGTTCTTTTAGGTTGCTTGCCTCTGGAAGTATGGGTTTTGGCCACCATTTATATATCCAAAGGTCAGGATTTAAGGCTATCTTTGCATTCAATATCAGGTCTGGGCTCATGCATATATGTTGAAGCTTTGATCCTCTCTCTATTTTGAAATGACCACCTTAGGATCATAATTACACACATCCCCTTGCTGGAATTCCATTTTCTTGAGGAGTTATTCAATCATTGGGAAGGCATGTCTTGAGTTGATGATAAAGGGGCCTATGAAATTCACAAGTTTGAACATGTACCCCTTTTTTGTCGGGACAAAGTGTATCTGGTTTGAATTGAGGAAATTCCTCAAGAATTTTAGAGAAAATATTCTCATGAGTAGGAACACTAGAAGATGGTAAGGGGGAAGTTTGCAGCCATATATTCTTATTTATGTATGGTCCTTGAATAAGTATTAATCACCTATACAATCATCCTCACTGAATTGGAGTATCTCCTTTTGTTTCAGAAACATCCTAAGTGGGGGTATACCATGAATAATTTCATAGGAAATGGACATGAATCCTGATATAAAATAAGAGTAACCATCATCATGAGGTTTCTTGTGAGCTGAGGTGGTTGAGTCAAATACAGACTTGAGTTCCTTCCCTCTATGAGTAAATTTAGTCAAGCCTACCCATTCAGACCTGTCGGTATGTGCAAACACGAACATATAAAATAGTAATGAATAATACCAAAAATTGGTTGAAGTAGTGACGAGTTGGAACTAGGTTTTTATGGCTACAACTAAAAATAATAAAATGTCGAAAAGGAGACAAAGCTTCGTCATTAGGTCCAATAAACTCAATCATGTGTTATTTATCCAAATGGCATCATGTTCTTCTAAAATTATAGAGATTACAAACAAGATGGGCTGAATGGGATCCACAAATAAGGAAAGGGTAAATTTATCAGCGACGCGGAGACCTGGTGAGTCTTGAACCATGATTATCTAAAGGAAGGAGTTTCGTTGTTCTTAGGGAAGGCCAATGAAATCTTACATGAGGGTTACCTTAGTGTACTTGAGCATGTCAGGAGATGTAGGGTATTTCAAGGCCTCTCGGATACGCTAAGGGGTAATCTCCAGTATTTGTTTCCCTTGAGAGGAAAAAAAGTACCCTTTCTGCTCAATGTAATATTTAGAGAGGCATGAGATAAACTCGGGAAAGGGGTGACTAGAGGGGGAAATTTGGTAATAAATTCCAAAGTAGTCCACCCTTAAGAGGTATTATTCTTTCCATTTGTAACGCATTAGGTTGAAACTCTTGTCAGCCAGGTAAAACGGGTAGATGGGGCCACAAAGTTGGGCTTGAGTGTCCATGAGGGGCTGAGGATTGGGAGAATATTTGACCACACGAGCTTATGGGGTTTCTAGGGTGGTATTTTTCATTTTTAAAGCAATGATGGAATTGTAAACACAGGTGGATAGGAAATGCTAAATACTTGGTGACTAAGTTGGAGGTTGAAAGTGACTTCAAGGGTAGTGCTGGCTCGATGGGTGGTCTGAGCAGGGTTTTGTGTGAGCACCTGACTAGTAAAATATTTGGAGGAAAAATACAATGGTCAGAAATAAAAGGCGGGAAGGTGTATTTAGGTAGTGGTTGATGATTGGGGGGATGACGTAGATGTGAAAGTAATAGAGCGACATGTGTCTAGTTTTGGTTGGATGGATTTGCTGGGTAGGCGGCCGACGCGGGCGACATATGGCTACCATATGCTCAAAATCCTTACCTAGCCTTTTCCTCCACACTTAAACTTTTTATGCTAGAGTATGCAACATCAACCTATGCCATTTTGGGTCCCCACCACCTTTCGGTGAGTTGGGAGGTGGGCGTATGGATAGGCGGTTGCCCCTCCGAAACGATCCTAAATATCAATCAGATTCATTGAATTTTCAATGTTGGCGAGTTAGAAATCATTAAAACCAGCGCATCTTACCCTGATGGTTTTTCCATGAGATTTCCAAGGTAAAATATTAATGATGGATTCTTCAAAAAGGTGTGAAAAATATAACCATCATTCGCTCGCTAGATAGGGTCTCTGATTTAATGTCATGTGTTTCTTTTACAAATATTTTCACAGGGGACATGCCCTATATAGTCTTTGTCTTCAGTCTTGGGCATGATCACTCCTCCAGTGGGGAGGAGTGATGAGGTGCTCAAAATTGAAAGTTGTTAGAATGGTGTTGAATCTAAATTACCGTGTATATATTATTGTTTTGAATTTGACACAACTCGTTTCATAGAAAACTGACACCAGATGCTCCCGGAAACATGTTCTGTTCATTTCCCAAAAGGGCAAAAAATTGGAAAAATTGTGCAGGCTACCCAGTCAGCAGTCCATACAGTTGAATGGGCATGGTTGAATAGCCAAGATTTACTGGGTTTGTTGGTCCAATCATGCCTCGCCACTTGTATGATTTTCATTAGTGCTGGTTGGTGTGTTTTTATAGGATGGTTGGTGGCCAACCACAACCTTCCATGTGGCCCAACCAAAGGGCGCCATGTGGTAGCCCGAGGGCCACCAAAATTGGTTAAGGTCCAAGTTTTCACTTCCATAGATTCGATACCAACACCTTGCATAAGAAAACACCATGACTTAACAATTTGGCCACGATGCTCTTGTTAAACTATGGTCACAAATATCTATTTAAATTTTATGTGGTAGAGGCTTAGCGCTAAGCGACCACGACTTAGATTATGATACCATACGACCATTGCCAGAGACCGGGGGTGCGAAGGATAAGCCGCCCACCCAAACTGTCACCATAACCATCATGTGACACCATCCACCTAACCGCCGACGGTTACCGTGACAACCAGATAGCTGCTCGATTTTTTTTATTAAAAACTTTAATTCGGCCATTATGGATAAAAATGCGGATTTATCGCTTTATCGGGAAAATTAAGTGTCCAATAATTTTGCCCGAAATTGCATAAAATTATTGCTCAGTTGGCTGAAATAAGGGCGAAATTTTAGGATGGGTCTGAATTTTTTCGAATTTGTGGTGCGTCTAGCAGCAAAACTAGGGAGGCGCATAACTTCTTCATTTTTTGACCAATTTTGGAGCATAAAAAGGCTATACAAGAATTTTCGGGTCTTCTGGAGCTGATGGAAAATGTTTTGAAGCCATTTGAGCACTGTAAATGTATGTAATCACCGTTTTGAGCATAATGAAAGAGGGTCAAGCCATTGGAAGCTGGACCAAGGAGATGTATCCCAAGAGGGGTGAACTCCTTCATCATTT
The DNA here is from genome assembly GCA_034641835.2 of Pinus albicaulis. Taxonomy (NCBI): domain Eukaryota; kingdom Viridiplantae; phylum Streptophyta; class Pinopsida; order Pinales; family Pinaceae; genus Pinus; species Pinus albicaulis. Next base: position 1,246,175,786 of record CM076578.1, on the reverse strand, counting down.
TCTATGTTGTGGTTATTTTTATGGTGTATTTGTTTGTTGTTTCTACATATTTCATAGTTTATTTTCATGCTTTATGTGTTTAAAAATTAACATAAAAGCTCACAAAAACTCAGTTTTTAACACTTGTAATTTACAAAACCTTAAACACATTTTCACTAAGATCTCATACATATCATGTTCCTTTAGGGTTACTTGCTACTTCTCCTTTTCTTTTCCTAGTATTTTTCCATCAATGATAATAATGCCATCAGGTTGAAATTGTGTGGGAAAGTGAGGTTGTTGATGGATGGTTCATAAGGCTTATGGGGTTTGTGTTGTGAATTTTCTTGTTACCATTATCTCTACTCTTTGATGTTGTCCTATTGGTTCAGTGTTGCATGGGCCCTTACAACCAAGACATTAAGTTATTTTTAGGTGTCTATTTACTAAGCGTTCACTTATTTTCTTTTGAATAGTAGGTAGGTGGTTATGTGTGGTTATTATTATTTCCTTGTGTTGTTTTCATAAGTTGATAAAGGTTCATATATTTTCCCTATTGTTTTTTATTTTTATATTTTTTCATGTGTATCTTCCCTTTGTTATGTATTATGTGGCTCCTAGTTTTGTCGCTGTAATTTTTTCAAATAATATAATAAAATTAAGGGCTTCGTTGGAATCATAATTTCTATTACACCAAAATCCACGGGTGTTAATAAACAAACACATCACTAGAGTTAATGGATCCTTGAGAGGTGATTAAGCACATGCCAGGAAACACACGGGGAGTTTTGACAAGTCTGACAATCTCCCCCGCAACACAACCTTAGGGTGTTTCTAACTCGATACCTTTGGCTCTGATACCACTTTTTGGAATCATGATTGTCATTACAAAAAAACTAGTAGGTATTAGAGAAGAGACACATCACTAGAGTTAATGTATCCTTGAGAGATAGTTAAGAACATGTCACAAAACACACAAGCAGTGCTTCCAAGTCTAACAAGCTTAAGGATTAGGGATTAGTATTATGAATAATTCAAGGGCTTAAGGATTAGGGGTTAGAAAATTTAGGTGTTAGGATTTAAAAATTTGATAGGTTGTAAGATTTAATGGGTTTAGGGTTTTAGGAATGAGGGGTTAAGCATAAAGGGTTAGGAATTATGGGGTTTAGGGGTTAGGGGGTTGAGATTCAAGGTTTTGAGGTCTAGGGGGTTTAGGGGTTAGTGTTTAATGGATTAGACGTTAAGGGATTCTAGGGCGAAGTGTTAAGAACTAAGGGCTTATGGATCAAGGGTTTTAAGGGTTAACATGTGAAGGTATTAAGGCTTATGGAATTTAAGTGTCAGCAAGTTAAGGGGATAGGGGTTATGGATTAAGGTGTTTAAGGGTTAGGGGTCATGGCTTAAGAGGATAAGGGGTTAAATATTAGGGGGTTGATGGATTCTAGGTTAAGGGTTAGGTGTTAAGCGCATAATGGCTTAAGTTTTCTGGGATCAAGGGGTTAATGGGCTATGAGATATGAGTTTAGGGGTTAGGGGATTATGGCTTAGGGATTAAGGGGATAGGAAATTTAGTTTATATCAGTTAAGGGCTTATGGTTTTCGTAATGAGACCCCTAATCCCCTTATCACAACTATTATAGGTTCTCCTATCACATTTTCTCATTTCCTTCGCTCTAGGCTTCCTAGCCCCTATGCAATTAGGTCTTAATACCCCTTATCATTGTTTAATGATATGTTTGTAGATATAAGTAAACAATGCTTGGACCTCCCACTTCTGCCCATCCATGCTACCCTTATTTCCCCTTTCAAATCCAACACACTAAATGATGACCCTCCAGCAAAAATAATGAGAATTGAACATTCTGAGGTAGAAATTTAACAAATACCTCTAAAATTCAATTCTCATGAATTTGGGGTTGGGATATTGTCTAAAACTGCTTCGAAAAGTTACATTGTCATTAATTTTAAGGGGGGGTTGTGTCATTAATTTGGGGGTGGGGAGGGGGGGTCGGGGTTCTTGTCCAAAATCACCTCCAAAAATTACATTGTCATGATTGTTAAGGGAGGTTGTCAAACAACCCCCCTTAAAAGTCATAAGTATTGAAAATTTGGGGGAAGTTTTGGACTACCATGACCCCTGCCGAGAGAGAGAGAGAGAGAGAGAGAGAGAGAGAGAAATGATTGAATATTTGGAGGTAGTCATTTAAAAACCACATCAAAAAATTCAATTCTCATGAACTTTTTTTTTTCGGGTGGGGGTGATTCGGATTTATGCAGGAACGCAACAGAATAAACACATAACCATAAATACAGAGATGCAGCGGAAATAACACTTCATTTCATTAATATCAAAGAACTGAAATTTGCTTACAGACAGAATGAAATAAAACTAGCTAGGGCACTGGTAGCTATCTCTGAGAAGAGATGTGGTGGCTACAGGCCTCTGCACTGCGTTACAATGAGGCTCGAGGGCCTATTTATTATTGAGAAACAATGGAGAACCCTAAACATCCCAAAAACCTAACCCTAGGAGATGAAGCGCCAAAACTATGGGCCTCGTTTGGGTAAATTGGTATTCCAACTTCCCAGGGACGTAACTTTAGCATACTATCTCCGTTTGACACACATGATACACCATTAGAAATCTCTATTCGAGGACTACAGCTGTTGGGATGAATTTGATGATCAAATTCGCTGGTGCTTTGATACCCAAAAAACGTCGTTTAGGGCCTCAAAACGGCTCCGGAAGTTCAGGACCCAAAAAACTACTAAAAATAGTAAGTTATGCCGAAACTAAAAAACTGAAAGAGACAATGGTGGGGGGACAAGTGGAATAGGTGGGTGGCCACCAATATCCACCTGGATCATTCCTCCCCCCTTAGGAAGCAATGGTCCCCATTGCGTTAAGTTCCTCTACGAGATGAGGAAATTTTTGCTGAACTTGGTCCCTGGTGAACCACTTTCCTTGGTGCAGGAGTTGGCTAGCTTTGAAAACCTGATACAGTTGCATCCTCTGTTGGCGAGTGTTCTTAATTTGCATGTCCATGATACAATCTATGGTGGCCTGTTCCATGCAGTGTGGGTTTAACTCTGTTGGTGTGAGTTGTTCTGCAATGTCCGAAGTGTCTAGTAGAGGTGGGAAGTAAGGACGAAGGCGATCCACATTGAAGACTGGGTGCAGACCAAGGAATGGTGGAATACTAAGCTCGAAAGCATTGTTCCCTATAGCCTTGGTGATGGTGTACGGCCTGTATCGGAGTGGGCGAAGCTTGCGGTGAGGTCCAGTGAGGCGCTCCTTCTGAAAATGCAGCCATACTTTGTCGCCCACCTGGAAGTTGTGTGGCACCCGGTGTTGATCATGGCGCTGCTTGTACTTCGCATTGGCTCTGTCCAATATATCATGAACCTGTTGGCGGATGTGTTGAATGCGCTCGATGAAGCTACTTTCTTTTTCAACTTCAGACTGGACATGAGCTGAATCGGCCTGAGCAGCTGCAAACGGCATGGCTATGTCAATGGGACATAGTGGTTGGAATCCCAAGCCCACCTGAAAGGGGCTATGGCCAATTGAACTGTGGAGAGCCCGGTTATAACTGTGTTGTACATAGGGGAGGCTCTCGTCCCATGTGCGTGGATGCTTTGAGTTGTACATGCGCAGAATGTGTACAATCATTCTGTTGACGACCTCTGTCTGGCCATCTGTTTGGGGATGGAAAGCTGTGGACTTGGTGGGCTTTGTGTCCAACATTGACCAGAGGCTGGACCAAAATGTGCTGAGGAACCTGCTATCTCGATCTGATATGATAGACTGTGGGATCCCAAAGTGCACCCATACTCGTTCAAAGAAGAGTTTAGCAGTAGCTTCTGTTGTGATATTCTTCTTACAGGCCACCATAATGGCCATCTTCGAGAATCTATCAACGACCACGAAAACACAGTCATTGCCATTCTTAGTAGAGGGCAGGCCCGACATGTAATCCATGGAGATGGATTCCCACGGTCGACTAGGGGTAGGTAGTGGAGTATATAGGCCTTGCTTTTTGATGGTCGGTTTGGCAATGGCACAAGCAGTGCAGGATCTGATGTGCTTCTCGACATCCTTTCGAAGGTTCGGCCAATAGAAATACTTTTGTAGTATTGCTACTATTTTCTCGACCCCGAAATGCCCAGCGACTCGACTGTAGTGTGCTTCCCATATCATCTTGGCACGCTCGCTTGAAGGAACACAAAGGTGTCCCAAGTGACATAAAAGTGCATCTTGGAGGTGAAAATTTGGAACTTGCGTGCCCCCCAAGAGTGCCTTGTAAGTGTGGCTGAATTCTGGGTCACTCTCATAGAGAAGCGGCCAATCAGAAGTCTCATGCCCACAAGAGTTGAGCACGGTGGTGAGCGCCATGATCGGTGGTCGGCTGAGGCAGTCTGCAACATTATTGGTGCTACCCTTCTTGAACTTGATGTTCAAATGAAACTGTTGCAGATATGTGGACCACTTCTGATGGCGATCATTCTGCAACTTCCCTTGTGTCTGTATGAACTGCAGGGGCCGGTGGTCTGTGTGGATGATTGTTTCCTTCCCCAAAATGTAATGCTTCCATTGTCGACAGGCTTGCAAAATGGAATACAGTTCTTTGTCATAGGTGGGATACTTGCGAACTGTCTCAGACAATGTCTCACTGTGATATGCCACTGGAAGTCCCTGTTGAGTAAGAACTACCCCAATAGCATAGTCAGAGGCATCTGTCTCGATCTCAAACGGCTGCTGCAAGTCTGGTAAGGTGAGCACTGGGGCATTTCTCAATTCTTTGAATGCCTTCTGTTGAGGTTCCGACAAAAAGAATTTTTCTCTCGCTCCTCCTTTGGTGACTTGACTCAAGGGCCAAGTGATATGAGAGAATCCCAACACGAATCTACGGTAGAAATTAGCAAGACCCAGAAAGCTGCGAAGCTCTGTTATAGTAGTCGGGGCTGGCCAATCTCGAATGACTTGGATCTTGGCTGGATCCATATGCACCCCCCTTTCATCAATAATGTATCCCAGATATTGAACCTGGGTCATGCCAAATGTGCACTTCTCCAAATTGGCACACAACTTGTGTTGCCGCAGTGTTTGGAGGACTTGTCAAATGTGATGAAGGTGCTCTTCCCAAGTCTTGCTGAAGATCAGAATGTCATCCAAGTACACCACTACGAATGAGTTGGTGAATGGCCGCAAGATGTCGTCCATCATCCTCATGAAGGTTGCGGGAGCATTCGTCAACCCAAAAGGCATGACCGGCCATTCAAAAAGGCCTTCCTTAGCTTTGAAGGCAGTCTTCCACACATCAGAGGGTTCAATTGGTACCTGGTGATACCCAGACTTCAGGTCGATCTTACTGAAATATTTTGCACCTTGTAGTTGGTCCAGAAGGTCATCAATCTGTGGGATTGGGTACCTATTCCGGACAGTGATCTTGTTCAGCACCCGATAGTCAATACAGAGTCTCCACGTCCCATCCTTCTTTAGTACAAACACGATCGGGCTCCCACAGGGCGATAAAATTGGTCTGATGTGACCTTTCTGGAACAGCTCCTGAATCTGCCTCTTGATTTCATCATTTTCCAGAACAGAGCGTCGATAGATCGGTCCATTGGGTAGCGGCGCACCTGGGGTCAGATCAATCGGGTGCTTGACCTGGTAGTGTAGAGGAATCCCTGTGGGTGAGGTGAAGATGCCCTCGTACTCCTCCACGACCTTATCCATTTGTTGTTGTCGTGCAGAGGGGCCCTTTCTGGAGGTCGTGGCCACAGTCTTCTTCTTTCCCTTGGGGTGGATCATCAGGAAAATGAATTTCCTGGTTTGGGAAATGAGCTTACTGCATTGTTTTGTAGTAACCAAAGAGATAGTCGTAGGAGGTGGTACCTCTGGTATCCTGTACAACTTATTTCCCAAAGTAATAATAATAGCATGAGGTCGAGACTCATACACAGCATGACGCTTCCACAAGTATGGTTGTCCTAATAATACATCAGAAACATCAATAGGAGCAACGTCACATAATACCTCATCCGTGAAGGGCTTGATGCTATAGGGAAGGCGGCACTGCTGGCTGACGCGGAGATCTCGTCCTTGGTGAAGCCACTCGATGGTGTATGTATGTGGGTGAGCTGTGGTCGGCAAGCCCAACCGCTTCACGGCGTCTGCTGAAATGGGGTTCTTTTGGCTCCCATTGTCGACAATGAACTGTACAGGGGAGCCCTTTACCCACATCTGGGAGTGGAAGAGACGTTCCTCCTCCTCTGGATCTTCCGGTTCCTCCTTCTGGACCTTTGTAGTAGCAACAGTGGCGTTGGGCTCCGCATCAATAATCTGTTTCCCTTTTTCATTCCCCTTTTCAGGTTCTGATTCGGAGTCAGAGCATGCATCTGACTCAAAAGCCCTCATCTCGGCCACTAGCGACTGCTTGGCCCGACACTCACTTGTGTTGTGAGTGGAGCTCTTATGGAACTCACACCACTTTCCCGTGTCCTTCTTTGGCTTTACGGTGTTGTTCTTTTCTTGTGGCTTTGACGGGTTGTCTTTAGCTGCCATGCCTTGGCTCTGTCCTTTTTTCTGCGGTTTGAAAGCACCTTTTCCTTGCTTTTGATTCGCAGATCCAAAGTCTCGCTTCTTCTGTTTGAATTTCTGCTCAATCTTGGCAGCATACCGGTATGCCGTACCAAGCGAGGAGATGTCGAGGAACTCCATTTCCTCATGAATGTATCTGTGCAGACAACTGCGATACTTTAGCACCAAATGTTTCTCTGAATCTTTGATACCCAACTTTGTGCGCAGGGTATGGAACAGATTCGTCAGCTCGTGCACATCTTGATCCCTTTGTTGTCGCAGCGTGGTCCATTGTATGTACTTGTCCTCATAGCTCCCCGCGGGATAGTACTGTTCCTTGACGGCGTCTCGGAAATAATTCCAAGTTGGTACGGCCGAGAACAGAGAGGGTTATGTCTGGTCCTTGTTCTCACAGTAGGTTTCCCACCAGTCCTTAACATGGGGGGTAGCTTTGAGGAGTGCAAAAATAATCTTCTCCCGGTCTGAAAAGTCATGAGCAGAGAAATATCCTTCTAATAGATTCAACCATCTATCTACGGCATCTGCGTCTATTTTACCCTCAAATATGGGAATGTCAAAATTTACTTGTACCTTAAAGGGAGTCGCAACTCCAGAGTGGCTACTGGATGCAGATGCGCCGCCGGTGGGCAGCCGTTGAAGGATCTGAGCAAAGCTATCCATCATCGCGTTCCTTTGTTTTTCGAGGGCCTCGTCGAGCAATATTTTGATAGGATCTCCTGCTCCCTCATCTTTCTTTTCGTCCCCCATGGGCGTCCGTCGAGGTTTGCGAGGCTGATCTTGCAAAGGTTCCACCAGATCAAGCCCTAGCTCCTTATACCCCGACCTCGTTGGGGACATGCAAAGAAGGATCGAGAAAAAACAGACCGCTCTGATACCACTGATCCGGATTTATGCAGGAACACAACAGAATAAACATATAAACATAAATACAGAGATGCAGCGGAAATAACACTTCATTTCATTAATATCAAAGAACTGAAATTTGCTTACAGACAGAATGGAAATAAAACTAGCTAGGGCGATGGTAGCTATCTCTGAGGAGAGATGTGGCGGCTACAGGCCTCTGAACTGAGTTACAATGAGGCTCGAGGGCCTGTTTATTATTGAGAAACAATGGAGAACCCTAAACATCCAAAAACCTAACCCTAGGAGATGAAGCGCCAAAACTATGGGCCCCGTTTGGGTAAATTGGTGTTTCAACTTCCCAGGGACGTAACTTTGGCATACTATCTCCGTTTGACGCACATGATACACCATTAGAAAGCTCTATTCGAGGACTACAGCTGTAGGGACGAATTTGATGATCAAATTAGCTTGTGATTTGATACCCAAAAAACGTCGTTTAGGGCCTCAAAACGGCTCCGGAAGTTCAGGACCCGAAAAACTGCTAAAAATAGTAAGTTATGCCGAAACTGAAAAACTGAAAGAGACAATGGTGGGGGGCCAAGTGGAATAGGTGGGTGGCCACCAATATCCACCTGGATCATTCCTCCCCCCTTAGGAAGTAATGGTCCCCATTGCGTTAAGTTCCTCCATGAGATGAGGAAATTTCTGCTGAACTTGGTCCCTGGTGAACCACTTTCCTTTGTGCAGGAGTTGGCCAGCTTTGACAACCCGATACAGTTGGATCTGCTGTTGACGAGTGTTCTTGATTTGCATGTCCATGATACAATCTGTGGTGGCCTGTTCCATGCAGTCTGGGTTTAACTCTGTTGGTGTGAGTTATTCTGCAATGTCCGAGGTGTCCAGTAGAGGTGGGAAGTAAGGACGAAGGCGATCCACATTGAAGACTGGGTGCAGACCAAGGAATGGTGGAATACTGAGCTCGAATGCATTGTTCCCTACGGCCTTGGTGATGGTGTACGGCCCGTATCGGAGCGGGCGAAGCTTGCGGTGGGGTCCAGTGAGGCGCTCCTTCTGCAAATGTAGCCATACTTTGTCGCCCACCTGGAAGTTGTGTGGCACCCGGTGTTGATCATGGCGCTGCTTGTACTTTGCATTGGCTCTGTCCAATATATCATGAACTTGTTGGCGGATGTGTTGAATGCGCTCGATGAAGCTACTTGCTTTTTCAACTTCAGACTGGACATGAGCTGAATCGACCTGAGCAGCTGCAAATGGCATGGCTACGTCAATGGGACATAGTGGCTGGAATCCCAAGCCCACCTGAAAGGGGCTATGGCCAATTGAACTGTGGAGAGCCCGGTTATAACTATGTTGTACACAAGGGAGGCTCTCGTCCCATGTGCGTGGATGCTTTGAATTGTACATGCGCAGAATGTGTACAATCATTTTGTTGACGACCTCTGTCTGGCCATCTGTTTGGGGATGGAAAGCTGTGGAATTGGTGAGCTTTGTGTCCATCATTGACCAGAGGCTGGACCAAAATGTGCTAAGGAACCTGCTATCTCGATCTGATATGATAGACTGTGGGATCCCAAAGTGCACCCATACTCGTTCAAAGAAGAGTTTAGCAGTAGCTTCTACTGTGATATTCTTCTTAGAGGCCGCCATAATGGCCATCTTCGAGAATCTATCAACGACCATGAAAACACAGTCATTGCCATTCTTAGTAGAGGGTAGGCCCAACATGTAATCCATGGAGATGGATTCCCACATTCGACTAGGGGTAGGTAGTGGAGTATATAGGCCTTGCTTCTTGATGGTCGGTTTGGCAATGGCACAAGCAGTGCAGGATCTGAAGTGTTTCTCGACATCCATTCGAAGGTTCGGCCAATAGAAATACTTCTGTAGTATTGCTACTGTTTTCTCAACCCTAAAATGCCCAGCGACTCGACTGTAGTGTGCTTCCCATATCATCTTGGCACGCTCGCTTGAAGGAACATAAAGGTGTCCCAGGTGACATAAAAGTGCATCTTGGAGGTAAAAATTTGGAACTTGCGTGCCCCCCAAGAGTGCTTTGTAAGTGTGGCCGAATTCTGGGTCACTCTCATAGAGAAGCGGCCAATCAGAAGTCTCGTGCCCACAAGAGTTGAGCACGGTGGTGAGCGCCACGATCGGTGGTCGGCTGAGGCAGTATGCAACATTATTGGTGCTACCCTTCTTGTACTTGATGTTCAAATGAAACTGTTGCAGATATGTGGACCACTTCTGATGGCGATCATTCTGCAACTTCCCTTGTGTCTGTATGAACTGCAGGGGCCGGTGGTCTGTGTGGATGATTGTTTCCTTCCCCAAAATGTAATGCTTCCATTGTCGACAGGCTTGCGCAATGGAATACATTTCTTTGTCATAGGTGGGATACTTGCGAACTGTCTCAGACAATGTCTCACTGTGATATGCCACTGGATGTCCCTGTTGAGTAAGAATTTCCCCAATAGCATAGTCAGAGGCATCTGTCTCGATCTCAAACGGCTGCTGCAAGTCTTGTAAGGTGAGCACTAGGGCAGAACAGAGGCGATTTTTCAATTCTTTGAATGCCTTCTATTGAGGTTCCGACCAAAGAAATTTTTCTCTTGCTCCTCCTTTGGTGACTTGACTCAAGGGCCAAGTGATATGAGAGAATCCCAACACGAATCTACGGTAGAAATTAGCAAGACCCAGAAAGCTGCGAAGCTCCGTTATAGTAGTCGGAGCTGGCCAATCTCGAATGACTTGGATCTTGGCTGGATCCACATGCACCCCCTTTTCATCAATAATGTATCGTAGATATTGAATTTGGGTCATGCCAAACGTGCACTTCTCCAAATTGGCACACAGCTTGTGTTGCCGCAGTGTTTGGAGGACTTGTCGGATGTGATGAAGGTGCTCTTCCCAAGTCTTGCTGAAGATCAGAATGTCATCCAAGTACACCACTATGAATGAGTTGGTGAATGGCCGCAAGATGTCGTCCATCATCCTCATGAAGGTTGCGGGAGAATTCGTCAACCCGAAAGGCATGACCAGCCATTCAAAAAGGCCTTCCTTAGCTTTGAAGGATGTCTTCCACACATCAGAGGGTTCAATTGGTACCTGGTGATACCGAGACTTCAGGTCGATCTTACTGAAATATTTTGCACCTTGGAGTTGGTCCAGAAGGTCATCAATCCGTGGGATTGGGTACCTATTCCAGACAGTGATCTTGTTTAGCGCCCGATAGTCAATACAGAGTCTCCACGTCCCATCCTTCTTCTGTACCAACACGATCGGGCTCCCACGGGGCGATGAACTTGGTCTGATGTGACCTTTCTGCAACAGCTCCTGAATCTGCCTCTTGATTTCATCATTTTCCAGAACAGAGCGTCGATAGATCGGTCCATTGGGTGGCGGCGCACCTGGGGTCAGATCAATCGGGTGCTTGACCTGGCAGTGCAGAGGAACCCCTGTGGGTGAGGTGAAGATGTCCCCGTACTCCTCCACGACCTTATCCATTTGTTGTTGTCGTGCAGAGGGGCCCTGTCTAGAGGTCGTAGCCACGGTCTTCTTCTTGCCCTGGGGGCGGATCATCAGGAAAACGAATTTCCTGGTTTGGGAAATGAGCTTACTACATTTTTTTGCAGTAACCAAAGAGATAGCGGCAGGAGGTGGTACCTCTGGTATCCTGTACAACTTATTTCCCAAAGTAACAATAACAACACGAGGTCGAGACTCATACACAGCATGACGCTTCCACAAGTACGGTTGTCCTAATAATACATCAGAAACATCAATAGGAGCAACATCACATAATACCTCATCCGTGAAGGGCTTGATGCTATAGGGAAGGTGGCACTGCTGGCTGATGCGGAGATCTCGTCCTTGGTGAAGCCACTCGATGGTGTATGGATGTGGGTGAGCTGTGGTCGGAAAGCCCAACCGCTTCACGGCGTCTGCTGAAATGAGGTTCTTTTGGCTCCCATTGTCGACAATGAACTGTACAGGGGAGCCCTTTACCCACATCTGGGAGTGGAAGAGACGTTCCTCCTCCTCTGGATCTTCTGGTTCCTCCTTCTGGACCTTTGTAGTGGCAACAGTGGCGTTGGGCTCCGCATCAATAATCTGTTTCCCTTTTTCATTCCCCTTTTCAGGTTCTGATTCGGAGTCGGAGCATGTATCTGACTCAGAAGCCCTCATCTCGGCCACTAGCGACTGCTTGGCCCGACACTCACTTGTGTTGTGAGTGGAGCTCTTATGGAACTCACACCACTTTCCCGTGTCCTTCTTTGGCTTTACGGTGTTGTTCTTTTCTTGTGGCTTTGACGGGTTGTATTTAGCCGCCATGCCTTGGCTCTGTCCTTTGTTCTGTGGTTTGGAAGAACCTTTTCCTTGCTTTTGATTCGTAGATCTAAAGTCTCGCTTCTTCTGTTTGAATTTTTGCTCAATCTTGGCAGCATACCGGTATGCCGTACCAAGCGAGGAGATGTCGAGGAACTCCATTTCCTCCTGAATGTATCTGTGCAGACAGCTGCGATACTTTAGCACCAAATGTTTCTCTGAATCTTTGATACCCAACTTTGTGCGCAGGGTATGGAACAGATTCGTCGGCTCGTGCACATCTTGATCCCTTTGTTGTCGCAGCGTGGTCCATTGTATGTACTTGTCCTCATAGCTCCCCACGGGATAGTACTGTTCCTTGACGGCGTCTCGGAAAGAATTCCAAGTTGGTACGGCCGAGAACAGAGAGGGTTCTGTCTGGTCCTTGTTCTCACGGTAGGTTTCCCACCAGTCCTTAACATGGGGGGTAGCTTTGAGGAGTGCAAAAATAATCTTCTCCCGGTCTGAAAAGTCATGAACAGAGAAATATCCTTCTAATAGATTCAACCATCTATCCACGGCATCTGCGTCTATTTGACCCTCAAATATGGGAATGTCAAAATTTACTTGTACCTTAAAGGGAGTCGCAACTCCAGAGTGGCTACTGGATGCAGATGCGCCGCCGGTGGGCAGCCGTTGAAGGATCTGAGCAAATTTATCCATCATCGCGTTCCTTTGTTTTTCGAGGGCCTCCTCGAGCAATATTTTGATAGGATCTCCTGCTCCCTCATCTTTCTTTTCGTCCCCCATGGGCGTCCGTCGAGGTTTGCGAGGCTGATCTTGCAAAGGTTACACCAGATCAAGCCCTAGCTCCTTATACCCCGACCTCGTTGGGGACATGCAAAGAAGGATCGAGAAAAAGCAGACCGCTCTGATACCACTGATCCGGATTTATGCAGGAACGCAACAGAATAAACACATAACCATAAATACAGAGATGCAGCGGAAATAACACTTCATTTCATTAATATCAAAGAGCTGAAATTTGCTTACAGACAGAATGGAAATAAAACTAGCTAGGGCACTGGTAGCTATCTCTGAGAAGAGATGTGGCGGCTACAGGCCTCTGAACTGAGTTACAATGAGGCTCGAGGGCCTATTTATTATTAAGAAACAATGGAGAACCCTCAACATCCCAAAAACCTAACCCTAGGAGATGAAGCGCCAAAACTATGGGCCCTGTTTGGGTAAATTGGTGTTTCAACTTCCCAGGGACGTAACTTTGGCATACTATCTATGTTTGATGCACATGATACATCATTAGAAAGCTCTATTCGAGGAATACAACTTTCGAGATGAATTTGATGATCAAATTCGCTGGTAAAACGATACCCAAAAAACGTCGTTTAGGGCCTCAAAACAGCTCCGGAAGTTCAGGACCCGAAAAACTACTAAAAATACTCCAGAAGTTCAGGACCCAAAAAAACTGCTAAAAATAGTAAGTTATGCCAAAACTGAAAAACTGAAAGAGACAATGGTGGGGGCCCAAGTGGAATAGGCGGGTGGCCACCAATATCCACCTGGATCATTCCTCTCCCCTTAGGAAGCAATGGTCCCCATTGCGTTAAGTTCCTCCATGAGATGAGGAAATTTCTGCTGAACTTGGTCCCTGGTGAACCACTTTCCTTGGTGCAGGAGTTGGCCAGCTTTGACAACCCGATACAGTTGGATCCTCTGTTGGAGAGTGTTCTTAATTTGCATGTCCATGATACAATCTGTGGTGGCCTGTTCCATGCAGTCTGGGTTTAACTCTGTTGGTGTGAGTTGTTCTGCAATGTCCGAAGTGTCCAGTAGAGGTGGGAAGTAAGGACGAAGGCGATCCACATTGAAGACTGGGTGCAGACCAAGGAATGGTGGAATACTAAGCTCGAAAACATTGTTCCCTACAGCCTTGGTGATGGTGTACGGCCCGTATCGGAGCGGGCGAAGCTTGCGGTGAGGTCCAGTGAGGCGCTCCTTCTGCAAATGCAGCCATACTTTGTCGCCCACCTGGAAGTTGTGTGGCACCCGGTGTTGATCATGGCGCTGCTTGTACTTCACATTGGCTTTGTCCAATATATCATGAACCTGTTGGCGGATGTGTTGAATGCGCTCGATGAAGCTACTTGCTTTGTCAACTTCAGACTGGACATGAGCTGAATCGGCCTGAGCAGCTGCAAATGGCATGGCTATGTCAATGGGGCATAGTGGTTGGAATCCCAAGCCCACCTGAAAGGGGCTATGGCCAATTGAACTGTGGAGAGCCCGGTTATAACTGTGTTGTACATAGGGGAGGCTCTCGTCCCATGTGCATGGATGCTTTGAGTTGTACATGCGCAGAATGTGTACAATCATTCTGTTGACAACCTCTGTCTGGCCATCTGTTTGGGGATGGAAAGCTGTGGACTTGGTGAGCTTTGTGTCCAACATTGACCAGAGGCTGGACCAAAATGTGCTGAGGAACCTGCTATCTCGATCTGATATGATAGACTGTGGGATCCCAAAGTGTACCCATACTCGTTCAAAGAAGAGTTTAGCGGTAGCTTCTGCTGTGATATTCTTCTTACAGGCCGCCATAATGGCCATCTTCGAGAATCTGTCAACGACCACGAAAACACAGTCATTGCCATTCTTAGTAGAGGGCGGGCCCGACATGTAATCCATGGAGATGGATTCCCACGGTCGACTAGGGGTAGGTAGTGGAGTATATAGGCCTTGCTTCTTGATGGTCGGTTTGGCAATGGCACAAGCAGTGCAGGATCTGATGTGCTTCTCGACATCCTTTCGAAGGTTCGGCCAATAGAAATACTTCTGTAGTATTGCTACTATTTTCTCGACCTCGAAATGCCCAGCGAATGGACTGTAGTGTGCTTCCCATATCATCTTGGCACGCTCGCTTGAAGGAACACAAAGGTGTCCCAGGTGACATAAAAGTGCATCTTGGAGGTGAAAATTTGGAACTTGCGTGCCCCCCCAGAGTGCCTTGTAAGTGTGGCCGAATTCTGGGTCACTCTCATAGAGAAGCGGCCAATCAGAAGTCTCGTGCCCACAAGAGTTGAGCACGGTGGTGAGCGCCACGATCGGTGGTCGGCTGAGGCAGTCTGCAACATTATTGTTGCTACCCTTCTTGTACTTGATGTTCAAATGAAACTGTTGCAGATATGTGGACCACTTCTGATGGCGATCATTCTGCAACTTCCCTTGTGTCTGTATCAACTGTAGGGGCCGGTGGTCTGTGTGGATGATTGTTTCCTTCCCCAAAATGTAATGCTTCCATTGTCTACAAGCTTGCACAATGGAATACATTTCTTTGAATGCCTTTTGTTGAGGTTCCGACCAAAAGAATTTTTCTCTCGCTCCTCGTTTGGTGACTTGACTCAAGGGCCAAGTGATATGAGAGAATCCCAACACAAATCTACGGTAGAAATTAGCAAGACCCAGAAAGCTGTGAAGCTCTGTTATAGTAGTCGGGGCTGGCCAATCTAGAATGACTTGGATCTTGGCTGGATCCACATGCACCCCCCTTTCATCATTAATGTATCCTAGATATTGAACCTGGGTCATGCCAAACGTGCACTTCTCCAAATTGGCACACAACTTGTGTTGCCGCAGTGTTTGGAGGACTTGTCGGATGTGATGAAGGTGTTCTTCCCAAATCTTGCTGAAGATCAGAATGTCATCCAAGTACACCACTAAGAATGAGTTGGTGAATGGCCGCAAGATGTCGTCCATCATCCTCATGAAGGTTGCGGGAGCATTCGTCAACCCGAAAGGCATGACCAGCCATTCAAAAATGCCTTCCTTAGCTTTGAAGGCAGTCTTCCACACATCATAGGGTTCAATTGGTACCTGGTGATACCCGGACTTCAGGTCGATCTTACTGAAATATTTTTCACCTTGGAGTTGGTCCAGAAGGTCATCAATCTGTGGGATTGGGTACCTATTCCAGATAGTGATCTTGTTCAGCACCCGATAGTCAATACAGAGTCTCCACGTCCCATCCTTCTTCAGTACCAACACGATCGGACTCCCACAGGGTGATGAACTTGGTCTGATGTGAACTTTCTGCAACAGCTCCTGAATCTGCCTCTTGATTTCATCATTTTCCAGAACAGAGCGTCGATAGATCGGTCCATTGGGTAGTGGCGCACCTGGGGTCAGATCAATCGGGTGCTTGACCTGGCAGTGCAGAGGAACCCCTGTGGGTGAGGTGAAGATGTCCCCGTACTCCTCCACAACCTTATCCATTTGTTGTTGTCGTGCAGAGGGGCCCTGTCTGGAGGTCATGGCCACAGTCTTCTTCTTGCCCTGGGGGCAGATCATCAAGAAAACGAATTTCCTGGTTTGGGAAATGAGCTTACTGCATTGCTTTGCAGTAACCAAAGAGATAGTGGCAGGAGGTGGTACCTCTGGTATCCTGTACAACTTATTTCCCAAAGTAACAATAGCGGCACGAGGTCGAGACTCATACACAACATGATGATTCCACAAGTATGGTTGTCCTAATAATACATCGAGAAACATCAATAGGAGCAACGTCTACATAATACCTCATCGGCGTCGAAGGGCTTGATGCTATAGGGAAGCGCTTGTTGGTGACGCGGAGATCTCGTCCTTGGTGAAGCCACCCGATGGTGTATGGATGTGGGTGAGCTGTGGTCGGCAAGCCCCGGCCGCTTCATGGCATGTGAAATGAGGTTCTTTTGGCTCCCATTGTCGACAATGAACTGTACAGGGGAGCCCTTTACCCACATCTGGGAGTGGAAGAGACGTTCGTCCTCCTCTGGATCTTCCGGTTCCTCCTTCTGGACCTTTGTAGTGGCAACCGTAGCGTTGGGCTCCGAATCAATAATATTTTTCCCTTTTTCATTCCCCTTTTCAGGTTCTGATTCGGAGTCGGAGCATGCATCTGACTCAGAAGCCCTCATCTCGCCCACTAGCGACTGCTTGGCCCAACACTCACTTGTGTTGTGAGTGGAGCTCTTATGGAACTCACACCACTTTCCCGTGTCCTTCTTTGGATTTATGGTGTTTTTCTTTTCTTGTGGCTTTGACGGGTTGCATTTAGCCGCCATGCCTTGGCTCTGTCCTTTGTTCTGCGGTTTGGAAGCACCTTTTCCTTGCTTTTGATTCACAGATCCAAAGTCTCGCTTCTTCTGTTTGAATTTCTGCTCAATTCTGGCAGCATACTGGTATGCCGTACCAAGCGAGGAGATGTCGAGGAACTCCATTTCCTCCTGAATGTATCTGTGCAGATAGCTGCGATACTTTAGCACCAAATGTTTCTCTGAATCTTTGATACCCAACTTTGTGCGCGGGGGTATGGAGCAGTTCGTCGGCTCGTGCACATCTTGATCCCTTTGTTGTCGCGAGCGTGGTCCATTGTATGTACTTGTCCTCATAGCTCACAAAGGGATAGTGCGACTCGCCAGCGGCGTCTCGGAAAAATTCCAAGTTGGTACGGCGAGAACGAGAGAGGGGTTCTGTCGGTCCTTGTTCTCACAGTAGGTTTCCCACGGTCCTTGACATGGGGGGTAGCTTTGAGAGTGAAAAAATAATCTTCTCCCGGTACGAAAAGTCATGAAGCAGAGAAATATCCTTCTAATAGATTCAACCATCTATACGGCATACGCGTCTATTTGACCCTCAAATGTAGAATGTCAAAATTACTTTGTAAAGGGAGTCGCAGCTCCCGAGTGGCTACTGGTGGATGCAGATGCGCCGCCGGTGGGCAGTCGTTGAAGGATCTGAGCAAAGTTATCCATCATCGCATTCCTTTGTTTTTCGAAGGCCTCCTCGAGCAATATTTTGATAGGATCTCCTGCTCCCTCATCTTTCTTTTCGTCCCCCATGGGCGTCCGTCGAGGTTTGCGAGGCTGATCTTGCAAAGGTTCCACCGGATCAAGCCCTAGCTCCTTATACCCCGACCTCGTTGGGGACATGCAAAGAAGGATCGAGAAAAAGCAGACCGCTCTGATACCACTGATCCGGATTTATGCAGGAACGCAACAGAATAAACATATAACCATAAATACAGAGATGCAGCGGAAATAACACTTCATTTCATTAATATCGAAGAACTGAAATTTGCTTACAGACAAAATGGAAATAAAACTAGCTAGGGCGCTGGTAGCTATCTCTGAGAAGAGATGTGGCGGCTACAGGCCTCTGAACTGCATTACAATGAGGCTCGAGGGCCTATTTATTATTGAGAAACAATGGAGAACCCTAAACATCCCAAATACCTAACCCTAGGAGATGAAGCGCCAAAACTATGGGCCCCGTTTGGGTAAATTGGTGTTTCAACTTCCCAGGGACGTAACTTTGGCATACTATCTCCGTTTGACGCACATGATACACCATTAGAAAGCTCTATTCGAGGACTACAGCTGTCGAGACGAAATTTATGATTAAATTTGCTTGTGCTTTGATACCCAAAAAACGTCGTTTAGGGCCTCAAAACGGCTCCGGAAGTTCAGGACCCGAAAAACAGCTAAAAATAGTAAGTTATGCCGAAACTGAAAAACTAAAAGAGACAATGGTGGGGGGCCAAGTGGAATAGGTGGGTGGCCACCAATATCCACCTGGATCAGGGGGGGGGGGGTGTAGTGTAATTATCCAAAACTACCTCTAAAAGTTACATTTTGATTACTTTTAAGGGTTTTTATCAAACAAAACCCCTTAAAAGTCATGAAAATCTAACTTTTGGTGCCGGTTTTAGACACCTCCCACCCCACCCGCACCCCCACTCCCACCCCCAGCCCCCCTAAAAGGTCATGAGAATTACATTGTCATTACTTTTAAGGGGGGTTGTGTCATGAATTTGGGGGTGGTGAGGGGGGGTTGGTGTTCTTGTCCAAAATCACCTCCAAAAATTACATTGTCATGATTGTTAAGGGAGGTTGTCAAACAACCCCCCTTAAAAGTCATACGTATTGAAAATTTGGGGGAAGTTTTGGACTACCATGACCCCTGCCGAGAGAGAGAGAGAGAGAGAGAGAGAGAGAGAGAGAGAGAGAGAGAGAGAAATGATTGAACATTTTGAGGTAGTCATTTAAAAACCACATCAAAAAATTCAATTCTCATGAACTTTTTTTTTCGGGTGGGGGGGGTGGGGGGTAGTGTAATTATCCAAAACTACCTCTAAAAGTTACATTTTCATTACTTTTAATGGTTTTTATCAAACAAAACCCCTTAAAATTCATGAAAATCCAACTTTTGGTGCTGGTTTTAGACACCCCCCACTTCCCCCCCTGTTAGACTCCTATACCAATAGGTTTCATCTTTCATGATTGTCTTGATTGAGTTATGGAATATGTTCAAACCTTCTTACTTGAGCAAAGGTGTTCCATATTCTTAAAAAACCAAAAATCAAAAATTTAAAAAATGTAAAGAGGGTATACCCTAAAAGAAAGATCAAAGGGTAAAAAGAAATAAAATGGTCAAAAAAAAGAGAAAGAAATGAACCCCAAACAAAAAATAGACCAAGGAAAGTGTGCAAATCCAAATGCCACTACTATTTCATCTTCTGTAATAAAGAAATTGTGTGCAGCTTGTCAAACCTTTGCCACAATTCATGAATAAGTCAAACTGTTTAAACTTGGCTTACTCATATTTGAATTTCATGTTATAGATTAGAGAATAAAGATCTGACCAAACAGTTTAATCTTGGCAGATAAGTAGATAGGTAGAGTGAATAAAAGGCGCTCAACAGTTTAATCTGAGCCCTTGGATGTAATAAGGGTAGATTTAGATAGATTTTCCATGTAAAAATAAAAAGATTGAACAGGGTTTGCAAGTTTAAATGCACCCTAATAAAGAAGAAAAAATGGTAGTGTCAAGTAGATAGGGTAGGTAGATGGTGCTGCAAAGTGTTATCTGATGAATGATGCTGCTACATGTTTTTGATCCTTTACTTTCATCATAAGTACTGAAGCAGGAAATATACTGGAAGATTACAGCGAGCAAAGCTAAAAATCATTAACTTCCCTCATCACTTTTTCCCTTAAAGTTTTACTAATTTCCCCCAATGTACTAGGGTACTTAGAGGTCAAAAGGGCTCAAGGCATTTCCTTGACATCTGGAGGGACCGAACCCTCGGCCTAATGATCAAAAAGACCTAAGTACTTGAGATAATTCATCATCCTAATAATCCATCCTTAACCTGGTCCTAAGTAAAACCCCCTTTTACTTAGGAACATCATGCACAATTCCATAAAAATCCCTCATCATAACTTGCTATTCTAAGTTTAAGTGTTGGAGATAAAATGTTACAATTTACTTCACAAGTTATCACTTTCTTAGATGTGCAAAAATATTTTGAGTTTCCTTGTCCTTTGCCATATTAACATTTAACTATATTTACTAAATCCCTAGTCAAATACCCTATCCTAAGTATATAAATCCCTTTTTATAAATAACCCAAAAAACCCCCCTATTATAAAGTTTAACCAAAGTATTTTATATCCCCGCGCATTTAAAATAAAAACCCATTATATGCCCTTTGGTTAAAATTATCAATATATTATAATCCCGCCCTTATGGTAATTAAATAATGTTATTGGTTACCATATAATAAAATATATATACAAAAAACTTTAAATATGCGATATGTATGTTTAAAACGCAAAAATAGGAATAAAACTTCGGAGAAGTCTTGCGCCGTCGTGGATTGTCCACCTGGCAGTCCACCTAACCAAACCTCGCCGCAACCCATTTCTTACAATTCGGGATTAAGTAGTCATCAGGACTAATTAAATAACCTTTTATCCGCTTATTAAATATTCCCCGGAGTGATTAAATAACGTTAAAAAGTGTTTTAAAGCCCGACGGGCCCACATCTGAAACCTCCGCCTATTCCCCCATTGCTTCAGCCGTCGGATCAACCCTCCGCAGATCAATGGTCCACGTGAACCCCGCTACCCATCCTTTGTGAGAACGTTAACCAGCGGGGAACGAGCGGTATTTGAAAAGTCCACCATCCACGTGGCAAACGTTCTGTGGAATCGCTCCCCCCGCGATCAATACCACCCTCGACCAAAAGCGGTGCGGGGACTTACCGCTTACCGCTTACCGCCCAACCTTGCATACGTCAGCCCGTACGTCGATGACGTCACACCTCGAAAAAATAAAAAACTCTTTTAACTTGTAAATAAACTGAGCTCATTTAATCGTCAACCAGGATTTGTAAACTGCTGAAGTGAAGTGTACCATATGTACCTAGGTGCTTGTTTCCTAATGCGTTGTGTGTAGTGTTTTGTGATGTTTTTGGTCTTTTATGTTGATTTATGATGTTTTTGGTCTTTTGGTGTTTTATGTTTACAATGAAAATGCTTAGAAAACTAATGAAAAGGAATTGGTGGTCAAAAACACAGTTGAGCCTAATGTATGGAATGGTAAATGCAATTAAAAACAATGAAGCAGAATCTGAACTATGACTAAATAGAAAAAAAAGCTTGATAATGACTTCTTAGGCAATTGACACAAACTAAACTTGAGAAATGATCACTAAATATGCAAGTTCTCTAACTGGACAGTTAAACACTAATCTTATCATGATGCAACATTTTGTCCTAAGCTCATCTATTCCATGAATAATTCCTAGTTCTATTCTGCAATTTAATTGAATGTCTCAGAACCTATACTCAAAGAGTTATTGGTTTCTTTTCAAAGTAGTTCTTTTGAGGAAGAGCTCTGTTTATAAAATGATGAGGAATTTGCAGAGATATTTCAGACCTTATAGTGAAGTTATCTTTTGTTCCTATGGTTATGGATCACTTTGTAGTTTTCAGAACAAAAAGATATTTGTAAATAATGAAGGTTGTCTTGTGAATTCTAACAACTAAAGTAATCTATTGTGCAAAGGATGACAGTATGATTATGAGATGCAAGTGCAATGAGTTAATTTAAGCATGAACCTAAGATGCTTCTAAACTAGAGCAATATCAAACTATAAGTCATCATCAAACTTGAAATGAAGTAATTGATCATGAATTAAATGCAAATGAAACTCCGGAGCATTCTAACTAACATGCATTATTCTATGAAGTTACACAATCTGTTTGTTCATCATTAGTGATATTTTGGAAGAGTTCCTTCTTGTGGAAGAGGTAGAACAATTCTGACTGTGGACTTGTATGCAATTGAAATCAAATGGAATGAAAGCAAATGAAAGACTAAGTTATCACATCACGGTCATATCTTGAACTTCTTAAGGATGTCTTGGAAGAATTTCTTCTTGCGGAAGAGTGATTAGAACAAGTGCAACTGTGATAGTGAATAACAAAAACTACAACTAATTCCTACATTACTATAGCTATTCATCATTCATTGTTATGATCTGTTGGAAGAATGTCTTCTTGTGAAAGAACTGGAATGAATATAACTACAGTATCTAGTTAAAAACAAGTACAAATTCAACTCCTATCCTACAATACCATAGTCATTAATCATTCATCATTTTGGTTTTTTGGAAGAGTGTCTTCTTGTGGAAGAACTGGAACGAATACGACTACAGTATCTAGTTAAAAACAAATACAAATTCAACTCCTATCCTACAATACCATAGTCATTAATCATTCATCATTTTGGTTTGTTGGAAGAGTGTCTTCTTGTGGAAGAACTGGAACGAATACGACTACAGTAGATAAAACAAAACAACTACCAATTCAAATGCAAAACGTAAAGGCAGCTAGGAAAAACTTATCTAGTTTACGCAAAAGAAATCCGTGCAAGAGGCAGGGGCCCTCTACCACTTGACGGCATTCAACTTCAAATCAAATCATGCCTTCGGAATAACTTTGTCTGCTCCATTAACAATGCAATAGTTCGAACATAACACTCTGTGTCTTCAAGGACGTAACACAGAGTTTACACAAAATCTAGCAGCAAATCTAACACAAAATCTCTAACTAAGCTCTCGGTCTACTCAAGAGTTTATAAAGTAAATGAAAGTAACAATAATTACAACAATTTAGGAATAATGTCTTTCCTTATCCGAATCATCTTAGGAGTCTTTGAGGTGGCTACGTGAAGGAGAAAAGACACCTAGACTGAGACAGTCCTAGTAGGAGTCTTCCTTCACAAATGTGTTCCCACGTGCATAACCGTACCCAGAATTCATTTCCTCTTCCATGATGAGCAACACACCATGTAGGCACAACGTGGATCATGCCCATATGCGTTTTTCCTCAAGAGGCCACCTGGAACATACTCAAACATAAAGGTAGTTGCAGAATCGCCGGTTAGCTACGGAATGCCTGCATTCTGCAGCTAGTTCCGGTCAAAATGCTTAACAATGGCAACAATCACAAAATTCAACAAGTCAGACATGTAAACCATTCTAGAAGTAATTTTAACTATTTTTATTGATCAATTGGGTTTAAAATAGAAATGGACAAGGGAGAATGAGGTAAAATGAGGTGAAGGAAAGCACAAATTTGAGGCTCAACATACCCCCACTGCTGTCTCTTTGCATTTCCTCATGCAAATTATCCTATGAATTCTGAGGCTTCTGCAAGGACATCTAATCCCCTTCTTCTCCTTTGTCTGAATGCTAGAGGTCTTCTGGGTTTCCTGATCACAAGTTTGAACCTGAGGTTTGTGAGTGCTCTGATCAACTTTTTGTTCCTTGTCTTCATCTTCTCATTGGTCCTCTCCACTTTGTTTATATGCAAGGATAAGGTTGAGTTCATGTCAGTCTTGAGCTTGATTTGATCTTTGAGAATTTCATTCTCATTTTTGATGTGTCTATTCAACAATTCCAACTCATACCTATCCCTCCTTAATATATCAATTTCAGACAGTGGAGGACTGGGGGTTCTTTCTCTGCTTTCTGAAGTTGTCCTCTCTAAGGTTTCCACATAATCATAGATTTCCTGTTGAGCAGGATCAATCTCAGGGGTGCCTTCATAAAAATCTTCTTCATCATCCTCTTCAATGGATGTTTCTTCATCCTCAATATTGATTACCCCTGTTTGTTTGATTGATGTTTTCTTCAATTTTCCCTTTAATCTGTGGCTTCTCCTAAGCTGAGAGGATCCCTCTCCTTTCTCTGTGGTAGATTCCTTGATTATATTTTCTTCCTTAAGTTGCCTCTTGATTCGAGTCAACTTCTCCAAAATGATTTCTTCACCGCTCTCTTGGACTGGTTTTTCGATTTCAACTTTTGAAGTCCTCCATTTCCTACTTCTCTTTGTGGGCTGTGGTTCAGGTGATAGTTCTTTTGCTTCTTCAAAATGATTTCTTATTAATAAATCATCCCATGTATCATTTGTTTTAGATAGATGATGCTCAATCAAAATTTTGACCAACCCATGATGATACAGGGTTGTCTCTAAAAACTGAACTCTTCTCTGAACACGGGAAGCCATTTTCTTCAGACTTTGATGCAAGAAATATGGTAGATTTAAATCTTCTCCCAGAAAATGCATCATTAGTCTGATGTGGTAGACATAAAATGTCCCATATCTACCCTCACATGTAACAAATTTTTGTGAAAGAAGTAGTATATTTCTCCATTTGCTTTTCAATGCAGTGCTGGGAATTCCTTTCTTGAACACACTAACATCCATATTTGGTGATTTTAAAATTTGTTTCCAGGAGTCATTGTGGAATTCCCTATTTTTAAACCATCTCTCCCCAGTTCTGGATAATCCTGTAGCCTCTTCTATAAAAACTTCAGTAACAGTAAACTTGACATCCCCTATTTCAACTTCGGTTCCTTGGAATGATCTGGCAAATGTTTTGGTGACTTCCTTATGGAAGCCATTAAACTTTTCCAAGAATTGAAGCCATCCTATTTGTTGTAAAATCTCCTTGCATTGTGGGTAACCTTCTAAATATTTTGATCCCACAGGCTCAGTCCTTACGATGAAACCCATGATTTTTTTCAATATCAAATTAACACTCTTCTCTACCCACAAAACAATGACTTTTACTTTCGGATTAAAATGGCTTCAAGCTCTAAATGAAAATGGCTTCAATTTTGGAATGACATACCTCTAATTTATAATAGCAACAGCTTCAAAACCTTTGGCTGGTATGCCTCTGTTTGATAATGAAAAATGCCTTCGAAACCTCGGACTGATGTGCTTCTGTTGAACTTTGGAGTGATATGAAAGCAATTTCAAATTTCGAGCTAATATGTCTCTGATAGACAGTGGTAGATGGCTTCAAGTTTCTTTTTGTGCAATACTTCTGGCTCTTAGTAGCAAACGGTTTCAGTTTTAATACTGCAATACCTCTGTCTTTGGTAACAGAAAGACTTCAAACTCAATCACTGAAAAACACCTCTGTTTCTAGTAACAACAGACTTCAAACTCAACCTCTGTCTCTGATAACAACAGACTTCAAACTCAACCTCTGTCTCTGGTAACAAATGGTTTTTGAACTCAATCACTACCACACCTCTGTCTTTGGTAGCAAAAGACTTCAATTTTAACACCTCTGTCTTTTGGTAACAACAGACTTTAAACTCTACACGGCCACAATTCTGTGTTGACAGTGGAAATGCTCCAAACTTCGTTCACAGTGATATGCTATCTGTTCACGGGATCAAGTGGTTTTGAGTTCTCACACCGTTATATTTCCAAATTTACCTCTTCTGATCTGCTCCTGATGATAATAATGCCTCTGTCTTCGGAATGGAATACTGGCTACGGAATGAAGTTATGGCAAATGGTCATGGCATAGAGTAGTGGAGTGAGGTGGAGGGATTGTATTAATGATTGAGGAGACGACGGAGGATTTACAACGGCAGGGAAAATCATCATCATTAAATAACTTGGTTAAGAGTCGTGGGAAATTCAAATGCTTTGGCCGTTTCACCGCTTAAATGCTATCGGATATGAAATTTGAAATGGAAGATTTTAATACAAAGTCTGTAGAGGGTTTGTTTGGTGTTTGATCAATAAAACAATTAAAACAACCTTTCGAATAATCCACAACTAAACTATGCTAAACTTTTATGAAATGCCATCGTAATTTAAATTTCTTACCTCTGCCCTTTATTTGATGTTTTTGTAGCCTTTGTCTTCTCTGCTCATCTTTGGAGGAATCTTTCACAATTTTCTTGATGTTTTTTATTCATGAATTCACTGGATCACTTTGTTGTAATTCTGATGTCTGCTGGTTGATGCCTTCAGGGTTTATAGCTGCGGAAAGACTGTCGGGCTGCAGAAAGGCTGATTAGCTGCAGAATGTCCACTAAGCTGCAGAATGTTCCTGTAAAACACTTTAATCATGAAAATGAAATGTTTTTGGAGTATGGGTGAAATGTTATGTGGTATGCATGAAAATGGATGATGGATTATGATATGTATGAAGTGGATAAGTGGAATGGAATGGATTCAGTCCATTAAATGGAATGAAGGAACATAAGGGCTGTACTGCAATTCATGACATATTTTATTCACTTACAACATGATATCAAATTTTGTGTTTTGACATGAAAATGAAATGGATGGAAGATGGAATGAAATGAATGAAATGTGGAATGGAGTCAGATGAAATGAATGATGGATGGAATGGAGTATGAATGGATAAGTGAATGGAGTGAGATGAAATGAATCATAAGCACTATGGAACTGAACTTATGATTTTTATAACAGCTGCTTAAAACAAAAAAAAAAATGGGAAAAGTTAGAGTGTCAGAGAGACTCTGATTTTCACCCTATCTTTTCTGTATAAACATGCCAATCAATGATTGGTTTTCATGCTTATACCTTTATTTTATTTTTTTATTTTTTTTTTCAAAAGAGAAATGCTTCAGAAAATTTAATCAAGTTGATGAAGAAGAGAGACTCTTCTTCATTAACTTCACATCATTATCTTCTTGGAACTTCTTGACAAACTCTTCTCTTGAGAGTGGCTTGTGGTATAACTTCAGTCTATGACCATTCACAAGAAAAGTTACCTCTTCTTCATCTATAGTTCTGATTTTTACTGCCCCATTATCAAAAATTCGAACAATTTCATATGGCCCAAGCCAATGTGTCTGAAATTTCCCTTGAAAATCCTTGAATTTTGAATCAAACAAGAGCGCCCAGTCACCCTCTTTAAATTTCTTCTCCTTGATGTACTTGTCATGCCACCTAGCCCTTTGCTGTTGGACTAGACTTGTTTTCTGAACTGCATCTTGTCTGATCTCATCCAATTCATTAATTTTCTCCAGTCTATGCTTTTGTGCCTCCGTTAGATCAAGTCCTAGCTGAACTGCCATTTTGAATGTTTGAATTTGGAACTCTATGGGAAACAAAACTTGCTTTCCATAAACAAGCTCATAAGGAGTATGGCCTGTTGTGTTCCTCCATGTAGTTCTATAGGCACACAAGGCTTCAGGAAGCCTATCTACCCAATCTCTTCTATGTAGATGAACAGTCTTTGTTAGGATTCCTTCAATGACTTTATTAGTGGATTCCACTTGACCATTTGCTTGTGGATGATAAGGAGTAGATTTTCTATGTCTGATTTTGTAATTCTCCATCATTTGCTCCACTAGCCTTGATGTAAATTGAGCTCCTTGATCTGTAACAATTTCCCTTGGGACACCAAAACGAGTGAAAATATCCTCAAAAAGAAAAGTAATTACAGATGATTCATTAGAAACAAGTAATGGTTTAGCTTCTACCCACTTAGTAACATAATCAGTGCAAACTAATATGTATTTCTTTTGTCTTGATGGAGGACTAATAGGTCCTACAAAATCAAAAGCCCATTTTTCAAAAGGTTCAATGTGTACCTGAGGTTGTAATGGCATCTCACCTGAAGGAGAAGGTTTCCCTACCCTTTGGCAACTGTCACACCTTTTTACATATTCCCTTGCATCTTTGAACAAGGATGGCCAATAATATCCTAAGTTAAGGATCTTATAGGCTGTCCTCTTATCTGCAAAGTGTCCGCCACAAGGTTCATCATGACATGCCTTGAGAATTTCAGGCATCTCATCTTCACGAGCACACCTTCTAATGATCAAATCTGAACCTGTCTTGTACAACTCATTAGCGACCCATGAATATCTTGCACTATCATTAATGATTTTTCTTTTATCCCTTGCATTCATAATTGAAGGAAATTTTCCTGAAACTAAATAATTAGCAATATCAACAAACCATGGAGTTTGAGTAGAGATTGCAAAAAGATATTCATCGGGAAATTGATCTTCAACCGGAGTGTCATCTTTGATATTTTGGAGTCTAGATAGGAAATCAGCCACTGTGTTTTGTTTTCCAGGCCTATCTAAAATAGTAATGTTGAATTCTTGTAAGAGTAACAACCATCTTATCACTCTGCCATTAGTGATTGATTTGTTCATTAAATATCTAATTGCAGAATGATCAGTGTGAATAAAAGTTTCATAGCCTGTTATATAGTGTCTAAATTTGTTTATGGCATGAACAACGACTAAAAACTCTTTTTCAGTTACAGTATAGTTTAACTCTGCAGGAGTCAAATTTTTACTGATATAATAGATGGCATAGGGAATTAAATCTTTTTGTCCCAATACTGCTCCCAGAGCTGTATCGGAAGCATCTGTCGAGATATGAAAAGGTAACTTCCAATTAGGTCCCCTTAATATAGGTGCTTCAGAAATTTTGGTTTTCAGGGTTTCAAAAGCTAACTGGCAATCAGAAGTCCACTTAAATTCACAATCTTTGGTGAGTAATTTGAAGAGAGGAGATGCTATTTTTGTGAAGTTTTCTATAAATCTCCGATAATACCCTGTAAATCCTAGAAAACTTCTAACATCTTTTTGACAATTTGGAATGGATAGGTTAGAAATAACTTCAACTTTCGCCTCATCTACTCTAATCCCATCCCCTGAAATGTGGTGCCCTAAAACAATACCTTCAGTGAACATCACAAAACATTTTTCATGACTAAGTGAAAGGTTTGCTTCTTGACATCTTTTTAAGACTTTTTCCAAGTTTTCTAAAGCCTCTTCAAATGTATCCCCATAAACTGTAAAATCATCCATGTACATCTCTACACAGTCATGTATCAGATCAGAAAAAATTCCTAATACTGCCCTTTGGAATGTTGCAGGTGCATTACACAATCCAAATGGCAATACTCGGTAGGCATAGGTACCCCAAGGACAAGTAAATGTGGTTTTATCTTGGTCTTCAAGTGCTACTTGGATTTGATTGTAGCCACTAAACCCATCTAGGAATGAAAAGTACTTTTTACCTGCTAATGTATCTAATACTTGATCTATGAAAGGTAAGGGAAAATGGTCTTTAAGAGTAGCTTTATTCAGTTCTCGGTAGTCAACACACACCCTTCATTTTCCATTTTTCTTAGGTACAATTACCAAAGGGGAAACCCACTGACTATCTGAAATAGGATAGATGAAGTTAACATTTAACAATTTTTGTAATTCTTCCTTGACAATTTCCCTAAGATTTGGATTCATCCGTCTTTGAGGTTGTCTGATTGGTTTGCAATTTGCCTCTATATAGATGTGATGAGTACAAGTCTTGGGACTTATCCCTTTCATGTCAGTGTATTCCCATGCATATGCGGAAGAATGTCTCTGTAATACTTTGACTAACTCTTCTTGTTGAGATTTTTCTAGGTTTTTGTTTATGTTCAAGGTTTTGCCTGGAAAAATTTCACTTGTAGAGCTGCCAAATTTGTCCATAGAATGAAGAGACATCTGTATAGATGACAAGAACTCAATATTGGATCTCTCTTGAAATTATTCTTGTTTGTGTTCTGAAGAAGATTCAAAGTTTTCTAGAGTATTCAGAATTTGATTATCTTCACTAATTTCTGAAATTGTGAAGAGTGGTTGTAAATATTCTTCATCCTCTATCCATTGAGTGTCATCTAGATCTGTAATTGTCCTAGCTGGAGGATATAAAGTGAATTTCTTTGTTGAACTTCCATCAGAAATATACATATCATCGGACCTACAACTAATAAAAGCATCAGCTGTAGCCAACCAAGGTCTTCCTAGTATAACAGGATGGCCTCCTAGATTATTCTTGGGTGTTAGGATCATGAAATCCACAGGGTACTCCCAAGAGTCTAGGGACACTGGAATGTCTTCTATTACCCCATATGGTCTGATCACAGATCTATCTACTAATTGTAATAGTGTGGGTGTAAAGAGAAGATTAGGAAGTTTCAGTTTGTCCATGATTTGTCTACTCATGATATTTATTGCTGCTCCTAAGTCAATGAGTGTGTTTTGAATTTCAATTCCATTGATGTGAATTTTGACAACTGGATTTCCTGGGTCAAGGTACTTTGGAATAGTAATCTTACCCATCATAATGTCTTCTATTTGTCCTACCAGTTGAATTTTCTTGGTTTCTCTTATTCTTTTTCTTGTTGTCTTCATACTCAACTCCTTTATTGTTTTGGCTAAAATTGGGATTTCCTTGATGGCTTGCAATAATGGAATTTTAATGCAAACATTTCTCAATTCATCCAAGAAATCATAATTAGGCACCATTATTTGTTTTTTCTACACCTTTATCAATTTGTAGTCTTTCCGGAAAAGGAGGTATAGAAGTAGATGTGGATGGTTGCTCTAATACTGGAGTTGGATTTATTGGATCTTTTTGTTTCAGTTTTTCAATGTTTTGATCTTGAAAGGATGTATTTTCCCCAAGACTTTTATTAACCCGTAGGGAGTCTTCCTCAGAATTATCTTGTTCCTGTATGATCACAGAAGGTTTCCTCTTCTCAAGTATCCTTCCAGACCTAAGTTGAACATCACTAAGGTCTAGAGGAGTAATTAGATAAGTTGGAAATTGTTGTCCTTCTATCATGTATGTAATCTGAGGGTTCTTATTATTGGGGTTTGGTATGGGCTGAGCTGGCAATTGATTGGATTTTTGAGGAAATGGTAATGGAAGTGGTTGATTTTGATGAGGTTGGTTCGGATGATGTTGTTGAGGATTTTGTTGAAAATTTTGTTGAAGATTTTGAGGAAAATTTTGTTGGGAGTTTTGAGGATAAAAATGTGGATATGGTGGATAGGATGGTGGATACTGATAATATGGAGAGTATCTTCCATAGGGACCTTGTGATCCTTGTGCCCAAGCTTGAGATTGATTTTGAAATTGGGGCCAAGGCTGTTGCCAAGAATTCCAAGGTGGAGGTTGATTATACATTTGATCATAGAATCCTTGTGTCTGAGATCCCTGCCAAGGTCTTCTAGATACAAAGTTAAGAGATTCTGTGGAGTCTGTAGGAGTTTCTTCTTGAAAAACGGCCTTGAGACCAGGAAGAGAAGGACAATTCTTGGTCTCATGTTTCTCAGAACAAATAACACAGGTTTCTACAACTTTTACATCCAAAGGGCACTCTCTCAAGGCATGTTTCTTCCTACATTTGGGACAAAAGATTGCCAAGGCATCAGATTCAACCTTTTGCTTGTTTTGTATCTTGAGGGTGTCTATTTTTTCACTAAGACTCCCTAAGATGTCAGATTTAAAATCATCAAGCATGTGTCCTATTTCTGATCTACTTACTGTCCCAGAAGCAGATTTACTTGCTCTTGCAAGAGCAGGATCTCTTGGACCTTTGGCAGTTTTGGATTTCCCTCTGGAAAGGTTGATACATAACTCAGATATTTCAGGTAATGTGAGTTGTGATATATCCCCTTTTCCCATCATGTTAAGGATATCCAACCATTCATCCCTAATGGTTTTCAACAAAAGAGCTTTTAAAGTGTCTTGATCTAGATTTTCCATTTGTGCCCTTTTTATGTTGTATTTAAATATTTCCAACAAATCTTCTAAGTTTTCATCTTCTTTTTGTAACATCTTGAACACTTCTTCCTTATGATTAACCGGCATACAATAATCCAAGTATCTCTCTAGAAATTCTTGTTTCATGTCTTCCCATGTTCTAATGGAACTACTGTTTAAGCTCATAAACCACTTCAATGCTGCTCCTTTCAGAGTTGAAGGAAATAATTTCAATTTTTGAGCATCTTGAAGGTAGTCATAAGTCCTACACAACACTTCAAATTCGAATAAGAAAGTTTCAGGATCCTCAGTTTTAAGTCCATAGAAGTTCGGAAGGACAGAAGGTGAAATGTTTTTCATGTTTGTATTGGTTTCTTCATCAAGTATAGGGAACCCAAAAGAGCTTCCTATTCTACCTCTTCCTCCTTCTGCACCTCTACCTCCTTCTCCTCTTCCTCCTTCTCCCCTACCTCTACCTCTACCTCCTCCAAACAATGTGTGTTCTCCATTAACAACTCCTCCTCCTCCTTCTTCTGCCATGGTTGACTCTCCTGTGGAAGTAGAAAGGTTTGTGTCACTGACAGGAGTTTTTAGATCTTCTTCTATGGCAGGTTCAGTGGATGAAGTGGAAGGTTTCTCTAATGGAATAGGTGACCTTAGATCTTTTAGAAGTCCAGGATCAGTAAAGGATGGAAGATGGGTTTGAGTTGAAGGTGTACTAGCTCTGGATCTAGATGAAACAAGTGGTGTTCTAGATATCAAACTTCTGCCTCTTCTGCTTATAAATCTTCCCCTTGAATCTCTCTCCCTACGCATAAAATTGTTTTTTGGATGCTAAGAAACAAAGGTTACCTAGTTTTCACTTCCCCGGCAACGGCGCCAAAATGTTGGGTCTCAATCTAGTCTCCTAAACTGAGCTCATTTAATTGTCAGCCAGGATTTGTAAACTGCTGAAGTGAAGTGTACCATATGTACCTAGGTGCTTGTTTCCTAATGCGTTGTGTGTAGTGTTTTGTGATGTTTTTGGTCTTTTATGTTGATTTATGATGTTTTTGGTCTTTTGGTGTTTTATGTTTACAATGAAAATGCTTAGAAAACTAATGAAAAGGAATTGGTGGTCAAAAACACAGTTGAGCCTAATGTATGGAATGGTAAATGCAATTAAAAACAATGAAGCAGAATCTGAACTATGACTAAATAGAAACAAAAGCTTGATAATGACTTCTTAGGCAATTGACACAAACTAAACTTCAGAAATGATCATTAAATATGCAAGTCCTCTAACTGGACAGTTAAACACTAATCTTATCATGATGCAACATTTTGTCCTAAGCTCATCTATTCCATGACTAATTCCTAGTTCTATTCTGCAATTTAATTGAATGTCTAAGAACCTATACTCAAAGAGTTATTGGTTTCTTTTCAAAGTAGTTCTTTTGAGGAAGAGCTCTGTTTATAAAATGATGAGGAATTTGCAGAGATATTTCAGACCTTATAGTGATGTTATCTTCTGTTCCTATGGTTATGGATCACTTTGTAGTTTTCAGAACAAAAATATATTTGTAAATAATGAAGGCTGTCTTGTGAATTCTAACAACTAAAGTAACTTATTGTGCAAAGGATGACAGTATGATTATGAGATGCAAGTGCAATAAGTTAATTTAAGCATGAACCTAAGATGCTTTTAAACTAGAGCAATATCAAACTATAAGTCATCATCAAACTTGAAATGAAGTAACTGATCATGAATTAAATGCAAATGAAACCCCGGAGTTGTTCTAACTATACTAACATGCATTAATCTATGAAGTTACACAATCTGTTTGTTCATCATTAGTGATATTTTGGAAGAGTTCCTTCTTGTGGAAGAGGTAGAACAATTCTGACTATGGACTTGTATGCAATTGAAAGCAAATGAACTGAAAGCAAATGAAAGACTAAGTTATCACATCACGGTCATATCTTGAACTTCTTAAGGATGTCTTGGAAGAATTTCTTCTTGCGGAAGAGTGATTAGAACAAGTGCAACTGTGATAGTGAATAACAAAAAAACTACAACTAATTCCTACAGTACTATAGTTATTCATCATTCATTGTTATGATCTGTTGGAAGAATGTCTTCTTGTGAAAGAACTGGAATGAATATAACTACAGTATCTAGTTAAAAACAAGTACAAATTCAACTCCTATCCTACAATACCATAGTCATTAATCATTCATCATTTTGATTAATTTGGAAGAGTGTCTTCACTGACAGAAGAAGCTGAATGAATGCCCAACTCACAGTATCTGCAGATTAAAAACAATACAATTCAACTCTATCTCTGATACCTTGGTATTAATCATTCATCACTGACCTTTGGTTTGGTGGAAGAGTGTCTTCTGATGGAAGAACTAGAATGAGTACGACTACAGTATATAAAACAAAACAACCACTAATTCAATATGCAGAACGTAAAGACAGCTAGGAAAAACTTATCTAGTTTACGCAAAAGAAATTCGTTCAAGGGGCAGGGGCCCTCTACCACTTGACGGCATTCAACTTCAAAATTAAATCACGCCTTCAAGATAATTTTGTCTGCTCCATTAACGATGCAATAGTTTGAACATAATGCTCTGTGTCCTTCAAGGAAGTAACACAGAGTTTACACAAAATCTAGCAGCAAATCTAACACAAAATCTCTAACTAAGCTCTCGGTCTACTCAAGAGTTTATAAAGTAAATGCAAGTAACAATAATTACAACAATTTAGGAATAATGTCTTTCCTTATCCGAATCATCTTAGGAGTCTTTGAGGTGGCTACGTGAAGAAGAAAAGACACCTGGACTGAGACAGTCCTAGTAGGAGTCTTCCTTCACAAATGTGTTCCCACATGCATAACCGTACCCAGAATTCATTTCCTCTTCCATGACGAGCAACACACCATGTAGGCACGACGTGGATCATGCCCATATGCGCTTTTCCTCAAGAGGCCACCTGGAACATACTCAAACATAAAGGTAGCTGCAGAATCGCCGGTTAGCTACGGAATGCATGCATTCTGCAGCTAGTTCCGGTCAAAATGCTTAACAATGGCAACAATCACAAAATTCAACAAGTTAGTCATGTAAACCATTCTAGAAGTAATTTTAACTATTTTTATTGATCAATTGGGTTTAAAATAGAAATGGACAAGGGAGAATGAGGTAAAATGAGGTGAAGGAAAGCACAAATTTGAGGCTCAACAAGAACTTTCATGCAGAATTTAGAGAGGAAGTGTACAGACATTTTGGTTGACATCAACATTTTCAGAGAGAAATTTCAAGCTTTGTTGGATAGTGGATTACCAAGTCCTATGCTCACAGAAGATCAAATAATGGACTTAGAAACCTATATAAAGAAAATAAATGCTCATGCTCGAAATACAGCTGCTTGTTCTCCTAGTTTGCCACAATCAACATTACCAACAGGGAGAAATATCTATGATAGAGTAAGGAATTTATTTCATTTGGAACATGAAATAAGGTATCTGTTTCCTAATGAGCCCACCTTCTACAAACTCACAGAAGCAGATGAGACATTGATGAAACTCAGAAGAACTATGATACCAGATGATCAATGGTGGAGAGAAATGTCGGGAATTTTATGAAAATTATCTTCAGCATAAGAATTTTATCTTTTACTATTATGTGAAAAGTAAAAAGGAAAACAGATGAAAGAGTATCAGATGAAAAGGTTAAAGAGTATCCGTAGGAACAAAGATTGTCCAACAAGCCAAAGAAATACTGCAAGGGACAGCACAGAGCCCTATTTCAGCACTTACCTCCAGCACATCCACGAAGAAAGGAACAACACATCGACAGTTACCCATTATTCTATCCACGAGACCATTTGTCTCTTGTTTGTTTGTAAATTACGCTTTAAGTCAGCCTAGGTTATTGGCTAAGATAGTGTAAGATTGTTTAAGATTATTTTGTGTATAAATAAACCCTCAAAGAGAGTATTGAGGGTGGATTCTATTACTCTGCTGTAACATTGAGATTTTCGGAATAAAAGCATTTTGGAGAAATTTTTCATGGCTTACTGGATGACGATTTAAAGCACTGGACTTGTTGCAGGATTCATGTGTTGGACTACAGTTCAATAAGTTTTTCTACCCTTTGTCTGAAATTTTATATTAGTCTATAATACCATCATATCCATTTCTGAATAATTTGCATAAATGATTGAAACAGAATTTGCTTAATTGTACTCTGTTTTCAAATGTTACTATTCTTAAATGTTTTCTTCTAAATTAGTTATAAGCATGAATTCTTAAATGCTCCTGCTTTGCTAATTTAAACACTGTTGATTACTGTAATAAAGAATTCTTCATTGCTCTTTGTTTGTAGTCATCTCATTTCTTTCTTTTGAACATGGTGAAAGATTCTTAGCTGCCTTTCATCCCTTCAAGATCATCCCATCCACTTTAAATTTTAAGGATTGTTCTCTGTCTAGCTATCTTGCCCTGTAATACCATCTTGTGCTTAGAATATAAATCCAGTAAAGCCATCCTTTGACTCCATAGCCCAATGGACTGAAAGCTCTCAACCTTGCCCTTAGTTTGTGGATTCCACCAATTTTCAAACAAACCCTTGAATCTATAACTAGCCCAAAACCTTTCAAGAACAAAGATAAATTATAAAGAGAGAGCCCTCTCTGGATGCAGATTGGCTAGATTCTGCATCTAAAAGGTTGGTTTGTGGTTACCTCGGGTATATTTTCCTCTTACACAACTTCTAGGAAAACCTGAGTGTTAACACCCCCCACCCCAACCCCACCCCCCCTAAAAAGTCATGAGAATTGAATTTTTAGAGGTGGTTGTTAAATGACTTCCTCCAAATGTTTAATTTTAATGACTATTGGGGATAGGGGTTTCAAAAACCACCTCAAAAAGTTGAATTCTCATAACTTTTGGTGGGATTGTTAAAAAATTACCATGAAAAATATATATCGGGTAGTCTTTTAAAACCCCCTCCAAATTTCATGAGAAAACACTTTTAGAGGCAGTTTTTAGAATCCCCCCCCCCCCCCCCTCCCACCTAGAGATCAAATTTCCATAACTTTCCTAGGGGGTGTTAAAAAATTTCCCCTAAATCCATAAAAGAACTTTTATAGGTAGTTTTTGCAAGACCTCCGCAAGCCAAACCACCCCTAAAGGCGATTTTTGTAGCAGTGTAAGTATCATGATTTTGATGAGTGCTTTAGGAACCAGACGTTATTATCTGCACCAAAAATATTTGAAATCATTTAATATCTAAATTTAAGTTCAATGACATTATGCCTTCCATCCACACATGCCTTCCTTTCAAAGATAAACAATCATTGGTTATGTGTACATAATTTATCAAAGAAAAATTACAGATATTTTTTGGAACACGTCAATTAATAATTAAGAAGAGAACATGTCAGAACAACATATGGAATGAGTTATTGGACCGAGGTAGAAAATTATTCTCATTATCGATGTGAGCAACCTCAAAAATAAAAAAATGTCAAACATCATAAATCATGGGTTATGAACTTGGTATTCAATTTTGGTTCTAGTTCTTTGATGTCAATTGCTTTCTATTCTTTTGTTATGTAAGTAATTTGTTCCAATTTTGAGTTTATTGATCAATTTTGTGAATAATTTTGAGATAATGTTTTTCATATGATCTTGTATAGGTCTAAATTTTGTTTCATTTTCCAAAAACATTAATTCAACATAATTTTTAAGAATATTCTTTTGACTTTTATATTATATCTAATGTTTTTTTGATGATCAACATGGAAATGACAGTGCAATGAAAACTTTGGATCTCAAATATTTGTTCCATATGTAGTATTTATTTCAATAATGGTTATAATTATTGTCATTTGAATCTAGATACAACTCTTGTTACTGTAGTTGTTTTGGTTACTATCTAAGACTTTTCAAGTAGGAAAACACATAAAAAATATCTTCAAACATTACGAAATAAGGGAAATTGTGATGGTTAACTTTACAATTAGCTTTTATGAAAATAATCAAAATTAGCGAATTTTTGTAATTAAATAATTAATGTCAATTTAAAGTGAATTTACTATTTTTGGGTCTATTTTTGTGCTGCATATGTAAGACCAAATTTCTCTATGCTTATACATTATTCTGGAAGGAGTCAAATGATAATTACTCCTTTAGGTCTAAATATGCTCTTATTGTGTACATTTTTTACTTTCACATATACTTTAGCTTGCCATGTGCCTTACTTCTACACAGTATTTGTATCGACACATTCTTGTGCAACACAACTCTTTCCCTTTGGTACACATCCTCACTTCTGCATGTTCACAAACATTCTCATTACTACACACTTCTTCAATGCACCTACATCTCGTAGAAAACTCACTCCACATACCCATAACTCGACATGATCTCATTCTTGGATTTTTCCTTTCTCTCATGAATCGCTACACAATTCCCTTAACTAATTTTACACTAACTCTTTTTATTACAAAGATTTTCCACTATGACATTTATCATTGTTTGATGCGTTAATTTTCAATAAAATAAATTAATTTTAGTATTCAATTCTTTCATACATCTGTTGTGTTTATTTTTATATTTTCTTAGGTGCATGAGGGCTCTAAGAAAATTCCCAACCAACTCTTGCTATTATTTTGTATTTTCTTGTGCAATCATTTACTTTTTGCATTGTGTTTTTCTTCTATCAAATTTTCAAATCATATGAAAATATAACATAGTTTTCTTTCCTCATATCGAGCTTGAAAACAAAATACAGATGTACGTTCCATGTGTACTATATATTTTAATGATGATTATCATGATCGGAATTTAAATTTGGATTGTGTGAGAACTTGGACACGAGCTAAGGCCTGAAACGAGATATTTTTCCGCCAAGAAAGGTAACAACATGACTTGATACTTTTCATTGTTAGGTGGGATGGATTCAAAGAGAGAAGAGAAACTTTCAGGGGTTCCATCAATCTAAGTAAAATCCATAGTTTCTACCTTTTCTCCAATGTTGCCTAAACAATAATCAAAATCTTAGTTTCTCGAACAACTACAACAATATTTTCACTTTGGAGAGCAGAGGAGGCTATTTAGGCAATTGGGTAAATAATGAAGGAAAGAAAAAGATAAAATTAGCTCTATAAAGCATTTACTCAAGCTCAAAAAAAAACCTGTGGGAGGTGTTTAAAATGAATAAGTGTGGATGTCTCTTCCACATGTTCCTCTTTCTGTACAAATTCTCCCCTTTGCACATTTTGTTTTCACATTTTGATCTTGCACAACACTTCTTTGGAACTTGATTATAAATTAACTATTTCCATGTTCGCTCCAGTTTCTACATAGAAATGGAACTTACTTTCCTACCTTTGCACATGTAATATGTGTTTCTTGTATATTCACTATAGCTCTGCACATATCTTAGTTTAATAGAATTTAATTTATACATGTCTTATCTTTTCACATGACTTATTACACAAGTCCCTTACTTCAGAAATGACTGTAATAATATTTCACTTTGCAGGGTAGAAGATTATATTTAGGAAGTAGGGTCAATAATTAGAGATCTTTATAAAATATTTAGTCGAATTCCAAAAAATCTTTTTGGAGATATGAAAGGTGCATACATCTCTTCTGCATGTTCCTCCCTCCTCGCACATCATAACTTCCACACATGCATATACATTCTCCCCTCTGTACACCTATTTTGCACATCTCCATCCCACACAAAACTCCTTTTAAACATTATTATAAATTAATTACTTCCTTTATGGTCCCACTTCCTGCAAAGTGGCGCAACTTCCCTTTTTACCTTCACACATGAAACATGTGTTGTTTTCATATGCATTTTATCTTTACACATATGTTGGTTTCACAATATTTAACTCATACATGTCTTACCTCCACACATGCCTTATTTCTAACATCCCTTACTTTCACCAGTGTTAATGTTAATAAGTCTTTGTCGAGTGGAGACTCTTGTAAAATAGGCCTATAGAAATTACCAATTGAAAAAGAATATCATTTCTCACTTTGTTTTTATATAAATAGCACTATAAATCTAAATACCACCTTCTGCACATGCTTTAGTCTTATACACAGTTCACTTCTACATAGAATATTTCTTCACACATGTCTGGCTTCCACACAGTCTTCAACTCTGAATATCATTTTTTCCCACAATACTCCTCCTTCCACATACATTCCCACTTCCACACATTCATAGGCATTTATTCCTACACACACTTGTGTCATATACCTCTACCTTGATCACCACTTATTTTAGATACATACCACTCTGGATTATTGCTTACTTGCATTTGTCCTTTTTTGCATGCTTTGGTAATCCACCCTTTTCATTCATATGCTATGTTTCTTTTTCCGTGTTTTAAAATGCATGGATTCTATAAAAAAGTTTCTTTGCTAGGCTTTTAAACCCTATAATTGGTTAAAAAAAATAGAAATCACTTTACCTCTGTACATAGTTTATTTATAGATATAATTTACCTTTGTAGATGCCTTGGTCCTCCTACCACATAAATGATAAGTTCTTCCAATTCCACAATTAGTGTAAATTTAGACCATTTTTGAGAAGTTGGGTTACACTTTTTGCCCTTTTTTGAGAAATAACTTTAATTTTTTTCAGTTCTTCAACTTTCTGCAAGCTAAAACAATTTTTCTGTTTAGAATTTCATTTTGCGATAATAATAAAAGTTGTCAGAAATTTTGTTAGCTTCCTATTACTTATTTTTTGGAATTTTTTTATACACATTTGTTATGTCAACTTAGCGTTTCTTTGAGTGTGTGTTTTTTAACAATCAACGGATTCATAAGAAGTCATGTTAATACGCAATGTTGTATTCTTTGAAAATTTGTGTTTTTGAGAAACAAAATGTGTTACAACAATCTAGACAGAGTCTACTTCAGTTTCATCATATTTACAAAGCCAATGGATGCATATCATAATTACTAGAATTTTTTGAACTGGTCCAATATGAAAAAATGCATATTTTGAATATGTTTCACGACGCAAGAAATTTCTTAACATATAAGGTATAAACTAAAAATATAAAAGCTACCCATTACAGACAACAAGCCAATGTAATGTACGATAATTTTTTCAATTTTTTTACAATGTATTTTGGAAGATACAAAATTTTAATTTCACTGAATCACAATAACCTTCAGAAATTGTTTGCATCCATTTTATTACAAAATTAATTAAAATTAGTAAATATTTATGAAATTCCATGAAATTTATATTTCCTGAAAGTAGATTCAATTCTGAAAATGCTTTTCTTGGTTCCAACACTTAATTTAGAATGTTTCATGGAGTTTAGTTAGTCCGAAATTGTAGAAACATATTCAGGGCTTGGTTCTATGTCACTGGTGACACGTTAGTTCGGCCAAACTCTTAAACAAAGTTCGACCGAACTGTTTTTTGCACCGATGGCACGTTAAATCAGACAACAAAGTAGTTCGGCCAAAATTTTTATTAAAAATTCGGCCGAACTTTTACTTAACTTTCCGTCGGCCAGAAAGTACCGCCGAGCCCTTCCAAAAAAACATTTCGTGGCAATATAAATTGTCGTGAAACCATTCATTATTTTCGCATATTTCGCACTTTTGGTTTGATTTTACAAAAGTATTGATATGATTTTGCAAAGAATTGTTTTGGGTTTAAGGACTTTTCTTGGAAGTACATTCAAAGGACTTCAAAGGACTTTTCTTTGAGACACATTATTTTCATAAATTTGATCTGATTTTGGAAGGAATTTTTTTTGGTTTAAAGAATTTTCTTGGAGGTATGTGATACAATTTTTTGGGCTTTTTTTTTTTTTAAGTATGGATTTGGGATTAATTTCAAAAGGACATTTTTTGGTTTTGGGTTGAAGTAAATCTTTTATAATAATTTTTTAAAATGAGTTTTTGTGTAACTTTTTAAATGAAATTTTTTTGTAGGACCTGGAAGGAAATATTTTGAACTTCGTTTCATTTTTATAAGACATTTTTTTCTTGAATTTTTTAAGGTAAACTTATTATTGAATATGTAAACTTATTATGTAATATTCATTCGAATATGTACATATGAAATCAATGTCGATGACGAGATGTTAGAAAATGTTGACACTTACACATATGGAGATAAAAAAGCTGACCATTATATACGATATTGTGTTAACCAAATTTTTTAGAAGTATTTCATAAAGGAAAATGTGACAGTTCAAGCCCAAAATTTGAAAGGTCTCCTATCATTAAGGAAATTAAAAGAAGCTACGACTTTATTGGGTATTCGAAAATCAACCAAAGATAAAAAATGAAGGAAAATGTGATACAAAATATAAATAGTGCTATAAATTCAATGAAAAGATCTAGATAGAAAAATGTTTCATTTGTACGTAGAGCAATACATATGGCAATGGTTTCATCAAGTACTAAAGAGAATCGCTTGGTAAAATCTATGGCACGAGCATTAGGAACCTCGCAAAAAACTTTGCACAAACATTGGAAATTTCGATTGCAAATAGATGTAAATGATGAGCTTGCTTGTTGGAGAGCTATTTGTAGGCAACCATATAAAGATAGACTTGGAGAAAATGTTAAAAAAATAATATATGAATATTGGAAGAACAATTAGTGTGTTTCGCCAACTGCAAGGCATGTGATGCGAAGAATAATAACACGAAATCAATATGAAGAACATGAAAAACATTTCTTGGAAACCACTCAGATAGAGTTGTTCAGAAAGTTCAAAGAAGAGAATCATGAAATTCATGTTTCGATCAGTGCTTTTGTTCAACAAAAACCATGGTATGTAAAACCTATCACCGTATGTGACACTTGTTGTTGTCGTTATCATGTGGAATTTGAGTTATATTATGACACATTCCTTGATTTTGGTAGAACGTTTTTGGAAGGATTCACCTCCTCCTTCCACTATCCATGATTTCATATCTCAAATTCTATGTGAAAGAGAAAGCGATGAACTATTTTACGAAAAGAAATGTGTTGGTGGTAAAAAATGCGATGATTGAGGAAATTTGACTAAATTTCAAAACAAATATCGTACTGATATAAATGATCAATCATTGTCCAACATGAAAGTGAAATGGAAGAGATATGAATATATCCATACATCAATTCAAAGTGCAAATAGTGTTAAAAGAATTGAATTACAAGAAGAAGAAATTTTTGTGATAGACTTTTTGAGAAAGTTTGAGGCAGAAATTTACAAATACACCAAGCATTCCCATAGAGCTCGATGGCAAGACTTGCAATTCAAAAAATCTCGTGAATTTTTTCCACCAGGGACCATTTTTTCAGTAATTGATTTTGCAGAAAACTACACATTTGTTGCACAAAAAGAAATTCAGAGTGAATACTATCATTCTGACCAAGTCTCCATGGTCGTCCATATTCTATATAGACATGTTGAACAAAACGTCGATCATATAGAAAGCACCAGTGAAAATCGACATATTATTAAAGAATATCACTTTTATATCAGTGACGATCGTACACATGATACATATTTTGTACAACATTGTTTTAGAAAAAATTATGATTCCTTGAAAAATCGTGGAATAACATTCAATGAACATTGGATATGGTCATACGAATGCGCAGGACAATTCAAATCTGCACGATCAATATTTTGGTTGTGTTGTCTTCATAAGAAAACCTGCATTAAACATTGTTGGAATTTCTTTGAGACTGGCCATGGAAAAGGAGAACATGACGGTGCAGGGGCATGCATAAAATGAGCACTTCGAAGATATAAAATGAACCCCTCTGCAAGCCGAATTGTGGACGCGAAAGAAGTTGTTCAATGGTGCATCACTGCTCTAAGCCATGAGACTAAT
Source organism: Pinus albicaulis (assembly GCA_034641835.2). Classification (NCBI taxonomy): domain Eukaryota; kingdom Viridiplantae; phylum Streptophyta; class Pinopsida; order Pinales; family Pinaceae; genus Pinus; species Pinus albicaulis. The sequence goes on along the minus strand of CM076578.1, from coordinate 1,246,132,414 downwards.
CGATCAAGAGAAGTGCGAAGGTACATTCAATTTAATTTTTATTGAATATCTAATTAAATAAACAGTGTACATTTATCACAATGATTATCTTTGATTGTATTTTGATATCATATTTACATTCTTCTTTAAATTTTCCATATAAAAGTTTTTTTGGCATATTGGGATCAAAGACGTAGATAGATCAATTGGAAACGACGTTGAAACAATAAAAGGGACTCGAAAATTGCATTCAATTAAAACAAAGTCATCTAGAAATGTGTTTTCATTGGATAAAAGAAAATATTCTTGTTTTTGTCCTATTTGCATAGACAACACAAAATCCAATGATGTTTGTGAAAACAAAATGTATGTAAAATATTGGAAACATACAGAGATAAATACAAAGGGAAAAATGTTCGTTGCAATGTTTGAAGAAATGCAATTAGATGAGACTACAATATCATCTGATGGTGATCGAGTTTCTGATCTTGTTAGAGAAGGTAACATTTGAATTGCTTTATAATGATAAATATCTAGAAATAAATTTGAATATTTATAATTTTGTGAAGTTTGTTTTATTGTACAGGAGATGTTTTTGTTGTAATTGCACCTACTGACAACGATGAAAATGTGAAGTATTATTTGATGCGTTACTCTGAACGAAAAATGAAATTATTATAAGACTATAATGATCATGGATTTCCATATGAAAGAGGATCTATTATACTGAAAGGTTATTTTTTCAAACAAACTAATTAAAGTGGGAATTTTTTTTACTTTGAAGACTATGAACCTGATTTCATAAGTTGTCAATATAGTCACTTGGTGTGTGCAGCACTGATCTGGATTTATGCAGGAACGCAACAGAATATAGATATAACCATACACATAGAGATGCAGCGGAAATAATGCGTCATTTCATTAATATCAAATAACAGAAATATGCTTACAGACATAATGGAAATAAAATAGCTAAGGTGCTGGTAGCGAATCTTTGAGAAGATATGTGGTGGCTATAGACCTCTGAATTGTGTTACAATGAGGCTCGAGGGCCTATTTATTATTTAGAAACAATGGAAAAATTTAAAATTCCAAAAACCTAACTCTAAGAGACGAAGCGCCAAAACTGTGGGCTGCCGTTTGGGTAAGTTGGTGTTTCAACTTCCTGAGGACATAACTTTGGCATCTGATCTCCGTTTGACGCGCTCAATAGCTTATTAGAAATACATATCTGAGGAGTACAACTTTTGATGTGAGCAACATCGGTCCATGGACCCATGTTGCTCCCAGTTTTCCCAAAAAACGTCGTTTAGGGCCTCAAAACGACTCCGGAAGTTTAGGACCCGAAAAACTGCTAAAAAAAGTAAGTTGTGCTGCAACTTAAAAACTGAATGAGCTAATGCTGGGGGTTCAAATGGAATAGGTGGGTGGCCACCAATATCCACATGGATCATTAAGGCCTCAAAACGGCTCCGGGAGTGCAGGACCTGAAAACCTGCTAAAAATAGTAAGTGGTGTTGAATGTGAAAAGTTGCAAGAATTGATGGTGTGGGTCCAAATGGAATAGGTGGGTGGCCACCGATATGCACCTGGATCATTCCTCCCTCCTTAGGAAGCAATGGTCCCCATTGCGTCGAGATCCTCCCTGAGATGAAGCAAATTCTGTTGAACTAGGTATTAGATTTGTTGAAGATGTCATGGACCTATTGGTAGACATGTTGGATGCATTTAGTAAATTTGGTTTCTTTATCAGCCTTAGACAGTACATGTGTGGATTATGTATGTGTATTTGCAGGAGGTATGGTAACATCAGGCAACAGTGCGTTGGGGGTCAGATCATTGGAGTACTTGTCCTAATAGTGTAGAGGAACCTTTGCGAGTGAGGAGAAAATGTCCTCGTATTCCTCCATGAATTTTTCCATCTGTTGCAGCCGTGTAGTGGAGCCCTGTTTCGAGGTTGTGGCCACAACATTCTTCTTTCCCTGTGAGCGAGTTGTAAGGAAAATGAATTTCCTCGTTTGGGAAACAATCTTACTGCGTTTTTTTGCAATAGTCAAAGAGATGACAGGAGGCAGTACTACCTCTGGTATCCTGTACAAGTTATTTCCCAAAGTAATAATAACAACACGAGGCCTAGACTCATACGCAGCATGTTGCCTCCACAAGTATGGTTGGCCTAATAATACATCAGCTACATCAAGTGGAGCAACATCACATAATACCTCATCCGTGAATGGCTTGATGCTATACGGAAGGCGGCATTGTTGGCAGATGCAGATATCTCTCCCTGGGTGAAGCCACCCGATGGTATATGGCTGCAGGTGTGCTATGGTCGGTAGGTCGAGCCGCTTCACGACCTCTGCTGAAATGAGGTTCTTTTAGCTTCCACTATCGACAAGGAATTGCAGCGGAGAACCCTTCACCCACATTCGCGAATGGAAGAGGCGCTCCCCCTCCTCTGGATCCTCTGGGTCCTCCTTCTAGATCTTGGTGGTGGCAACAATGGCACTAGGATCTGCATCAATGATCTACTTCCATTTGTCATTGCCTTTGTCTGGTTCTGACTCAGGATCAGAAAATGCATCTGATTCAGGTGCCTTTCGAAAATGTATCTTCAAATTTTTAACTTTGTATTGAAGCATATAAGTGGTCAAGAAAACAAGGTCGCTGATGCCTTGAGTAGAAAAAGCATTCTTGTTCAAGAAAGTCAAATTGAAGTGTTAGGTTTTGATTTTCTTAAAGAACTCTATAAAACAGATTTGGATTTCAAAGAAGCATTTGAAGCATGCTGTAATCCTGTTTTGATAGACAGAAGTCAGTGGTTAGATTATTTCTTTCAAGAGGGTTTATTGTTCAAAAGAAATCAGTTGTGCCAGGGAAAATTTTAAGGATGGAAAATTATTTTAAAGTTTAAAAAATTGGCGAATCTCACTAGTCCCTAATATGCAAACTATAAAATGTTTATTGATGTATATGTAAAATTATTCAAATTTATAATGATATTATATATATTGTCTATATAATGTTGGCAATTTTTAAGGTAAAATAATTTTATATTGTAAAATTTGGGCGAATCATTTTTATAAAAAATGGGAATTGGCAAATCCTTTTTTTGGAAAAACCATGGAAAATTAGCCCACCTGCGAATATTAGCCCCTAAAATTTTCCATGAGTTGTGCATACCAAATTGTTCTATGAGAGAAAATTTAATCAGAGAAAAGCATAGTGGTGGACTTGCTGGACATTTTGGTGTTGATAAGACTTATGAGCAATTAAGTCTTTTTTATTTTTGGCCAAAGATGAGATCTGAAGTGGAAAAGTATGTGAAGAATTGTAAAATTTTTCAATATGCAAAAGGGAAAAGTGAAAATGCAGGTTTGTACATTCCATTACCTATTCCAAATAGACCTTGGGATATGGTAAATATGGATTTTGTTTTAAGATTTCCTAAGACACAGAGAGGAAATGATACAATTTATGTTGTAGTTGAAAGATTCTCAAAAATGGCACATTTTATTCCATGTTATAAAACCAGTGATGCTACTCATGTTGCCAATTTGTTTTTCAAGGAGATTGTCAGATTACATGGGTTACCTAAAAGTATTGTTTCTGATAGAGGCACCAGATTTGTTGGTCATTTTTGGAGGACATTGTGGAAGAAGCTTGGTGCTAAACTGAGTTTCAGCTCAGCTTATCACCCTCATATTGATGGGCAGACTAAAGCAGTGAACAAAACTTTGGGTAATCTTTTGAGAAGTCCTGCAGGAGAATGTCCTAAACAATGGGATCATATTTTACCACAGGCAGAATATGCATATAATGATTCACCTAATAGAAGTACAGGGCAGAGTCCATTCCATATACTTTATGGAATGCACCCAAGAGGATTATCTAAATTGAGGAGCTTGGGAAAAGCATAAATGAGAAGTGTTGAAGGAGAGGAGTTTTCTTCAGAAATACAAGCAATACATGAACAGGTAAAGCAGCAGCTACAAAACAGCAGCATCAAGTACAAAGATAGAGTAGATTTGAGAAAAAGAGAAGTTAATTTTGAAGTTGGTGATTTGGTTTTAGCACACTTAAGAAAAAAATATTTCCAAAGAGGGATTATAACAAGTTAAAATTCAAAAAGATAGGACCATGCAGGATATTGAGAAAGTTTTTTGCAAATGCCTATGAAATTGAATTACCATCTGATATTGGAATATCTCCAATATTCAATGTTTCTGATTTGTAAAGATATGAAGATGGTGGCACAGATGATAGACCAGAAGACAGGGAAAATATTGATTGGGTAAAACAGTTACCCTCAGCAAATACATTACAGCCAGAAAGGATCTTAGACAAGAAAGTGTTTAAGAAAACTAGGGGACAGGAGTATTTTCAATACTTGATCAAGTGGAGGGATCAGCCAATTGAAGGTGCTACCTGGATGACAGAAACCATGCTGCAGAAATTTGGAAGTTCTGTGGAAGAGCTCATGGACAGGAGCCCATGAAGAGTTTTTTTCTCAGGAGTCTAATGCAGGGGCATGAGGCTTAGAGACAAAAGGCTTCATTAATTATTCCAAAAATCCAAAAAAAGTTACAAGCAAAGGTGTTGGTACCTTTAGCTGTCAATTTACAATTGTAATAGATAGGGTTGAACTAGTATTTAGGAGGATTGAATAGTTTTAGATTTGTTTCAACATATTTAGCTTCAGTTGATAGATTTAGGGAAGATATTATGTAATTAGGAATTTTTCTAAAATAGAAAAATTGATCCTCAAGAAGAGGTCGACTGTTATGTAAAAAACCTATAAACTGTAACCTCTGAAGAGAAGAAATTCAGATTGGACCATGGAGGATTTGATTGAGAGGATTTTGCCTCTATTTTAATAAAATTGCAGAGTTTGCTTATCTGTGTATTCTTGGCAAGTTCCCGGAGGGTTTCACCCTTCGTAAATTCATTTGATTTATGTCTTCTGTGTATAAATGGAGCATAATTAATTTCTATATAAAGGAGTGGATGAGAATTTGAATATGTATTAGCCTCTGTGTAAATATTGGGAGGAAATCGAGAGAAATTTTGTTTCTTGTTTATTTAATAATCGATCCATGTTTATTGATAAACCAAGAAGAAATGAGGTTTTCCAAAGAAATTGAAGTTAACACTGAAATCTGGCGGAAATCCGACTTCAAAAGCGATCGTAATTGAAAGTTTGCAGGATAGCAGTTTTGGGAAACCAAACCATAGTCTTCGCACCGCTTTTGGGGTTAAGAGTGGTTTTACCTTTTTGAACGCGATCGTATCAAGTGCTGACACGTCACGAGCGAAATACCACCTATTTCGCGTGAATTTTTGTTGATGAGTCACGGGGTTCAATCGAATGCGATATCCATCCGATCGTGATCGTTGGAGATCCTACGGTGGTCGCATTGTAAGCTACGTGGAGGTTTAATTAAAGGTTTGAAGCCGATAATTTATGAAACAATGTTTTATTAGAGGTGAAGTCTGGAACATTTCCGAAGGTTTATTTCAATAGAATTTCATTAAAGTGTTTGAAATCCGGATATAAGATGTGAAAAGGTTAAACATGGTTTAAGTGCTTTATAATGTTCCGAAGGTTTTAATATTATTTCTATAGCGCTTTATGAAGAGTTGAAGTTAGGAAATACATTGCGAGAGGGTTTTAAACCTTGTTTAAAAGTCAATTATTATGTTTTTCCGAAAGTCTTTAAACCTTGGTTAAAGAGCATTATAATGTTTTCGAGGGTGTTTAAACATTGATTTCCGAAAGGTCTATAACATTGTTTTAACAGTCAATTATTACATTGCCGAAGGTTTTAATCATTGTTCCGAAGGAGGTTTAACACTTTTTAAAGTGCATCATTATGTTTTCAAAGAATAAAGGGACCATTGCTTCAGAATGTGCATTTTATTAATTTTATCAACAAATTTGATAAATTTTGATGACCGAGAGTGAAAAAGGAGATCAGGATCAGATTCCTATTGAGTTAGAGAACATTGTACAAAAGTTTGAGAAACTCTCCTTAAAGCGTGCACCCACACTGCCATCAGATATGAAAATGAAAAACTTCTAATTCTAGATCTATTCTAAAGATTGAATGTAGGGGCATTTACTAGATTAGGTTAAAACTTATATGTTTTGTATCAAATCACTTTTGGTTTCAATGGAAAACTTTTATGGCTAATTTGTGTTTTACATGTTGAATATAAAAGGTTTTTTCTCTTTCATTGTTTGAGACCATGGATATGAAAATGAAAAACTATATACTTGGTTAAAAAACATGTTTTGTATCAAATTACTTTTTGTTTCTAAATACTATATACATGTTGACTGTAGGGGCATTTACTGTAGGGGCATTTAGATATATTCCAGAGATTGACTGTAGGGGCATTTACTAGATATGTTACCTTTCATAAAAGATGAGATCCAGAGGCTACCTGGCTCTTTACAGACTCTACCTATAGAACTACCATGGATATGAAAATGAAAAACTTATAATTAGATCTATTCTAAGGATTGAATGTAGGGGAATTTACTAGATTAGGTTTTAAAACCTTTATGTTTTGTATCAAATCACTTTTGGTTTCAATGGGAAACTTTTATGGCTAATTTTTTTTTTACATGTTGAATATAAAAGGTTTTTTCTCTCTCATTGTTGAGACCATGGATATGAAAATGAAAAACTATATAATTGGTTAAAACCTATGTTTTGTATTAAATTACTTTTTGTTTCTAAACAAGTTATATACATGTTGAATATAAAATGTTTTTTTCTCTCTCATTGTTTGAGCCCATAGATATGAAAATGAAAAACTTCTATTTAGATCTATTCTCTAGAGCTATGGCTAATTTGTGTTTTACATACATTGACTCTTAGGTTAAAACCTATGTTTTGTATCAAATCACTTATGGTTTCAATGCGAAACTTATATGGCTAATTCAAGTGTTTTACATGTTGAATATAAAAGGTTTTTTTCTCTCTCATTGTTTGAGACCATGGATATGAGAATGAAAAACTTCTATTTAGATCTATTATAGAGATATGGCTAATTTGTGTTTTACATGTACATTGAATATAAAATGTTTTTTCTCTCATTGTTTGAGTCCATGGCTATGAAAATGAAAAACTTCTACATATTTAAAACTACTCAAGAGATTGATTGACTTGTAGGGGCATTTACTCTTCTAGGTTATTTAAACCTATGTTTTGTATCAAATCACTTATGGTTTCAATGGGAAACTTTTATGGCTAATTCTTGAGTGTTTTACATGTTGAATATAAAAGGTTTTTTTCTCTCTCATTGTTTGAGACCATGGATATGAAAATGAAAAACTTCTATTTAGATCTATTCTAGAGATATGGCTAATTTGTGTTTTACATACATTGAATATAAGAGGTTTTTTCTCTCATTGTTTGAGACCATGGATATGAAAATGAAAAACTTCTAGATATTTAAAACTATTCTAGAGATTGATTGACTTGTAGGGGCATTTAATCTTAGGTTAAAACCTATGTTTTGTATCAAATCACTTGTGGTTTCAATGGGAAACTTTTATGGCTAATTTGTGTTTTACAAGTTGCATATAAAAGGTTTTTTTTTCTCTCATTGTTTGAGACCGTGGATATGAAAATGAAAAACTTCTATTTAGATATATTCTAGAGATATGGCTAATTTGTGTTTTACATGTACATTGAATATAAAAGGTTTTTTCTCTCATTGTTTGAGACCATGGATACGAAAATGAAAAATTTCTAGATATTTAAAACTATTCGAGAGATTGATTGACTTGTAGGGGCATTTACTCTTAGGTTAAAACCTATGTTTTGTATCAAATCACTTGTGGTTTCAATGGGAAGCTTTTATGGCTAATTTGTGTTTTACATGTTGAATATAAAAGGTTTTTTTCTCTCTCATTGTTTGATACCATGGATATGAAAATTAAAATCTTCTATTTATATCTATTCTATAGATATGGCTAATTTGTGTTTTACATACATTGAATATAAAAGGTTTTTTCTCTCATTATTTGAGACCATGGATATGAAAATAAAAAACTCCTAGATATTTAAAACTATTTGAGAGATTGATTGACTTGTAGGGGCATTTACTCTTCTAGGTTATTTAAACCTATGTTTTGTATCAAATCACTTATGGTTTCAACGGGAAACTTTTATGGCTAATTCTCGAGTGTTTTACATGTTGAATATAAAAGGTTTTTTTCTCTCTCATTGTTTGAGACCATGGATATGAAAATAAAAAACTTCTATTTAGATCTATTCTATAGATATGGCTAATTTCTGTTTTACATACATTAAATATAAAAGGTTTTTTCTCTCATTGTTTGAGACCATGGATATGAAAATGAAAAACTTCTAGATATTTAAAACTATTCTAGAGATTGATTGACTTGTAGGGGCATTTAATCTTAGGTTAAAACCTATGTTTTGTATCAAATCCCTTGTGGCTTCAATGGGAAACTTTTATGGCTAATTTGTGTTTTACAAGTTGAATATAAAAGGTTTTTTTTTCTCTCATTGTTTGAGACCGTGGATATGAAAATGAAAAACTTCTATTTAGATATATTCTTAGATATGGCTAATTTGTGTTTTACATGTACATTGAATATAAACGGTTTTTTTCTCTCATTGTTTGAGACCATGGATATGAAAATGAAAATTTTCTAGATATTTAAAATTATTTGAGAGATTGATTGAATTGTAGGGGCATTTACTCTTAGGTTAAAACCTATTTTTTGTATCAAATCACTTGTGGTTTCAATGGGAAGATTTTATGGCTAATTTGTGTTTTACATGTTGAATATAAAAGGTTTTTTTCTCTCTCATTGTTTGAGACCATGGATATGAAAATTAAAATCTTCTATTTATATATATTCTAGAGATATGGCTAATTTGTGTTTTACATACATTGAATATAAAAGGTTTTTTCTCTCATTATTTGAGACCATGGATATGAAAATGAAAAACTCCTAGATATTTAAAACTATTTGAGAGATTGATTGACTTGTAGGGGCATTTACTCTTCTAGGTTATTTAAACCTATGTTTTGTATCAAATCACTTATGGTTTCAATGGGAAACTTTTATGGCGAATTCTCGAGTGTTTTACATGTTGAATATAAAAGGTTTTTTTCTCTCTCATTGTTTGAGACCATGGATATGAAAATAAAAAACTTCTATTTAGATCTATTCTAGAGATATGGCTAATTTGTGTTTTACATACATTGAATATAAAAGGTTTTTTCTCTCATTGTTTGAGACCATGGATATGAAAATGAAAAACTTATAGATATTTAAAACTATTCGAGAGATTGATTGACTTGTAGGGGCATTTACTCTTAGGTTAAAACCTATGTTTTGTATCAAATCACTTGTGGTTTCAATGGGAAACTTTTATGGCGAATTTGTGTTTTACATGTTGAATATAAAAGGTTTTTTTCTCTCTCATTGTTTGAGACCATGGATATGAAAATGAAAAACTTCTATTTAGATCTATCCTAGAGATATGGCTAATTTTTGTTTTACATACATTGAATATAAAAGGTTTTTTCTCTCACTATTTGAGACCATGGATATGAAAATGAAAAACTTCTAGATATTTAAAACTATTCGAGAGATTGATTGACTTGTAGGGGCATTTACTCTTCTAGGTCAAAACCTATGTTTTGTATCAAATCACTTATGGTTTCAATGAGAAACTTTTATGGCTAATTCAAGTGTTTTACATGTTGAATATAAAAGGTTTTTTTTCTCTCATTGTTTGAGACCATGGATATGAAAATGAAAAACTTCTATTTAGATCTATTCTAGAGATATGGCTAATTTGTGTTTTACATACATTGAATATAAAAGGTTTTTTCTCTCATTGTTTGAGACCATGGATATGAAAATCAAAAACTTATAGATATTTAAAACTATTTTAGAGATTGATTGACTTGTAGGGGCTTTTACTCTTAGGTTAAAACCTATGTTTTGTATCAAATCAATTATGGTTTCAATGGGAAACTTTTATGGCTAATTCAAGTGTTTTACATGTTGAATATAAAAGGTTTTTCTCTCTCTCTTTGTTTGAGACCATGGATATGAAAATGAAAAACTTCTATTTAGATCTATTCTAGAGATATGGCTAATTTGTGTTTTACATGTACATTGAATATAAAACGTTTTTTCTCTCATTGTTTGAGACCATGGATATGAAAATGAAAATCTCCTAGATATTTAAAACTATTCGAGAGATTGATTGACTTGTAGGGGAATTTACTCTTCTAGGTTATTTAAACCTATGTTTTGTATCAAATCACTTATGGTTTCAACGGGAAACTTTTATGGATAATTCTCAAGTGTTTTACATGTTGAATATAAAAGGTTTTTTTCTTTCTCATTGTTTGAGACCATGGATATGAAAATGAAAAACTTCTATTTAGATCTATTCTAGAGATATGGCTAGTTTGTGTTTTACATACATTGAATATAAAAGGTTTTTTCTCTCATTGTTTGAGACCATGGATATGAAAATCAAAAAATTATAGATATTTAAAACTATTCGAGAGATTGATTGACTTGTAGGGGCATTTACTCTTAGGTTAAAACCTATGTTTTGTATCAAATCACTTGTGGTTTCAATGGGAAACTTTTATGGCTAATTTGTGTTTTACATGTTGAATATAAAAGGTTTTTCTCTCTCATTTTTTGAGACCATGGATATGAAAATGAAAAACTATATAATTGGTTAAAACCTATGTTTTGTATTAAATTACTTTTTGTTTCTAAGTAAGTTATATGCACATTGAATATAAAAGGTTTTTTCTCTCATTGTTTTCAAGTCCATGGATATGAAAATGAAAAAATTCTATATTTAAAACTATTCAAGAGATTGATTGACTTGTAGGGGCATTTACTCTTAGGTTAAAACCATGTTTTGTATCAAATCACTTATGGTTTCAATGGGAAACTTTTATGGCTAATTCAAGTGTTTTACATGTTGAATGACTTGTAGGGGCATTTTCTCTTAGGTTAAAACCTATGTTTTGTATCAAATCACTTATGGTTTCAATGGGAAACTTTTATGGCTAATTCAAGTTTTTTACATGTTGAACATAAAAGGTTTTTTTCTCTCTCATTGTTTGAGACCATGGATATGAAAATGAAAAACTTCTATTTAGATCTATTCTAGAGATACGGCTAATTTGTGTTTTACATGTATATTGAATATAAAAGATTTTCTCTCTCATTGTTTGAGTCCATGGATATGAAAATGAAAAACTTCTATTTAAAACTATTCAAGAGATTGATTAAATTGTAGGGACATTTACTCTTAGGTTATTTAAACCTATGTTTTGTATCAAATCACTTATGGTTTCAATGGGAAAATTTTATGGCTAATTCTTGATTGTTTTACATTATGAAGAGTCATGAGATCCACATTTCCACCATACTATTTGCAAGTTCTATATGAAGATATGTAGTCTAATAAATAATCGGTTATGATATTTGTGTAAATATGAAAATGGTTCTATGATATAAAGGTAAAAAAGGGATCAATATAAATTTACAACTTTCAAGTTTCGAGTTTTGAGCTTCTAAAATAACTGAAATTTACAAGTTTCAAGTTTCGAGTTTCTAATATATAGATTCTATAATCTATTTGATAAATTGGGCACATGACCTTGACTGCATACTACAAGTCTCTAACACATATTGTAACCTAAGAACTATAACCACTTGTTGCATACCAAACTGCAAACTTAAATGAATTTTAAGTTATGGACAGAACTGTAACCACTTGTTGCGTAAGAACTGTAACCACTTGTTGCCTAAGAACTGTAACCACTTGTTGCATAACCTAAGAAATTGTAACCTAAGAACTGTAACTTCTTGTTGCATAACCAAACTGCAAACTGCAAACTGAAAATTTTGGACAGATGTTTTATGAATTTATTGATCCATAAGGTGAAGAGGCCAAAGGTATGATCAATTTTTCATAAAGGTTCTTTCAATTTATACCATCCTATTTCCTTTTCTGACAGGTCATAGGTTCTTCGGCCATAAAGATTGATTCCTTACAAGCTTTGGTGGTAGGAAGATGTTCTGTTATATTTCTGAGTTTTTCTTGCAAATGATGAGCTTGTTGTAGGGAGCATCGGTTTATACATGGACGTCTTGGACCACACAGCGACAGCTTCAACACTTTCTGGTAGGTCACAGGTGTTTTCAGCCACAGTGAATGACACCGTTCAGGTTTTGGAGTGATAGCTTCAACGCTAGAAGGCTACTGACAGAGTACATTTTGGGAGGCCAGGATGATATTTTGTCTTAGTATACTACTGTTTTTTCTTTTCCAGAAGAACTGGAGTATATGAATGATATGAGCTAAATACCTGGTGGTTTTCTTAACGTCACCGAAGATTATCAACAACAGAGCAGCAACAGCGCTAGAGTAGCAACAACACTAGAGCAATTCGATAACCTATAAACAACACAACAACAAAAAACGTTAATTATATCAGAAAATATAATTTACGATAACAATCAAGCAAAACTGCAGAAAACCATAACGATTACCTGGTGGTTCGCAGCGCTAGAGCAGCACCAGCGCCTTAGAAATTCAACGAAACCGAAGAAAGATGCACGGAAAAAGAAATAGAGAAGAAACAGAGCAGCGAAAACAGAGCACTAGAGAAATTCAAAAAATGCGAAGCAAAAGAGATACAAAGCCGTGTGAACAGAAACAGAGAAGAAAAGTAGCACAAATAGACCACCAGAGTGATTCAACAAATGCGAAGCAACAAAGATACAAAGCCGTGTGAACAGAAACAGAGAAGAAATAGAGCAGCGCAAACAGAGCACCAGATAAATTCAACAAACGCAGAGAAAAAAAGATACAAAGCCGCACGAAAAGAAAACAATTCGCGAGTGATATATTTATAAGTAATAGTTCGGCCGAATTGTTGTTGCCGGTTTTCCCATCTCCGACAAAAATTTTGTTTGCCCACGCCGTCAGTGTGCCGTCAATCTAAATGACAGAACGAGTTCGGCCGAACTTTCTCATAAAGTTTGGCCAAACTATTGCCAAAAAAAAATTTCCGCCCCCGATTCTCACAAAAGTGTAACCCAACTTCACGTTTTAACCCCAAATCTATTTCTTCCAGTGCTATGTTTGTGTTATATTTTTGAATTTCATAATATGCATTAATTATTTCTAATATATAAAATGTTATGAGTTCTTAATCCCCAAGGGTACCATAAAATGAGAAATGTTTCTTGATTTTTATACTACACAAAGAAGGTTACTTTCGAACAAAATTTCCTTTTCAAATCTTTCATGCTACATGTTAAATATTTACCCAGTGTAATATATCACATTGTTTGAGGAAATTTAGAGAAATTATGATATTTTTAATTCAATATTCGGGCCAACGAATTAATGAAAGCCTCTAGTGTTCACCAGATATTCTAAACATGTAAACTATACTAGTTACTATTAATATGCTACAATAAAGCCTTGAAAATATTACATCAATATTCCACTACTATAATGGTTTAAAATGGAGTTATAGTTTGATGACAACCAATGTCACGTAGCTCTTTTATGAGATGGACCACACCGTATTGTAGATTGTGTGGGAGAAAGGTTGTGTAGGGGAATGCATGTACAAATAAAGGAACATAAACTTTCTTCAGCACACATGAACAATTGTTGTGTTGCATGATAGCTACAAAGAACAACTATTAGCCAAGGTAGATGTATAGCCAATCACATGTTCCCCTAATCATGGATTCCCCTTATTAAATATTAAACCCATGTTGGTTTGAGTGAAATTAAGTGGATCATTTCCTACGATTTCAACACTAAAACATTATTGATAGAATTATTCATCCATTTATCACTATGGATAATACCGCTAAAAAAATAAAAAGTGATCAATATTGAAATGAAATTTGATATAGATTAACCCTTAGTAGTTAAATTGATATATTCTTTCCATTTGAAAGCAACAAAGGCATCTCTTAAAAGATAATTTGCAATAGAAAAACTTAACTTCTTTGATCAATTATCTATTTCCAAGACTGAATATGCATGATAAATCTATATGTTGTGCTACACCCATCTCTTTCAATAGTTATTGAAATAGTTGCAATGGAAAAATTACATCTGATTCATATTTATTATATTTTATAACCATTTCAAATTTCGATATTGACATTAATTTAGACAGAGAAAACAGTAAACAATAACTAGATTACACACAATGATAACAATAACGAGAAATAACAAATAACTATGTTCCAAGATGCAAAGGCCACAATTGATAAAATTTGGACAAATTTTAGTGTTGAACAATGTCATGTCAATATTTCACATTCATACTAGAGTGATCATGATGTAGTTAACGATTTATTACATTTTATGTGATTGTATGTAAATAATCAATGTACCAAATAGAAGTATTTTTAGGTGCCATTTAAGATAGTCTTCTGGAGAAAACCACCATGATTCCCTTGCTTCTAAATTTTTTTCTCATATGTACATTTCCTCCCTTATTTCTATCTAAACATTAACTTATTACTTTATACATACTTATGCATTCCTTGAATGAAATTCTGGAGCTTTTGTCACCCCATTCACTAATTTGTTACCCTTTATTAATGTTATATTTGAGTATTGAATAGGCTACATTCACAATCACTTACCTCTTTTTCTATTACATTATAGACGTCTCTCAGCTTCTTCGTCATCCTCATTCACACTAAGCTAATGATTGAGCATATAAGATGAAGAGCACCTTAAATGCTCTTGCTATAAAGAGTGCATATATAAGCTATGAGTTTCTTAGGGATTTCTGACCTTGTTGTTTCATACCTTTCTATCTACCAAATTTGGGATTTTCTTATTGTAAATACTATGGGTTTATTTTGTGATGTAGGTTACCCAATGCTTCTCCCTGGAACACTAAAATAAGAATACTTAGGCTTCAACTTCCATTTCACTTTTTGATTCTAAAATAGAGTCATTATTTCCTTGGCTTATGTTCTCTCATTCATTTTGACCTGGAAAATGTTTAGATGAGAGGAATCTATTAAAATTTATTGTTACTATCGATGGTTGTTCTCAATACAACAATAATAATAAAATTCCTTGCACTAGCAATCTTTCTCTTTGTATGTTTTGTACGTTTGAGCTTATTTATCCTATATTTTGATGTATTTAGTGTCAACAATGTAACAATGTGAAAACTCTGTAGCATGAACAAAGAAATGTGTTAACTCTGTAGCATGAACAAAGAAGAACCTTTAGCAAAATTAAATAGGTTTTCATTCACTTAAGTTGTCAATGCATTATCATTTCACCATTAATATGCCACAAATGCTTATGATAAATAGATAGTACTTTCCATTAAGATCTCAAAAGATGTTTGACACCAGAATCTTCGTTGAACAGATATGGTGGTTAAGTCCATCTAAACATGAAACGATTTCCAATCTACACTTTAACCATAACAAAGTTTATTACACTTGATTGCATATGTTAACGCTTAACGTACATGGATTATTGCTTTAATTACAAATATTAACACTAATATTGCACCATGATGGAAAGTCGCTTTCATTAGATAAGGTAAGACCTTTAATTTTTTCCGTTAGTCCCCGACTTCAACATTTTATGATGAGATATTGTAGCTAATGACATGGATAGGCTATATAGATAAGATCCTTACATGTAACCCATCTGAAAATGACATGTATTAACCATAAAAGGAGACACACTAATGCTTCCATTGAATGACATAAGAATCCTCATATCACAACTTCTTTTAGGCTATGCTTCCTGCTATTTCGAAACGGTACACTATGAAATCATGCCCACAAATGTATCAATAAGCCTAATGTGGCTACTGTACTGTAATTCCAGGTGTCCAGGTGTACTGTATTGTGTTTGGGGCAATATGTTATCACTCTCCACAATATTATTTCCATAATGGATACTGCCAATTCAGGTTAATTAAAACTGCAAAGCATCGATTTTCACATTATTTGAGACACATGTTCCCATTCAGTGGGAACATTTTTTCCCAAATACCACATAAAAAAAATCAGACGCATGTGACATGGACTAACACATTAAAAAATTAACTAATGTAAGTAGTCTTTATCCCCTACCAATAAATGTAAGTCTTTTCGTCATTTATTAGGTGAATCGACACGTCATTAGGACATTGTCCAAGTGCTTAATGGAATTTACTTTGAAGCATTGGGTAATGATTACTAGTTTGAAAAAATGAATAAGGTGTGGAAGGCTTCGTGGATAGTATTCAACACAACAAGTTGCAAAAAAGGGAGGTGTGTCCGCGTGCAAAAAGTTGCTTTTGAATAAGAACAAAAGAGACTCTCCCACGTCCTCAAGTATTTTCACCTCCATGCACTTCTTCCATACATATCCCACTTCCACAGAATTCTTCCACACATGCACTACTTTTCACAATTTCTTTCCCTCATTTTACCTTTCTTGCATGCTTTGGTACTCAATGATATCAATAATTTCTACAACTCACCTTTTCATTAGACAAATTTTGTGATATAATATTTAGTTGGTTACCTTTAATTACCTGTGTTAATGCTTAAAGTGTATGGATTAATGATCCAATTCCAAGGATTAACATTAATTTTGTTTTAGTTGTTCTATGATGGGAAGTCACTCTCATTATATAATGCAAAATGATTAATTTTTTCAGTGTTCCATGAATTTAATTCTTTATGTTGATTTGTTCTAGTCGGTGACATCGAAAAACAATATAGATAACATGCTTATGTGTAGCCCATGTAACAGTGACACTTGTCAACCAAAAAAGGACCAACGCTAATGCTTGTATCAGATGATATAAAGATCCCCGTGTCAGGGGTTCTATTATGTCACGCTCTCCACCAATTCAAAATGATACACTATGAATTCACATCAAGAAATGACTCACTAAGTCTCACATGGATACCATATTGTACTTCCACATATCACTTATTTCGGTCAAATCAACATCCATATGTCACGTATTGCAACTACCATGTTTCCTTGTTTTGGGCGATATGTCATCACTTTGTACACTATACTTTCCACAATGGCTACCGCAAACTGAGGTTAATTAAAAATTGAAAGACATCAATTTCATGTTATTTGACAAACTTATTTTCCCAATTTGCATCAATGTTTTGGTAAAATGTCACATAAACTCAATCAACATCCCATGATACATATTAAGTATTTTTAGTGTTTATTGGGTTAATCAACATGTAATAAGGACATCATTGGATTTTTAGTAACATTTACTATGAAGCATTATATAATGATTAGTTATTATAAACAAATCAAGAACGTTCTAGTAGAAAATTTTGTTTCAACTTACATTGAATGAGAGGTTTAACCAACATTTAAACGATTCTTCCATGCCACAAAACACTATTAACCATAGTTTAATAATTTTTCTTTTAAATAATTTATGATATAATTTTTTATTGATTCAGGGTATGCTAAAAATTGGAATTTTAAAACTAATTTCATAACTTTAAAACTAATTTTAAATTGGCATTTCAAAATTGTTTAGTAACATGATTCCACCTGGTGCAAAGCTTTTAAATTTTAGTGCTTGAAATAAAACATGTACATAAGAGGGGTATGTGCAGTAGAACCTTTATTCTCCCACATTCATACCTCCACACATGTTCTTCCAGTCACACCACTTCTTACGCACACTTCCATTGTTCAAAATACTTCTTCTACACATGCATGACAGTCAATAGAACTGTAAACTCAAATTAATAATCAACTGCAAAACACCAAGTTTCACCACAGATTAACACATTAAAAATTTAATTAAGCCTTCTCCTACACCACATATTAACACATTAAAAATTTAATTAAGCCTTCTCCTACACCACAGATTAACACATTAAAAATTTAATTAAGCCTTCTCCATTAAAAAATTAATTAAGCTTTATTCCTACTATTAACAAAACCTCGCTTATCATTAAATGTAAGTGTTTTCAACATTTATTGGGTAAATCAAATCAATAAAGCCTTATTTCACATATAAGCCTTATAAGCCTTTATTCTTACCATTAAAAAAACTTCCCTTGCCACTAAATGTAAGTGTTTTCAGCATTTATTGGGTAAATCAAATTAATAAAGCCTTACTCTTATGATTAACAAAACCTCCCTTGTTAGTAAATGTAAGTGTTTTCACCATTTATTGGGTGAAACAATGGGTAATCACGCCATTGTTAAAGTGCTTAATAACATTTGCTATGAAGCATTTTGTAATGATAGTTTAAGTGCTTACTATAAAACATTTTGTAATGATTAGTATTTGTAAATTAGGTTAATTAAAAACTGTAAAACACTAATTTTCACTTTTGACATATAATTTCATGTTTAGTGGCAATGTTTTGGCTAATTGTTATATAAAATCCATCAACTTCTTATGAATTAAAACATATTAAAAAATTAATTAAAGCTTAATCATAAGCACAACAAAAGCTCCTTATTGGTAAATGTAAATCTTTCGAGCATTTAGTTATGAAATTGACAGGTAATGAAGACATTGTTGGAGTGCTTAATAATATTTACTTCACTATTTTTTTTTGTTGGGAAACCAAAAAAATTATCAAACTTGCTAGGTATGATTCATGTTTTTGGTAAATCCACTCAGGTATAATCTTATTTCCACCAAATTTAGACTGTCTATTAATTCACAATGAATTTCTATGAAGGCTCCTAATGTCAGCCATTTAAGTTGTACATAGACTTTGACGTGCTGATGGTTATTATGGTTGCGTGTGCACCGAAGGGAGGCAGTGGACTCTCCTTATTTAGCGTTAAGTTTTAAAAATCTAAAATTCAGTCAACCCGGTTCCCGGTCATACATGGATATGTATTAATCTTTAACAGCAATCAAAATTATATTTATATTAATAATTTTATTTAAAAAATTAAATAAATCAAATTTTATTATAAATATAATATAAATAATATTTTAATGTTAAATTTATTAAATCCATTTTAAATTGAAATTCCATACCTCTTGTCTTCTTATTTAAGTAGTGATCTGTCCGCAATAGAACTACATATACCCAATGATTCTGTCTTCTTTTTTAATTTAATTAATCTTTTTTAAACGTTAACACACCAATAAAATGACAAATACCTTAATCTTTAGTTTTATAGTTTTTCCTTTTATTATTATTTTTTTTTTTACCATTAACGTACATACCCAGGTTACATGAAAATTCCAAAGTCAATGACAAATGCCTCAATCTTTTAATTTTATTGTTTTTCTTATTTATTATTTTTAGCATTAACATTACATACTTGAGTTACATTTAAATTCAAAGTCAGTGTATTGCTTTGGCATCGGTTAATAGAAATGAATTCTACACTTTTCATTTGAACTTTGCAGTATTATTAATAATCTTGAACTCTAACGAAAACAGAGACGACACAGACAAAATCAAGGTAGGTAGCTGCAATTATGAGATTACCAAAAATGGTTAAAAATAACGGTAGCGAATAAGGCCATTTAGCTATGAGAGGGTATGCATACCAATGTTTTATATATGATTGAAATATTATACCTTTATAAAATATTTTTTATTTATTTATATTTCTTTTATATATTTAATTTTTATATTTTATTGAAATATTACATATTTAGTATATTTATTTATAATTATATTAATTTATATAAATTAAATGTGTATAACATAAATAAAAAATTAACATATTTATTTTTAATATACATAATTTTATTTTATAGATTTAACTGAATATATATATATATATATATAATTAATTTTCGAAAGGAGGCAATAAAAGTTGTCAAATGAACTCTTAGCTTATGGCATTAAGAAAGTTCTCTATTTCTCTCATTGCAAGTCTGAATAGAGGTGTGAGAGAAGGTGGGGCAGTTATTAAAAAAAGCCCTTAAACCAAATTTCAGCGTTTATTATATATATATATATACTTTTTCAAGGGAGGCAATAAAAATCATTAAATGAATTCTCTGAACACTTATGAAATCAAGAAAGATGTCTCTATTTCCCTCATGCACGCCTGAATCGAGGTGTGAGAGGAGGTGGGCATCCTTGGCATCAAATCTTTTGTCATTCAAAGATGCCCTTAAACATAATTCCAGCTTGTAGATTCTGAAGAATCTCTCAGAGCAAGCTTTTTTGGTTGAGCATTCATCAGACACCCTAACACTTGAGGTGGACGAGATTTATACCTGGATGAAGATAATCGAGTACAAACGACAAGTTGTGATATGTCGGTTCAATGGATTCTAGCCCCAAATTCTACCATTTGGGCTTGGGTTCATCAAAACTGGACCTAGAATTTAGATTTACTATTTTGTTGTAAAGGATATTTTGTGACGGTCCTCAAGGATCTCTAAGACTAGTAGAGGGTTCTTGATGAGGGGCCCTAGTTTTGGGGTCATGCAAGACTTTCGATTCAGCCATGGTTTCCAAAGTTTAACCCTCTTTGCATAACGTCTCTGACTACCCTAGTATGGGTAATGCTCCCTAACTTACACTTGTAGTTGACCAGGCTAGACTTCCGTAAAGATATTGGAAATTCAATTTGTCGCTTCATTAAATTAAACAATGAAAATTTGGTTAATGAGTACATGTCATTCATTTGTATATGTATTGAACTGGATTTAGCTAAAGGATTACTAGATAAAATCATTCTCAAGTGGGATGGTAAGGAATACATTCAACCTTTGGATTACGAAAACACTCCTTTCAAGTGTAGAATTTTTCAGCAGCGCGGGCATATTTAAAATTCATGCCCCTCCTCAAAATGATTGTTCAGCTCCCAAGAACTGAGAAAAACCAATCACGAATGGAGGGATCAAAAGGCAACAACAAATGTCAAGAAATTGACATGCTAAAAAAGCGACTGTTCTTGACAGCAAAATACAACCCTTAACACATCGACTTCTCAACATCTAGTGTATACCCCTGTGGATTCACCTCATCACCCCCAATAGAGGATAATCTTCTAGCAAAGGATAATGAAATATCATTAGCAATAAACACACTTGTAATCAGTGGGAAAAAGCACACCCAAGAGTCTAACCATCTAGGTGGTGATAAATAAATTTCATGCTCTGTGGGGCCTGTAACGATGGAACTTGCTCTAAAAAAAGAGTATATGTCCTTATCCTTAGTTGTAATCAATAACTCTATAGATTGAGATGATGTATGTAGGAGAAAGGGGAAAAAAGAAAAAAAACCATACACTAGAAATGTTGAAGTTGTTCTTTGAAGTTTTTAGCTTCTTGATGTAATTTTCTTTCTTGATATATAATAAATGGCAAGAAATTTTAAAGATTAAAATCATTTTTTATTTATATATGTTTCTTTTATATATTTAACTTTTAACTTTATTGAAATATTACATTTCTATTATAATTTTCTATAAATATATAAATTTATATAAATATAAATAGTTTAAGTATGCATGGTATAAATAAGTCAAAGTTTTGAAGATAGAGATAAACAAATATAAATTAAAAATATTATTAAAAAAAAAGTTGTCTTCTATGTAAATTAATAACACAATTTCAACATCCTCCCAAAGCTAACTTAACCCATTGGTCTCTCCCTTGTTTTCGAGTTTGACACTCATATACAACTCAAAATCAATATTCTTAATCAAGCCTAATGGTCTCTCAGTCAAACACAATGACTCAAGGAAGAGAACTCAAAATCAATGTCCCCGACTAAGCCCACTAGTCTCTTTGTAAAACACAATGGCCTAAGGAATCACTCCAAGCCTCAGAACCATACTCCCCAACCATATTGGTCTCTTAGTCAATCTTGATGACCCAAGAAAGTAACCAGGACAATCTTCTTGACCATAAACCATGGTCTCTCAACTAAGCCCAAAGAAGATTGCGAGTCTGATGATGCTATACAATCAATGCTCCCTCTCTCCAAGAAAGGGATTCT
This sequence comes from Pinus albicaulis, assembly GCA_034641835.2. Taxonomy (NCBI): domain Eukaryota; kingdom Viridiplantae; phylum Streptophyta; class Pinopsida; order Pinales; family Pinaceae; genus Pinus; species Pinus albicaulis. The sequence goes on along the minus strand of CM076578.1, from coordinate 1,246,110,408 downwards.
CATCCACTCCAATATTTTCTCTGAAATAAGAAAACTTCATCCAGGATAGTGGCTTAGTCAAAACATTAGCAACTTTCTCATTATTAGGGATGCATTTGAGCCTCACAACTCCTTTATGGACAAAATTCCTGATGTAATGATACTTTATATCAATATGCTTCAACTGTCCATGAAAAAATAGATTCTCATAAATATTTATGTATCTTTGATTGTCAAAATATACCACAGTAGATTCCAAAACCTGATCAATTAAACTAGTAAACAACTTTCGAAGCCAAACTACTTCACATCAAGCTGAACATCAACCTATATACTCATCCTTGACCATACTAAGAGAAACAATGGTTTTCTTCTTACTTGTCCATGACATTGTAGTAGAGCCCAAGGTAAAACATAAACCAAAAGTACCCTTTCTATCTTTAGTGCATCCAACCAAATCAAAATCTGTAAAACCATACGGTTGCAATTATCCTTAAGAAACATATCTCAAACAATAATCAATGGTGCAATGTATATATCTCAATATATGTTTCCTTGAAAATGAATGCACATGTTGTGACTCGACCAAGAATTGGCTCAACATGTTTACAACATAACATATATTAGGTCTAGTGTTAACTAGATAGTTCAATGAGCCAATCAATTTACAATACATAGAGGGATCAACCATGGAAGAATCCATGGACTTAGAATTCATCATGCAAAATTTCTGAAGGGTCTTATTGATGTAATTTCCTTGTCCAACAAATATTTCACCAGGATTTTTCCATATTTCCAATCCCAAATAGTAATGCATAAGACCAAGATCCTTCATATCAAATTCATAAATTATCTCCCTCTTACACTGGAAAATTAGATTCTCAACCCCTGTCACAAATAGATCATTGACATACAAAAGAAAAATAAAGGGATCATGTTCAACAACTTTGAAGTGCATATTTGGATCAACATTGAGCTTTGTAAAACCAAGACTCAACAAATAGCCATCAATTCGATACTACCATGTACGAGGAGACTACTTAAGCCCATACAATGTTTCCTTCAAATTAAAAACACGTGTCTCTCCATTATGTTTCTCAAAAGCCTCAAGGTTGTTCAATATATACTTCCTCTTCAATGACTCCATTAATAAAATTAGTTTTAACATCCATTTGATGTAGTTTCCAACCTGTAATAGAAGGACGAGAAATAATAGATCTAATATAAGAGCACCTGGAAACATGAGAAAATATGTCTTCATGATATTCTCCCTCTTTCTGGGGAATCCATATAGCAAAAATCTTGCTTTGTACTTCTCCATACTTCCATTATATGCATTTTTGATTTTGTAGATCCATTTGGAAGACACAACAATTTTTGCTTTAGGTCTTGGCATGATTCCCATACATCATCATTCTTCAATATAGACGGTACTCTTAAAACATAGAATCTCTACAAACTTGATGTTAACTTCCTCTTCATGGCTGGATGGCTCAGAATAAATGATATTACACATCAATGTTGCATAACCTATATACTTCTTTGGCCTCTTGCTTTCTCCGAGGGTGCTAGAAGGTGTTTCACATCCTTCTTCATCTTTTAAGACTCTTTCAAGCCAAGATGGTATCTTTCTATTATTAGGTATAATGAATCTTGGTGGATCAGTAGATTCATGTGGTTCATATGACTCTTCTAGAGGATCTTATTCCATAGGTTTAGGTTCTTTAGGTTTTGATTCCACATTCTTAGGAGCCACCCGCATCTCATCATTGGAGTCCAAGTGTGATTCTTTGGACTTATAAAAAGCAACATCCTCATAAAAATGTAATCCCTAATAGTTTCAATTTATCATTGATCTCGTACATAGATTCTAAAATCTTTCTAATTTTCATTGTAGCTAACAAAAGTTCCCTTCATCTACGAAGGTTCCAACTTTGTCATTCTCTCCTTGGGAACATGAATATAAACAGGAAAACCAAAATTTCTTAAATGTTCAACATTGGGCTTCTTACCTATAAAGTCTTCTTCAGGAGTCTTATATTCCAAGATTTGGTGTGCACATGTATTTTTATCATAAATGGTCATCTTTGAAGCTTCTCCCCATAGAAATATAGGAAAATATTGATCTTGAAGCATGGATTTGACAACTTCCATGATAGTTATGTTTTTCCTTTCAGCAATTCCATTTGTTGAGAATTGTAGGGAATTATCATCTACCTCTCAATTCCATCATCCTTGTAGAAATAAATGAGCTCCTTGGATATGTATTCTCCTCCATTTTTAGATATTAAAGTCTTGATACTTCTTCTTGTCGAATTTTTTAACTTGTGCTTTGAATTCCCAAAAAGAATCAAACACTTCATCCTTGTTATTTGAGAAATAAATCCATATTTTATAAGAGTAATCATCAATGAAAGTGAGATAGTACAAATGACCACCCAACGATTTGTTCAACAAAGGTCCACAACCATCAGAATGTATAAGGTCCAAGATTCATTTGGACCTACTATCACTACTAGTAAATCATCCTTCCACATTTTTTCCAAGAGCACATCCTTTTCAAACTCCATCATGTTCAATATTGATTTTAGGTACACATTTAGCAAAATCCTTCATTCTAGTAAAAGATTTGTAATGAAAATGAGTGTATATTTGATGCCATAGTTCAAAAATATTAGAGTTGTTATGTACCAATATTTTAATTGAGTGTCCAAGGAGATGATATAGGCCTCCTATTCGTACACCAATGACTTTGGCACACTTAAAGGAGGAGTCTTTCTTCCATACTAGAACTTGACCTCCAACAAAGGCAATTATATACCCTTTGTCTTTAGGAGATGAAATGGATACCAAATTCTTCTTCAAACTAGGAACATATAAAACATTGTTAATAACACCATTACCTCCTGATTCCAATTAGAAGGATGATGAACCAATTCCTTTAACTTGATACTTGAAATATTCTCCAAGCTCCACCTTTTGAAATATATTCCTTTTAACCAATTTATAGAGATTATCACGAGTTTTGGTCATGTGACTAGAGGCACCACTTTCCACCAACAAAATTTCTTCATGACTTGCAATAGATCCTATGCGAGCAGAATAAAAGGAATAGCTATCATCATTAATTTTTTTTATTCCTATGCCTTCTCTTGTATGAAGATTCATTAAGATTAACTTCAAAATCATCTTACTTCCCTTTCCTTATTCGAACATTATACTTCTTAGGAGACCTTTTTTTGATAGTGATCGTTACATCCCTCATGGGATTCCACTCATAAACTCAATTGACTACTGGAGGAAACATTTTTTTTTTACATTATAAATACAGCTACACATTAATTAAGGAAACCAAGTCCAACTGCAATAGTTGTACTCATGTAAACTTCATGGATCAAGTTCAGTAAATGATAAGTTTTTCTTTCCACTTTATCCTTGTTAGAATTCTTCTACGTATTTCTTTGATTATGGAATTTTCTTGGTTTATATATTGATGCATATAATGCATGCTTAATTCATTCTTCAATTAATATATATAAATATTTTTCCTAGAGATAGTTAGCCACTATATACATATGAATGTATATAAAATTGTTATATTTAATCCTTCTAACAGTCTGCTTGTGTGGCTAAGCTTAATATTTACGATCACACCCATTCAAAACTTTGGTGATGGTTTATTATCCTTGTTAAACACACTAACGCAGTGGAGGTTATGTTGCATTTTTTTATATCATATATAATTTATGACCCATCCTCATATTCAAATATGAAAGTCGTGTCAATTACAATAATCCCATCGCTATGGTAACTTCTATTATATATATTTTTTGTAATATTACAAAATACAATTATGGATATTTTGTGAGTTTTATTCCACTAAAACTACATTTGGAAATCTATAGATACCTTGACATGTCCTTTCATCAATTACACACACCTTTACGGCTTGAGATCAACGAAGGGAATGATTTTGGGGTTATTTTGGTGTAACAACCCACCCCATCCCACCATTCTGGTGACATTTGTTCCTTCACTCATTGATCCAAATTGGATCTTGTAGTTTTTGTCGAAATTGCTAAACGACCAAGATGGTCCCTTATAAATAAATTGGTCATCGACTTATCTAAATGCAGGATCTTGTCGAAATTTCTAAATGACCAAGATGGTCCCTTATAAAGAAATTGTTCATCGACTTATGTAAATGCAGGATCTTGTTGAAATTTCTAAATGACCAAGATGGTCCCTTATAAAGCAATTGGTCATCGAATTATGTAAAAGAAGGATCTTGTCGAAATTGCTACACGACCAAGATGGTCCCATGTAGAATTTTTGACTTGTGCAGGAAATAAACTGATCTAGTCAACATCAAATGTTCATCGTCAACTTCATTAGTTTCATCAGCTTCAATATCTTCGTCAGTTTCACCAATGTCGTCTTCAATTCTTCATGGATATGGTGTCCATATGATCGTCATTGTATCTTGTCGACATGTGTTATAAAACCATTGTAAGTGACATGGTCATGGTGGAATATATATTAGTGCTAAAAATACATGTAAAAGGCCTAAGTGTAAAAATTACACTAGTCCTAAAATATTAGCACTAAAAGTATAAGTCGGCACAATCAATGCTAAAGTGTTAGATTTAATCTAGGCAAAATGTTTGTGATTAGTCCTAAACATAATGTTAAAGACTAAATCCTAAAATAAAATGTCTAAGAAGCTATAGCCTAGCGAAAATAGGTTATGTTCAAAACCTAAGCCTAATTCCTAGGTCTAAGTCCTAGCTCTATAACAAAACCTAAGCCTAATACCTAAGGCACATAGTATGAAACTCTGGTATAAGACCTTTGGCAATGTAATAAACATTACAAACAAAATTTAATGTCAAAACAATCCTAGCCGTAGACTGCTAACCATGTCAAAGTTTGTTGTAAGCCATGTGAACATGTTAAACATAGTCGGTAACTGTGTGAGGAGACCGTAGCGAAACCGATGGGAAGAGGGAATGAGAATGTAGGTTGAACGCGACGGATAATGTTAGTTATTTCTACCAGTTTGAAAACCGTAACCGTCGGGGTTATTCAGTGTGAAAATCGGAGGATAAGACACGAGATGTTAGCCACGAAAGAATCATCAGGATAAGCCGCGAGATGTCAGCGACTCCTGCTCACATGTAACAATCAACATGATCTCTTCTCGGTTAAGTCTGGCCGACAAGTTAAATTTAATTATAAGGTGCTATTTTGGGTTTTTGGATTTAATTGCACATGGTGTAAAGATAAACACCATGACAGAAACCCCTAAGGTTTCCCAACACCATTCCACCGAGAGCCAAATTCTCTACACATGCGGTAATTTAGATTTTTTTAAATGGATAATACATGATTGATGTAATCTAAAACTAAAACCAACCTTATCATATTCCCATGTGGCATCTAAATAAAGCCGAATGAAACTTGAATTTCGATGTATGAAGATCGAAATGGTTGATATCGATAGGCTTAATACTTCTCCCATGTTATTTAAAACTCGAAGATGTTTTGAAGAGGGAGGGGAGAGAATGGAGAAGAAGGAGATGCTTTCAAAGTGCATTGGAAGTATACAAAAGGCATTGTAGTGAGTTTATTGCAGGATTATGTGCTGGTAGAGTTCAAAAACTTTGTGAACAATCTCTTTTGAAGATTCTTGCAGGGCGCAAAGTTCGAGGAGAAATCAGTAGACTCAAATCAACTACAAGCATTCTAGAGGTCTTTTTCTCTTAAAATTCCAATTTTGTACGTGTAGACTGTCTCAAGTGTTTCTTGACCATCTGTGCGCATTTTTCAGAACATAGATAGGCATTGAGAAGCTATCTCCGAGAGTTTGCTTTCCACATTGTCTAGTAGTGCCTGTGTCCACTGTTCAGCTGGCAGATTTCAATGTAACCAACTCTTTCAACTTTTCTAATCAGAACGGACGCACACATTGAAGCAGACCCAAGGATGTAGTCCAGGAGGGATGAAATCCGTCACTAAAGTTTGCAGTCTCTCTATCTTTGATTTATGTTCAAAAGTTGTTTATGTTTTGCTTAAAGACATTAAATTAACTGCTTTTCCTTTAAGCACTCAACATTAATCAGTTCAGTTAACAAACAACTCACTGTTCATGAATAATCAATTCTACTTCTTATCCATTCAATTTCTGTACAAGAGTTAGAACAATCTTAATTTCTGCATTCAGATCATATTTGGTATTAGAGAAGTTAGCTCTTTTTAAGGTAGAGAAATGGGAAAGAATTCCAGACAGCAGCTTCGGTTGAAAGTACTCGAGGAGCTCAGTAAACAGTTCCAACAAGAGAACACCACCTTGCGAAGGATGGTGAAAGCCTTGGAGGAGGACAAGCAGAGGTTGTAGTCAAAAATATAAGTTTTGCGAGGGAAAAAAAAGGGGAAACAGTCCTCTAGTAGAAATTTCATCTACTAAAGGGAAGAAACAAGCCTTGTCTCTTCATTAGGAGGATGAAGATAGTTCCTCCCTCTCAAAAACTCCAAAATCAGTGTAGGAGGCCATCGGGACTTTTTCCTCACATGCTGAGGAAACTCCCGACATACCAGCATCACCAAAGAGTGATTCAGAGTCAGAGGAAATATCCAGCAAGAATCAAATTGGAGCTTCCGAAAGAAAGGGTCTGGAAATGATGAAGACTATGGGATACAAATAAGGACAAGGCCTTGGTAAGCATAGTCAAGGCATGCTTCTACCAATATCCGTGCAATAAAGGCCTAAGCATGAAGTCTTGGGATATGGTCAAATGAAGTGTGATTATTATGATAATATTAGTCACATCTTGGATCGATGTTGGTCCCTTCATCCTGAGCTCATGCCAAAGAAGTTGTAGGATAAGAAAGGTAAACAACAATATTCTACTAGTAGTGACTCAGAAAGTTATTTCTTTTATAGAAAATTTACTATAAAAAGTAGAAAAAGGAATCCACCCATGCACATTTTGTGGAAGTCAATGGCACCATGTAGAAATTTGTTGGAAACATAAAGCTTACAACAAGAAAGTTGGTGCTATAAAGAGTCAACCACAGGTAGATAATTCAAGGCACTATAGCATTTTTGACTTGTAGCATTGTTGAAATTGCTAAACGAACAAGCTGGTCCCATGTAGCATTTTTTACTTGTGCAGGAAATAAATTGATCCATTCAACATCAAAATTCATCGTCATCTTCATCAGTTTCATCAGCTTCAATATCTTTGTCAGTTTCGTCAATGTCGTCTTCAATTCTTCATAGATATGGTGTCCATATTGTTGTCGTGGTATCTTGTTGACATATGTTATAAAACCATTATAAGTTACATGGTCATGGTGAAATATGTATTAGTGCTAAAACTACATGTAAAAGGCCTAAGTTTAAAAATTACACTAGTCCTAAAATATTAGCACTAAAAGTCTAAGTCACCACAATCAATGCTAAAGTGTTACATTCAATCTAGGAAAAATGTTAGTGATTAGTCCTAAACATAACGTAAAAAAATAAATCCTAAAATTAAATGTTTAAGAAGCTATAGCCTAGCACAAATAGGTTATGTTCAAAACCTAAGCCTAAGTCCAGGGTCTAAGTCCTATCTCTAAAACAAAAACTAAGTCTAATACCTAAGGCGCATAGTATGAACCATGGTATAAGACCTTCGGCAATGTAATAAACATTACAAACAAAATGTAATGTTAAAATAGTCCTAGCCGCAGACAACTAACCATGTCGGAGTTTGTTGTAAGCCATGTGAAAATGCTAAACACAGTCGGTGACCGCGTGAGGAGACCGCAGCGGAACCGATTGGCAGAGGGCATGTGAATGCAGGTTGACCGCGACGGATAATGTTATTTATTGCCGCCAGCTCAAAAGAAGTAACTGTCGAGGTTATTCAATGTGAACAGTGGAGGATAAGCCATGAGATGTTAGCCACGAAATAACCGTCGGGATAAGCCACGAGATGTCAGCTGCTCCTGCTCACATGTAACAGTCAGCATGATCTCCGCCTGGTAAAGTCTAACCAACAAGATAAATTTTATTATAACGTTATATTTTGGGTTTTGGGATTAAATTGCACATGGTGTAAAGATAAACACCATGACACAAACCCCTATGGTGTCTCAACACCATTGCACTGAGAGCCAAATGCTCTACACATGCGGAAATTTGGATTTTTTAAATGGATAATACATGATTGATGTAATCCAAAACTAAAACCAACCTTATAATATTCCCATGTGGCATCTAAATAAAGCCTAATGAACCGTGAAGTTCGATGTATGAAGATAAAAATGGTTGATATGGATAGGCTTAATACTTCTCCCATTTTATTTAAAACTCGAAGATGTTTTGAAGAGGAAGGGGAGAGAAAGAAGAAGAAGGAGGTGCTTTCAAAGTGCATTGGAAGTATACACAAGGCATTGTAGTGAGTTTATTGCAGGATTCTATGCTAGTGGAGTTCACCAACTTTGTGAACAATCTATTTTGAAGATTCTTGCAGGACGCAAAGTTCGAGGAGAAATCAACGGACTTAGATCAACTACAAGCATTCTAGAGGTCCTTTTTTCTTCCAATTCCAAGTTTGTACGTGATGGTTGTCTAAAGTGTTTCTTGGAAATTTGTGTTCCTTTTCCAGAATAGAGACAGGCATTGAGAAGCTATCCCCGAGAGTTTTCTTTCCACATTGTCCGGTAGTGCCTGTGTTCATTTTTCAATTGCCAGATTTCAATGTAACCAACTCTCTTAGCTTTTCTAATCAAAACAGATGCACACATTGAAGCAGACCCGGAGACGTAGTCTAGGAGGGACGAACTCCATCACTAAAACTTGCAGTCTCTCTATCTTTTATTTATGTTCATATGTTGTTTATACTACTTATGTTCTACTTAAGGACATTAAATTAGCCGCTTTTCCTTTAAGCACTCCACATTAACTAGTTTAGTTAACAAAAAACTCACTGTTCGTAAATAATCAATTCTACTTCTTATCCATTCAATTTCTGTACTAGAGTTAGAATGATCTTAATTTCCACATTCAGATCACTCATTTTGGAATGTACTCTGCAATTATGGACTTTTTAAAACCCTTATTACACTCATCCACCCTCTATAAATTCACCTTTCTCTAGTTTATTTACCAAACTCAAAGATTTATCATTGAGGGTCTGTGTTAAGGTATCAGTTGTGAATATTCTCCAAAAATTTCATTTCCTTTGCATGCTTCAATCTCTGGACTATTTACAGTTATTTTATTTTATATTATATTTCTTTCTTTGTTGAATTTATTTTTCTACACTGAATATTGATTTATATCTATAATTCTTATTAAAATTTGATCGTAGGGTTTTGTAGTTGCACAGACCAAGGCTCTATTGAATGAGAACTCAGGATTTCTAAAGAGTGCCACTACTCCAGTCCCTTTACCCAGTTCTCTTCCAGGTGTTGTTGTTCCTAGAGGCAGTCTCTGGGTTGCCGAGGAGACCAGTGACTAGGCCTTCTTAGCAGGGTCTTGAGTCAGACTTGACATAACACAACGTTTCTATTAAATATTCAAGTGAATAACATTGGTTCAGAACCTTCCTAATTGATCATATATATAACAATCTCAATTCCCACGAATCCCGAAACAAGATTCCATTCATATACAATCAGCCACGACCGTTCACACCTCTGTGTGCAGACTTTGAATTATAGTGTAACATAATAAGTAAAGGAAATGAGAATCTAACATGTAGGGCTTAAAACATGATAAGAATCCAACATGTTAAAATTTAGATGAAGAGGTGAAGAGAAGAGAAAAGTGAAACACATGGACTTATGGAGCACATTTAAGGCATTCATCTTCTCTTTTCTCACATAGTGTTTATCAAAGTATATGAATAAAATGAATTTATGAACACATAGGGACAATCCCAGCAACTACGATAACATTTTATTTCAGAAATATAAACATAAAATAACTCACACATTGCACATAACAAGATTTACATACTACACATACATTTGATTCGGAATTGTGCTGAATGTATATTTAGTCATCCTAGAAGTGATACATTCATAGATCAAAAATGTTGTAATTGTCTTTTAGGAAATAGACAACACATTTTTTTCCCTAAATTGTGAACCCTTGTTCAATTATACATTGATCTTGTTATAGGCCCTTAGAGAGGGTATGTTACCTGAATATTCTTTCTTTATGTCTCCAATACATACATCATTGTCCAAAATTAAGTGTGCTTAAATCACAGTTGGATAACTGAAACTTAAAAAGTCTTACAACAAACTGAGATACAAAACGGAAAAGATAAAAGTAAAAGTAAATAGTTCATTATAGACACTATTGAGAAATTTTCATTTATGTCGGGACTATTGTGCAGACAATGAAGTTAATTTTAATTTATGTCGACACTGCTATGAAACCTGCAAAGCTTGATCAGAAGGTGTGATGACTTGAACCACGGGAAGGAAGACAAAGCCCTTACATCTCTTCCATAGGACCAGACAAGGCACAGGTGCATGGGAATACATATCATACATAACTCAAAGGTGAGTCAACTTTGATTAATCTAGCCCGACACAAAATAGTTGTCGCACTAACCCCATGAGGAGAAACTCTTTCCTTAGACAAGACACTACGGTTTCTCCCTTCGGCATGGATGTCCTCTTATGGGAATTTTCCACTCTGCTTTTATCTTTGACTAGCCTATATTCATATATTTCCAACTATGAAAAAGCTCCTTCCCGATCCAAAAAGACAAGAAGCCCTGCCCTGACGACCTTTGAAAACTAAACATCAAAAGCCTCAATTCCATTAACAAATAACTCCAGGCACTCCTCAGCCTTGACCCAGGCATATTCTTTCTGAAGAATCCTCATAAATTCCATGACGTTACTCAATTGATCCATTATATCGATTGTCCTCATTCCTTCAGTTGGATGCTCATTCATGAACTGGATATATTTTTTGGAAATCAAATAATTCCCTGCTCTTGCTTCTTGACCTACTTCGAGTTGAGGCCTATAGTCTCGACCTATGACTTTATTCTCATTTAGTATCATGAATTATTCCCAATTGCTTCTCATTTTAGAAATGATCTCATCCCATATTATTTTCTTTTCCTCCACCAGGGACATATTTCCCTTCAGTTTGGCCTTTATCTCTATGACCTTCTGGTTAACCGCCTACAAATTCTTAGAGGCAAGCTCAATCTCTACTTTGGAAAATACCATATTCTTTTCTTTCTAGAAGAAGGCTTCCTCAGATGCATCTAGATCTCTCTATATCTTTTTGACCTCCCCCTCCAAGAGTTTGAGCTCGGTCAACGCCTTTATGATTTGATCAGCTGGGTCCTAGGGGTCCTCTTGCACAACCACTATGCAAACATGAGTATCAACCTTTTCCTGTAACTCTGCCATTTTCCACTCAAGTGTTATGACTTTGTCATTCCTGTCAATTAATTTTTTTCGCTAGAACTTCATTCTCCACTTCTAGCTCATCCAACTCAAGAGTTTGGATATGTTCATTGCCTGGCATCTTAAGCTTGTGCCTTAGCTCCTGGTTTTCTTCTTGTTCTCTTTTGAGGAGAGCTTCAACTGATGACTATCCTTTAAGAGTTTGGCCCTTTTTGGTGATCATCTATTTATAGCTCTAGATCTGTAGTATAAGGGATCTGTAATTATCCCTCTCTTTCTTTAAATTGGTATTTTTTCTCTCCAACTACATTTCAGCCTTATCAATGGTCATAGTATGCCTCCCAAGTTCATTGTATAACATCTTCCATACCTGCTTGTCTAGATTTACCTTTTCATCCAAGGGGACTAACGACACACTAACGGTAGATCAACCAAGAGGTCTAGAGTCATGTACTGTGACCCTGTAGAGAGTGACTGAGTTTATGGGTGTTGCATTCATATTAAAATTTGGTCCCTTTCTATATCCATTGTTGCCATGACCCTGGTGTCATATTTATCATCATGAAGAACTATGTTTTTTCTCAACTATTCCATTGTTTTCCTGTTGCTCTCATTGATCTCTTATCTTGTAGGCCAAACTCTCTTTTCACCAGATGAGCCCTGTTTGTCCCTTGAGACAATTTTATGTGAAGAAGTGGAAGTTTTGGGTGAGAGAGGCCCTTCTGGGGTTAGCTTGAAACCTGGCCAATCCGACACTCGGTCCACCAGCTTAGGGACCGTCTCTTCTTCTTCTCCATCAGCCTCCCCTTCGAGTGCTTGGATCCTAGCATTTTTTCTCACGTGCATTTCCTCCTCCTTCTTCATATCATCAATTGAGTCAAAGGTCCTTTTAGGATGTTTGTCTCTAGTAGTAGGAGTTTCGGTCACCCTTTATATATCCAAAGGTCAAGAGTGAAAGTTAGCTCTCCATTCAATATCAGGTATGGGCTCATGCATATATGTTGAAGCTTTGATCTTCTCTCTCTTTCGATGAATGACCCCCTTAGGATCATAATGCCACACATCCCCTTACTGCAATTCCATTTTCTTGAGGATTTCTTCAGTCACTGGGAAGGCATGCCTTGAGTTGATGATGAATGGGTCCTACGGCATTTTCAAGTTTAAGCATGTACCCCTTCTTTGTTGGGACAAAGTGTGCTTGGTCTAAGTTGAGGCACTGCCTCAAGAATTTGAAAGCAAATATTCCCATAGGCAGGAACACTGGAAGATGGTAAGGGGGTAGTTCGCAACCATATATTATGATTTCCGTATGGTCCTCGAATAAGTACTAATCCCCTATAAAATCATCCTTATTGAATTGGAGCATCTCCTTTTGTTTCAAAAATATCCTAGGTGGAGGTATACCATGAATAATTTCATAAGCAATGGACATGAATGCTAATATAAAATCTGAGTAACCATCATCGTGAGGTTTCTGGTGAACTGAGGTGGTCCAGTCAAATAAAAACTTGGGTTCCTTCCCTATGTGAATAAATTTATTCAAGCCTACACACTCAAACCTATCGACATGTGCAAACATGAAAATATAAAATAGTAATGAATAATACCGAAAACTGGTTGAAGTAGTGAGGAGTGGGAACTGGGTTTTTTATGGATGCGGCCAAAAATGACCAAATGTCAAAAAGGAGACCAGACTTTGTCATTAGGTCCAAAAAACTCAGAAAAGTTTTATTTACCCAACTCGCATCATCTTACCTTAAAATTCTGGATATTACAGACAAGATGGGTTGAACGGGCTCCATAAATAAGGAAAGGGGAAATCTATCAGTGGCAAGGAGGCCTGTTGAGTCTTGAACCATGATTATATGAAGGAGGGAGTTTCACTATTCTTAGGTAAGGCCAAACAAATTCTACATGAGGGTTAGCAGTTATCTTAGTGAACTCAAACATGTTAGGAGATGTAGGGTAAAGCAAGGCCTCTCGGATGAGCTGAGGCGTAATCTCCAGTATTGTTTTCCCTTGGGAGGAAACAAAATACCCTTTCTACTCAATCTAAGCTTCGAAGATCCATGAGAAAAACTCAGGGAAGTGGTGAAGAGAGGGGGGAATTCGGTAATACAGTCCAGATTTGACCATCGTGAAGAGATATTTTTCATGCCATTTATAACCCATTAGGTCAAAATTATTGTCATCTAGGTAAAACAGGTAGATGGGGTCAGAAATTTGGGCTTGAGTGTCCATGAGGGGCTCAAGGACGGGAGAATATTTGACCTCACGAGCTTATGGTGTTTCTAGGGTGGTATTTTTCATTTTTAAAGCAATGATGGAAGTGTAAACACAAGTGGACGTGAAATGCTAAATACATTGTGTCCGAGTTAGAGGTTGAAAGCGATGTTGAGGGGAGTGCTAGCACGACGGGTTATCCGAGCAGGGTTCTATGCGAGTGCTTAACTAGTAGAAGGTTTGGAGGAAAAAGACAATGGCTGGACATAAAAGGTGGGAGGGTCAGGTTATTTATGAGGAGGTTGACGATTGGTAGGATGATGCAGATGTGACATCAGTAGAGCGACATGTGTCTGGATTGGATGGATTTGATGGGCATGTGGAAGATGCGTGGGGTATAGATGGCTACCCCATGCTCACAACCCTTACCTTTATTTTTCCTCTACACTTTACCTTTTTATGTTGGAGTCTGCAGTACCAACCCCTGCCATTTTAGGTCCCCACCACCTTTCGGCGGGTTGGGATGTGGGTGTATGGACAAGCGGCCCCCCCCCCCGGAAACGATCCTGACCATCGATCAGATCTGCTGAATTTTCAATGCTGGGGGGTTAGAAACCATTAACACCGGTTCATATTACCCCGTCGATCTGTCAATGAGATTTCTCAGGTCAGAGATTAAAGACAGATTCTGCAAAAAGGTACGCCAAAGATAACCATCGTCCGCTAACTAGATAGGGTCTCTGATTTAATTCTTTTGTATTTATTATGGAGATATTTGCACAAAGGAAATGTCCTTCATATCCTTTTTCTTCAGTCTCAAGCATGATCAAATAAGGGGGGGGAACATTTAGCCACAATATTTCAAAAATGGCACTTTTCAAAAATACAACCCTAGTACAACATTCACTCCATCTGGGGATAACGTGTTAGAAGTAACACACTGAGAAACTACAATCCTAATGATTTGTTGCTTCGGGTGTGGAGTCATTTTATTGAAACATTACATAAAGGAAATACTAAAATATAGAGAAAAAATTTAATATTTACAAACAACAATATATATAATGACGCAGGAGTACCTTTTCAGAACTGTAAATAAAACTTAAGAAATTTCTCGTTGACTAGAATCTCAAGTACATGGCCTTATAAATTCTCTAGCATAAAGGTGCTATTTCCATTCACTTTAGAAACTTTGAAAGGTTCAAACAACAAGGGGTCGAATTTAGCATGCTTTCCTTTGTCTACTCTTCTCACGTCCCACCTTAGTACTAAATACCGAGGCTAGAAACCTCTATATTTAGCTTTTTTATCAAACAAATATTTCATCTTGCCTTGGTAGTTGATCATCTCATGGTTTACCTGTTATCGACTCTCTTGGAGTTCCACCAAATGGTTTATCCTTCTTGTTAAGGTATTCGGTTCCTCTTCACTATCCTGCAGGAATTTGGCTACTGGAATTACCAATTGTATAGGGAAAACTGCATCCTTTCGATAGCCTAGTTCATAGGGTGACTTACCAGTGGATCTCTTGGTTGTGACCTGATTTCCCGCAAGGTGAGCCTCAGCTGTGAATGCTAATTTTTCTAATTTTATGCTATAGATTTCTTCAATGTCCTCACCAAAGTCTTGTTCGAAGATTCATCCAATCCATTCCCCTATGGGTAATACAATCAGAGTGTCCCAACAGGATATTGTGTTTTTGAAAAAAGTTCACAAAATTTGTTGATTTGAATGCTTGGTAATTATTTGTTATTATCTTCTTTGGACAACTGAACTGGGATAGTATATTTTCTTCCATGAACTTCATAACCAATGCATCTGTGGCTTTTCTGGTCGGCATGACTTCAACCCACTTGGTAAAATAGTCGGTCGTCGTCAGTATCCATCTATGTTGACCGCTTGATGGTGGATGGATTTCGCCAATGAAGTCAAGTCCCAATTTCCTAAAGGTTTCCTCCACATGAATGAGGATGAGGGGAAAATAAGAAAACTTCTGTTTCTCTCCAAATAATTGGCATTTTTTGCAAGGTCGGATATAAGCATGGACCTCTCCAAATATTTTTTTCCAAAATAAGCCACCCTTTAGAATCGTATGCGCGGTATACCTCCATCTATAATTAACTCCACATAGGCAACCATGGGACTCATCCATCACCCGTTTGACTTCATCTTCCACCAAGCATAGGAGTAGGATTCCTGAGGGATCCCTCTAATATAACTAACCATTAGCAATAGCAAACTTTTGAGATTGTAAACTCAGGGCTCGATACTTCACTTTGTCAAAATTTGACCGACATTTCAAGAACAACAAATATTCGACTACATCCTTGTACCAAGGGGAGGTAATGCATTTCCTCTAAAAATTTTGTGTTGTTGTCTCGATTCCCACCTGTTAATCTAGATTTCTACTTCCTGCGACTGCTTCAACCAATAAATTTATCCCCAAAGCATGGAAATTTTCATATGATAGGATCTTGGCCAACCATTTCCCCTTGATTAGTTTCTTGGGTTTGATCTCCATCTCATATTCCTATATTTTGTCGATCCACTTGCCCCTCTTCCCCTCACTATCTCCTTGCACTAGGATTCCCTTGAAAAAAACTGTGGGGACATAAGTTGTTATGATAGACTGGAGAACGTAAATCTTGAAGGCCTTAAGTGATTTGACCAGGGTGTAAGCTTTCTTTTCTAAAATGTTATACTTTAGTGCGACCTATTTGAGCACCTGGTTGATGAAAGAAATTGGTTTTTCATGACCATCGTTATTGGTTGTTCATGACCTAACATATTTTCCCATGGTATTGTAACAAAGCCTATTTACAGATTAAGAATCTCCATGATAAAGTGGAGGTGAATCTCAATGCTCAAGAATGTTGTTGCATGTTTTTTTTTAAAATATATATATATATATAATTAACTACGTGTTTTGATGCCTATTATAGATTAATATCTATAGACATTTACCTACCATTTAATTTATATCGTTAGGATAATAAATAACACAATCAAGATTTCAAAAAAAAATAATAATCAATAAATAATAAAATAATCCAAAAAAAAAAAACATGAATGAATTAAACTACTTACACTATGTTGAAATCGCACATATATATGTAATTACACCTATCATTGATAAATGGAAGAGAATTAAATTGATGGATCAATAAAGAAAGGTAACTATTAGGACATGTAATACAATACCTTAAAATAGAAGCTAAAATACAATGCATTAATCCAAAAAATTGAACATGAAAGATCAATCAAGTGATTCGAATCACTTTATTGATGTAGGATCATCAACACCTAAGAAACCATTTTACCTAGATAAATGGGGGTCACAAAATTTCTAAATGGAAAGAAATTTCACTATGATGTATTTTTTATAAATTTAAGGTAGTGAGTTGTTTTTTTTATTACATGTGTCATGATTCAAGAAGAATTTAGGACTTTTGGGTTTAGTGAGCTAGTATTATTGTTGAGAAAGTGTTGTCATTGATATCAAAATCTATTCATTGATGTCAAGTGAACAAGTGAATACAAACTTAGGGGGAGTTTTTCAAGAGTATGTTAACGATTGTCGCTAATGAGATGTAGCCTATTATTGAAGGCAATGTTTCTATAGGTAGAGTGTTCAAATGTAGATGGAAAGTGGTAAAATCGATAGCCCTCTGAGATACCTTTCCAATGGTATATGAAACTTGGAAAAACTCGTAAGGGATAAAGAGTTATGGTGGTTTAAATTTTGGTAGGGTTCCAAGCTTCATGGTTCCAAAAATTACCTACTTGAGAACACCCCTCTATTAATTTTTAGACTAAAAGGGGCTCCACAATTGATGTAGTTCATTTCATCTAAAGTGGCATAGATTTGATTGTGGCACAAAATGAGCAAGGTACATGGGTTTTTAGTCATAGAAGTCACAAAATGCAGACCGCCCTCTTTGTAAATTATTGAGCATATGGCGGGGGGGTGGTGGGGGGGGTTGGGAGAAAAATTAACAACAATCATCAATCAAATTAATTTTAAATTAATCAATGATAAACTAATATAAGGTTTGTAGTTGATAAAGAAAGAAAAAAGTATGAGATGAAAAATTTCTTATCATTAAATGGATTTTGTGCCACAATAGGCTATGTCAAGCTCTTGTGAGGTGTTTGGCACGTTTTCACACTTAATAGAGAGTGAGAACGAGAACCTTTTTGTCAGTGAAACTAATCTATATTCAACATCTAGGCCATTTTTAATTAATGAAGGAATTGGTTGAAAACCATCAGAACCAATGAATATATTTCATACCAGATGAGGTGGCGATAAAGATAGGTGGCAGCATATGATTGGTGAAGTTAGATGATGGGGAAGCCAGTTGGCAGAACATGTCAATACAGTAATCATGTGGTAGGACATGGCACAGATGTAGGGCATCCGTATTCAGTAGTTTTGCGTGCACAAGTGGCTCTTTTCCAGGTGAAATGTGGTAGTGTGATGATGTGGAATGACAATTGGCAAGAGAACTCAATAGGGTGGAATCATCATCGTGTTGTGGAGGTTCTGGATGAAAGTTTTGAAAATGTATGTGTTGGCACAATTAATAGTAAGTGTGAGATGCGAATTTTCTTGGTAAATAACATATGTTGCACAACACCAAGATCAAATCAAGTGCTCCATGCAGACTTAGCACAATGAGAATGTTTAAAAAGGGAGTGGAATAGATACACACCTTATTTATGAACTATTGTACTTGTTAGTTTTTAATATATATTACAGTTATTTTAGCATTCGATTATATTCATCAAGCAATTACACTTCATAAAATCAACTAATAACCATGAAAGGAAAGTAGAGATCACAAATTTAGAATAACAAGAGGCAAAATTTACTTTAGGAAAACTCACTCCAAATGCCAATTCAACCCTCCAAGTGCCAATTCAAAAAATCCTTCAATTTTGTCCCCAAAGTGATCTGTAATGAAGTCTATTATAGATCTTCAAGATGGAAAAAATTTGGCCTCAGCCTCAGACTCATATTCTGAATGATGCCACAAAATTTTGATCCTCAGATATTCGCTTGAACCTTAAACATTAATGCCACATAAAACCTCGCATAAGAAACACAGAAATAGCTTCAGAACTCAGCCTCCTTTAGACTTCATGTGTGAGGTATATAAGATGGACAATGTACTTTGTTTTTGTCTTAAAGTATCACTGTCTCCTTCACATAAAATGGAGATCATGAGAAAATTCAAGTACACTTTTGGAGGATACCAAATGAGCTATATATATAGTATTTCTATAATCGGAATGAGTGTCTTGACATATCCTTTCTGAATGGGTGTCTCTTTGTGTCCTTTCTGAATAGATGCCTATAGAAGTATGGCAGACATATCCATTGGAGGGTGATTTGGAAACTCGGGGTACATAATAATACATTATAAAATTCATTTCTTCTCTTTTAAAAAGACCACAAAGAACATGCATTCCTAGATTTTTATTTTTGACAAATAAATTGCATGAAGAACATTCTTAAACAAGTAACATCAATTTTGTTTTTTGTTTTTACATATTATTACAATTACATAAAATATTTTGAAGACTGATCATAGCTAAATTCTTCAAAAGAGTGTGTTGTGAGGTGCAAGATGCAAAAAAATTGTTCTTACCACTCACATATAACATGAATTAGTGCCTTAGGATTTTTTTGAATAACACAAATAATCAACAAAAAAACCACATATGATAGTTCCCTCTTCTTATCAGAGATAGGTGGAGATGATGAAAAAAATATACAGTGTGGCCCCATGATAAGAAGACATGTGGAATATAGATCGTAGTGACATGGTGCAGAGAAGACGTGACACTTTGATGATGTGACATGTGGAAAGTGGAAATAACCCTTTTAATTAGCCAAGTGGGATGAATTTGAGTGACATGTGGAACCACTTAGAGACTACCATGTGGAAATGAATACATCAGTATATGACATGGAATATGACATGGCATATTCTTCGAGACTCATACTAAGGGTATGTTTGGAAAGAAATTTTAATGTTAGCCAAAATATTAAAGATACAGATAAGTGGACCCTTGGAGAATCTAGATTTTATGCATATCCATACATCTATCTGAACCGACCATCTAGGAGTTTTCATGCGATGGAAAATTCACAAATCACCTAGATATTGGATTTTGGTGCAAAGGTAAATGAGACAAGGTCACAACCACAATTTATATTTCATTAAGGTTGAAGCAAAAAGAGTAAATTGTTTTTAGTGACATCTAAGCGTATAGGGTGATTTGGACATCAAATGCAAATGTGTTATAACAAAATTCCTAGATATCAGATTATGCATGAAAGTAATTTCACATGTTAATACCATGGTTCTAGCCTTCAAACACATAAAAACAAGAATCAATTGACGAGGGGCTACTATTTCAAATTTTGGTGTTCTATGTTATGCGTTTTGAAAATTTAACATTCTAAATTTGGTGTCCCAGAGAAAAATTAGAAGAGACAAAAGGATAGATTAGCATGTATAATTAGTTCAACAAAGGTGAATTCATCTAAAGGCCAGCCTAAGTTGAAATACTAGAGATGAAAAACCA
This sequence comes from Pinus albicaulis, assembly GCA_034641835.2. Classification (NCBI taxonomy): domain Eukaryota; kingdom Viridiplantae; phylum Streptophyta; class Pinopsida; order Pinales; family Pinaceae; genus Pinus; species Pinus albicaulis. Next base: position 1,246,090,176 of record CM076578.1, on the reverse strand, counting down.
GTTCAAGATGAAATGAAGATTATCAAAGAATCAATTGACTAAACACAAATATGATCAATAGTTAAACCCAAACAAAAATGAAGTGAAAATTATTGTTATACCCAAAATTATCAAATCAACTAAGAATAGAAGTAGCTCTAAATATGTATAAACAACAACAACAACATTGTAGAGATTTTAATTGATTTTTTTGTATCTTGAGAGAGAATTGAATGGATGTCTAAAGGAGATGATAATTTTTATTGATGAATATATGATAGAGATGCATTTGTTATCTGAGTTTGAAAATTAATTAAAGAGGGATCTAAAGGGTTTTGCAGTTAAGTTCTTGCACAAGAGGTAGTTGTTTCTTCCTTTTATTTGGTGCTAATAAATAGAGTTGATGCTTCCTTCAGGTTGGTGCGTAAAAAAAGAGCAAGTTGGTGCTTGCAGAGAGAAAGGAAGTTGAAGAATTTAGTGGGTTGTAGCCTACATAAATTGATGTAATCGGATCTTGTAGCTTTATTTTGTATCAAAATTAAAACAAAATTGAGGTTTTCATAGTTGAGTTTCCATGTTAAAACATTTTGTCAAGAATTTATGAGATTTGTGTTCTCTTATTTATTACTATGTTGCTAAGTATTTTTATATTGAGTAAGGAATTGTTTAAATTTTTATAATATTTATTCACCCCCTCTCAGTATTTTTCTCATTTCTAACAATTGGTATTAGAGCCGAATTCCTTCAACAATATTCTAACAACTAGCCCAGAAGATCTAAGACATTGTCTAACCAAGATGTAGATCACATCAACAAGGCTCCTATGTTCACATAACAAACTATCCATTCTAGAAGGTAAGGATGGAGACTTACTTACAATATCTTGGTGCAGATGTCTGAGAAACAGTGAAAAATGGCTATACATATCCACCAACCATGATCAACAAGGATGATCAGATTAATTTCACTTATAATGCTAGCACTCCTTGCTATGTTGAGAATTATATAGGGAAATTATTATAATTAATTCTCTTTATTTGATAACTTCTTGTGATATATTTTTACTTACTAGCTTTATTCCTTATTATTAAATATTTGAATCATCAAACAATTACCAAAACAAGAATAAAAAGAACATGGAATATAAGCTGCAAGCCCGGGCCAAAACCTCTCCTCTTGAGAGGAAAACCCACAAACCTCTTTTATTTTTTATAGATTCTTCGATTGATGAATTCCATGACCTTAAGACTGAGACCAATACCCTCCATGACTAAGACCAACCTCTTCGAATGATGTGCTAACCTTGATATAGTCAAACCCAGTCAAATATCTTCAAGTAACACTTCTTCGATCTCCTGTTGCAAGATTTTCGACCTCCTACTGTAGATCTGAAATTCTGGCCTTCATGTAGTTGCAACTTCCACACATGTGAGCTTATATATTCCTTTAGAGCCTTCCCTTGACCTTCACTTGTCGTTCCTTGACTTCTGGAGCTTGAGGATGACTCTTGGTAACCTTCGCTTGACCTCTTTGCCTTATTTTCTCCAAAATCGAACTTGTAGATAAAAACCCTAGGTTTGTTGCAAAAACTCTAGTCTTCCTTAACATGTGTGAGAGAAAATAGTCCAAAAAAATATCTTCTTTGTCCTCTTCCTCCTTCGCTGCATTCTTCTTCCTCTTCCTTCACTAGAATGAGTGGTGAGTGAATGTGTTTCAAGTAGGACAAGTTCTCTTCTATGTACAGGCTCTTCAAGTGTGGATGTGGCTCTTCCTTTTAGGTTGACTTGCTAACTTCCAGGTAAACTTGGTCTTGGAGGGCATTCTGATACTTTTATAGAAAAAAATAAATTTTCGTAACAAGTTACAATGTGTCTGATGGGGTCTTCAACTTATGACAATGACACTTTTGACTTCTTGACCTAGGACAAACCCTAGAAGAACTCAATGGGTTATTGAACTATAAAATAAAATACCTTGAGCATGAAACCCATGCTCCAATAAATAATAATAATAATTTCCTTTCATTTTATAATTTACAAGAATAAAAAATACATTTCATACTTATTAAGACCGAACCTAGTTACACATTTTTCAACATGCTAGACTAATTTGTTGTAGATTGCACCACTACCAAGGAAATATGGGACAAGATGAGTAGTTGTTATGAAGGAAATAATGAAGTAAAAATATCCAAATTTCAAGGTTCCAGAATGAAATTTGAATCCCTAAATATGCATGAGGATGAGAAGATAGCTAAATTCTTCCTTCAAGTGGTTGAAATGGACTTGCACAATGAACTGTTCAGTTCTTTAGATGGAATTAAAAGAATAAAGAAAATAAATAAAATGAAAAAAGATATCTTGAAAAATATTGAAAAAGAAAAAGGGAATTCTTGAAATTTGGCACCTTCTCTTCTAAAAATTGAGGAAGCTATGAAAATTGAAAATACCTGGTTGAGGCAACTAAAAGAAAAAGACAAGGAATGTGAAAATATTAAAAAGGTAGTAACCTTAGAAAATATATATAAAAGACCAAAGCATGGCCTAATATAAATCAAACATTTATCAAAGGATCTAGTAAATTAGATGAAATTCCAAAATTTCAAAGATCCCCTCATATCAAAACTAGTTTGGGTTAAGAAGGAGAGTCAAGTTCAATAGCACATAAAGGCAAGGAACCCAACACCTTTTTTGAAGCAGTCAAGAGACCACACTATGGTGCAAATATATAACATGAGGACAAATAACAAGAGAAAAAAAGAAAAAAGAACGACATCAAGATAAATTGAATGAAAACAAAAAACATCAACAATGAAATGCAAGCTACAACCATTCAAAAAGTTATAATGTTTGAGGAAGAACTCAATAAAGGTATTATGTGCCTCAAAGAAAAAGCCAACAAAAATTCAACAAACAAATGGTTCCCAAGGTTGAAAATATATTTCATGGTTATTTCTTTAGATGCACAAATTATGGAATTAATGCTACTAGTTGTAAAACATATTTCAGAAATGGTTAGATAAAAAACCAACGAAATACATTCTATCATTCAAATAATAGTTTTTTCAAGTTAAAAGAGAAATATACACAAGAACAACAATTTATTTTCTCCTTTGGTTAACATGCTTAAAAGTTATAAATACCATAAGTATGGGCATAAGGCAGTTGAATGTAAAATAAAAAAAAAGTAGACCACCTCCTAAGAAAAAAAAAAAAAAAACCCAAGGTATGGTAGCTGAAAAAAAGGAAGAAATAGTGAAAATTGTAGCATTTTCTTCTATGCACAAAATTTTGGTATCCATTGGTATGTATACAATGTGTGTTCAAATTATATTATAGGTGGTATGAATAAGTTTCTATCGCTGAAAGAAAACAATGAAGGAAATGTCATTTTTCCCCAATGTATATTATACCATTCCCCTATACTTTCCCCTAATGTATAGTATAGTTTAATGTATATTCTTATTTTCGTTTTCCCAACTTCTTCATGTTATCCAATAAACAACTGCACTTGCATGGAGGAACTTGACTAGACAACTACACTTGCATGGTGGAACTTGACTTACTCCTAATCAACAAAGATGTAGGTTCATTTATATGCTTGGCGGAACTTGACTTACTCCTAGTCAACAAAGATGTAGGTTCAATCATATACTTATTTTTCAAGAAAAAAATCCGAAACTTCTCTAGTATCTTTACAATTGGATTCTAAAACTCTTTCCAAAAACATGGTCTTCTCTTCTATTACGAATTTGGTAATGTAGATTCATTTATATGCTTATTTTTTAAGAAAAATATCCCAAACTTCTCTAGTATATTTACAATTGGATTCTAAAACTCGTTCCAAAAACTGTCTTCTCTTCTATTACGAATTTGGTAATGGTGAATAAAGAAGGCTTTGTACTCAACAATGTGAGCTACCCCTTTTTTCTGAAAACTGTTTATGTAATAGAGAAGGTATTGTATAGAAAAATCCATCATGAATGTCATGATGTGGTTATGCCAATTTGTATAAATTTATCTTTATGTGTATATTATTAATACCTTTTTTATTTAGCCAAAAAAAGGTTTGTGTAACATAACAGAAATCCAATGATAGATAGGATTCGTTTTCAGTATTTTCCTTATCCATTTTGAACCGTTTGTAATAATTGGTTTTTAAAATCTATTTGATGTTTTTCTTTACCTCTCCTATTTATCTCGTTTACAGATCCAATCTAACCTATGGCATGTCCATTACATATATATGTTAATGGGGTTTTAGATCCAACCTTTTGCTTTATTTTTGCCTAGTGATTAAAAATGGAATCTGGATGATATTGTCCATTTATGATATGACTGTCAAATTGAATAATAGATCAAAGCATTACAATTTTGAAATTAATAACAATGATAATAATTTAAAATTTTTAAAATAGTATATTTTTAAAAATATTTTGAAAATTTGAATGATATTGGATTGTTTTTGTGTTCATAGGCCATGAGCTTATAGAATATTTGGAAAATATGAAGAACACGAACTACATTAGATATCATTTTTTGGGATTCAATTGGGTTAAGTAAGTCATTTATATATGACTATTTAGATGAGAGGTAGTGGTAACTAACTAATTACTCATGATTTTTGAATAGTCCACTTAGCACTCATTGAGTAAGTCATTCATCTATGACCATTTCCATGAGATGTAGTCGTAATTGACTAATTACTCATGATTTTTGAATAGTCCACTTAGCACTCATTGCATTGGGTGATGCTCATAGGGTGAAGAAGTGGGATTGAAACTAGTGAAATGAATCACGTAGCATCAATCATCACTTCCAAGATAACCAAAACTTCCAAGGAAATCACCCATCTTGTAACTCCTATAACTCAAACCTTCTTATATGTAGCATTTTTTCCACAATCAAACTCACTTAACAACTTAGTAATATTTCCTAATTTACTTTACTGAGAATTCTGAATCTGAAGAATAGAAGTAAGATTAATTTTTTGAATATGCTTGAATCGATGTAATATTTTTCGAGATAAAGATGAATGTAAGATTTCTCCTTGTTACGATCGACCATTCTAAGCAGAACCACTCTAAATCAAATTTGCCCGCCTTTAATTTAAAACTGTTTTACAAAAACTTTTCATATACATGATATATAAATTTAACAACTTACAATTTACTTTAATTTATAAGTGAAAATGTTTACAAGTTTGGTTTATCTTAAAAAAAATTATTTTTTAATTGATAATTATGCATTCGCATAGCGGCTTGAATTGATACATGAAAGTATAGCTTTTACACTAACTTTTCATATACATGATATATAAATTTAACAATTTACTTTAATTTATAAGTGAAAATGTTTGCAAGTTTGGTTTATCTAAAAAACATATATAATTGATAATCATGCATCTGAGGCCAAAGAAACCTGTCGCTCCTGTCACGCACGCAGTGGTTACCTTGTACCTCTGCCCACTAACAGTTGTAGCGGCCATTTTCAGGGATTCGGTGCATTCTTCCTTCGTGGCTTCCACAACTTGACAGAACTTGATAGATGTTATCCAACACTGAAATTATAGCTATATATATAGCCATTCAATTTATAAGGGTGTGGAACGAGTAGATAATAACATTTAATTTTATAGAATATTTCTAATAAGAATTGCAAATTAAATATTTAAAGTTATTTAATTATGTTAGTTTTTAGTAAAATTGATTAATTAAAAGAAATATTATCTGAGTTTCCATCATATATGAAAAAAATTATGATTTTTTGGGCATGAATATGTTTAGTTGTAGTGTTAATAAGGACTTGGCACTAATTGAGTTATGGGATGATTGAAATTTTCAGCATTTACTTTTTAAAGTTATTGTTTGTAAGAGATGGTAAATTAGACATATCTAATAGTAGATGGTTTAAACTTTTTTCAGTATTGGTTGGCCTACAACTCTTTAAGGTGGCCAACAGACCTAGTTTCCTACGAGCAAGTTGAGGCCATCAAGTTTTGTTATATATAGTCTGCTATTCTCTTTTTTATTAATAGAAAATAAGAAGGATTTGCTAAACTTACAAAAACAAAATTTGATTAACCAAAAGAAACATTATATCCGTCTCTATCATATATGAAGAAAATTATGATTTTCTAGGCATGTGATATTAGTCAATCATAATAATGTAACAAAGATTATCTACATAGTAAAATGGTGATGAATCTTAATAGATAAAAGTATTTTTTATATGTCTTTTAAATATGTTTAACCCAAATATTTTTTTTTAATAATAATAATAATAATAATAATAATAATTGAGTTAGATTTTTTTATTTTTTTGTAATCTTGGCAATGTGTATGATGAGTTAAGTTTGTTACAATACCATGGGCCAATACCATTACATCACTACCACATGCACAAAAAAAGTTATAACTCGCTTCATATGCCATTTTTTATTTAATCAATTAAATAAAAAAAAAAAAACATTACTACTTTAAAGATAAATCACAACCTTTAATTTATATATATTACTATGAATGCAATTTAAATCTCTAACATCTAATTAAAATTCTAAAAACCCAATTACAAAATAGACACACTATAAATATAATTGTTAACGAACAAAAAAACACCTTCTCATTTTGTATTCTTTCCTTCAATTTAATTATCTTCTATAAAAAAAAATTAAACACTCAATTTTTATAACTTATTGTGAGATTAATTCAAATATTATATATGTTTTTTTATTTTTATTTTTTCTTAAATATAATTAATATAAAACACTTTATATATATATATATGTATATATATAAATATAATTCATTCGTTATGTTACTTATAAAATAGAAAGAAAGAAGTTAAGCTTTATTAAATATTTTTTTTGATATTTTTAATAATAATTACAAACTAAATTTTTTTATCTCTCGTATATATATATATTAAATCAAGTTGATTAATTTAAAAACATATATTAATATGTATCATATATGAAAAAAGTTATTGTTTTTTTTGAGCATGTATATAACCATATAACATATCTATCCTATTATTATTATTATTATTTTTATAATTTCTATAGTAAATATTAAGAATGGTATTCAAGATTTTTGACGAAAACATTACTCTAAATAACATGTCATAATTGAAATCATAATTTCGCATACATTATCATATTCATATATATACTCTGATGATCATTTTAACTTTAAAACAGAGGGAAAGTACCGCAGAAAAGATTAAGGCTACGCTTGGTTGTTGATGAACTTATGATAGTCCATTATCCTTGAACTAGTTATATTATTTTTTACTTGGAAATTTTCTTAAGACCACTGAGGTCATCCTACTTAGGCATCTCATGATTTTGTTATGTTTATATGTATGCTTTTACCCACCAATCATTCTGGAATGACCGGCTGTAACACAATGGAATTGTTGAATTTCACGTGGATGAGTTGTCACCCGATCTACGATGCTCTCGAGTTGGGGTTTGAATAACCGACAGAGCGGTGGCTTGTACCGCTATGGACTAACTACCCCCTCTCCCACCACACCTTACTTCGATCATTTTCATTCCTCGACCCTTTGAGAAAGCTCTGCAACCTTGGTTTCCATAACCAGGTGTATTTGTTTGCAAGAATGCTGTATTAACGTCGTTAAACCTCAACCCTACCGGTCCTCACTGCAGTGAGGTATGTGTTTTTTTAAATTATTTTAATTCCTAGGTTGATATCTTCAGAGGTGACCAATTTTTCTTGAATGTAATCTTCACAGGGTTCTCTTCTATTTTTTCGGTGGTTTGTTTCCTCCTCATTTATTTGATTGGATTCTCATGACTCCAACGGATTTCCTTAGGGTTTTAAAGGGACTCTCACAAGAATCCCTTCTCTTAGCTTTCCGTGGCATGCATAGGATTTCGGCATTGCTAAACAAGTCCCTCCCTAAACCATAATGTTAAATAACAACATTTTCAGTTTGACTCTTCATTGGTATTCGATTTTGAGCACATTTGATGATTGTACAGGGTATCTAGAACGATGGTCGGTATCAGATTTCTATTAACATGTGAGATTGTGCTCTTTTCTTCTTACATTTCCCTTTTCTTATAACGCCCTATTAATAATGTCACACTAATAACGAATATCTCTTGTTTGTTACCTGGTAGGTAAATTTCTCCCCTATACAAGTATGAATACCTTATTCCTCGAGAAGTATTTGGAGTTTGACATAATGGCTTAGGTGCATATTAAGTTTCCTATTTACTTGATGTTCTAGGTTACACCGAGGGGTGGTCTGTGGTTATTTGTTGGAATTTTATTTCCAACCACCGACATGAATAATCAGTGGCATAGCACAATTTTATTGCAAGGACAACAACAGATCCAAGAGTCGGAGGCGTTTTCACGCAACATAGCAAAGAGAGTATCCGAGCCTTTAACTCTGCGTTTATTTCCAACCACCGCATTGACTTACTTTTTTGCTCGCAAGTGCATTTCGCAACATTTAACATTTACCCAAAGCCTTTTCCATTGATAAATTAAGTCTCCACCAATGCGATATCGGCAGGACCCACCTATCTTACCGCATTACCAATCCACCGAGAAAAACCTTTGCACTCCGCCTTATTCCTTTGATTCATGCATTTGGCACTTACCGCAACTTACCAACCTTTACCGCCCACATACCACACATATTACTCCCCCGATGCGATATCTGCAGGACCCATAATCCTCACCGCACTTCGGAAATCTTAAGTCTTACCTCAAGCCTTATCGCATGATATGTTATTTTACTTTCGATGCATTATTAGCGGGACCCACCTTTCAAGCCGCCAGCAGAGTGCACTTCGCAAGTTTTAAGTTTTACCTTTATGCCACCCGCAAGTTATTTTATTTTGTTTGCGATGCGATCGCAAGAGGGGCCACATGTCAAACTCAAGAGAACAGCGCATTTCGCACATCGCAAGTTTTACCACTTACCTTTCCGCAGTTGCAAGTTATGTTATTTGATTTGCGATGTGATATCGCAATCACTAAGTTTTAAGTTTACCGCCGGACCCCCGCAAGCTGAGTTATTTTGGTTGTGATGTGATACATGCCATGTCACTATCGCACATCGCAATTCGCAAAGTTTAATGAATAGTTCCATGAGTTAAAAGTTATTTTCGTCGATTTGCGCGAACACGATGTGGACCAAAACCACATTGCATAAAATTTCAGATCTTCCCTTTTATGTTTTGAACTTGCCTTTACGTGTTTTTCCTGTGTAATTCATAATACGGCCTGCGTTCTGATTAATGAAAAAATGGGTCTTTTTGTACAAATTTATTAATACTGATGTATTACCGGATTCTCCTAATCTAACAATATATATCTTCTTGCTAAATACAGAATCCTTCCACTATTAAACTTGCGGAAATTTAAAACACAATTGCAAACACGTGAATAAATTCAATCGCACATAACACAGTTGTTTAACAGGAATACTTAAAGCTAAAAACCCCAACTATCATATATTATTTATATCAATGGAATCATGTAATAATCTCATACAAAGATTAGTATATCAAGCTCTCGGTACAACGTAGATTCATTGCAGACTGTCATGCAGAAATTTTCATATCTATGCACCAATTTCTTGCCTCCTGACAGCCTGCCTCCACTGCGCAATCCCTGCTGAATAAGACCCCTGAAGGAATTCGAATTGGCCTTGCCTTAACTGCCCAATCCTCATTGGAAACTCTAATGTGTGTCAGATGCATTGAATGCATCACTATAGTCACAATGAATAGTCCATCTCACCCTTTCACCTATCTCTCCACTGGGTCTCCATTGGAACTGACATGCACTGTAGTTAACTACTGTTTCTGTTCAGTTGTTAGTGAGTTATTAGTTGCGAATTAATTAACTAATTAATTCACTTAACTCTCACTAGTGTATCTTTCAGTTAGACTAGATACAACTAGGTCAACTGAGTTTAACTCACTTAACTGAGTTAAACTAAATAACAACTCCATAAACTACTCTTCCAACTCTGTCATAACTTTGCCACTTCAGTTCTAACTGAGTCCTCCATGCATGAGCCACCAATAAACCCTAGGAATTGCGTAATTCCTTCAGCCCACTAATTTTCCAAATATGTTCACCTGAAATAAAGTGCTCCAAGAGAATAAGTTGATGTTTATTATCAGATTATTATTAAGAGCTAATAACAATCGACATGCATATATTTTTAGATCGACGATCTATAAATAGACTTCGCCCAATCTTCTAAAAATAGAATTTCATCTATTTTCCACATTTGATCAACCATCTACAAATAGCATCCTGCAACTTATAGAATATGCTCACCATGTCTAAAAATAGACATACACCTAAAAGTAGTCTGTGGGCCCCACTTAGTGAAGGTGCTTACTTTTCACTAAGCTCATCATCTTGTTGAATCTCAACACTCTCTCTCAACAAGATAGGGATTATCCTTCACCCCGATCCTGCCTCTATGGTATTTGAATTTTCTCCTGCCGAGCGCCTTCGTCAGAATGTCTGCATCCTGATCTTCCGTAGGAATGTACTGAAGCAACATGATCTTTCGCTGCACACAATCTCTGATATGATGATACTGGATATCAATATGTTTAGATCTATCATGAAACACATGATTAATCGAGAGTTTAATGCAACTCTGATTATCACAATGTATCACTGTAGGATCTAAATGTGAACCGAACAAACCGACTAGGATCTTTCTCATTGAGATAGCCTCACATGCAGCTTGGCTTGCTGCCATGTATTCTGCTTCTGCTGAACTGAGTGCCATAGATCTTTGTTTCCTTTTGTACTAAGAAACTATTCTAGATCTGATACTGAAAATCCCTCCTGATGTGCTCTTTTTGTCTGTTGGGCTGCTTGCCTAATTTGCATCCATGAAGCCATGCAAATTCACCTCATCCGTCTGTCTGTACCATAAGCCATACTCAGATTTGCTGCTGAGATACCTCAGGACATGCTTTCCTGTCTTCCAAAAGAGCTTGGTAGGCTTAACCATCGCTTGTGAAAGCCGGTTCACCGCATAACATATGTCCTGTCTTGTATTAAATAAATACATGAGCGAACCCACCAACTGTTGATAAACAGTGGCATCCACTACATCTACCGATGTAGCATCCTCTTTCCTCCAATTTCCTGGAAGAGGAGTATCCATGGGCTTGCATTCCTCCATGTGAAACTTACCAAGTATCTCCCGAGCATACTTGCCTTGAGACACAAATAATTCACCTTCTCGCTGCCATATTTCCAATCCAAGGAAATAATGAAGGAGGCCCAAATCCTTCATCTCGAACTCCTTTGTAAGACCTGCCTTGCATGAGTGTATCAAGCGTCTCATCGCCCATTAGTATTAAATCATCAACATAAAGAACAATGATTAAAATCTTACCCTTCACCACAATTTGGTACAGGTTTGCATCCGCCTCACTCTTGGTGAAGCCAAGTCCAGTGAAATCGCTGTCGATCCATGTGTACCAAGCAGGTGGTGCTTGCTTCAGCCCATACAACGCTCTTTTGAGTCTGTACACATGCGACTTGCTGTTGAAGATCTCAAATCCTTCAGGTTGCTCAATGTACACCTCTTCCTCAATAATCCCATTAAGGAACGCAGTCTTCACATCCATCTGATGAATGTGCCAACCCATCTGCACTAAGAGAGCAAGGATGGTCCTTATGGAAGAATACCGTGCGATGGGTGCAAAGGTTTCTTCATAATCAATCCCCTCGATCTATGAGAAGCCCCGGGCAACAAATCTTGCCTTATACTTATCGATGCTCCCATCAGCAGCTTGCTTTACCTTGTAGATCCATTTTGAATCTACCACTGATCTACCCACTGGCCTTGGAACAATCTCCCAAGCACTTTTTCTGACAATGGAGTCATACTCCTCCACCATGGCATCTACCCATGTGGGCTCCTACGTTGCTTCTTCAAAAGAAGATGGCTTTGTCACTATACACTTGCTCATAAGAGCCATGTATCCAGTAAAACGGTCAGGTGACTGTCTCTGTCTGCACTATGATGTAGGGACTTCTACATTCTCTGTCGCATCAAGCTTCAGTCTCTCAGCTTCTGTGGTATGCCGTCTTCCAAATCAGATGTTGGTTTTGCATGAGTGGACTCCCCCACTCCATGAATATCCTCCTGTGGCTAATCCACATCTAGAGGCTCATCTTTGGGAACAAGAAGTTCCTCCTCTGCATGCAAGTGTAACTCCCTCTCAAGAGACAATTTCATGGCTTTCACCTCATTGAATTTTATATCTCGTCGCACCACAGTCATTCGAATGTTTGGCAAATACACACGATAATTATGGGGTGTTTCTGTGTACCCCATAAAATATCCCAACTTCTGCAGTCGACTCCAGCTTCTTCCTGGCATCCTTTGTCACATGAATGTAAACAGATGAGCCAAAAATCTTCAAATGAGACATATCAGGCTTCTTACTAGTAAAAGCTTCTTTAGGTGTACTCATGCCAAGTACTCTATGAGGACAACGATTTTGCACATAAACCACAGTGTTGCATGCTTTTGCCCACAAGTGCATCGGTAGGCCCTGGTCATGCAACATAGCTCATATAGCACCCACGATCATTCTGTTCTTCTTCTCCGTGACCCCATTCTGCTGTGGGTTATGAGGCGCTATGAGTTCTCTTCAAATTCCTTCTTTGCTACAGAAGTATTTGAATTTGTTCGAGATATATTCACCACCATTATCGCTTCGCAGAGCCTTCACTTGCTTCCCCGAATCCTTCTCCACCAATGCTTTAAACTCAGAGAACTTTGAGAATGTTTCACTCTTCTTCTGCATGAAGAATATCGAGCATCTACTAGAATAGTCATCAACAAATATAACATAATACCTGTGTTTTGCTGTTGAAGCAACCGAGAAAGGTCCACACACGTCACACACGTCTGTGTGAATTCTCTCTTGGATCACCAAAACACAGTTCTCCTTCTCATGATAGGTGGTCTTCACAAACTTACCCATAGTAAATCCCTTGCACTGATCTGACTACGTAAGAGTACCCTTGGGAAGTCCAGTAGAAATATGCTGCAAAAGCTTCAAGGTGCCATGGTGAAGATGGCCCAATCTCTTGTGCCATAATTCGTCCTCATCCAGGCTCAGCACTTCTTCTGCTTTACCCATAATTGCTATACAGCCATATACCTCTAGCTTGTAGAGATTCTCAACTCGAATCCCTATCCTCTTGGTTTGACCTGTTGTTTTATGTCACAGGAAAGCTTTTCCCTCGCTGAAAACAACGTCATAACCTCTGTCTTCCAACATTGCGACCGAGACCAAGTTCTTCTTCAGACCTGGAACATGCATAACATATTTCAACATCAATGGTTTACCTAACTCGCTCTCAAAGGTAATGGTTCGAATGTTGGTCGCACTGTATCTGCCATCGTCGCCCATCTCTATATGCATTTGGAGATCCTTCTCCTCCAAGTCACTAAACAACTCCTTGTCTCCCGTCATATGGAAAGATGCACCACTATCAAGATACCACACCGATCCCATTGAGCTTGAAACCAAGCATGTGATCAAAGAGAAATCATGTTCAAATTGTGAGGCTAAGGCCTCTCCAGCGGCAGCTACAACAGACTTCTTGTTCTTATTTTTCTTTGGGCAGTTAGTGGTGAGATTCCCATGTTCGTGACAGTGAAAACACTTCACTTTGGACAAATCCAGCTTCTTTCCTTTAGCCTCAGATTTTGGATGGGATTTATTCCCCTTCCCTTTCCTTGCTTTGGTAGCCAAAGCGAAATTCTCTTCATCATCATTCTTTGATGAAGAGCCGTCCCTGGTACTTCGCCTTATCTCCTCCTGCACAAGATCCGACCAAAGTCACTCCCAACCCGGCAGTTTCTCCCGTACATTGACAGAGTCTTCGTAGCTATGCCAATTCTTCAAAAGCCCAAGGAGAGCCAAGCTCACCAAGTCATCATCATCAACTGTAATCCCCACACTTCCCAGTTCATCCCTACAGTGGACAAACTTCGTGAGATATTATTGAATACTGTCGCCCTTCTCCATTTTTATTTTTCTGAGCTTATCTTTTAGCGCCAACTTCCTCTGGTCACTGCTGCTTTGGAAAAGATCTATCAAAGCCTTCCAAATTGCAAATGGAGTTGCTTTCCCATGAAGGCTTGACACAATATGGTCCTTCACACCTTCCAACATAATTCTTCTTGTCTTTGCTACCTTATTTTTCCATGCGTCAAGTCCTGTAGCATCGCTAGAAGCCAGCTTAGGAACATCGCTATCGATGAACTCCTTCAACCCATTATCTTCAAGAACTGCCTCCATCCTATCATTCCAGGCTATGTAATTCGAGCTACCATAAAGGGTATACTCCAATCACAACCCAATGAAAGACATTTCAATGAATACTCAACTGTGGCACCAAGAAATTTCTATAACAAATTCGAATTTTCCACCAGCACAAAACTCAGCAATTATTCACAATTGCAATCTCCAGTGATCAATACTACTCTGATACCATGTAGAAATTTATTAATACTAATGTATTACCATATTCTCCTGATCTAACAATATTTATCTTCTTGCTAAATACAGAATCCTTCCACTGTTAAACTTGCGGAAATTTAAAACTCAATTGCAAACACAGGTGAATAAATTCAATCACACATAACACAGTTGTTTAATGAGAAATATTAAAGCTAAAAACCCCAAATATCGTATATTATTTATATCAATGGAATCATGTAATAATCTCATACAAATATTAGTACATCAAACTCTCAGTACAATGTAAATTCATTACACACTGTCATGCAGAAATTTGCATACCTATGCACCAATTTCTTTCCTCTTGACAGCTGACCTCCACTGCGCAATCCCTACTGAAGAAGACCCCTGAATGAATTCGAATTGGCCTTTCCTTGACTATGCAATCCTCATTGGCAACTCCAATGTGTGTCAGATGCATTGAATTCATCACTATAGTCACAACGGATAGTCCATCTCACCCTTTCACCTATCTCTCCACTGGGTCTCCACTGGAACTGACATGCACTGTAGTTAACTGTTGTTTCTGTTGAGTTGTTAGTGAGTTATTAGTTTTGAATTATTTAACTAATTAATTCACTTAACTCTCACTAGTGTATCTTTAAGTTAGAATAGATACAACTAGCTCAACCGATTTTAACTCACTTAACTGAGTTAAACTAAATAACAACTCCATAAAATACTCTTCCAACTTTGTCATAACTTTGCAACTTCAGTTCTAACTGAGTCCTCCATGCATGAGCCACCAATAAACCCTAGGAATTGCGTAATTCCTTTAGCCCACTGATTATCCAAATCTTTTCATTGAAATAAAGTTCTCCAAGAGAATAAGTTGATGTTTATTGTCGGATGATTATTAAGAGCTAATAATAATCGACATGCATCTATTTTTAGATCAACAATCTATAAATAGACTTCGCCCAATCTTCTAAAAATATAATTTCATCTATTTTCCACATTTGATCAACCATCTACAAATAAAATCCTGCAACTTATAGAATATGCTCACCATGTCTAAAAATAGACATACACCTAAAAATAGTTTGCGGGCCCCACTTAGTGAAGGTGCTTACTTTTCACTAAGCTCATCATCTTGTTGAATCTCAACACTTTTGATGGCCCAAGGAAAAATTTTGTTGAACATCCGTTCAACATTGAAGCAACATTGATTAGAATTAGGTTTTTATAGGCTTCGGCCATTTTGATATAAGCTATGTAATTTTTCATTAGAGAGAGAGTTGAATAGAAAAATTGAAGTTTGTTCATCTCCTGTGTTTTTATGCTGCCTGTGTATATGTGACTGTTTAATTCCGTATTTTATTTTGAAGTCTTTGAGTTGTGGGGGAGCATCCCTCTGTCATTGATTTCATTCAATATTCTCAACATTACTTACATATTCTTAGTTATGCTTTAAGAAGTATCTTGTTTGACCATATTTTATTGAAACATGTTGTTCTTAATTTTATGCTTATGGCCATGTAGCCTTGTAGGTATTTTGACTAATGTAATCATAGCCTAACAATGAGGGTTCCTTTTCCACATTTCTTGTAACAGTTGGGTAAAGTCCGAATTATCTACAATTTTCTTTAGTTATTTGGTATCGCATGTATTCATATCATATCTAGTTTGTAATAAGAAACAATATATTTTCTTTTAGAAAAATGGGTCTCGACGGTGTGCACCTTTCTAATGACCGCATAAATAATTACTTACTGGTAATACAATGTTTCTTTTTAGTTGTGTCCCAAGTTTTTTCTAAGGTTGAAGGCTTACACTGCATATTTACTGCATATTTATACAGTTATATCTCATACTCTTGGAGTAGTTATTTGATATTTAATCTCGTATATTCAAACTTATATTTAGGTACTTATTTTTACAAAATGTGAGTCCATTTACCACTTAAGGAGCTCTTTATCAGCAGTTGCATGCATTGTTTATATCATAGCTCTCTGCTTATCTTGTTTATATCATAGCTCGTATTCAGGGTTTTTGTTTAATAATTATTATCATGTTCCTACTCTAGCTATGATGGTAAAGCTAGATGGTAATTTCGAATGTGTTTAGCCTTGTTTTAAAGAGACCATGTAAATGATAACATTCATATTCCTATTAGTATTAGGGAAAATTTTAGGGGCGAAATTTCGTAAATGGGTTATGAACATTTTCTGAAACAATATTTGTTAAATAGATGGTATTTGCCAAAACATTAAACAAATTTTAATAGTGAATTGCATGTTTTTTTAATTGAATATTCGCCTACATTCTCTACATTCTACATTCTATACGTATGAATTTTCAAACCAACATAGTCAAACCACAAACCAGAATAGTCAATCCTTAAAAAATACCTTAGTTAGTATAATATTTCTTTAAAAACTTACAGTTACATATTTCTATTTTTGTTTACAGACTTTTCTTTGTATGATTTTTGGTAGGTTAATATAATTGAAGACCCAAATTGTTTTTTTCCAAATTTATGACTTAGTGTATACATATGTAGGAATACATCCTTCCAAGACTTTTACTTGCTTTGGAGACCAAACTGGTGTCGGACATCAAGTCCTTCTCACCCTTCCCAGGCCCACTTTCCCAGCTCAGGATTGTCACTAGATTGGTGGATAGTTTTCCAACTAGGCCGACTTACCAATGTAGCTCACAATTCAGTAATGATTCCTATACTATTACAATTTTCAGTTGATTAACGTTTCCATATTTTACACATCAATAATTACATACAAAAGGAAAAGAACCATCTATACATACGAACAAAAAAGAACATACAACAAAAAAACATTTAACATATCACTTATATGTTTAACCAGTCTAGACATCCCCAGAGATCACAATGGGTGAAATGTTGCTCCTCTCAACCACGAGAAACGATTATGAAACCAAGTCCCCCCTCCCCCCCCCAACTCAACTTCACATCAAGAACTAGTCTTCTTGGTAGAGACCATACCACGTCCAACCTAGGATTTCTATGACCACACCAATTCCAACCTAGTATTTTATTAACCACACAAGGTTCAATCTAGGATTTTCACTAACCATACCAGGTCCAGTCCAGAAATTTCTCTTGGAAGCATCCTACCTACCTCAACAAAGTCCTCTCCTTAAGGATTTAAGCTAAAAAACTTTTATTCCCCCCCCCTCCAACTAGACTCCAAGTCCATTACGTTGCCTCAAGCTTTTTCCCCTCTCACCTTCTTGGCCATCCTTTTCACTAACTAAGATGTTCTATCTCTAGGGAGAGGAATCTAGGAAGACAACTACTTATGACCATAGCTCTTCTTATAGCTTTCTCAAATTGCCTTTTAACTGTCTCGAATGTGAAATTCTCTTTTTAGCATCTTTCCCCATTGTAATTTTCGTGTCTAACTAGATCTAACATTTTATTTATCTAAAATTAAAAACACATTTATGTTCATCCTTTATTCATATTTTTCCCTTAGCATGGCCCATATTTTACAAATTAAATTCAACAAGGAATAAATAAAATATTTACAATTTATTGGGGGAATTACATCTTTGCACCCTCAAACAAAACATTGTCCTCGGTGTTTTCCTCATTCTTACAACAGGCTGGGATATGCATCACCCATAAAATTTGCATCTTCATAGGTAGGCTATTTCGGGTCAAAGTGCATCCATTGCACTTTAACTTGGGTGTTTACTCACTTCCATAACATAGTTTCTCTCTAATCTAGTATGCACAAAGGCTAGACTAGGACTACTACTTTGGAGATAAATGACAACCTTTGATTTTTGTATACTATTATGAATGAAATTTAAATCTCTATCATCCACATAATAGTTATTGATAATAAAATTAAAATTCTAAAAACCAAATTACGAAATAGACAGACACTATGGATATAATTACAATTATTAACATACAAAAACCCTTCTTCTATTTAATTATCTTTTATAAAATAACTAAAACACTCAAATTTTTATAACTCACTATGGAATTAATCGAATTTTATGTATGCCCATTCTTGAGTTATCACAACTATAACAGCTTATTCCTCCATCACATATTTGACCTCTATTATTACATTATTCTTCTACATGTTAAAATTTTTATAACTCACTCTGAAATTAATTCCAATTTATGTATGTCCATTCTTGATTTATCACAACTATAACAGCTTCTCACTCCATGATATAAAATGACTGTATTAGTTTTTCTATGCTAAGGTTCTTTCAGTTTTAAAAACATGTGCATAATTGGTTCATTAGTTTGCATAAGGATTAAGGACTTTTTCCATGAATTATAGATGAATTTTAGTGAATTAGAAGCATAAAATAAGTCTAAATAACACTGAAAAATAGTATAAAACAGAGAAGTAAGTCACCACATGAATTTTACACAATATTCATGATGAAGAAGTTCACCCCTTCTAGGCTACATCTGCTAGTCCATCTCCCAATGTCTTGTCCATCTTTCATTACGCTTAAAAGTTTTCTATTACATGTAGTTATAGTGCTCTAATGGTTGTTTTCTTTGCACCAATGGCTTTAGAATGCTTCAGTTAGTCAAAAATGACTCAAATGACCCTTCATTCACTTAGAATGGTTGAAAATTGAGCCTCCTACACTTTTACCCAATATCTCCTAGGAAAACTCCATTAAATATGGAGAAATCCAGTTAACTGGAGTTAAATTAGGGATGACTTCCAAATTTGGTGCGCTCCTATCCACTCTACCTATTAAGCCATGCATTAAACATTACATTTAGGGTGGTGGCCACATGCGCACCCCCAACCATTAAGTGGATTGACCAAAAAACAACGGAATACAATTCAGAGTTAAATAACATACATATGTGAAGCGATCAAACTTTGCTCTTTATAATAGAATGAAAATAACCCAAAACAGGTTACATACACATTTATTTCTTGCTGGAGGGACCCACCATACGTCAATCCGATCGCAAGCGATCATAATTGCCTGCCCACAACATTTAACTCTTTACGAATTCATTAAACCGCAAAACTTGTGAAGTGTGTTAGTGTGCAAAGTCGACACGTGGCTCCCCCTCGTCACATCACATCCTTCATCCTTCTCACATTGCATCGCAACCCTTTTAACATACCGTGTGAACTCTTAATGGTATCCACTATTATTTACGTAATGTGAAATCACAATTCATCATCCACCGTTGATCTGTTGCATGATCCAACGGCTCACGTTTGTCTCCACCAATTCATCGCATATCATTCATCGCATATCATTATGTCAGACTTGCGATGTCATCAGGACCGTTCATCTTTCGCCCTTAGATCTGTGATTTAATCGCGATCGTCTATTCCTCTCTCAGAATTCTTCTAACTATTTATGTCTTTAGTCGATTTCTCCTCATACGACATCGATTTTTTGAACCATTCATGACGTTGGAATTAGGAAGACAAGAACTATGCAACCATCCTAGTTTCAACCCAATCTAGTAACTTTGAATTTTGACCATAATTTATGAACTCCTAATCATTCCTCCCCATTGGGAAGATTTTGGACCCCAAAAGACTTGATTACCTGTTCAGTAAATGAGGGTAAATCTCCCTCACATTTTCAATCTCCATTCATTTTGCCTTACTTGGTTTAGTGCCTTTGAGCCCAACTCGAAGGTAGTCAACACTTCCCCTCTTTGATGCTCTTGTCCTCCTGTCAAGACTTATATCTTCTTTGAGCTCATCCAAAAATTCTGGCGAGAAATATTCAATAGAAGGTATTTGAACATCACTTCCTTGATCATCGATCAAAGGAGGCTCATAGAAGCATAATTTTTCAACATTAACAACTGAATACATTTGCATGTATGAAGACAAATCAAGTTGGAATACATTATTACCAATTTTTTTTATGATATTGAAAGGACCGTAGCGAATGGGTTTGAGTTTTTTTACCTTCCCCTTGCATTCTTTCTTTGCTATTGTGCAACCATACCTCATCTCCCTCTTGAAATTTATGATCAACCCAGTGTTTGTTGTGCCTTTCTTTGTATTTGCAATGAATTTTCTCAAGTTGTTCTTGAACTTGTTGATGTATCCTCTAAATTTTCTCAATGAACTTTTGAGCCTTATCAATATCGCTATGGCCATCAATTTCGACATCCTTCCCAAAGATGAATTCTAATGGCGATTTTGGAAAAAACCCAAAGCATGCTTCAAAAGATAAGGTTTGTATTGAAGAGTTCTTTGCCCAGTTGTAAGCGTGATGAATGTAATGTAGTTGGTCATCCCACAACTTAGGATGTTTGCTGCAATGTCCTCTCAATAGATGCACAACTCTTTTGTTCACCACTTCGGTTTATCCATCTGTTTGTGGATGGAAATCAATACTCTTCTTCAATTTTGTGTCCATCATTCTCCATAGATTTGACCAAAAATTCCCAATGAACCTCGAATCCATGTCACTAACAATAGAAGTGGGTAATCCAAAATGAACCCAAACATTTTGAAAATAAATTTCAGCAGTAATGGTCTTCTTACATGGCATAAGTATACACATTTTACTGAATCTATCCACAACTACAAAAAGATAATCATGTTGCTTTCTTGCCATAGGTAGACCTCCAACAAAGTCCATGAAGACACTCTCCCATGGCCTTGATGGTGTCGGTAGTGGCATGTACAATCCAAGATTCCTATTACTAGGATTACTTGTTGCACACAAAGAACAACCTCTTATAAAATGTGACACACTATCTATCATACAAGGCCAATAACAATACCTCTGAAGATATGCCACTATTTTACTTATGCCAAAGTTTCCAACAGTAAGAGAAGAATGAGCTTCTCTCATGACACACTAGTACATTTGGCGAAAATTCCGACACTTGGTTCCGACACTTTTGACCAAATGTTGGAAATTTCCCCAAATTTTTTCAACCCCGCCCGAAACTGTCGCTATACTGACGTCTAGAGAAAAGTGTCGCAATACTGACACTTAGAAAAAGTGTCACAATTGCGATGTTTGGAGGAAGACGTCACAATTGCGACACTATGCCCCAAGGCGTCGCTATTGCGACAGCTGCTTCCAAACATCGCAATTGTGACACAATGTCTAAGTGTTGCAATTGCGACGTTTGGAGGCATCCGTCACAATAGCGACGCTTTGTTTGCGACACAATGTCTAAGTGTCGCAATTGCGACATTTGGAGGCATCAGAAGAGCGATGCTTGTTTGGAAGCGACGGAAAAGGTGTCAGTATTGCGACACTTTGTCAAGGCGTCGTAATTGCGACGTTATGACGAACCATGTTTTGTCCGTCCTCGAACGGTCGCTCTTGCAACGACTATAATAGCGACGCTCTGGCCGCCGTCGGTATAACGACACTTATATGCAATAAAAAACAGTTATATGCCTTTGCAAAAATGGTCGGCTTACAGAGCAACGCGAGGAGTAGTTCATGGAGGCAACTTTGCGATTGTGCATAATTTGGAGAGAAAATAGTAATAATGAGAGAGGCTCCTTTAATTGCGTCTTTCATTTGTGAAGGTATGGATTGTCCAGCCTGCAATTCTATGCTATCGAGAAAGACTCGCAATCCTCTGGAAATAAGACTGTTGTGAAGATGCCTGGCGAAGAAACGAACATCGGGTTCACGACTGTTGATGAACACATCCTAGTCCAGCGAAGAAGGCACCAAGGAGGGTATTCTCAGTGAATGAGGGATGTTGAAATATTAATTTCAACTACCCTATCCTCTAGCCACTTTCTAAATCTATTTGAATGGCTCTGTCAAACATCCGCTTTCTAAAACTGATGAATAGTCAATTTTGGTTTTGAAATCACAGTCCCTGCACACTTAAAAACAGAGCGCTGTATTGTTTTGGAAATAGAGCAATTTAATAGTAAACGCGGGAGATTTTAATTCAGAAGAACGTGGTCCCACAAACCACAGACCAAATCAGCCATCCACGTGGAAGCAGGCGATTCGATCACGTTATTTTTTGGCCCGTCTGCATTGTGGAATTCCGGACCCGAAACATTATAGGGCGGAATTAATTTGATTTTCGCGTCACATTTTTCCTCCATACGCAAAGCCAAAAAACGGACCCAAATTTTTATATGGCGTATTCTATGAATTTTTTGCGTCACAAATTAGGGTGACATTAGCAGGCTATTTTGGAACGCGAATTTGTGATTGAAATCGGGTTTATTTTTTTTGAAGTCCGGACGTATGATACAGTTTTATTAATATTTTGTTATAAGTTTTGTTTCACCGCTCGATAGTTATTTAAACCATTGGCTCATATATAACATATGTGCAAATATTTCACTTTGGGCATTTGTAATGTGGGCCTCGAATACTTTAAATAGGTACATATACATTAGACAGTTTAAAATTTTTGAGGATTGCACCCCCGGTGCAATTGTTTGTTTATAAGATTATATGATACATGTGAGATAAAGGTTTATTATTTATCATATATAAATAAATTTTATCAATATTGTACATTTACACTTTTATGAGGTGATGTTACAAGTAAATTCATAAATATCTCTTTTTAATCCTCATTTTACTCCATGAATATGTTTGGAAATGAAATTTCAATAGATTAATTGTCTCCTAACCTATGTATCATCAATATTGCACATTTACATTCTTAATTATGAGGTGATGTTATAGGTAAATCCATGAATATCTCCTTTTAATCTTCATTTTACTCCATGAATATGTTTTGAAATGAAATTTCAATAGATTAATTTTCTTGCTATTATATGTTTTACGAAGATATGGTAAGGAATTCTCTCTTGTTCTTCTTAGAAATAATTATATATAATTTTTTTTTCTTTTTCAAAATAGATTAAAAAAATTATATGAGAAAAATTATTAAGTCATCAATGTGTGTGTGTGTGTTGTGAGGAATAATTTCATAGTTCAACTTAATGGTTCATTATATAATCATGTGATCATCACCAATGATATATCTTAAAAAGCAACTGAAAAGCCATGTGTACAAAATTGATGTATACTCTAGAGAGTGGTTCTCATATCACTATGTAAATTGTTGTATGCTACTTCAACAAAATTATAAGATAAACTGTAATACACATCATATATGCACCATAACAATTGGTACAGGGTAAAAGCCACCTGCCACACCTTTGTACTCGATCCAATTTTCTCTGTCAACTCTTCTAGCTGTGGGAGTTTCCTCCAAGGATCATAATACCCCCAAGGCCTGTTATCACCCTAGTAATTCTCAAGTTGTGGGATAGGGATTTTTGTAGTTAAGAACACCAGGGGTAACCAAGAACCGCTTTGGGAATTCAAGATCTAGCCTTCTTGAACCCTAGAGAGGGATCTCTCCATATGATTTAGCTTTGTTTTAGTAACAGATATTAGGCTAGCTATGATTGTGTATTTGGGTTTGATTTTAAAAGATTGGTGGGAATAAAGAGATTTCAAGGTAAACCAGAAGGATCTACCAGAATATTGGGCAATGGAGTCAACTCTCTAGGCAAGCAGAAATAAGAAATAAGGCTCAGAGATGCAAATGTGCTAAGGGCAAGATAGGTGACCTTCTAAGGCTATGTATAGGCTTGATTTGATGGAGTGGATGGAATCTGAGCAAAAGGGAACTTAAGAATCCTTAAGCTACAGATAAGAAGATTGAAGAAGGGGATCTAATTGGGAACCGTAGAACTTCCCATAAGGTTTTACAAACAGGCTATTACTGGCCTACCATCTTTAAGGATGCCAAAAAATTCGTGCAGGCCTGTGATAGCTGCCAAAGGGCAGGACGCCCTGGGCAGTCTGATGAAATGCCTTTGAACCCTCAACTAGTGATTGAACCATATGAACGTTGGGCACTTGATTTTGTTGGCCCTATTAGTCCTCCCTCAAACCAAAAAACATACATCCTATTTGCAACCAAATATGTCACTAAGTGGATCGAAGCAGAGGCACTTTCAAAAGCTACAGAGGACTTTGTAGTATAGTTTATTTTCCAAATCTTTGTGCGCTATGGTCTCCCAAGGGACATAATCACAGATGGAGGACCACAATTTGTAGGTAATAAATTAGCTGAAACATTGCAAAACTACCACATTCAGCACAAGATTACAACTCCATATCACCGACAGGCCAATGGCCAAGTAGAGAGCATGAACAAAGTAGAAAACATTAAAATGCCAACAAGTTTCGAAACAGGGAGCTTATTATCACTAATCCTGTTTAATTTTTCCTTAGTTGATCATTATAGACTAGAAAAACATAATATGAATGAATGTAAACTTTAAAGAAATACACTGAAAACAAGGAAAGAAATGAGACTTATCATGTCACCACGAGAATCCTTAGCTATGATGTCTCTGATCTCTTTCCAGTCTGCTGCTTTCACTAATTGACTCACCAACTTCAATATAACCAACAAATAAGACTATAGTTGTCTTGAGAAATTTTATTCACACTGAATACTTCGAATTGTGAAGTATTTATACAAAAAATTGTTTACAAAATATCTCAGGAATTGAGATAATGTTTTAATAAAAAATAGGAAAGAAAACTTAAAAAGAGGGACAGCTGCAAAACAGTTTGCAAGCTGTTACCTTTTTACAAGAAAAAATAGAACTGATTATTCTAATTTGAACTGATTGTTGTTGTGCACTTTAACCCTGTACTTTTACCATTTGAGGTAACAGTAAAAAATGAATTTCCAACTGAATTTCCTGTTTTTTATCCATTAAATTCACAGCAGATCTGTGAATTCTTGCCACTTTTCTGCAGAGGGGATCTTCATAGTCTTCAATTTTCTGTAACTTTCATCTCCCTTTGTATACTTGGAAAAGTTAGGCTTGATAGTGAACATATGCCTAATCTCATTATCTAAAAAGAACAGATTTTCAAAATACTGAAGAAGTATTTTTCCTGTTGGTGATCCTTGTGGCAGTGGCTGTCTGGCTTGCTCTTTTGCATGATTTCTGATTTTTAGATCATAATCTTTCTGAGGCATTAGCTTTTCATTCAATGCGTGAATATCAGGCAAACCTACTTCTGACAATGTTTTGTATTTGGCTAAAAATATTGAGATGGATACATTCATGTCTTTACACCGGTCCTCTAGATTACTCATTATTTTTCTTTTGTTCAGGACCTTTTTGATTTGAAGAATGGTTTCTGTTCTATCAACAATTTTCAATTCTTCCAAATCTTCCCTGGTTTTACTATTTAAAAAAGCTATGAGTTGGATTTCTTGGGCTGGTTTATTATCAATTTCCCTCTTAGTCTTGTCAATCTCTGCACTAGCAACTTGAAGTAACTCCCTCTGTTCATAAATTATCCGAATTGAAGGCCATTGAGAATGAATGCCTTCAATAATTTTGGTCCATAAATGATTTTTTATATAGGCCACTTGATCTGTAAGATTTACTTGTGCTTGCAGAATCTTTACCTGTTCTTGTAGTCGATTGGCCCTTTGCTCATGTCCTTTAGAAGTAATCAAGGCATCATTTTTGGAATTTTCTAAATTTTTAATAATGCCTTTCAAACTAAGAATCTCTTTATCTTGGTCTTGTAGTGTGCTCCTCTGTGAGGATGAAGAAGAAGAGGCAGAGATTAGAGAAGTAATTGGCACTGCAGTTGCCAGTACTCCTTTCGGTGCCAAGTGTTTTGCCAAAGTAGATGGTATAGCAGTGTTTACAGTGGGGATCATTGTAGGAATGACCATTGGTTGTGCTTTTCTTAGTTCTTCATTCTCTTTCATTAGTGCTTCTATTTGAATTTCCATTTTTTTTATCTGATCTGTCATTTGATGTACAAGCTGCTTTAAATCATCATTCTCTGTTTTTTGTTGTAGAATTTCTTTTGCTTGAGAGTTTTCACTCTGAGGCAACTTCAATTGTTTTCTAAGAGCAACTATATCCTCATTTTTCTGTTTAATTAAGACTTTTACCCCTTCAATGTTGGCTGGGTCACCCCCTGCTTCAATCACTATATCTTCTAGTGCTTTTATTCTTAAATTATTAGCATACAGTGAGGCTTTGTCCAA
The DNA here is from genome assembly GCA_034641835.2 of Pinus albicaulis. NCBI lineage: Eukaryota > Viridiplantae > Streptophyta > Pinopsida > Pinales > Pinaceae > Pinus > Pinus albicaulis. Next base: position 1,246,063,631 of record CM076578.1, on the reverse strand, counting down.
CTTCATTTGATTTTGGAGGTTGAGCACTGTTTTCTCAAGCCTAATTGATTTCATAGTTTTACTGACAATTTTTTAATATAGCATTTCAGTATTTCTCCTATGAAATTCAATTTGATTTAATTCATGAATGGCATCTGCATCCACTTCAAAATATGTTTTGGAATAATCTGCCACTGATTTTGGCTTAGCCACTGTAGGCTTCAAGAATGACATTACCAATTTATTGGATGAATAATCAAATGCTGAAAGAAGCCTGTCTTTGTTTCCAGGATTTTCCTTAAGAAATATAGAATGAGCTTGATTCTTGATCTCTTCATTCTTCTCTTTAATCTATCTAATTCTGATCTGAATCTCTGACTCTATATTGTCATTTTCCTGAGAAGAAGGAGTAAAATCGACAGTAGCCTGGTTTTCCTTCATGACTGTATCTTTTTGTTGTGTTCCAATTTTTATATTTTGAAGCTCTTTTAATGTTTGAGTGACTATTCTTTTTGCTTCATCATCTATATCAATATTTACAACCTTATCCTTTTCTTCTTCTGTTGACTTGCTTCTTTTACTATAAGGAGTTCTAAATTTTATGTCCTCAATAGTCTCAGCTATGAAACTATCTCCTTCTCTGTCTCTTTTATGTACATTATCAGTATATTTGCTTGTAGAAGCCACCCGTGTCTGTTCAATCTATTTGCCTTTTCCACTGTCTACCTGTATTACCTGTACTGCCTGTGAATCATCATCATATAGAGTGTTTGGCTCCCATTCAATTTTATTTACATATATTTCAATATGGGGCTTAGGATCATGCAAGTAAACATGCAACTTACATTTTACCCTTATTGCACTCAAAATACCTTGTGGGTCATACTTCCATGTAAAACTACATGGGAAATTATACTCTTTAAGTTTGACATTTATCTCATTGGCAGCTTCTCTGTTATTCACAATGAATGGCCCAATTTGATTTTTCAGCTTAAATTGGGTCTTTTTCTTGAAAGCTATGAAGTTGATTTCATCTACATTCAATAGTTGTCTCAGATATTCTAAAGCAAATATTCTTGTAGTAACAAATCTGGGTAACTTATATGGGGCCAAGGATGAGCCATACACTCTGATTTCTGTATGATTTTTATATAAATACCAATCTCCAGTTTTGTAGCTCTCTGATAACTGCAGAATTCTTCTTGTCTCATCATTGATCCTAGGGATCTCCTCTTTTTCCAAGAGATACACAGCAGGGGCTATAAATGAGTCATTGAAATCTGTAAAACTATACTCTTTGTTCCATTTCCTTAGAATAGATGACCAAAATACTACTGATAGAACTTTTCCTTCTGCATCCAATTTCTGACATTCAATTGGAAACTTATCTGTTTGATAATATAGGAAGAGGTGGAGTAGATAAGAGGAGTATCTGAAAACTCCTTCTTTTGATAATTTGGATAACTGATAATGCATACTTTCAGCAATAAATCTAGCAAAATTGAACTGAATGGATGGTGATTGACCAGGGCTTAGAGTTGACAGAAAACCTAGGATAGCCACATCAGTGAATTCATCATTGGTGTATCCTAGTATGAAGGAGAGAATTGAGACAATCTGTCTAGTTTCATCTGGGAAATCAATGGTGTCGAAAGGAGGATTTAACTTAGGAATATCAACTTGATTTGGACAAAAATTCTGGTATATTTTGAATCTAGTATTGAAATCCAAGTCAAGATATAGTTGGGTTAAATCTTCTATTGATAGGGAAGCATAATTGGGGTCATGATTCATATGCAGCATGGAATTTATCGACTCTTCAGTGATGTAAAACAAGATGTATTTTTATTTGTTTACAATACATCTTTGTTCTGGCATATAATAGGCTTGGCATAATCTGATAAAGTCAGGAACAGAATGAGTGAGAGGGACAATATATCTAGGCAGATTGGATTCCCAAATTGGAATATATTTGTCACCCTTTTCCACTGATTTTCCATAGCACCAATTATAGACATCAAGCATGTTAAATTCTACATTAGGGTCTAGTATTCTATAGTCTAGATCAACTAAAGGGTTGTTCTCTGGAGAAATGACTGGAGGCTGGACTGGTCTGACCACATCTGTAGAATCAGCCATGAGTGCAGGAGTTGGTTTTTCAATTTTGAAAGACAGAGGCTGAGGAATCTTTGCAGAAGACTTTTTTTGAGATTTTGGGCCTCCATTCTTGGGGGTTACCTGTTTCTTGGTCATTTTTAAAATGAATGAAGCAAGCTTAAACGGTTTTCTAAGTTCCTTTACGAGAAACAGGGGTTTCTTGGAGAATTTCTACTGAAAATGGGGTTTCTGAGCAGGGTTTTTAGGAAATTCAAGGAATTTAAAGCTTAGAACGTGTATTTAAAATTGATTTCAACAGCAAAATGGACCAGGGTATGGAAAAAACTGCGAGAAAGGGAAATTAGGGATTCCAGGGAAATTTTGATAGAGTTTCCCCTGAAAAATGGACACTTTTTTGCAGTAACTTTGGTAATTATTTGAAATCGACAGGAATTTTGAAATCTCAGAGGAAAATTTCGAAGAAAAGTACCTGGAGAACCAGCAGAATTCGGTTGAAGACGTTGCAGAGGTGCTCAGTCTTCAATTTTTTGAAAATGGCTTCGCAGAGGACAATGTAGTACTTTGTAATGGAAATTCAGGGCAATGGACGTCGAAAAATGGTACTGGTAGGTTGAAAATGGCTCTACAAAGTTTCTCAGGGTTCAAACGGCGTGATTTTGAGGAAAATGGTTCTGCATTGTTTTTACAGGTTTAAAGCGAAAAGGTGAAAATTTGAATGAAAAATATAATTTTAATGTATTAAACGATCGTATAACCATAGTTAAATGACATTAAACTCGGGTTAAACGGGTGAGGTTTAGGAAATACTGCCAGTGGTATTCGCGAGGGTAAATGGTGGTAAGCGGAAACTAGCTTTTCGAATGCGATACAATGTGGTGGCAACACGTAAGCACGGGTGGTTTGGAAAAACCACCCATTTCGCGTGGCTTTGCCAAAACATCAAACGATTACTTTATGAGTGCGAAAATGTATTAGCGCCGTCGAATCTGGATTCAACGAGCGAACGGCCACGATCAAAAGGAAAGGTGCGGGGAAAAGGTAAGTTATCGGGTTCACTTTGGGCCATTGATCTTGGGAAACCGTCGCTATACCGACATTTAGACAAAAGTGTCGCAATACCGACACTTAGACAAAGTGTCGAAATTGCGACGTTTGGAGGAAGACGTCGCAATTGCGACACTATGCCCCAAAGCGTCGCTATTGCGACGGCTACCTCCAAATGTCGCTATTATATGTTTTACGAAGATATGGTAAGGAACTCTCTCTTGTTATTCTTAGAGATAATTATATATAATTTTTTTTTTTTTAAATAGATTAAAAAAATTATATGAGAAAAATTATTAATTCATCAATATGTGTGTGTGTGTTGTGAGAAATAATTTCATAGTTCAACTTAATGGTTCATTATATAATCATGTGAGCATCACCAATGATATATCTTAAAAAGCAACTGAAAAGCCATGTGTACAAAATCTATGTATACTCTAGAGAGTGGTTCTCATATCACTATGTAAATTTTTGTATGCTACTTCAACAAAATTATAAGATGAACTGTAATACACATCATATATGCACCATAACAATTTCCATACAACTAATTTGTTTTAGGATACATGTGGAATTATAGGGGTAAATTCTATATGATGTGTATATCAATATATTAGGTGTTGGTAAGTTGTGAGTATCTAAGAAATGATAAGGAATATCCATACATCATGATCTTGTAATGTGATTATAAATTGTGTCTATAATTTCCATAAAATGTATAAATGATTTGTTTAAAAAAAATCAACACAATCAACCCTAAATAATGCTCATGATGTGGAATGTCATTAGCGAAACCAAAATCATGGTCACATGTCCCATTTCTATGGTAATGGTGATCATATATATGTTGTAGTGACACTTGATGAGTAATTAAATAAATCTTAGAGTGTGACTCATTGTGCCATATTTTTTTAAAGCATGATTTGTTTTCCTAGTTTTTACTAATTTGTTAACATATTTTATTCATTTGGAAAGCTAATTAATGATGCTTTAAGTAATTAGGACCTAATGAGAGATCATCTTCACATCTTCACCGAAATATATTTGGTAATTGTAGTCACTATATGGACTGCACATGCATGCTACTTAAGAAAAATTGAAATATAAACTATAATACACATCTTATATATGCCATAACAATTGTCATACAACTTATTTACTTCTAGATACATATGAAATACTTTAGGTAAATGCCATATTATGTGTATACCAATATATTAGGTGTTGGTAAGTTATGAGGATCTAAGAAATGATAGGGTATCCACACATTAGTAGTGCCCTGGTGAATTTTTTGCATAATTTTCTATTTGTTGTAATTTTGTTGCCTGGATTTGTTATAGATTTAAAATAATATATACAATTATCTACCAATTGTTCTTTATAAAGAAGAAGTACAATAAGTAGTCACCTAAAAGTGAGCCATGTGAAGATATTGGTAACCTGAGTATCCTGGTAAGGTGTAAATGAAAAGTGAATAACCTCCACTCACGAACAAGTGGCAGGCAGGGTTGGAATTTGGATTTCTCTTTACCCATCACACAATTTTTTTTGACGTTTTGGTCATTATTTTTCTAGTTAATAAATGTTACGTTTAAAATTTTGCACTTCATTAATGACGTTCTCGTAATAAATTAACCCTTCACCAATAAAAGTTTGATTAAAAAAATGGAACGCTCTTCCATTTTCTTTGGATTTTGGAGTGTGATATATCTATGTCATGGACTTTTAATACCTAAAGTTTCAAGAGAAATAATTGATTCTTGTCAAACTAATATTTCCTCAATATATTCTATGATCTACTAAAAATTACTTCAAAAATCAAGTAACCTTCCAATATAAAGAAAAAAACATGAACGAGCTTTCCCTAAATTGCAATAAATTTATGTTTATTATTAATATTGCATAATCTGTCTTATAAAAATTGCATAATCGGACTAAGAACAAATCCTCAGTGCATTTTTTATTTTTGTTGTGATTAAAAAAATGAGCCAAAGAATTCTAAGGCACTCAGAGAAATCAATCTATGTATTATTTCTCACAAAATCATGTTGAGTAGTGGAGACTAAGTGCTAGATTTTTTTCTGTCCTCAATCTCTTTATTAATTATGTCTATGTAGTTATAAGAATAACAATCCAAAGAAATCTTAGGCTTCCAAAGAAATTAGTCTTTGTGTGCAGAAATTAATGATTAATGTTGACTAAATGTTATACCATTTGAAATTGCTGAGCGAAATTAATCAGGCCATGATGTACCATTTGTCAGTATCTATTTTTTCATGTATGAAAGTTGATGTACCATTGAAAGTTTAATAATTCTATTGAAAGTTTAATAACTATAATAACTATATATATATATATATATATATATATATATTTATAAATTTAATGATTAATAATAATTAAATTAAAATTCTTAAAAGACAAAATAAAAGCCTAAAAATCACGAACTATTATGATAATTTAAAAATATAGAACTCGGGCTAAACATAGTTACAAAGATACCAAGAAAAGAAGAGTGCATGTGCATGATAACCTCTTTCTTGACAACCTATGAATGCCATTCTCAATGAAGACTCAAGACTCAATTGGATTGGATTGTGTATCAAAACAGTAGGAATGAATCAAAGTTCAATGAGTGAATAACTTGATCGAGAAAATTTATAGGGAAAGGTAACTTGACTATCAATCTACTAAACCTCACTTCCATGATTAAAAAAACACCCCCACCTTCTCAATGGTCCCATCATGGTCCACCTATTGAAAAACAACCAACAAATATTATTTTTTTATATTTTTGCATGGCCATTGGACAATGATTTACTATGGTTTTCCTACTAAATTCCAATGGATGATTATTCAAAAATATTGAGAATTAGTTTAGTCTCAAGGCATAGCCAAGAGTCTTACTGGATAATTATAGATTACCTCATCATTGGATGATTGTACATTTTTCATCTACTTTTTCATGTGAGTTTCAGTTGATGCTAGATCTTTGCCTTCTATTTCTTTAGTGAAGCTAAGAGTTAACTTTGATCTTACATTAATAACTATACTTTCATGAATATCCATGCTTTTATACTTCCCCACTATGGTCAATGTTGATGTATGGCCTTGGCCCATTGATCTTATAATTAACTCACTATTCATATTCAATTTTCTCCAGTTCAGCCCAATAAAATAAGGAAAACAGAAAATGAAGTCTTGATTTTTCTTTCCAGTGCTCCTACATAATACAAATACTCTTAAAAACCAATTAATATATAAATTATCATCATTCATGCTAAAATCAGTTTGAATTTTTTTAATGAATCTGCTTACAATTAATAGATTACATTGCTCACAGAATAAGAGATAATTTAGAACTATGATTTCACAATAATAAATTATCGGGCTCCCACAGGGCGATGAACTTGGTCGGATGTGACCCTTCTGTAGCAGCTCCTGAATCTGCCTCTTGATTTCATCGTTCTCCAGAACAGAGCGCCGATAGATTGGTATGTTGGGTAGCGGCGCACCTGGGGTCAGTTCAATCGGGTGCTTGATCGACCTGACAGTGTAGAGGAACCCCTGTGGGTGAGGTGAAAATGTCCCCGTACTCCTCCACAACCTTATCCATTTTTTGTTGTCGTGCAGAGGAGCCTTGTCTAGAGGTCATGGCCACAGTCTTCTTCTTGCCCTGGGGGCGGATCATCAGGAAAACGAATTTCCTATTTTGGGAAATGAGCTTACTGCATTGTTTTGCAGTAACCAAAGAGATAGTGGTAAGAGGTGGTACCTCTGGTATCCTGTACAACTTATTTCCCAAAGTAACAATAACAGCACAAGGCCGAGACTCATACACCACATGACGCTTCCACAAGTATGGTTGTCCTAATAATACATCAGAAACATCAATAGGAGAAACGCCGCATAATACCTCATCCGTGAAGGGCTTGATGCTATAGGGAAGGCAGCACTGCTGGCTGACGCGGAGATCTCGTCCTTGGTGAAGCCACCCGATGGTGTATGGATGTGGGTGAGCTATGGTCGGCAAGCCCAACCGCTTCACGACATCTGCCGAAATGAGGTTCTTTTGGCTCCCATTATTGACAATGAACTGTACTGGGGAGCCCTTTACCCACACTTAGGAGTGGATCGAAGAGACGTTCCTCCTGCTCCGTATCTTCTGGTTCCTCCTTCTAGATCTTTGTAGTGGCAATAATGGCATTGGGATCTACATCAATAATCTGTTTCCCTTTGTCATTCCCCTTGTCAAGTTCTGATTCAGAGCCGGAGCATGCATCTGACTCAGAAGCCCGCATCTTGGCCACCAGTGACTGCTTGGCCCGACACTCACTTGTGTTGTGAGTGGAGCTCTTATGGAACTCAAACCACTTTCCCGTGTCCTTCTTTGGCTTTGCGGTGTTTTTCTTTGCTTGTGGCTTCGACAGGTTGTCTTGAGTCACCATGCCTTGGCTCTGTCCTTTTTTCTGCGGTTTGGGAGAACCTTTCCCTTGCTTTTGATTCGCAGATCCAAAGTCTCGCTTCTTTTGTTCGAATTTCTGCTCAATCTTGGCAGCATACCGGTATGCTGTACCAAGCGAGGAGATGTCGAGGAAATCCATTTCCTCCTGAATGTATCTGTGTAGACAACTGCGATACTTTAGCACCAGATGTTTCTCTGAATCTTTGATACCCAACTTGGTGCGTAGGGTATGGAACAGATTCGTCAGCTCATGCACATCTTGATCCCTTTGTTGCCGCAGTGTGGTCCATTATATGTACTTGTCCTCATAGCTCTCCACAGGATAGTATTCTTCCTTGATGGCGTCTCGGAAAGAATTCCAAGTGGGTACGGCCGAGAACAGAGAGGGTTTTGTCTATTCCTTTTTATCATAATGGGTTTCCCACCAGTCCTTGGCATGGGGGGCATCTTTGAGGATTGCAAAAATAATCTTCCCCCTATCGGAAAAGTCATGAACTGAGAAATATCCTTCTAATAGATTCAACCATCTATCTATGACATCTGCATCTATTTGACCCTCAAATATGGGAATGTCAAAATTTTCCTGTACCTTAAAAGGAGTCGCACCTCCAGAGTGGCTGTTGGATGCAGATGCGCCACCGGTGGGCAGCCGTTGAAGGATCTGGGCAAAGTTATCCATCATCGCGTTCCTTTGTTTTTCGAGGGCCTCCTCGAGCAATATTTTGATAGGATATCCTGCTCTCTCATCTTTCTTTTTGTCCCCCATGGGAATTCGTTGGGGTTTGCGAGGCTGATCTTGTAAAGGTTCCACCAGATCGAGCCCTAACTCCTTTTACCCCGACCTCGTTGGGGACATGCAAAGAAGGATCGAGAAAAAGCAGACTGCTCTGATACCACTAATCCAGATTTATGCAGGAACGCAACAGAATAAACACATAACCATAAATACAGAGATGCAATGGAAATAACACTTCATTTTATTAATATCAAAGAACTGAAATTTGCTTACAGACAGAATGGAAATAAAACTAGCTAGGGCGCTAGTAGCTATCTCTTAGGAGAGATGTGGTGGCTACAGGCCTTTGAACTAAGTTAAAATGAGGCTCGAGGGCCTATTTATTATTGAGAAACAATGCAGAACCCTAAACATCCTAAAACCTAACCCTAGGAGATGAAGCGAAAAAACTATGGGCCCCGTTTGGGTAAATTGGTGTTTCAACTTCCCAGGGACGTAACTTCGGCATACTATCTCCGTTTGACGCACATGATACATCATTATAAATATCTATCCGAGGAATACAAATTTCACCATGAATATCATTCCGAAACAGAATGATACAGAATGATATTAGCTGGAGGTGCGATGCCCAAAAAACGTCGTTTAGGGCCTCAAAACAACTCCAGAAGTTCAGGACCCGAAAAACTGCTAAAAATAGTAAGTTGTGCCGAAACTGAAAAAATGAAAGAGACAATGGTGGGGCCCCAAGTGGAATAGGTGGGTGGCCACCAGTATCCACTTGGATCATTGAGTAAGCCAAAAAAGTAACTTTCCTTACTTTTTGAGTACAACCTTGCAATTGCGAAGAGGACTAGTGTTGCAAAATTATTGGTAAGTGGAAATTAAAGGGCGTAAAAACGTTTTTGAAAAAATTTAAAACGTCAAAATTAAGTCTTCTATCCTTCCTAGCACCTCACGGAAAATGGGAATCCACAAACTCTAGTAGTCAAATATGTGCAAAATTCCTTATGACGGGCAAAATGGAGGACTAGTCCTATGCTGCTACATGAGTTAGGGTTTCATGTGGCAACAGGGAACCTTGTATAGTTTTTCAAGGATAGGAAAGGAGAATATTGTCAGTTAATCATCACATGAAACTTCATAACCATTTGAAAATTGTGTCCTAATTTGAAACAATAAGACTACCCAACTATTTCATTATTTAATTTTGATTGTGTAATACAAAAAAATATCCTAGATAACTTAAATAATGTAAGCAATTTTTCAAAAATTTAGTGGAGAGAACCTTCAATTACATTTATTTTGAAGTTCCACTTGCATTTTAAGCCATTTTAATTAGTCTTTCATGGCTATTCTAGTAAAAATTTCAGCCTCTTGTAGAAATTTGTTTGTCACTTGTATTAGAAATGAAAAAATCAAATGTAAATAAAAATGATTTGAAATGCTAAATATCAAATGCGCGCTACATAAAAATGATTTTTTTAAAAACTACATTAACGCCTGATATCATGCGCGCATTCTCCCTCAGCTCTTGCAGAACAACATTCACCCTCAGCTCTTGCAGAACAACATTCTCCCTCAGTGCTTGCAAAATGGTAAGTTCTTACTGCAGGCCCTTCCTCCTATAGTAGGGTTGACCCTATTTAGGTTTTTTTGGAGCCTCTGAGAATACAAAGGTTGTGAATGATTACGGGGCACTGCCTATATTTGTGGAACTTCTTACCTCTGGGAATGATAATGTTCGAGAACAGGTAGCATGTTAATTTTAGAGGCATAAAATTATTCTTCCCAACTATCTTTATACGTCTGTAATTTTGGAATTTGATTTTAAAAACTACTACCCAACTTTGAGTTCAACTGGTGTTCATGTAAGGCTGTTTGGGCTTTGGAAAATATTGCTGGAGACTCTGCAACATTTAGGGATCTTGCCCTCAGTCATGGAGCTCTGAGGCAGGTGCTTGCCCAGTTGAATGATACTGCCAAAATTTCAATGATAAGAAATGCTACATGGGCTCTGTCAAATTTTTCCCGTGGTAAACCCCAACCATTATTCGAACAGGTAAGCAGAATACATTTTCTGCCTCTTCTTCTTATTTCGCAGATACTGTGGATTTTTTTTTATAGATCTTGGTGCTTGGTAGATTTGGACGTAATATGGACCTAGGCGCTTGTTCATTACAATGACTCTGTCATCAGGTTTTAGAAAATGCTCAGAAATTTGGGTTTCACAAGGGGATTACCCTTGCTTGCAATTATCAATTATCAATCACATTCAAAAAAAGTCTTTCGTAGCATTGTTGAGCTCTTTGTAGGTGAATTTCCGAGGCAATTTCATAATATCTGAACTAAATTTGTCTGTCCTTTTCAATACTCTGCGCTTGTAATAGAACCAGACAAACAATCTAATGGCCAATGCAACAACAACAACACCTCCTATTGCAATGCTTGCAATTCACCCTCTATGCACGCATGAATGACTATGGCACCCTCTTTTGTGAACAGGTACTGGAGCTGAAGGTACTGGTTTCCATTAGGATTGTGGAATTCAACATCCAAAATAGTATCAAATTCCACTGCAATAGTATTCCCTAGCGAGGGCAACAGTTCATTGAGATCTATTGGACTCATCACCCCCAAATAGCCTCCAGGGCTACCCAGAGTGTGATCACCAGGAGCAATAAAAAATGCTCATCCATGCCCAATTGAAACAAGAATAGGACCCACATTGGTTACAGAAAAGGAGAAACACGTTTTGAAAGAAGAAGAAACTTTTGTATTAGGGTCCAGAAATCTAACTGGTCTATTGTACAATGCCCTACCTGCACTTCAAATTGGTACTCCCAACTCCATGCTAAGGCTCACTGTGCCATTCTTCAAATGAGCATCTTAACTTGAAGTTTGATTCCAAAAAACCCAAGTCCCCTGTTCTATGCCCAAGACCTCTGTTACAACGAGTAGAGTTTTGAGCGAAATACTTCACAATAGGAAGCAAAAGAAACATTGCAAAATTGCTCCGCTTTAGACTGATAATTTTCTGTGCGAAAATTCAACTGCGGACAATAAAAACATAATATCAAACACAACCAATCCACAATGGAATTTGAACATGAGGATTTATAACCACAGAAAACCCTCTCCAGGTTAAAAGAATTCCAGAATGGCTTTAAGATTCTACTAATGAGCGCTTACAACACCATAGCAATTACTGTCACAATGAAATCTATTGGAAGCAAAGCCCTTGTACAGTTTCTACATTTCCACAGTGGAAGCAAGAATCTTGCTATCTCTCATGATCTGGTTCTGTGGTCAAATCCTTTGCTATGGCTGTCTTGTTCTGCTAAACGTGGATCTGTCTTAGCTTTGGCTCTGGTTCTCATTTAGGATCGTGGCTATCTTCTCTTGCTGTGGCTTTGACTATACAAACTTGTTCAATAGGAAAATGTTGACTCTGCTATATATAGGAGCTTTAATGGGTGCTCTCAAACACTTTTTTGGGCAGCTTTGTTTTGTCTCTGATTCAAGGCAGAACTATGTTGGCCTTGGTTTTTTAGTCCTTGGAACTTAGTTCTCTCATATTTTCCATCCTATCCCGAGTTTGCTACCGAGAAAGACATAACTTCACGATATCAAAATTGACTATTTTTGGCCATTTTTGTTTAGTAATGGTACAACTTTAATTTGGTGCATTCGTACAGTATCTGAAGAGCACTCTCAAGCTGTTATTCAATATTTTAGCATAACTACTACATTTAACTGCCATGCTCTAATATTTATATCAACCATAAGCATTCTTAAGGTAGTTCCACGTTTGTGAAGCAGAAGGAATGCTTCTGACAGCTTCTTATCATAATGGTACAATTCTGTTCGCAGTTTATCTTTTATAAACCTCCAATTTTCCAAACGTAGTAGAGACTACAGTTTGCATCTCAAATTTTGGACAAATCTGTTTAGTATTCTACAGAAAATGCATTAAGAATAAAAAAAGCCCACAATTTGTAAAAAGCCCCAATTTTGTAAAAAGCTCACAATTTTGTGAAAAGCCCACAATTTGTAAAAAGCCCACAATTTTGTAAAAATCCCACATTTTATTAAAAATATAAACAATTTGTAAAAATCCCACAAATTGTAAAAAGCCCACAATTTGTAAAAAGCCCACAATTTTGTAAAAAGCCCACATTTTGTAAAAAGCTCACAATTTGTAAAATGCCCACTTTTATTTTCTTTTTGCTTATATATTGGGCTCCCATTGAGTTCAACAAGTCTTGGGTTTTCTACACCATTGAGAGAGATTTATTGTTTTCTTTATAGGATAATTTGCATCAATGGAAGAAAACATTGGAGCTGGAAAAAAAATTCAAAAGGGTGAAAGGGGTGATGGCAAAGTTTATTGCCCTTGTAAAAAATGTTGTATGAGAAATAATGTTAGAGTTTTAATAGCAACAGCAACAGTGCATTGTAGGAAATATGGGCACATTGATGGTGGATCGAATGACTATCGTCCTGTGGTAATGAATTATCTATCTTCATTTTGATTATATCGTAAAATTTTATATTATTTTAATATTTTTTATATGCGCACTAATGTTTAATTATTAATGTTTTTAATTTTCATAAAGGCACAGTTTCCCCCCAAATTTTTGCAGATGATCAACCAGCTTCCATAGCTAAATAGTAGTAGATTAGATGATGTTGCTCCAGTACAAGAGAATATTGCAGAAAATATTAGTATTGGAAATGATGTTGTACAAGGTGAAGAACATGAAGCGAATGATGAAGGTAATTTTAATGATCCCATGGAGGTAGATCATGATGACAGTAATGAGACAGTTCACATTAATGATGGGACAAATCAAATTCTCCAAGACTTGTATGGTGAGTCAGATGATGATGGTGGAGATAGCAGTGACGGTATTTATGATGTACCTTTGATTGAAAGGTCAAGTGAACGAATTTTTGAACACTCAAATGCAACTCTTTTCTCTGCTACATTGTTGCTGGTGAACTTAAAGGTTATGAATAATTTGTCGAACAGATGTATGACACAACTCCTAAGGTATGCAATATGTATATATGATCACATATATGTAAATGTTGATTATTTTCCCTTTTTTTAGTTGTAATAAATGTGTAAAATAATAACTTATATATATATGTGTGTGTGTGTGTGTGTGTGTGTGTGTGTATATATCATAGTTATCAAAACCGGCCAGTCAGGACGGCTGCCGGTTGGAACCGGCCTTGCAACCCGGTCAATAGCCTATTCTCACCTGTTTTCACCGGTTAACCAGACCTAACTGGCCGGTTAAGTAAGGAACCAGCCAGTTTATGCATAAACCGGCCAGTTCCGTACTTAACCAGCCGGTTAGGTGCTCCTCCATGAGTTGCAAATTCCTCAGTGTCTCCTCCATGAGCTACAAATTCCTCTATTATACTAGCAACAAACTTGTCTAATAACTCATACTCAACACCTTATAGTAGCAACAATACACATGATGACTGATAAATATAAGGCTGGCTAGCATAAAATCCCTGGCAGAATGAAACTCATCAAGTGTACTTGATGACAATTTCTGTTCTCAAAACAATCAGCAGCAACCTTATTTCACACTCAGCTAGGATCTGTCAAACCCTCTCTCTCTGACCACACATAACATCAGCATAAATACAAAACCTTTCACACAGCATACACGCAATTTGATCATGGCATCAAGACTAATGAAAATTTTCTGATGCCACTCAAGGGACAACAACATACAACCTAATGAAAATGTGACTGGCAATAATAAATTGACCACTAGAAAATTCCCGCTTGGAAATGCACTAAACTGGCCATTGAATTTTCTGGGTTTTAATGAATCTTTTCAGTGATAAATTTCATCAAACACATTGTGAGCAGACTGCTAAAGTTGTAATGCTCTCTCAACTTGTTACAAATAGCACTAATAGTGGGTTTCATAAACCAATTCAATACCTCTAAGTGTTGTAGATGTTTTTCTAGAAATTTATTGCCAAGCAAACATAGATAATGAAGAATACAAGATCTTTAAAATTCTAGTCTGATATATATATATACTGAACCCAGAATTGTATTTAAGGTTGATACAATGAATTGACAATAGATTTGAGCAGGGACAAATTGTATATTATAATATTAACTCATCAATAAAACACAATGAATAACATAAGAGAAACCTGATACATTACTTCAACAACTTTGCTTATGTATTTACTATTTTTCGATGATATGTATTGCAGTTGGTGCCATTTTGATATATTCACCTTTGCATGGTATATAAATGAGCAAACTTTTCATATTTTGTCTCTATTGGCTTGGAATCATGGTTGCAAATCTTAAAAATAGTTTTTTTTTATTATTAAAAAATAATTATTTAATGTATTTTTTTTTAAACCAGTTCATTGAGATATGACTGCTACCGGTTAGACCGGTTCCGGTTCGAAACCCAATTCATTAGCTCCACCGGTCCGGTCACCGGTTCCGGTTTTAATAACTATGATATATATATGATTAATAATCTTTACAAGACAATACTTTTTCTTTATGTTGTAGATTGTTGGGTGAATATTTGTTACCATCGCCAAATACTTTACCTCGAACATATCGAGATCTACGTGCTATTATGAAACACTTTGGAATGGAATATAACACTATAGATGCATGTCCTAAAGATCATATTATATTATGGAGAACATGCGTTGAAATCAGAATGTCCGAAATGTGGTACTAGTAGATATCGAACAGATCAACTAACCAAAAAGGTGCCTCAAAAGGTTCTTCTTCATATTCCTATAATTCCACGTTTGCAGCGAATGTTCAAGTGTAATAGCATAGCACATTTTATGGATTACCATTCAAATAATAGAAGTGGAGATGGTGTTCTTCGAATGCCTGCAGATGGTTCTACATTTAGAGAAATCGAGGAAAAATATGTAGATTTTAAAAATGAACCTCGTAATGTCAGGCTTTCATTGGCAGCCGATGGTGTTAATCCATTCGGAGAGCTTAGATCTACTTACTCAGTGTGGCCTATTTTCGTTATCAACAATAACATTCCTCCTTGGATGTCAATAAAGAGGGAGCACATAATGTTGACTATGATTATTCCAGGTATTTGATACATTATTTTTTTGAATGTAACATTTTCATTTCTCTCATTGTTTGTATAAATATATATTTTATTTATTTACTTACTTATATATACATATATCATGGTAGTAATTATTATGTACCGTAATTTTGAACAATTAGGTAAGTACCAGGTCAAAGATATGAATGTATATATTGAGCCTCTTATCGATGAGCTAATAAAGTTATGGCATGGCATCACTATGTATGACATCACTGAACCAATCAACCAGAAGAGATTTCAATGTCGTGGAATGCTTGTATGGACAATTCATGATGCCCCAGGACTAACACATGTTTGTGGTATGTAATATTTTGTTGCACTTTAATATAATACATAATTATCTAAATTAGATATACCATATTGCATGTTTTAAAAATGATCTCATAGTATAATTGTTATTGATCCATCTATTGCAAGTCTTCAAACAAAGGGTAGATTTGCATGTCTAGTTTGTGGCCCTAAGATGAAGTATCGTCATTCTCCAGACTTAAGAAAGATGGTGTTTGATGAGTTTAGGCACTTCCTCCCTAGGAACCATAAGTATCGTACTACTGAAAAACATCTTTTCAATGATAAAGAAGAAACTGGATTAAAACCACGAAGAATGACACCTCAGTTGTGGATGTTGGAATATAACAGAATTAATAATCGTCAAGCAGCTGGTACGTAATTTGTGTGTATATATATATATTATTTGTTTATGTAATGTTTGGAATTTTTGTTTTAACTAATGAATTTATTTTATTGTATTTTATAATTAATATTGTTCTGATTTATTTTATTCAATAATATCAAGGTCATCGTCGCGGTGAAGGTACTAATATTGTACTTCCACCTCGAATGAAATGTTATCCTTCTCAATTCGCGAGGTTGCCCTACTATGAGGACCTAAAAATAGCTCATTTGTTTGATACAATGCATGTCGGGAAGAATGTGACAGAAATGTTATGGCGAACCATAGATGGTGCACATGATAGAGATAAAATTGACAAAATTTGTGCTGACATTGAAAAATCAAATCATGCAATGAAAAGTGTGATCAACAGATCAAATAACAATGGAGGTCAAAATTATAATAATATTCCATGGTTATTTACAAAAAAACAAAGCAATGATGTAAAAGAGGTCATTAGAAGAATTAAATTTCCAACAGGTTTTGCTTCAAACATAAATAATATCTTAACGAAGAAAGGTGACATCAGTGGGGTGAAAACACATGATTGGCATACCTTTGTTAAGGTAATTTTTTTGGTATACGTTTTTGTATGTTATTGCTTGAATACATATTTTAAATTTTCCTTTTTTCAGTTTAATTTGGAAACCTATAACGATTCATTTTTTATTGTTATAGTATGTTCTACCTGTATCTCTCCCAAACGACTTCAACAACAATGTCAAATAAGTTATATATGGTCTTAGTAAATACATGAGGTAAGTAGTTTTGATTTATACGCAAAATCTAATTGCTACAATTTCTTTTCGTACTTGATGAAATGATGTATTAATTTACTTGTAATGAAATATATATTATGTTTCATTGAAATAACCTTGCGTAATGATTTGCAAATGGTTGTCATTGAAAGAAATCCATCAAGATGAAATAAAGTATTGGAAGAGAGAAATTCCTTGGCTAATGTGTGAAATGCAAAAGTATCTACCTCCAATATTTTTCAATGCACAAGAACACTACTTGATACACCAATTTGAGGAGATTGAAATGTGTGGACCAGTACACACAAGGTCAATGTGGATGGTTGAGAGGCACCTGAAATCCTTCAAGGCTTTGGTTAGACAAAGAGCACGACCTGAGGGTTCTATGGTGGAGGGATATGTGGTATATGAATCCATGGTGTATATTAGTCATTATCTTCCTATATTAGCTGTGCCAGCCATGAAGGCGGTGGATTACATTTGGGATGTGAACTCCATCAAAAAATTTGAAGTGGAGCACCTGTTGGGAAAAGGTAGAATGAAGAAAGTGAGAGGTAAAAGATTTATTATGTATAATACATATAATGTTTCATTTTTTTACATAATGTATATGATCATTATATTCATTTAGGTCTTATTCTTTCATACTTTATTAATTAATATAATTTACCATGGTTATAAGTGATATTTATTAATATTGGTGAATTGTTGTTTTTTTATGAGGCACTACTTTTATACATTGCAAACAATCTTGAGTGGATGAGTGAATGGATTGAAACATGTAAAACACGTAACGACGATAGGTTATCATGGCAACTACTGTTTGAATTGATTAGAGAAGCATATCGTAGTGGAGATGGAAACATTACAGACAAGGAAATCGATTTAGCATATGGTTTGAAAGATAGAAAGGTAAGCAATTAATTCACCTATTTTATTCATTACTTATTTTATACTATATTTATAATGTGACAACAAGTTTGATTTTTCAGTTAATTTTCATGTTGTGTAAATTATATGATTAATTATTAATTGAGAATGCATCTTTTTCATGTTTGGCATATTGCAGTTGAAACACCACAAGGCTATGTGGTGCAATGGTTGTAAATTTCGCGTTAAACAGTTGGATGATAATAGGAAAACTTCTAATAGTGGGATAACTGTAGTATTCCAGGTCACAAATTTTTCCTCCAGGAGTGACAGACATCCTCGAGAATCTGAAAATAGATATTATGGGTTCTTAGATGATATAGTTGAGTGTGACTTTAATTCCTTAAAAATAGTTTTGTTCGACATCAAATGGTATAGGCTACGAATGAATGTACGTGATGATGATAGAACACTTATTCAACATGACAATGGATTTCCAATGGTTAAAACATCACAGTTTGAAGCAGGAAAAGATCGCTATGTTTTTCCAAGCCAATGCGAACAAGTATTTTACTCAGAGGTTCCAGGTGAGAACGAATGGTCATTTTCTATTAGATATGATCCAAGAGGAAGGCCAGTAGAGTATATTGTAGAGGAAGAAGATGATATTGATCAAGAAGAAGATGATGCAGTGGTAGATGAGCAGGAAGATGCATTGACAGACGAAGAAGATATATTAGAAGATGAACCAGGCATAGGAGATGAGGCAACAATTGTTGATGATGATGTCGATGAGGATATTATTGAAAATGACATAATTGATGATGATGATGACATGGTCGATCATTTCAACACCATTTCTGAATCAGATGTTGGTATAGATGTCGATCAGTTGGATGAAGATCAAGAAGATACAAAAGAAGAATATTGATACAGATGTTATGTTCGAGTATGAGCTGGTATGTTATAAATTTATATTTTAATATGTAGGAATTATTGTCTTTAAATAATTTACTAATTATGTGGGTTTGTGGCATTTTGTTTATTATTTAAAACCAATAAATAATGGCCTTACTATTGTTTATTATTTCGCAGGATTCACAGGATTCATTTGATTCTATGGTCAGGTCTCTGAAAAACCAATTAAACGCTTAAATAGTCAAGATCTGGAAGATAGGCTTTACGCCCACCATAAATTGCTGAAAAACCGGCCTTCAGTTCAGCTTGTTGTGCTGAAGACAAGGGTGGATTTGCATGATCAGTTGAATGAAAATGAATCAGATATTCAGGATGTTTTTTAGGGAAGATCCATAAGCCCCATAGATGAAGATCCCATTGCTGCAGAATTTCTGTTTGCGTTGAAGCACAAGTATAGTGTTGTATCGAAATACAAATCAGAGGACAACTATACCAAGTCTAAATCAACTGAATCCAGTTCTATTGCTCTTGAACTTACCGAATTAAAGCCAGAAGCAGGATTTATAATCTCTAATGGGAACGGGTATGGCAGTTCCAATATTGGATTGGATGTCCGGAGCTCTGCAATAGGCACTGGACCTGATCGTAATGAACCCCAACTAATTCAATGTGATGAAAATATGGACTTTGATGATGATCAGGAAAACAAGCCAGAGCATTTTGGCAATATTGAAGAAATTGAAGAGGTTTCCTGTGATCGATTGAATCAACTCAGCCATAAGACATCTACTGCAGGCTGGTTTGTATCAGAAGGAGAATCGGTTTTGCTTTCCCATGATGATGGATGCTGCTCTTTTCATGATATAGCAAATTCGGAGGTGTGGAGGTTTTAATTATTGTACTTAATTTTGGGGTTTATGGGTGTTATAATTTATACATTTTGGGATTTTCTATTAGAAATAGGGAAAATCCTAGGGGTTAGATTATTCTCATGGTTTAAATTTCTATATTTCAAATAAAATTCACCAATTTCTATTTAAAAAAATGATTTGCCTAAATATTTGATGTAGTTTAAATAGGATGTAGTTCATTTCAAAAACTGTTGAAATTTTCTAGAAACTATGATTGGGATTTCAAGAATATTTATGCACTCTTTAAATTTTCCCTTAACATAAAGGGTAGTTGATTTATGAGTAATACTCAGTATTTTTTTTTTTCCAATCTCCAGGATAATGCTGAATATAAAGCTCCATATGGGCTTACCCCAAACATGTGGGGTGATTTCTGGTTGATTAGAGCAGCTGGTTCATATGGTCGCTCTGGTAAATATGTTGTGGCAGCATCTGCAGGTTGTACATTGGACTTAGGTTTATGTTCATGGGACTTTTATAATAAAGAAATTATGGCATTCCATACTGAATCAGAGGCCTTCACTTCAACGTCCAGTACCATCTCTCCAGTTTTGGTAGAGAGGGATGTCTCGGGGAAAAAGTTTGGCTTTGCAAATGTTGTGCCAGAGAATCAACATTGGTGGTACAAGCCATGTGGGCCTCTTATGGTATCTACTGCCATTGCCAAAAAGACAGTTAATATTTATGATATTCGTGATGAAGATCCTGTGATTTCAATGTGATTTTTTTGAAAGTTTAGGTTTCATAGTAAATAATCAATGGGCTCTGAAATAAGGCACATTGAAATCTTGGATACATGTTTCATGCCAAAATCAGTTGTATCTTCCATAAATACACAATCTTGGACCACTCTGTATAAATCTGCTTCTCAGACAATATTACATCTCCCTCATTATACAGGTGGTGTTCTTACATGCATAGCAAAGGCATTGTTTTGGAAATCATTTTATAAGTCACTAGATATTGTGGGTACAAGGATCTAGGGTCTCCACATGTAACTGTGTTGCCCGGAGACTCACTCTGCCTGTCCTTAAATTTGTAAACATAGTAGTATTCCAATGCTTCTTTCATTTTGTATGCATAAGACGATTTTTTTTCAAAGTCCATAATTGTTTTTAAGTTTTATCCATCCCAGTTTTGTTATGAATGCACGGGTTTTTGGCTCAACACATATCTGTTATATCTTTGTACTTTTCCTTTACTAACTATTTGAAATTTCTAGTTATATTTAGAGGTGTCTTTTAAGGGATGAGGGGAATTACTTGGATTTAGTGCTGCCCACTCTCAATAGAGGCTTACAGTAAACTATGACACATTGTGATGTATATCAGTTGTAGTTGGGGCAGCAAGAAAATCAGTTTCATGCTTCAGTAGATTTATTCTTCTTGGAAAGCTTTCAGTTGACAAAAAAAAGGGAATGAAACATGCAACCAGTCCCCTTCCTTTTATTGGACCACCTGATTTCTTTTTATGAGAGCATCTACAGGCTAAAGTTACTAGAAGTGGTCAAAAGTTAGTTTGGTTAGTTGGCAAAGTCCAACTATTCTTAGCCCTCAACAATGTTTAAATACTTGATAGGCATGTTAACCCCTCCTAGACTGTGTTGCGTAAGTGGGTTTTGAAGAATTTTATGCACTTAGGGTTAGACTCAAATTTTGAAATTTGATGTAATTAGGATTATATTCAAGTGCTGGCCAAATTGGTAAAATTGATACTCAGCCATAGCTGAAAGGCAGTAATATGCAGTGGAGTCATTCTATGAAATGATTCAATTTGGCATGTGAATCTCATATCTAAGGGCCATTAAAATCCCATCGATGGAGACTGATCAGGATTCAACATTGCTGTTACTATTAGTGGAGTTGGGTATGGCACAAGTACAATAAAAATACTGGCAACAATAGTAACATCATAGATTCAGAATCTTAATCTCTATATTAAATGAGCATTAGAATGTAACTTGATTTTAGTAAAATCTCTAACAGGTTTGTTCTAAATCGGACCTGAAATGCTCACTTGTAAATATGTTTGAGGCTTGAGGTTGTATGACACTGCAACAATTGACTTGTTGAGTACATGATGACATTAGGTCATTGTGAAACTGAATATATGCTACTTCGGTATGAAGATTGATTGCACAAACTGTGTTTTCTAAATAATGTTTCCAATGAAACCTGAAATGGCTCTTGTTACGCTGAAAACATCTGTCATCTTTAATATACTATCAATTTGAGTGATAAGGGTAGGTAAACCACATGAAAATGCTCCGAAGATGTTACAGATGCATGGAAGTTCTAGAAATTTAGCCCCTCATTATGTTATCTGATGCAGGGGTATTAGGCCCAAGACAAATTTTGTACATAAATAAATGTAAAGGGGGGTATCATGTTTTATTTCCCTATGAAATTATCCATAGTTGAACTAATTTAGTTAATTTGTAGAGAAAATGTAACTTCCCGAATGATTAATGGGCACCTGAAGAGATAGTCAGTTTTAGAAGTTAAGCTAATTCTAGGAGTCCGTCTCTGTCTGTCAGAGCGTTAGTCTCAGAGTTAGGAATTTGAAGAGTTTGTGAGTCATCGAGAAATTCGAATCGATTCATTGTAATTGATATAAAAATAAACCTCCGTGACAGAGTTGATAGACCTGCACAGAAGACCTGCAAAGAGAACTGCATAGAGCTGCATAGGGAAGAGGAGACCATTGTATCGAAGATCTGGCCGAGGACTAGGAGACTGTAAGAAATTTCATTTATATAAGGAATCTGTTAGTATTATATGTGCGTTGATTGAGTAAGTTTTCTGTGTGTGAATATATGTACGCATCCTGGTGAAATATAATTGAAATCCTGTGGTAATTAAGAGAACCTATGATGAGGTTATGTGCATATAGACTGGTTGAGTTCTCGGTGGAACATAAGCTAATGACTTAGGACTTATGAGCATTGGTGAATTCCACAGATAATTGTGTCAAACAGTTGGGGAATTTCTCTATAATCGGTTGTGTGAACAGAGGGTGAATTAGGTTAATGACATTCCCGTGCGCCTATGGTAGAGCAAGGAGATGCTGTGCTCGAACCTCCGTGAGCTAGGTAAAACCTCGTAATGAGTGTTGTGAATGTGTAGGCGATATAATGAACCAAGGACCAGTGTATCAATTTGCAGAGTCGATACTAACCTTATCGGAACCATAAGACATAAACCGTGGCATATGTAATGCGTTGTGTCTCCTCGAAATGGTCGTGCCTGAGTTCATTTGGTATGGCTGCGCGAAGGATGAACAACGAGGCAGAGTTCAATGGCAGTAATGCGTTGGTAAGCGGACGGAACCTGGAGTAAGAGTAGTCGGAACCTTGAGGACCGCACAGTAAAGACAGGTTTCCGGCATATCGCACCGCCTTTGTACGGTAAGCGGTATTCCCCATTTGGACACGATCAATGTCATAGGTCGACACGTAGCCTTGAGCGGTTTTGAAAACCCACTCTCATCATGAGTTAACAATCATGCAACTAACTCGCGCGATATCCAGTTGGATCGTTGGATTGTCAAGGCCAGAGCGACGTATTATCCACCGTTGGATGTGGAAAGGCCACTAGTGCTAGGCCCCACGCATATATACGTCGACTATTGTTGTCCTAACTAAGGTTAAATGGAGGTATTAATATTTCATGGTCGAATTATGTTCATAACAATTGGAACGCCCACAATTCATAACAAATATTGGAGATTTAATGTCCTGTTTTAAAGTTTCATTTAAAAAAAAAATTGAACCCGCCGTCGGTATACCGACGCTTCATAAGCGTCGGTATTCTGACGTTTTGAACGATTTGCACTTTCGTCGGTCTTGCGACGTCCGTCGATATTACGACAGTTCTTCTTGGCGTCGTGTTGGCCGGATAAATCGTTCTTGCGGACAAGACTGATCTCCCTAATGTCAGAAGACAATCTAGCAACAAACGAACAACTAAGTTTGTCTTTCTCTAAATATATTCGTTTTACAAATAAATGATATGAAGGTTTCGATCCTACCTTAGATCCAAATGCTTATTTGCGGTCGTAGTGCTTTCGTCGCATCAATAATCCTTCCGTCGCAAAAAGATGTTGTCTTTTGTCGACCTGCAATCACAAACAAGCAAATATTAAATAGCACCTGTATAACAAATAATCATAAAACATATCTGTCATAGTGATAAAGGAATCTATGAAATAAACGATCAAACGACAGCTTATTGAAATAAACAATCGAACGACAATTTATTGAGAAAAACAAAACTTGATTGTATTAATCTTAAAAATAACAGAAGAACGTTACAACCGTAGCCTTGATGTTCGAAAGGCCTTCCTGGGGTCCGAAGCAGGAGTCTCTTCTACTTTGATAAGTCTTGCACTCTTCCTCCAGGAGCACAAAGAGGTATGTGATCTTTCCTCTCAAAAGCTCAGCAGAAAGAAGTTTGAATCTCAACAGCACTTCAACTCAATCACCCATAAAGCTTGAACTCTAATTCTCCATCTCCAGAATCTCAATCTCCAAAAACTTAACCCAAAAATCTTCACCCTTTGAGGCTACCCAATGCCTCCTTTTATAGAGCAGATGAGGAGGTTAGGAATCCACCTTTAAAGGGATAGAATCCTCCTTCAAAGGGATAGGCTCCTCACATCAAGGGATTAGTTCCTTAAGGTGTGGGATACATGCACCTTACTAAAGCGTACTCATCCCCAAAAAATCTCATCTAGAACCTTCTAGAATTGACCAAAATTCAACTTTTTCACTTTAATTTCACGCTTTTTTTATCTTTACAGGGGTACGCAGGCATAACACTGGAAAACTGCGTTCTAGAACGCAGTTCCTCTTCACATTACCTGCGTACCCTAGCCAGTAACGCAGGTAGGATTAATATTACCTGCGTACCCAAAGTTTTTGAGCTTTTTAGGGTTTTTCCTCCTGTTTTAGGGCTTGACATGAGGAGTAAAGGTTGTAAGACTTGAAGAGGAGGTAAGTATGAGTGTCAATGAGCTCATACAGTTAGCAGAATGTCAGCGTGACATTTTTTAGTGTAACACGTCGGTATTGCGACGCATTTGGAAAGCGTCGGTATTGCGACGCTTCTGGAAACCGTTGGTCTTGCGACACTTTTGTACGGCATCGGAATTGTGACTGTTTAGAAAAGTCGGAAGAGCGACAGTATAAAGACGTTGGAAGAGCGACGTTCAGAACGTCGGACCACATTTCGTCGGAATTGTGACAGTTCTTCCTGGCATTGGTATTGCGACGTTTCTGGAAGGCGTCGGTCTTTCGACACTTTTGCAATGCGTCGATCTTGTGAAACTTTTGTAGGGTGTCGGAATCACGACAGTTTGGAAATGTCGGGGGAGTGACAGTAAAAAGACGTCGGAAGAGCGACGTTCAAAACATCGGACCACATTTCGTCGGAATTGCGACACTATACAAACGTCGGAAGAGCGATGGTTTGGTAAATGTCAGAAGAGCGACGCTTGTTTGGAAGTGACGGAAAGGGTGTCGGTATTGCGACACTTTTTCAAGGCGTCAGAATTGTGAAGTTATGACAAACCACGTTTTTTCCATCCTCGAACTGTCGCTCTTGCGACGACTATGTGTCGAAATAGCGACGAAGTTGCCGTCGGAAATTGGCAAATTTACTAGTGACACTTAGCCTATCTGCTTGTGGAATACATGTCTTTCCCTAATGAAACAACAAATTGTGATGCATGTGATAATCTCTTTATTCAACTTGCTTCCCTTCACTCAAACTAGAATACACATCTTTGAAATCAATGTCATGTGCATATTGTTCTATGTAACTCTCATGTACAACATAATAAATTTTGAGTAGAGTAGAAGCACTAATGATTGGTCTCGAAATAATATATGCAAATTTGTTGAATATACCCTTTTTATACCTTATAACCAATTGAAATTGTTGAAGAAATCCCATCCACCTGAAATGTCTTGATTGTTGCAATTTTGTTTGCGACTACAAGTAATGTAATGGTTGGTGATCGGTGTGTACAATAGTCTCTTTACCCATCAAGTAGTGTTTCCACTTCTTGACACTTTGTACCAATACATGTAGTTCTTTGTCACATTTAGGATAATTATTCACAACACCATTAAAAATTTTTTGAATGAAAGGTGATAGGCTTACCATGCTACAAAAAGACTGCGCCCATGGCATAGTCACTAGCATCGGCTTGTATCTCGAATGACTGTCTCAAATTTGGTAGTGCAGGGACTGGAGCTGAAATGATCTTGTCTTTTAAAGCTTTGAAAGGTTGTTTCTATTTTCCTCCCCATTGGAAGCCTTTCTTCACACTTGTCACTGCATTCATAGGAGCTGCGGTGGAAGAAAACTTAGCAATAAATTTCCTCCAACATTGAGCTGCACCTAAGAAATTTCTTACCTCGGAAACTGTTTTAGGTGTGGGTCAATTCACAATGGCCTCCACTTTAAAAGGATCAATCCTCAATTCTCCTCCTCCTACAATATGTCCCAAATAGACCAAAGAAGTCTTTCCAAACTCACATTTTGACATCTTAAGGAACAATTTCTCTTTCTTTAAAATATCAAGCACTTTATTTACATGGAAGAAATGATCTTCTCTTGTTTTTTTGAAAATTAAAATTTCATATAAATACAAAATAAAAAATTCATCAAGGAATGGTCGCAAAAAATTATCCATAACCCGCATAAAAGTTGTCGGTGCATTACATAAACCACAAGGCATAACTAGCCACTCAAAGAGTCATTGTTTGGCTTTGAATGCAGTTTTCCATATATCACTTTCTGCAATTATTACTTGATGATATCCACTTCGTAAATCTAAATTAGTGAAAAACTTTGCTTCTTTCACCTGGTCAAGAAAATCATCTATTCTTGGGATTAGGTAACGATTTTTTATTGTAATTTTGTTCAAAGCTTGAAAATCTACACACATGCACCAAGTCCCATCTTTTTTTGGTATCAAGACTATGGGTGAACCGCATGGCGAGGTGCTTGGCCTTCTGATACCTTTATCGAACGTCTCTTTGTTTTGCCTCTTTATTTCAGCATTCTAGATTATCGACATGCGATACATACCAATGTTGGGAAGAGGACAATCCTGTTCCAACTCAATCTCATGTTGAATTTCCCGTTTTGGAGGCAATCCTGTTGGCTCCTTAAACATCTCATGATGCCCATTAGCCACATCATATAATTCTTATTTTAACTTAGGATCACATCCCTCAAAATTTTCATGTTTAATATCATCTTTTGGCTTAATCATAAGAAGAACAAAAGTCTTACTTGAATTTATCAGCCTCTTTACCTGTCCAACATTTACCAAAGAAATGTTTTTCTTCTTGCGGTGTGCTCTAACAATGAAATACTTTCCATCTTTGAATAAATGACACTTGTTCTCATGGCGATAGAAGATATCTTTCCTGTCATAAAAGTAAGAACTCCCTAATACAATACCAGTTATGTCAAGCAGAACCACATCTAATTCAACTGTGTCAACAAAGCTTGCAGTGATTTCAAACCTCAATATACATTTCCTTGTAACTGTAGATTTGCATCCTTACAAATCCAACCCAATGTATATGGTTTTGGATGTGGTATGCTCTCAATGTTAAATTTTTTAACCAAGTCTTCAGAGATTAAGTTTTCTTGTGACCCACTGTCAAACAGTGTGTCAATATTGGCATGCTTGGATATGACCCTCACATGAAACAATTCTATTCTTTCCTCTTCATTTGGAGTTTTTATGTGATAATTTGATGTACTAGTACTGGGTTTAGTTTCAATTTCTTTTCCCTTCATGTTTTTCAATCCCATGGCTGTAATTTTAGTTTCATCACCTAAATCAGACCCCAAGTCATGTTAAGTTGTAGCAACAATTTTCTGTTTCCCTTTGTTATTGGGTTTCTTTGGCCTCAATTGTGGATGTAATTTCCAACAATAAGTTTCATCATGGCCTTCTTTTGAACAATGTTTACAAGTCACTTTTTCTCCCTCTTTCTTAACAGAAGCATTCTTTTTGTTTTTAACTTTTTGGGTTTTCTCCTTGGCTTTACCCTTAAAAGGTTTTTTCCTACCCTCTTCAGGAATGTTCTTCCCTCTAGCTTCTAGATGTATGGCCTGAACAAAAACTTCATCTAGACTGGTGGGGTTAAACATGAGAATAGTATGTTTCGGGTAGCTATGTAAGCCTCCTATGTACTTTAGCAAAGTGTATTGGCTCTGCAAATTCACCCCTAATAAAAGAGCTCTTCTCCTAAATTCCTGGGTGTATTCTTGCACATTTTGTCCCTTTAACTGCCTAAAGTTCTGCCAGTTCATGATGGCTTTTTGCATATGAGCTAATGGATAAAATTGTCGTTTAATAGCAGCAATAAAATTTGACCATGATAGAATAATCTTACCATGTTTCTTGATTTCCTCCTATGTCTTGGCTTCCCACCAAACAAGTGCTACATCTTCCATTCTCAAAGAAGCTAATTGAATTTTTGTATCATCATCTTGAAGGTTCTGTATTCTTAAATAGGCCTCCAATTGTCGAATACAATTATCTAGCTTGTCTGTATTTACTTCACCATTAAACATTGGCAATTCGAACCTGACATAAAGTTTTAGTAAAGGAGAATTACCAGTGTTCTTGGACTTGTGTGGCTGATGTTCTGAAGAAGAGGTAGATGATGATGATGATGATGATGATTATGGTGAAGATGGTAGCTCTCCATTGCCTCCATTTCCTCCATTTACCTTCTTTGACTTGTCTTCATCATGTTGACCTCCTGAAGATTCGTGTCCTTCCTTTTGGAGTTTAGATCCTTCTCCTTCCAGTCTCTCATTCCTTTCTGGATAAAGAATTCTAACCATCTCAGTCATGTCAAGAAATGTTTTCCTAAACACACTTTCTTCTTCCTTAGGGTCAACTTCGTCATGAATTTCTCCTTCCTCAAGAGGCATGCATAATGGAACTGCTACTTATTTAGGAGGTGAAATTGGTGGTGGAGATTGTGGCAATCTTGCTCTCCTTTTATTTGGCTCCTTTTGAGACCCTCTTGCTTCCACGAGTTTTTCTTCTCCCCTTTTGAGCTTGAGACTTGTAAGCGTTTAAAACTTGCAAATAGTTAAAAAATTCTTTGCACTAAACAACACCATAGAAAAACTCTAGCTTTGATACCATTTGATCTGAAATGAATGTATTAGTTTTGTTGTGCTAAGGGTCTTTTAGTTTTAAAAACATGTTCATAATTGGTTCATTAGTTTGCATAAGGATTAAGGAGTTTTTCCATGAATTATAGATGAAATTTAGTGAATTAGAAGCATAAAATAAGTCTAAATAGCATTGAACAACAGTGTAAAATAGAGAAATAAGTCACCACATGAAGTTTACACAACATACATGATGAATCAATTCACCCCTCCTAGGCTACATCTGCTGGTCCATCTCCCAATGACTTGTCCATCTTTCTTTATGCCCAATTTTTTTTTTATTACATGTAGTTAAAGTGCTCTAATGGTTGTTTTCTCCACATCAATGGCTTTAGAATGCTCCAATTAGTAAAAAATGACTCTTCATTCACTCATAATGGTCGAAAATTGAGCCTCCTACACTTTTACCCAATATCTCCTAGGAAAACTCTACTAAATGTGGAGAAGTCCAGTTAACTAGAGTTAAATTAGGGCTGACTGCCAAATTTGGTGCACCCCTATTCGCTCCACCTATTAAGTTGCGCATTAAACATTACGGTTAGGGTGGTGGCCACATGCACACCCCCAACCGTTAAGTGGCTTGATCGGAACACAATGGAATACAATTCAGAGTTAAATAACATACATACGTGAAGCGATCAAACAATGCTATTTATAATATAATGCAAATAACCCAAAACACGTTACATACACACAAAATTATTGTTGGAGGGACCCACCATACATCGAACCGATCACAAGCGATCACAATCGCCTGCCCGCAACTTTTAACTCTTTGTGAATTCGCTAAACCGCAAAACTTGCAAAGTGCTCTATTGCGCAAAGCCGACACGTGGCTCGCCCTCGTCACATCGCATCCTTCGTCCTTCTCGCATCGCATCGCAACCCATTTAACATACCTTGCAAAATCTTAACGGTATCTGCTATTATTTACGAAATGTGAAATCACGATTCATCATCCACCGTTGATCTGGAGCATGATGCAACGACTCATGCCTGTCTTTGCCAATTCATTGCATATAATTCTGTCAAACTTGCGAAGTCATCACGATTGCTCATCTTTATCCCTTAGATCTGTGATTTAATCGCGACCCTCCTTTCCTCTCTCAGAATTCTTTTAAGTATTTATGTCTTTCATCGATTGCTCCTCATACGACATCGGTTTTTCGAACTGTTCATGGCGTCGGAATCAGGAAGACGAGAACTACGCAACCATCCTGGTTTCAATCCAATCTTGTAACTTTGAATTTTGAGAAAAATTTATGAACTCTTGATCACTCCATCACATTTTTTTATCTCTGTTATTACATTATTCTTTTACATGTTCATTTCTAGTGCAAATTCTCGTAGAGATGCACTACTACATTGACTGTGAAATATATATATATATATATATATATATATATATATATGTTTATTAGGTGTTAAATTTATATGGTTGTGCTATTTATAAAGTGGATAGCTAAATTTAAGCTTTATGGAATATTTTATAATATTTTTAATAATAATTACAAATTGAAGATTTATATTTATCTCAAAAGTAATTATGTATTTTTTTTTGGTTAAATTAATTAATTGAAAAAATATTATATAAGTATATGTAATATATGAAGAATTATAGTTTTTTTGGGCATGTGGCATGTAACACATATCTATCCCATTTTTTTTTGGTAAATATTGTGACACTTCAATATTCAATTATTGGAAAGAATGGTCTTCAAGATTTTTAACGAAAACATTACTCTAAAATAACATGTCATAATTGAAAACATAAGTTCACATACATTAAATATACTATGACCATCATTTTAATTGTTTACTTTGCAACAAAGGGAAAATACAGTTGAAAAGATTAAGGTTCTGGTTGGTTGTTGATGAACTTATGATAGTCCTCTAGTTGTATTATTGTTTTACTTGGAAATTTTATTAAGACCGTCGGGGCCATCTGACTTAGGCATCCCGTGATATTGTTATGTTTATATGTATGCTTTTACCCACCGATCATTCCAGAATGACCAACTGCAACACATTGGAGTTATTGATATTCACGCGAATGAGTTGTCACTCGATGCATGATGCTCTCGAGTTGGGGTTTGAATCAACACCGGATAGATGGCTTGTACCGTTATGGGTTAACTACCCATATCCCATCGCACCCTGCTGCCATCATTTGTGTTCCTCAACCCTTCGAGCGAGCTTTGCAACCTTGTCTTCCATAACCAGGTGTATTTGTATGAAATGATGTTGACTCAACGTCATTAAAACTTAACCCTACCTATCCTCCACTACAATGAGGTATGTGTTTTTTCCAATTCTTTTAAATCCTAGGTTAATATCTTTAGAGATGACCAAGTTTTCTGAGTGTATCTTCATGGTGTTCTCTTCTATTTTTCCGGTGTTCACAAGTCGGGGGTTGTTTCCTCCTTATTTATTCAATTGGATTCTCACAACTATAGCTGGTTTCTCCTTGGGATTTTATAGGGATTCTTACCATAATCCCTTCCGTCGGCTTTCTGTGGCATGCACAGAATTTCTACGCACGTAAACAAGTCCCTCCCTAAGCCCCAATCTTAAATAACAACTCTCTTTTTTCGGTCGGGCTCTTCGTTGGTATCGATTTTGAGCACATTCGATGATTATACAAGGTATCCAGAATGATGGTTTCATATTTCTATTAACAGGTGGGATTGTTCTCTTTTATTCTTACATTTCCCTTTTCTGATAATGCCCTTTTAATAATGTCCTGTTAAAAAAATATCTCTTATTCGTTACCTAGGAGGTCAATTTCTCCCATGTACAAAAATAATGGTATCTTTTTCCTCGATAAATCTTTGGAGTTCAACGTCATGGCTCACATGCTTATTAAGTTTCATATTTACTTGATGTCTTAGGCTACACCGAGGGATGGCCTGTGGTTACTTGTAAACCTTCTCAGTTATGGTTTAAGAAGTGTCTTTTTCGGCCATATTTTATTGAAATATGTTGTTCTTAGTTTTATGCTTATGGTTGTTGAAGACCAAAATTGCCTCTTTTTTACACTCTCTTTAAACTCCATTCTCCTCATTTTTTATCAAAATAATCTTAATTAAGTGTCAGCGTATAATGTTATTGGCAAAAACAAGTATTTAATCATATTTTATTCATAGTTTCATTGTTCTTTATTATTTTATTTAATATTTGCACAAGCTACCAAATTGCATCAATTTTGTAGCTATTAAATGATTCAGCAACTTATTTGAAGAATCTATAGGTTCAAAAACACCAGTGGAGGAGCTAATCATATGAAAAGTTAACTGCCAACTAGCACAACATTATCCACCTATTCCTATGGTCCCGAAAGTGATAAGTACACCCGTATGAGTAGGTCAACGTGGAAGTCACCCCTTCGAGAAAGGAGGCCGAAGACAGATTAGGCAAGAGAGAAAAGGATTGAAGCTGATGTTTTTTATCATGGTTTGCTTCTTTGATAAAAATTCATGGAGAATCATTATATTATTTAAATGATGTTATTTTAATACATTATGTCAATGAAGATAAGCTTAATAATCTTAGATTTGAGACTTTTGTGATCCATAGATTAGATAAATGTCTTTTCAGATTAATCGCAAATAAAATCATTAGGATTTGGTCTTTTCGAATTTTATTTGTGATTAATCTGAAAAGACATTTATCTAGACCAAATCCTAATGATTTTATTTCCGATTAATCTGAAAAGACATTTATCTAAGCTTAATAATCTCCAAACATTTTAATGAAGGGGGCTATAAAACCTACCTCTCGGCACAAGTGTGTGACTTATTATTGTTTAAAAAACTCTTTTCAATCGATTAATTAAAGTTATTTATTCCACTGTGATGTGCATTTATATGTGTGGTTAACCTCTTTTGATCTTTGTGTACCGGCACTCTTGGAAGGGCACCCTTGGAGCTGTAATTTTTTTCTTTTATTTCTAGTTAAGTTTTTTGTTTTGTAGTTTAGTCATCACAATAAATATAATTTCGGTTTGTAGAATTTTTTATAGATTTTATAAATTGAATTTGCTGCATAACTCCTTCATAGATTTAATTTTGTTGTGTGAAAAAAATTATAGTTTTAATCTCGTTGCGTGAAGAATTTTATAGTTTTAATCTCGTTGTGAGAATGATGAAGAAAATAATCAAAGGGATCTATTATGCACATGTAAATTTTGATTGATGGATAAGAAGTAAAATCATTTGATTTTAAAATCTGTAATTAGAAGTACAATTTATTTCAAGGTTTTATTTTCATTAAGTGTGAAGTATAAGTGGACTTTGTTTATTTATGCGCTTTAAAGATTAGTTTCCTTTCTGCCAAGTGTGAAGTAGATTCAATTTGACTTTGTTTGTGTGGTATTTGTTTCTGCATTTTAAGATTAGTTTACTTTTATGTAAGTGTGAAGATTTAATTTTTCCAAGTGTGACTTTTATTTCTTCACTTCAAATTAGTTTTATCTTTTAGTGAGTGAAATTTCCTTTTCTGCAAGAGTGACAATATTTTTACTTTGGGTTTCTTAGATAAGGCACGTGCATAACTACATCCTAATTCAATTTAAAATTACTCACATGATAAGGAATCCTAGCACAAATGGTGCAAATATACTTCATCATTTTACAAGTCCTCATCAATCATTTGTGAAGTAATTTAAGATCAATTAAATTACCAACATTTTGGTGTCGTTTTCGGGGAAGTATATATAGAATTATTTTCATTTGAAAAAAAAATGATAAAAATGTATGTATGCATAGGGAAAGACATTCTAGGGGTAGATTTATAAGTAGAGGTAGGAGTTAAATTCCAACATCACCATTCACTCCACCAAAACTCCGTAGTGCTACACCATCCACCTAAAATCGTATTCCATCATTCACAGGTAGACATAGACTTCTTGAGGTACTTAGATCTGAGATCCAACCTATAGATTCACCAATTCCCTCTACTAAAGTTGTATAAGTAGAACCTACATACCCAACAGAAGGAATTATATTTCTATATTCAAGTGGAGAATAACTTCTAGGACAAGAATTAGAAGTCCCTAGTGAAGAGGAAGGAGAAATTTATTTTAACATTCCATTGATAGAATAACCAAACGAGGAGCTAGAAAATCCAATTAGAACCTTATATTAGCTTTGAAGAATCTACAATGGTAGTAGAAGGGGAAGGAGCACTGCACAATGTGAATGGTGAGCAAAAGATTGGAGAAGGAAGAGGTATAGGGGGAAATAGAGGAGGAGGTGGAGGAAGAGGTATAAGAGGTGGTAGAGGAGAACCAAAACCTTTTTTATTTCCCATCTTAGATGAAGATACCAAGACCATAATGAAGAATATCTCACCCTCCATCCTCCATAATTTCCATGGAGTAAGGAATGAGCATCTTGAAACATTTCTTTTTGAGTTTGAAGTCTTGTGTATGTCTTATGAGTACTTGCTTGATTCTCAAAAATTGAAACTATTTCCAACCACCCTTAATGATGGAGCACTTAAAGGGTTTATGGGATTAGGAAAACAAACCATAAAAACATGGGAAGAGATGAAATATGTGTTCTAGAAAAATACAAAGTATGCCTCATAACCTTAAAGATGAAGTCTTTAAAATGATACAAAAAGAGGATGAAAATCTTGAAGATTTGGTTGAAAGTTCTTCTTACAATGTTAAAAGGAATAAAATGCATACTCTATATGATGAAACTTTGAAAGCTCTTTTGCTCAAATCCATTAGATATGAGTGGGTGTATCTTCTCAATTTAATGGGAAAATGATATGTTTCACAATTATCATTTAGAGACATTTTTTAACTTTGTACACATATTTCAAGGGGTAAGGCTAGAACCAGGAAAAATCTAAGAGACCCTGTTGTGTTTAGGATTAATAAATCTGCAACTGGAACAGTAAGTAGAGAATAAATAGTCAAATTGCTTAACAATTTCAATATAGATATTTTAGGGAGTCTTAGTGAACAATTAGATACCCTTAAGATTCATAACAAGAAAAAAGCTTAAAATGTTGCATTATCAATTTTTTTGTCCTAAATGTAGAAAGAGACATGCTCTAAGAGAATTCCCTCTTGGTAGTGTGGAAATATTTTCTATTTGTGCAGAAAAAAATGACACAAAGGTATGCCCTTCAATCCTCGAACTAAAAGCAATCTTACAAAATGAAGTTGAAACAAGCCAAGATTAGTCACTTTGTTTTATTGGTAAAATACCATGGCAACTGCAACAACCAAATATGGTACAAGGTCTTAACCCTCAATACCAGTCATATGCAGAACCTAAGAACAATTGGAATACCCCAATGCCTTGGAAAAATTGGCCACCTCAAAATCCATTATGAACATAAGGTTAGTAGTACCCCATGTTAGCCACCTATAAATTCTGTCATACTCAATGGTGGCTAGAGTTTGTCTTCAAGCCTTCAAGAGATAGTTTCCTTTGAAAACCTATCATCTTTTCAAGTCTTATGATGTTCTTTATCTTTTGAATTAATCTTCACTGTTGTTTCATTATTAGCCCTAAATAAACTTGTTGTTCACCAAGAGAAAACTGCTTATAAAACTCCATTTTCCCTCATTTCACCTCTCCATTCCAATCCCACAAACTCTCCATTTTCATCCTTGCTTCCCTCACAAAATCCTTCAAAAACACCTTATTAACCTTCAAAATCATCAAAACCCTCCTTAAAACCTTATATCTCCCCTTTATTTGATTTTAATTTCTCTTCTTTCATCTATCAGAACCCTCTTTTAGCTTTAAAAATCTCTGTTTTTGGCCTAAAAATGGTCTTCGAGCACTATAAAGTTTTTAAGCCCCCGAGAGCTTATTACCTTAATCCCCTTCCTCCATGCGTCCTAAAGCCCCACAATCAGGTGCTAAAAGGGCTTAAAAAACTTTCTCGAACCCAACTTTCCTTCTATTTACTTCATTCCCAACGTTATGGTCTGAACAAATCTAGACCGTTGATCTCTGCAGATCGAAGGCCATCAAGCCCCATCCTTCTGCCCAATCATCTTCCCTTCCTTTCTTCCCCTTTCAGCATAACCCACCCCATCTTTGAATCTCAACCGTCCATTCAGGTGATTCGACGATCAAGACTTAACCCAATAGCCTATTACACCCACCCACTACGCGACAAAAATGTTACGTCACCATGGACCCTGCATACATTTCAACCCTGCAGCTTGTTCCCCATCATGCTCAACCCACACCGTTGGATCTGGAGCCTCCAATCCAACGGTCGACGAACAATATGGCGTAATTTTTGGCCTCTCCCCGCAGTGCGCTACTTCTGCGCGATATAGGCAGTTTTCATTTTCCACGTGTCAAGCGATGAATGGAATCGCGTTCCAAAATTTAAAACCGCCTCCCCCCCCAAATGCTACGTGAAAACTGCTTCCGGTTTTCCAAAACTACCTTGCTTCATTCTCGCACCAAATTCAAAATTTGAAACCCGTTTCGCCTCTACCAAGGGTTTCTCCCTTCTATTGTTGCATTCCCCCATTCGCATAGCTCTAAACTGCCTCCATAAACCCTCCCAAGAAGTTTTAAACCAAATCTTCGCAGGATTTAAATTAACTTTTGTTTGTTTTATGTATATTTAATGGGTTACAAGGTTAAAACCCTCTCGCAAGCAATTACAGTGTTATGGGCTAAGGATGATGATCCTCATAGCCCTGAATACAAATTTACGAGATCAGGGGTTTAAATTTTGCGGTTTGGAAGGTTCGATGAGTCATGATCATCGGCTTTTCAAACAGTTTCTCCGACAAAACCCTCCACGCACCTGCAAAGAACAGCAAAACACAGTGAGAAAAATTAAATAAATAATATCAGTGTCAAAGGTGAAGATCAGAGCATACGTGAAGAATTAAAGATTTTAATTAGAGTTTAAAGGAATTAAGGCACAAAATCAGGAATCAAAGGCCTAATCCACGAATGAAGCAGATGATTACAGTTAGCAGTTTGATGATGATTAAAGATAAAGTCTCAAAGCCTTAATCAAGTCTAAACACAGATCCAAAGATAAATCACTGTGTTTATGAAATAGAGAATCATATCAGTCGAAGGAAGCCTCGAATGCCACATCAAAGGGGCTAATTGAATCCCTAGCTACCAAAATTGCCACCTGCAGCCTCTCTACCTCAAAGGAATACCCAGATCAAATCTCAGTCAGTAACATTAAGGTCAAAAGTTGCTAATAGTTATTACAAACAAAATCAAATATTTCACAGTGACAACAAAGTTATTGTAAAAGGTAAAAAAAGCCTTAAAGTCAATCTTTTCACCCACTAAGCCTAACAAGTAGAAAACAGAGTTAATGAAACAGATTTGTAATTCAATGCTTTCCTGCCTTATGCCTTGCATGGTTTTCAAGGCTAGGAGTTGCATTTAGTATAGAATTAATGATACTCAACCCTAGAACTCTTCCACCTCCTCATTTCTTCTATAAATACTTCTGGAGGAGATGAGTGGTTGATTGGTTGGTCACTAGTTGTAACACTGAAACTCTCTGAAATAATACATATTCTGTTTGAAGTTGAAGAAGAAATTGAAGTCTTGGAAGCTGGATTGTGTTTTGACATGCTTGTTCTTGAGAAGGCTCTATCAGTGGATCCCTTAGCTTGGCTATTGGTGATGTATTATGAACCGTCTGCTGTTTTTCCTATTTTCATTATGTTTCATAAATTCTTACTACAGTACGATGAAAATTTTAGGCTAAGAAATGAATCCTGGAAGCACCTTAGACCTTTTCATCCTTCACTATTTTATGTTGTCTTCTGCTAAGGCATTTTAGAGTCTTTAATCATTATCTTGAACCCTTATGCATGTTTATTTCTCAAATAGTTCAAATAGTTGGTTCCAGCATGATTTATGGTTTTCCTTGCTTGTCTGCTGCCACTTGAAAACTATTTTTGAAGTCTCCCTTTGAAGTAGCATTGTTTAGAGTTAGCCAAGGAGGTCTGTTTTGATCATACCCTTTGTCCCTACTTGAATAATTGTTTTGAATGTCTTTATAGTTGTGATCATATATGTGTTAGGTGTTCCCTCTTCTATGACTGCAATTATCAGTGAATCTTTCATGTTTTCTAATTCCTTTGAAATAAAATCTTTGAGGAAATAGGATGTGCTCCCGAATCTTGGATTCATTTTGAAAGTTGTTTTGAAATCATTATTTGCTTAAAGTGTGGTTTGTAGAATTCATGGTTAGCCCTGTCTATCAAATACCTCTTTATTGTTCAAGTTATGTTTTTAAGTTCCCTTTGCTGAGAATTCAATTTCTCTTTCCAAATCATTAATTTCCATCTCATTCACAAAACTAAAGGATCCTAGGGCCAAGTTATATTTTCCCTTTGATATCCCATATCCATTGATGGGCTTGTCATAAACCTCTTCTTGACTCCATTGCCCAATGAATCTGATACTTTTTTTTTCTATCTATACTACCTAGACCTTTCATGTTCTGCTATACTAATTCAACCAAAAAAACAAACAAACCCAACAAACACTTGCACTTAATAACTAGTCTAAAATCAATACTCAAAATCAAAAAAGATATATCTTTGCAAACAATTTGAGAGATCCCTCTCTGAGAATAGGAGGACTAGATCCTGGAACTCTAAAGATTGGTTCTGATGTTGCCTTGTCTTTTGGTTTTTCCAATCTGGCCAAAACACAGGAACCAACATAATGGCAATCACGGTGAGACCTATTATGTACATAATAGTCTAGCAAACTCTTGTAGACTCAGTAAGTCCTTAAATAACCACATAAACTCAGAAAACCCAAAAAAAATTTAGATTGGCTTCATAATAAACATGGTGGTGGAACCATAAAACAATTTTACCTTCACAAAAAGCTAAAAAATTTCCACCTGGCGACTCCACTGGCCTCTAGTAGGCCTATTACTTCACTAGTCCTTGTAAACTCCCCTACGAATGCATCAAGAAAATCCAATCATGTTGATGGTGGATAGCAAAGTTCAAAATATTCCACCTGGCGACTCCAAAATCCCAAAAGGTCTAATGACTCCACTGGAAGAAGACTCTGAAGTGGTTAGAAAGATGCAGTGACCTCTTTATAATTTGCAAACATGGAATCTAGTATAGACAGAGAAGCTAAAGTAGACACATTATTGGACATGATTGGAAAAACGATGTACATACTTGATAGAAGACTGGATAGGTATGAGGCTGATACAAATATTGATTATCCAGAGCAGCCCATACCTCCTCCCTTTAAAAAACAAACTCAGCCACTACAAGACAAAAACAACAAGCAAAATATGTGTGATGAGCTAGATTTCAGAGAAAACAATGAAGAAGGTTGTCAAGAAAGTCTTGACAGCCTCCCTTTATCTTGTATTGCACTATTACGAGAACTTTACAACCAAAATGCAAATGTAAAAAATGAGCAGTGTTTTGAGGAGACAATAGGCCACCTAGGAAACACAAAATCTAAAATAGAAGAAAAATCAGCACATATAGGGACTCTCCCTCTATGTTATAACTCATTTCATATTTTAAAGGGAGAGTAGCATCCTGACAATAGAGTAGAAACAACTCATGAAACTTATATTCAAAGTGGCTACCATGAAAATCATGAGGAATTGTTTGAAACTGAAATAGATCAGGAAAAGGAAGAGAATCCTCAAAGTTTCCCTGCAAGCACAAGTAATGATTCCCTAGAAGAGGCTCAAGAAGACATCCAGCCTCAAAATCAGTCAATAGAAGAGAAAGAGGACTATTGTACTTTTGTCCAAAGCAAAAGAAAAATTCCTCTTTTGACAGAAAGATAAATTGACCAAATATTAAACAAACAGCCAACCCTTGAAACTTCATTTGAACAAAACATTTCTGCTCATCTGCCTACTGAACCTTTTTGTCTTAAACCAGAAAACAAACTTGTAGATCAGCTCAAAGAAAGGCCAATTGATAACCCAATATGCTTGATCGGTGATATGGTTTATACTAATGATTTGCCAAATTTTGATCAATCTGATGATGATGAGCTTCAAGCAGAAACTAATCATGCAGAGAAACCAACAGTTGATTGGTGTCATGAGTTTCACTATCATCAGCTTGAAAGCAGCGATCAACCAATCCAATCCATCAGAAATAGCTTTTACATAATTAGGATTCAACAATCTATCAGTTTTGATGATGAGGTTGAGAAGAAAGAGCAGTTTCTTGAGTAGGATGAATATAAGGAACCTTATCTTGAAAATATTGAGGTAATAAAAGATACCCCTGCTCAAGAATATGATGATCTCTTCATAGAGTACAGTCCACTGAACCAGAGCTTACCAGGACTACAAGAGGACAGCACTGCAATATATGATGAGTCCTCCAGTTCAGATGATAACGAAGATGAGGAAGTTTTTATTTCTCAATAAAATATTTATCTCGATCTAGTGAATAAAGAAGAGGTAATCCTAGTTGAAACATATCTTCCAAAAATTTGCAACCAAGTATTATTTCAAGATCCCTATGCTCATTTCTTGAAATTTTTTGAAGAAGGGATAAAGGTTGTTAGCAGCAAGGTGTTACCAGAAGCAAGAAGACTTTTTAGCACTGTTGCTAAAAAACAAATGGAATGGGAGTGGCCTTGTTTGTCCAGCCAACCCAAAGAGATGAGAAAGGACCAATCATGGAATCATTTACTGGATTGGTTGTACTGGAAAAGAGAGTTCATCAGCTAAATATGTAAATATTCCAAGTTAGATTAGGGTAGGTAGGAATTTCAATAAAGCTCAGCTCTTGAGCATCTAGTTAGTCTTTTTGTTTATTTCTTTGAAGTTAGAAAAAAGGAAAAAATAAAAACAAAAAAATATAGAAAAGAAAAGAGGCCAGATAAAAACAAAAAATGTACAACCCCATACCAAAAAGAGAGACAAATTCTGAAAGTGTGCAAGCTCAAATGCCACTCCTAGAAACACACTTCTAGTTAGTCATACATCCTAATCATGACTAATTAGATTTTCAATTTACTGCTGATAGGTTAGTGAAATAGATCAGCCAAACATCACAATCTTGGTTTTTCAGTAAGGTATATTAGGATAGAGGAAAAAAAGGCTCAAACAAATTCAGTATTTTAACCTATGAATCTCAAAAGAAGAATGGCTCTAATTAGATTAAATCTTGAGCCGAAGATAGAAAAAAAACTGGTTCCAATATGCTTAAAACTTGAACCAAAAGAAAGAGAAACACAACTCAAGTAAAATCAAAATCAGAGCTGAATAAATAATGAAGGATGTTTTAGTTTTCAGATCTTAAGCCTTCACAAATTTTGTTTTACTTTTCATAAAGACTATGTGCAGCTTGTTTTTATGCCATAGATCTGCAGTAAGTAAGACTTCTTAATCCTAACTTGGCTGCTTTTAAATTTCCTGTTTTAAAATTTAGAGAATAAAGGTCTGTCAGACAGTCTAATCCTGACAGATAATAGTTTAGGTAGAGAATTTATGAACACAACTGTTTAAACTAAGTTCATGGTGAAATAAGAGTAGAAATAGATTAGTTTCATGTTTTCAAAAAGAATAAAATGTTGATGAAGAGAGTTTTCTAGTCCAAATTCACTCTGAAAGAAGAAAATTTTTTAGGATCATTAGGAATGGGTAGGTAGAGATGTTGTTTTGATAGAATTCCATTGATTCAGATTGCTACAGAGATCATAAAATAAGAGATAGGTCAGCTAAAGGAAAAGAAAGTTGCTTCCCAATGGATGAAGGCACTGGTTTACTGAAAAGCCAGAGATCAATAGCTGAGGTTCTGGACACCTAAAGGACTAGTTGTCCTCCCCAAGTGGAGCCACTGTTAGCCACCTATAAATTCTGTCATACTCAATGGTGGTTAGACTTTGTCTTCAAGCCTTCAAGAGATAGTTTCCTTTGAAAACCTATCATATTTTGAAGTCTTATGATGTTCTTTATCCTTTGAATTAATCTTCACTGCTATTTCACTATTAGCCCTAAAGAACCTTGTTGTTCACCAAGAGAAAACTACTTATAAAACTCCATTTTCCCTCATTTCACCTCTCCATTCCAATCCCACAAACTCTCCATTTTCATCCTTGCTTCCCTCACAAAATCCTTCAAAAACACCTTCTTAACCTTCAAAATCATCAAAAACCCCCTTAAAACCTTATATCTCCCCTTTATTTTGTTTTAATTTCCCTTCTTTCATTTATTGGAACCCTCTTTTGGCTTTAAAAATATCTTTTTTTGGCCTAAAAACGGTCTTCTAGCACTATAACGTTTTTAAGCCCCCGAGAGCTTATTACCTTTAGCCCCTTCGTCAATGCATCCTAAAGCCCCGCAATCGGGCGCTAAAAGGGCTTAAAAACCTTTCCCAAACTCAAATTTCCTTCTATTTACTTCATTCCCAGAGTTATGGTCTAAACAAATCTAAACCGTTGATCTCTACAGATCAACGACCATAGGGCCCCATCCTTCCACCCGATCACCTTCCCTTCCTTTCT
Source organism: Pinus albicaulis (assembly GCA_034641835.2). Taxonomy (NCBI): domain Eukaryota; kingdom Viridiplantae; phylum Streptophyta; class Pinopsida; order Pinales; family Pinaceae; genus Pinus; species Pinus albicaulis. Next base: position 1,246,021,297 of record CM076578.1, on the reverse strand, counting down.
TCCCCTTTCAACATAACTCGCCCCATCTTTGAATCTCAACCGTCCATTCAGGTGATCCGACGATCAAGACTTAACCCGATAGCCTATTACACCCACCGACTACGCGACAAAAATGTTACGTCACCATGGACCCCCCATACATTTCAACCTGCAGCTTGTCCCCCATCGCGCTTAACCCACACCGTTGGATCTGGAGCCTCCAATCCAACGGTCGACGAACAATATCACGTAATTTTTGGCCTCTCCCGTAGTGTGCTACTTCCGCGCGATATAGGTAGTTTTAATTTTCCACGTTTCAAGCGATGAATGGAATCACGTTCCAAAAGTTTAAACTGCCTCCCCCACCAAATACTACGCGAAAACTGCTTCCGGTTTTCCAAAACCACCTCGCGTCATTCTCGTGCCAAATTCAAAATTCAAAACCTGTTTCACCTCTACCAAGGTTTTCTCCCTTCTATTGTTGCATTCCCCCATTCGCATAGCTCCAAACCGCCTCCATAAACCCTCCCAAGCAGTTTTAAACCAAATCTTCACAGGATTTAAATTAACTTTTGTTTGTTTTATGCATATTTAATGGGTTACAAGGTTAAAACCCTCCCACAGGAAATTACAGTGTTATGGGCAGAGGATGACGATCCTCATAGCCCTGAATACAAATTTATGAGATTAGGGGTTTAAATTTCGTGGTTTGGAAGGGTCGATGAGTCATGATCATCGGCTTTTCAAACAATTTGTCTGAAAAAACCCTCTGCGCACTTGCAAAGAACAACAAAACACAGTAAGAAAAATTAAATAAAAAATATCAGTGTCAAAGGTAAAGATCAGAGCATAAGTGAAGCATTAAAGATTTTAATCCGAGTTTAAAGGAATTAAGGCACAAACTCAGGAATCAAAGGCCTAATCCATGAATGAAGTAGATGATCACAGTCAACAGTTCGATGATGATTAAAGATAAAGTCTCAAAGCCTTAATCAAGCCTAGACACATATCCAAAGATAAATCACTGTGTTTATGAAACAGAGAATCAGATCAGTCGAAGGAAGCCTCAAATGCGACATCAAAGGGGCTAATTGAATCCCCAGCTACCAAAATTTCCACCTGCAGCCTCTCTACCTCAAAGGAATACCCAGATCAAATCTCATTCAGTAACATTAAGGTCAAAAGCTGCTAACAGTTATTACAATAAAAATCAAATATTTCACACTGACAACAAAGTTATTGTAAAAGATAAAAAGAGCCTTAAAGTCAATATTTTCACCCACTAAGCCTAAGAAGCAGAAAACAGAGTTAATGAAACAGAGTTGTAATTCAATGATTTCTTGCCTTATGCCTTGCATGGTTTTCAAGGCTAGGAGTTTCATTTAGTATAAAATTAATAACACTCAACCCTAGAACTCTTCCACCTCCTCATTTATTCTATAAATACTTCTGAAGGAGATGAGAGGTTGGTTGGTTGGTCACTAGTTGTAACACTGAAACTCTCTGAAATAATACATATTCTGTTTGAAGTTGAAGAAGAAATTGAAGTCTTGGAAGCTGGATTATGTTTTGACATGCTTGTTCTTGAGAAGGCTCTATCATTGGATCCCTGAGCTTGGCTGTTGGTGATGTATTCTTAACCATCTATTGTTTTTCCTGTTTTCATTATGTTTCATAAATTCTTACTACATTAGGATGAAAATTTTAGGCTAAGAAATGACTCCTGGAAGCACCTTAGACCTGTTCATCCTTCACTATTTTATGTTTTCTTCTGCTAAGGCATTTTAGAGTCTTTAATCATTCTCTTTAACCCTTATGCTTGTTTATTTCTCAAATAATTCAAATAGTTGGTTCCAACATGATTTATGGTTTTCCTTGCTTGTCTGCTACCACTTGAAAACTATTTTTTAAGTCTCCCTTTGAGGTACCATTGTTTATAGTTAGCCAAGGAGGTCTGTTTTGATAATACCCTTTGTCCCTGCTTGAATAAGTGTTTTAAAGGTTTTTATAGTTGTGATAATAGATGTGGTAGGTGTTCCCTCTTCTATGACTGCAATTATCAGTGAATCTTTCATATTTTCTAATTCCTTTGAAATAAAATCTTTGAGGAAATAGGATGTGCTCCCGAATCTTAGATTTCATTTTGAAAGTTGTCTTGAAATCATTATTTGCTTAAAGTGTGGTTTGTAGAATTCATGGTTAGCCCTGTCTATCAAATACCTCTTTATTGTTCAAGTTATGTTTTTAAGTTCCCTTTGTTGAGAATTCAATTTCTCTTTCCAAATCATTAATGTCCATCTCATTCACAAAACTAAAGGATCCTATGGCCAAGTTAGATTTTCCTTTTGATATCCCATATCCATTGATGAGCTTGTCATAAACCTCTTCTTGAATCCATTGCCCAATGAATCTGATACTTCTTCTTTCTATCTATACTACCTAGACCTTTCATGTTCTGTTATACCAATTCAACCAAACAAACAAACAAACCCAACAAACACTTGCACTTAATAACTAGTCTAAAATCAATACGCAAAAGCAAACAAGATATATATTTGCAAAATAATTGAGAGATCCCTCTCTGAGAACAGGAGGACTAGATCCTAGAACTCTAAAGATTGGTTCTGATGTTGCCTTGTATTTTAATTTTTCCAATTTGACCAAAACACAGGACCCCAACACCCTAGCTTAATAAATTTCAACAACCATTTATTCCATATCAATCTCCATATTATCCTCCTCAATCAACTTCCTTTCCACAATCTCAAATACAAAATAATGTCTAGTCAACCACTTCCATTACCACCCACATCATACCCCCCAAAAACCAATCAACTACCTGCTCAACCACTTTCAATCTAAAATAATAAAAATTCACAACCTGTTTACAATATAGAAGGTTAAATTTTCCAAGCTTTCATGATAACTCTGTTAGATCTGAATAATGTCCAACTTAGATTTGGTAGATTTCTGGAAAATAATTTACCATCTGTTGTTATTCAGGAAGAAGATGAGCTTCTTTAGAAAGAAAGATATTCTAATCAAGAATAAATTCTTCAAAAATAATTTCAACTCCCATTGCACAACAATATTTTGTTTTCATCCAAAATCAACCTTTTCCTGAAAGGCTAAAAAATTCCAAAGGAATAGAGGAACACATTGTGTTTCCTAAATTTTACATGTTAGATGAAATAATGAATGTTTGCATCAAAATTATTCTATTACAAGCTAAAAATGAAATGTCAATATTTGCAAGGACAATCAGGGAGTTAAGCATTAAAAAACTAGGAAGAAAAATAAAAGAAATTAAAAAAATCCACTTAGTCAGGAAAATTGCAGATATTATGATGGAGAAACCAATAGTTCAAAAATATCTAGATATAGGTAGTTCCATTGTAAAAACACATATTAATGGTATCAAGATTCCAAACACATTGATCAATTTCAGAGAAGTTATCAATATCATGAGTAAATAAACTATGGATCAATTAAAACTTTCCAATCTTCAATACACACCAACATGATTACAGTTAGGAGAAAGATATGTTATCAAACTAGATGGTGTGTTAGAAGATGTATCTATCTCCTTAGATTGTTGGGAATGTCCTATTTATTTTATGAATTTAACCCCCAAGAATAATTTAAGAGGACATCCATTGATTCTAGGTAGACCATGGTTAGCTAGAGCTGATGCTTTCATAAGGTATAGATCTAGTGATATTTGTATATCTAATGGAAGCTCATCTAAGAAATTCACACTATACCCATTGCAAAAACAACAATAGAAGTAGAAAGTGAAGTTTGGATAGATGATGATAACAAAGACTTTGATATAAAACCAATATTTTCTATCTCACAAATAGATGAAGAAGATCGGATTTTAAATTTGATGAATAATAATGATTCTTCCTCATATTTTGAACAAGATCAAGGTTTTGAAGAAAAATTAAATGTTGAATATTTATCATCTTATCAAATGACTTTACATTCTATGGAAAAAATTGTCAATTCATTAATATAAATATTTCCAAGGAAAACTTTGAATATTAATAATAATTTGGAAGAATCTCAAAATAAAGAATAGATAAAGATGTTACAAAAAAATTCCTCTTCTTATGCATGAGAATATACTGATATGAAAGGAATTGATCCTAATAATTGTATGCATCATATCTATATTGAAGAAAGTGCTAGACGAATTTGACAACCTCAGAGGAGGATGAATCCAAATCTAAGGGAAATCATTAAAGAGTTGTTACAAAAACCATTGAATGTGAATTTCATTTATCCAATATCAAATAGTCAGTCGGTCTCACCATTAGTGATTCTTCCAAAGAAAAATGGAAAATGGAGAGTACGCATCAATTATATGGAATTGAATAATTCCACCTTGAAAGATAATTTTGCGCTTTCATTTATAGATCAATTCCTTAATACATTGGCAGGAGTTATCACAAAATATTGGTCATCTAACCACTTCTAATTATATGGATCGAAGTACACCATGTAAGACTAATTTTACCATAGTAAAATTGCTTTCACTATAAGAAATAATTTAAAAAACTATGTGTTATTAAGTTTTTTCTGGTTAAAACAAAAAATCCCGTGAGGAATAATTAAATAGATCATTATTTTAGTAAATTCTTTCAGTAATAATCACATGTAATGGAATATGGTCGACAAGTTTCGAACCAACCAATGTGGTTCATCATCAGGACTATGTGAGAGATCAGATCCAGACATTAAGTATAAATAGATGTAAAAATGGCTCAACTAGTCGTTAGGATAACAACTAGTTTGACTTTGAAAATAGTTAAATAGTTAAATATACGAATAAAAATTATTTATATTTATTAATTAATAATAATAATTGATTATTATATAATTTAATCAATTAAATTAATAAGAAAGATATACATATATACACCACTATTGGGTAAATAACTTACCATTATATTAATTAATTGGTAATTAGTTGTATAAATATATTAAAGATTTTATAAATAAATAAAATAATAATATAATAATAATAAAAATAAATAAATAATGGAATAATTACTTTTTCAAAGTCAAACTAGTCATTATCCTAATGGCTAGTTGAGCCATTTCTACATCTATTTATACTTAATGTCTGGATATGATCTCTCACATAGTCCTGATGATGAACCACACTGGTTGGTTCGAAACGCGTCGACCACGTTCCATTACATGTGATTATTACCGAAAGAATTTTACTAATTTATATGATGGATCATAGAATCTTAGATTCCAAAAATAGATCATTATTTATTTGATTTTCCTTTAGGTATAATTAATTAAATCATTTTTATATAATATTTTTCGTCATATTTAACTCAATTATGAGAAATAATTAGAGAAATCTTTATTTTTCTTATTTTTCTCTAGGAATAATTGAACAAATCATTATTTGTTTATTATTCCTTAACCACATTCTTGAAATGATAAATAAATCATTTATTTGTTTATTATTTCTAAATAAAGGTATTTAAACAATTTAAATACATTTTTCCTCCAACAAATTATAATAAAAATATTCCAAGCAGTTAGATCTACATCTTGGTTAATAATATTTTATTATTTCTCATTATCGAGAATAACTAAATATTTTGTTATAAATAGGAGATTGTTTCCATTCATTCTTCACTTTTATCATTCTAATTGTCACCATCATTTTATATTTTCCATTTGAGTTCAACACATGCTTTGGGTTTTCTACATCATTGAGAGGAGAGACTCGCGAAGCTGAAGCATTAAGGAAAGCCAAGAACTCATCCAATTAAGGGGGACTGGTAACATTTACTTATTTCCTTAAATAGGTGTTACATAATATAAATAGAATTATTTAAGGATTTGTCTTTAGTGTGACTTTTTGAAGTTTTAGGTGCCGGAATCCGGTGAAAATTTTTGAGGTAAAATCTTGGTTTTTGTTATTCAAATTGGTTTTTTGACTCTATATATGGATTTAGCACCCTCAAAAACCTCTAGAGCACTTCGATTGTGCAAAGTTAGCAATCAAACTTCTCTTTTCAATAAATTCCTGCCGGAATTTAGAGAAATTACACCGTAAAAAGTCACCGTAAAAGCCTTCAAAAAGTCGCACTAAAGACTACTCGATTCTTTAATCTTGTCTTGTCTGTTGGCTACTTGGAGTTAATTTTGCATCAGTTATTTATTTTTGTTGTTTAACTACTTTTACTGCATAGATCTGGGTTTTTGCAAGATTTTTTTCTAATTGTCTATTGCAGATCTAAAGGGTTAAATAACCACTTCTATTGTTAGGGCTATTCGTCATGCATAGCTAAAGTCAGATATTTTCGTACACCTTCGATAAGATTTTACACTAACAAATGGAGACTCCAATTTGTGATTTAGATTCCTATATGACGAGAAATTTCAACAACAAGGGTTTTTCTTCAGCTTTTTTTTCAGTCTCTTGATGCTTTTTTCTAACCTTTTTGCCCTAATTAAGTCATAATTCTAAATTCTAGATGTTTTATGGTATTTTCAGCATGTAACAGGTATCAATCGCGCTAGAGACAACAAATTTTCTGTAAACTGCTGCCTGAGACCCAAGGAGCATAAAATCGTTGTTTTTAGCCCAAATAGTGCAATTTCCCCATGAAATTGCGCTTACCTGCTCAAAACGGGCAAGCTCACCTATTTATAGGTCAGTAACTATGATCTGGAATCTTTTTCTGAGTTTTTTTTTTGAAATTATTAGGGTTTGTCGAGAGCCCTGTTTTGCATTATCTAGCCTCCGTTTCAACCCTCCTTAGTCCTGGATATGCTTAGTTTGTATCCTTGAAATAGAACCAAGCCCCCTAGGGTTTCAATACACTTCCAAATTTTTAGGAGGGATTAAGCTTAGTAGGTAGTGTGAGATTTATAATGCTTTTAGCCATTGTTTTAGGGTCTCGTCCATCCTTTTTACAGATCCTTTCTGATAGGTTATTTTTACATCCAAAGCCTTATCTTTAGTTTTGTTTGGTATTTTCCTTAGGGTCTCTTTGTTTGCCATAGGTTTTTAACCTTTAACCTTATCTTTTACAACAATTTTCCCCTCTAGTCTCTTGTTGTTTTATGTGTCATTTCCAGAAGTATCAAGTCATTAGATACTAGTCTCATAGACATTAGATATGTTGGCCATTTTAGTGTGTTTTGAGTCAATTTCGTTGTCATTTCATCTGGTTGTTTTACAGCCTCATTTGGGTTGGGATTTATGGATGATTAGATGTTTATTTTAGTCTCATTTCAGTGTCATTTATATTTTTTCAAAAATTTTCTTTTTCTTTAAATAACCATCTAGGTTGAATTAAAATAAACACATGACTTGCAAACGCTCACACCTAAAGCGAAGAGTGCTTGGTTTACACTGCCAAGCCAAAACATAAATATCATAATTAATTACTACCTCACAGATCCTTTGTTTATCACTATTCAAACTTTTCGTTTCATATGTGACTTTCCAACGTTGCGCCCCAAGGCGTTTATCACAGAGACTCCAAGGTGTTCACCCTTATTTTCAACTAGGACGTCTTAGTCCACCCCATCGAGTCTGAGTTCGTCCTCCCCCGAGTCCCCATACCGACTCAGGTTCTGGTTCATTGAGTTCTTCCTCTAATTCCAACCCTATTTCTCCTCACCCTCATATCGTCACCATATCAGGCGTCAATATATGTGCAGGTCCCCAGGCTGGTGTTGGCCCTGGACCTAATGCTGGAGCCACTACTAGCAGAACTTCTACTGGAACTATCTCGGGTACTCCTTTTCTACCTTTTATGGAAGGTTTAAGCCTTCCTGATTTTAGAAAGTTAATCAATGACCCCATACTCCACAATGTAGGTTAACCAACTATTCCAATTAAGCTTCCTTCTGAAATTCCTAAATTTTAAGGAAACATTGGAGAGGACCCTACTAATCACGTTTTCTCCTTTCATATGTGTTGTTTGTCTAATTCCATCACTGATGACTCCATTCGCATTTGGTTATTCCAACAGATGCTCATTGGAGAAGCTCCAAAGTGGTATGCTTACCATTCTGCCGCATCTCATACCGCTTTTGTGACTCTTGCTAAAGAGTTTGGCATGTTTCCAGTTACCCCTCTGTTATGATACCGGTACCAAGTTGTTGACCGCATTTCGTCAATCTTCTGACACCCTCCTTTCTGATCATGTCCAAGAATGAAGTAAAATAAGGAGCTTGTGTAGAGCCCCTACATTCAATGACCATGTCTATATGGATTGGTTTCTTAGAACACTCTTAGCCCCCATCGGTAAAGATGTCGCATCTCATTTTCCTCGGTCTAAAGAAGAAGCTCTCCAGGTTGCATTAAAATATTACTTGATCTATGCCTAGCCTGGTTATTTTATACCTGTTTACCAAATATTCCTAGACCTGGTGGTTCCATTGCATCAGGGACATGTCATGTGACTAACGATATTGTTGGATCTCGTTCACATCCATATGCTCCTCCTCAGATGAGTTATGGTTACCCCTAGGGGACACTAGTTCCTCCAACACTTATCCCCCTCCAAGAAACTTGTATCCTGGGCAAAACATGGCTTATGAATTTTCCCAACCACATTAATCGATGCCATGGCCAGCAGTTTCTCACCTTGTTTACCCAAATATCACCCAAAATCTGTTATATCCTTATGCACAACCCAACACTCCATCACCTCCACTATTAGTGCCCTTGCCTCCCATGCCTTCTCAACCTTTGCCATAACAGCCACCACCGCCTCAAGTTAAAGTGTATGCTTGGTAGAGCGTGGCTAATCCCCTTAATTCCAATAAAAAGAATAAGGGGAAAGGCAACCAAAACCAAGCGTGGGGTAACTAGGGCCACCAAGGTAATCAACCGAACACACCCCAAGGGAACGAGCCTAACATCAAAAACCAACAATAGGGTGATCAACTCAAGCAGAACAAGACCCTTCATAAAAACAAAAAATTTTCGTTTTGTGGTGTACATGGCCTTTACACTCATTATTTTCCCATTTTTCCCCAGATGCGCTAGTTGTGGGAAGCCCAAATAACGTCCAGAGGACAGAAACCCACCACATTGCTTCCGATAAACACTGCGCCATCTCAACCAACTGTCTTCACTAATGTAGCAAGGATATGTTGCTTCCGAACTACCTCAAGGCCAGGCCACTCCTCAACCTCAACAGTTTGGTACCCCTGATTACCATATTCTAATGATGAATTCAGACGAGGTAAATACTGTTGATGTCGACCTTCAGACATGGTCACACCAATATGACAAGCAACCTGCTATGTCTGCAATCAAGTATGTTACACAATAATTTGTCACCGTCCCTGCAATTCCCATCTCGCTCATTGGAGGGTCGTTTTTGTGACCAATAAGCAGTGTCATGCCTTGCAAATACCATCATTGCATCCCTTTCCATGAGGACAACATTTCTTTTGTTGATCATTTCCTGAGCAGACCCCTAAAAACACCTATTTTTTCCTTGGCGTTGGTAGCCCATTATGTACTCGCGCCAATAGGGGAAAATTAACACTGAGCCCGTGCCAATTGGCGCTCTGTCCCAGTTAAGCACCCGTGCCACTCTGCTTTTGGAAAGTTTTTAAAAAAAAGAGGCGAAGTTTCGATTACAACAACTTCGTGGATGAGTCATCAGGAGTGGTTTCGCCTGAATAACCACGGCCTTCCTCCTTTGGCCTCTTGTTTCCACCATATGGGGGACCTCCCAAAGGATAAGGCCTCCCTTCCACTATTGTAGGGATCCCAACCTCCTCCTCTCCTCTATAAATATAGCCTTCATCCATTGATGAAGGGGCTGAGGGGCTGAAAGGCTGATAGTCTTGAAGTGCCTAAGCTTTGAATCTCCAAATTCCTAAGAGCCTTTGTGCTGTAAGAGCCCTCTTGCTTCCCTTAAGGCCGACTCAAGTAAGGATACTATCGTCGAGAGACTCTGGAGAGGTTTTCCCTTTCCCTGGCGAGCTTTGCGAGACGTGAACGACTGGAGACCCATCCGAAGGAGACCGCGACGTCAGAACATTGGTTGTACTCTCTTTCGATTGTTATTTAATGAATGATTACGGTTATGGTTCCACTCTGTTTTCACTTATGTTAATAATGAGTTATATCCTTTCTGACTGATATATAGCTGCGTATTCTGGATTTTAGGCTTGTATTCATGTTGTTTCTTGCATGTGCAGGTGTCCATCTGCGGAGATCGTGGGAGGATCGTGATCTGCCGAGGCTGAGGAACGGGAATGCTCTCTTCTACGGATCATAGCATTGGATTCCAGGTAGGCCTCCATCTTTGGTCTTTTATTCGTAACTAGGAACTTGCACTGTAACATGTGATGATTGTTGCTAGACCCCTGCTGGGCTAGTAGGGATCGCCTCTGTCCGCAGAGGGGATTTACCTCCTCAACAATTTGGCGACTCCGCTGGGGACGTCTAGTTTTAATTGTCTCGTTTTGATTGTTTTGTGGTTTTCCTTGCTTGGTTGGCCTTCTGGGCTGGGTTACTTGTGTTTTGGCTTTTGGTTCAGCCCCAGAGGATCATATCTGACCTCTGCTTTTCCAAATTTTCACCTTTTCATAGTTGGCTTGATTGGCGCGAGTTTAGCCCTGATAGTCGCGCCAGTTGGCGCAGTTTTCCAGTTCATCACTCGCGCCATCCCCTATCTGGCGCGGATTACAGCCAGACAGTCGCGCCATTTCCTGTAGGTGGTAGGGTTACCCTTGTTCGGAAGCTTCTTTTGGTCAGTACTTTGCTTCTGGGTTTGTTTTGGATTTTGCTTGAAGTGGTGAGTTTGATCTTGGTTGGGAAAAATTCTTTGTTTTTTTCATTTTTAGGCGTTGGCGCTTGTTGTCAGTTAGCAACCCGCGCCAATTGGCCATTGGCGCTAGTTGTCAATGTGCAAGTCGCACCAATTGTTGCCAATTGGCGCTAGTTGTCAATGGACAAGTCGTGCCAATTTCAGGGTGTATGAAAATTGAAATTTTTTCCCTAAATCCTTCACCAGTGTGTCTTTCCCTTCCGGTCTTTTCCTTGTATGAGCATAGATTACATTGCTCATTGTTTGGGATTTCTTCTTTCCATGATTGCTTGATGTAAAAGGGAATGAATGCCTTGTTTTGATCTCATTCTTTGGAAGTCCTCTTTGTGTTTTGTCAACTTTTGAGGAATTTTGTTACAAAGTGTTTTGAAACAACGATTGCATTCTTAGTGTTTATTTACATCTCTTTTGCATTCATCCTTCATTAAGAAGCTTTGTGTTTATTTAGTTTTCGTCTCAAAGTGTCCTTTTTGTTAAAATGCATTAGATCACATCGCATTGAAAAGTATTTTGAGATTTATCATTGAACTTAGATCACATTGTTTAATGATTGAGAGCTAAAAATCGCTTTGTGTGCATTCTCTTTCATTGAAAGCATGCATTAAGTAGATTCTCATTTCATCGAAAAATGCATTGAGTGCATTCTTATTATTTGAAAAGAAAAAGGAAATTATGCATAGATTACAATTGCATAGTTTTCGGAAAAATAATTTTGCATAGATTACATTGCATAATTCGCTTCGTTGAATGTTTTAGAATACTTTTGGATAGTGAAAGTCATCTAGTTTGGAAAAGTTTTGTTTTCAGTTTTGCTGTTTGTTGCATCATTGTTTGAAGCTCTTCCCTTAACTAGATAGCATTCATCGAATTGAAAAGCTTTCTTTTCTCATGTAGCTGCATACAGGAGATTGTCATATGACATACGGTAGGGCCTTGAAACCGAAACATAATTGAAGATAAACCATAAAATTTACTCAATTTACCTAAGGAAGCATTGAAACATTAATGAAATATTTAGAGGTCTAGGCTAGAGACGTGTTCCAGTGTCGTTAAACCTAGTAGTTGTCGTTCGCTTCTTGTATTTAGATAGCACTAGTACGGACTTGTGCTCCCCATACCATCGCGTATATAAAGGGAGACCCCACTAGGTTGCTATTCTTTATCCGTAGGAAGCCGAGTCTGCCGCCCTATACGCGTGATACACCGGACACAACATTTGGGGAGATTGCCTGCACCTACGGAAAGTCCTTGGTTGATTTCTCTTTCATTTTTGAAACCAAGGTGTATATTGCAGTTCACGGTTATTTGGTACACCCTTTGCCTAACATTCCTGAGTAGTCAGTTCGATCTTTTCTGACTCTTTAAATTTGAAAAGGTCATCAAGCGCTTGTCCTTTCACGCTTGTTTCCAATCTGAAAGTGATAGAGTCACCTTTTGCCTATTTCTTGACTCTTAAAATATGAAATGGTAGAGTTTTGTTTCAATGTTTTAAAAATTAACTACCCACGAAATATTCCTGGTTAAAGTTAGTTTCCTTAGGGTGTTGTTCTGAAGATCGTTTCTGATGGCAACTTTTCCAGAGTTCACCAACCAAGGAATCCCCTCCGATGGGAATCCTGGTCCTTTTCCTCCTTTTGGAAATGTTGGTGCTCCTTATATGGCAACGTTGTCCCTTCCTGGGTTAACTGTTGGGTTGCCTATTTGGTTGTTCTCAACCTCTGTGGTCCCGAATTTCTCGGCTTCTGTTCAATCAGTTCCTCCACTTGAACAACATCATGTTGATTCCAAGGTGGACCTCTCCCCTTCTTCGCCTGTTTTTGCGTCCTCCTCTTCTACTTCGCCTGGTGAAAGTCTGGATTCAAGTAACCAGGTGGCTAAGAAGAAGAAGAAGAAGACAAAGAAGAAGAAGTATGATAAGAGAGAGGCTAAGGCTGCAACTACTGCTTCTAATGCGTCTCCTCTTGATAAACCTTCCAACCCTCCACGGAAAGTCAAGTTCCCTTGCATGTTGTGCACGGGAGACCATCTTCTTCGAGACTGCCCTGGCATTCCTAAGGTACTCGAAGTATGGTCTAACGGTCGCCCGCCGTTGCCTTTGGATTCCGAGAGTAAGGTTGGGGGAACGTCTTCAACTGGTGCTGGTAAGACTCCTAAGAAGCAGGGTAAGATTACCAATCCCTGAAAGTTGTGTGAAGGGCACCATGCCATTCACCTTTGTCCATATATGGATGAAGCCAAAAGATTTTTGGACAACTCAACCGTTTCTGCACCGTGCCTTCCAGCTGGTTACAAACAGCTTTCTTTGAGTCCTCCACCAGCTGATCCTACCATTGGTCAAGAGTCATCCTTGGTCGATCCCGCTCCCTCGGAAATTCAAATTCAGGAATCCGTTCCTGACCAACCATTGGTCGTGGGATCGGTTGAACTGGCCCCGTCTACGGTGCACCAGGTCTTTTCCGTGGAGAGTGGACCTCACATACCTCAGGTTCTTCTTGTTTCTTCAGATTCCTCGGACTTGGAGAAAGATTCTCCTGTCCCTATATCTCAAGAAGTTGCACCTCCACCTCTCGTGATGGAGATCCTGGAGGATACCCTTCCCACCTTCGAGATGGAGGTCGTGAAGGATGCTCCTTCTTCTTCCGTAACACCAGGGGAAGACCATCTCGGTTCGATGGTAGCCCCTCCAAGTAGTTTGGTCGCTTCCTTCGATTGGAGTCGATTTGCAGGATACCGCCTTCCGTCTTATGTGCCTTTCGATATCACAGTACAGGATTTTGGTCTGGTCGTACCCAGCACCATTATAGACGAAGGCGCGTCTTTTAGTATTCTATCCTCAACTACTTGGCAAGCTTTCGGTTTGCCGCCACTTGCGCCTGTTACGCAGAATTTGTTGGCATTTAACAGAAGAACGAGTCAACCGTTAGGGATCCTTCCAAGGTTACCTGTTACTTTGGGAGGTAAAACCATCCATATGGACGTGATGGTTGTTCCAGGCCCCTTGGATTTCAATCTGCTCTTGGGGCGCGATTACACCTATGCCATGGGAGCACTTGTCTCCTCCCTCTTCCGTGTGGTCTATTTTCCACATGAAGGACGAATCGTGACCATTGATCAGCTTTCGTTCTTTGGTCCTGATATGGCAGCTGGCCCACCATCATCCCTTTTGGGTTTTTATCCACCCGTTGTATCTGCCCCACCGCAGGTCAACTATGTGGCTACCTACCCCGTGCCTGTGCTCAGCGATGATGTCGTCATGCATACTATGCTGGGGGCATTGGGCCCTGACTTCCAGGATGTTTTCCTTCCATCGGATGGGCAACTCTTGGAAGCATTAACTTCTTGTTCATTATGATGAAGTCGGTCGGAGCAGAGTTCATTTTCTTGTGTCAATCTTCTTAAAAAATGAAACAAGCCAGTCGGAGCACAATTCATTTTCTTGTGTCAAGCTCCTTAAAAAATGAAACAAGCCGATCGGAGCACAGTTCATTTTCTTGTGTCAAGCTCCTTAAAAAATGCAACAAGGTTGTTGGAGCAGAGTTCCTTGTCTTGTGTCAAGCTCCTTAAAAAAATGAAACAAAGTTGTCGGAGCAAAGTTCCTTGTCTTGTGCCAAGCTCCTTAAACCATGAAACAAGGTGTCCTGAGGATAGTTCTTTTAATGTGTCAACCTCGTTAAAATAATGAAACACGTTCTTGTTCAATTCGAGTCTTTGATAAGTTCTCGTAAAATCCCAGTCGAGTCTGTCTCTTGATCTCGTAACTTGAACCTTCACTCCATCTGCCTTTCATATGGACTGAAGCTTGGGGGGCATGTACCTCGAATTGAGTCACCATGCTGGGGGCATGCTTACTATTTCAAGCATAGTTTGTTTCCGTTTCAAGCTTGTGTAAAAATGAAACCGGTTTCAAGCATAGTTTATCTTTGTTTCAAGCTTGTGTAAAAATGAAACCAACTTCAAGCAGAGTTTTCCAATTTCAAGCTTGTGTAAAAATAAAACCATTCCCATTTTACCCCTTGTGATTGCCATTTTATCAGCCTGTTTTTGGCAGATGAGCCTTGGTTTTTTCACTCCATCGTCACTATCTGCTTGGCTGATCATATGCCTTCACTTGGTTGTTTTACCCGTTCCTAAGGAACCCCTGCGATGAGTGGTTTTGTTAGCCAGCCTCTTGACCTTTATCTTGTTTTGAGCAGTTCCACCATTACCGGAACCAGTTGCTACCCTTAATACCACTCATTCCTCCAGGAGGAGTCAACTTTCAGCTCTTTTCTGACTCTCTAAACATGAAAAGATTGCTGAGGCCCTTGTCGTTTCGATCTCGTTAAAGTGTATACGAATCGACATCTACCCAGTATACGTTTACCCTTTTTTCGGGCTGGGATGGATTATTTACGAAAAAGGAATACCGTAGCCTATCGCGACTAGGAGGTTTTCTCAGACATAGTTTTCTACCTTTTCGGATCTGAGGAATTATTTACGAAAAGGGACCTGTGGAGTTTACTTTTCTGCTGTCTTTTCAAACTCTCTAAATGTGAAAAGACGCTGAGTTCTCCCTTTGTTAGACTCGTTAAACCCTGATGACATCGGATCCAGTCGAAATGACGTTCTCCTCCTTCCTCCTTCCTAGGACTCGTTAAATGCACTAGGATGGATTCGCCCAAAGGGCGGACTTATATTACAAGCATATGCTATCCCCTTCAAGCTTGTTATAAAAAATAATTGGGGTACTCACCAGAAATGGTGGGGGAAAAATGGAACCATCGTCGTTGTCGTTGGCAGTATGTCGCTCTTGAACATGGCACTTGTTTGCATTCGTGTCGGGTTGGGGACATCTCATCTCGTTTCTTCACTTTGCCTCCGTGGGTTTGGATAATCCCTTTTGACCTCTCATCTGCTCATTGCCTCGTCACCATGACCTCTGATCCGTTGATGTCAAATACTGCCAAGTCCACTGTCGTGCCGTTTATATGTTCGAGAGAAGTTGGCCTCTGCAAATATCAACCTTCCTCTGATTCTCATACGATCTTGATTCACAAAAAAAACATCATGTTCCTCTGTCTCGTGTCGATGATGTGGGAAACATTATGGCCCACCTTCGATCAAGGTCACTTCCTGTCGACTTCAGCTCATTATCCAGGAAGCTGATCTAGAGACTCCTTTATGGTACCTTGGAGCTTGCATGCCTCAATGGCAGGTTCGTCGCATTCGACGTGAGGTTCTCATCATTGGCCTCCGATCGAGTGATTCTATGGGTGTTCGACACCAGCTCATTGATTCACACGTCGTAGATTGTACCTATAGTACCTTGAGGGCCATTGTCATTATTGGTGGTTCCTCTCGCGTCTGTTAACAGCTCTCATCATTGGCTAGTAATCAGACGATGTTCTTGCGTGTTCGACTTCATCTCACATATTCGCATGCTTGAACTTGTACTTTGTTCGGGTCGAGATGGAGCGCAAGACCCTGGATTGTGTCTGTTGTAATCCAGGCTGCGATATTGTGGATTATTATGATTATTTACATGAATTATTCACTGGATGGCTGCGACCATACCTGAGTCTATTTATCGATCCTCACTGGATGGCTGCGACCATACCTTGGATCTGGATTATTGTATACTCTGTTTTGGATGGATGCGTCCATACCACATATACATCATGTACTTGAGATATCAGTTGTATTTCTCTACGCAGGTTTTCCGACGGTGGAGCTTCAGTTGGACACGTTCTCGTAAAGCATTTCACCCCTCTCTCTCTCTCGGGCCTCATGCTTTAGGGGGCATCTGTTACACAGTAATTTGTCATCGTCCCTGAAATTCCCATCTCGCCCATTGGAGGGTCGTTTCTGTGACCAATAAGCAGTTTCATGCCTTGAAAATACCATCATTGCATCCCTTTCCATGAGGACAACATTTCTTCTGTTGATCATTTCCTGAGCAGACCCCTAAAAACACCTGTTTTTGCCTTGGCGCTGGTAGCCCGTTATGTAATTGCGCCAATGGGGGAAAATTAACACTGAGCCCGTGCCAATTGGCGCTCTGTCCTAGTGTTGCACCCGCGCCAATCTGCTTTTGGAAAGTTTTTTAAAAAAGGAGGCGAAGTTTCGATTACAACAACTTCGTGGATGAGTCATCAGGAGTGGTTTCGACTGAATAACCACGACCTTCCTCCTTTGGCCTCTTTTTTCCACCATATGGGGAACCTCCCAAAGGATAAGGCCTCCCTTCCACTATTGTAGGGATCCCAACCTCCTCCTCTCCTCTATAAATATAGCCTTCATCCATTGATGAAGGGGTTGAAAGGCTGATAGTCTTGAAGTGCCTAAGCTTTGAATCTCCAAATTCCCAAGAGCCTTTGTGCTGTAAGAGCCCTCTTTCTTCCCTTAAGGCCGACTCAAGTAAGGAGACTATCGTCGAGATACTCTGGAGAGGTTTGCCCTTTCCCTGGAGAGCTTTGCGAGACGTGAACGACTGGAGACCCATCCGAAGGAGACCGCGACGTCAGAACATTGGTTGTACTCTCTTTCGATTGTTATTTAATGAATGATTATGGTTATGGTTCCACTCTGTTTTCACTTATGTTAATAATGAGTTATATCCTTTTTGACTGATATATAGTTGCGTATTCTAGATTTTAGGCTTGTATTCGTGTTGTTTCTTGCATGTGCAGGTGTCCATCTGTGGAGATCGTGGGAGGATCGTGATCTGCCGAGGCTGAGGAACGAGAACGCTCTCTTCTACGGATCATAGCATTGGATTCCAGGTAGGCCTCCATCTTTGGTCTTTTATTCGTAACTAGGAACTTGCACTGTAACATGTGATGATTGTTGCTAGACCCTTGCTGGGCTGGTAGGGATCGCCTCTGTCCGCAGAGGGGATTTACCTCCTCAACAAAGTCCTAAACCAAAGTATTCACAGAGTCCATTCTGACACCAAATATTCCCATACATATCCCTCAGCCTAAGCAGAGGTCATTCCCAAGATCACGAAAGGGCCATTACGCTGAAATTTTTCTTCTTCCAAATCCGCCCACACTTACAACATAGTAGATGGCTTGGAATAGTCTCTTGCCACCATATCAACGCTGGAAGTCCTCCAGACATGCCCATCACAATGAAAAGTTGTACTATGTGCTTTGGGGCACTGTAGATCCTTCATATAATTGTTTTATTTTCTTTGATGCTGACAAGTCAAAACATCCCCCTTTACCCTCAGTTTTTGCATTCCAAATACCAATGAGGATTCATAGTGCCCATGTTTAGCGATGTGTCATAGATGAGGGTGTATTCACCTGTGTGATGTACGCCTATGTTTGGAAGAAACTTGGGTCTCTCGATCTATCCCCATCCACCATCACTTTACATTCTTGGGATGGTCACCCTTGCCAACCCCTTTCCATGTTCCACAATTTTCATGTCATGTTTGTGGGAAATACTGTTTGCATTGACATAGAAGTCAGTGATACCCCCCTGGATTATAATATCCGCTTGGTTCGTAGCTACACATATGTGATGTCAGCTATCACATATGCAGTTCACCGTGATATTTGCTTCCCCCACAATGAAAATATTGTCACCATTGATCAATTGACATATTATGGACCAAAATATGAGACCTCCCCTGATTCCATCATCTCTTCTGTGCCTGATAAGCAATCATTCGCACCTCTCACCAATGTATCACCAATAATCTATAAATATTCCACCTTACTTGGTTCATTCCCTGGTCCCCCCCTCTTATCACTGAGCCCAGCTCATCAAGTTTTTGCATGTTGCAAGCGTCTCAGGCTAGCCAAAAGTGGTATGGTATGACTATATACTAGCCAACACCTTCACACCCCACTATTGTTCACTCGACAAAGCCATCAAGTTCATCTCCTCAAGTACCTTCTCCTTCTGATGGTGTCTCTCCCAATATTTTTCTATCAGGAACAATTCCCCCAAGCCTTAACTATTTGGGAGCCATTACACCACGCCATTATCATTCAGGTCATATATTGTTTTAGCTCCTCCATCTGGAGTCTTTCCAGTGCCTGTTATGGCTACATTTAGTTTACCCAATTTGAACGTGTGGATCCCAGTTTGGTACATTGATACCCCAGAAAACACTCCTCCTGGTCAACTTAAACCATATACCACCTTGACCCCGGATCAACCAGTTGCCATGACCCCTCCCTTTGCTTCAGTGGCATAACCACCTGAATGAGAATCTACTCCTATTGTGAAATCTTTTGGTGAGGGGGGAAAAGCCGAATAGAAGGAACCTAAGGACAAGGCACCCGAAACAACTCCAACTACACCTAAGCCTCCAAAGCGAACACTTTCATTCACTTTGTCTAATGTTGTTGGGCATGCTACGAATAAATGTCATGAGCTTTATCATCTCAAACCAGTGGTCAACAAAATGTTTCCTAAATTTGACATCCCGTAGGTCCATAGTACCTTACCTAATTCAAAAAAGAAACTGAAATCGTTGCGCATGAACCACCCTTATCCTTTGTGCAACCTTTACGACCACTATTCCCATCATTGTCCTCGTCTCAATGAACTTCGCGATACCCTTTAGGATATTCATGAAATACAGGCCCCTCGTAGTGGATCATCTACTCCTCTATTTGTGGGTTGCGCTTCACCATAATTAGAGGATAGTTCTGCACCCATTTCGATACCCCCCCCCCCCCCCCCCCCCTGATGTTGAGATGGCAGAATCTTTGGTTGCTATTCTCTATCTGTTGTCATCCATGAGATCCATGGAGGAAGACCCCTCAGGGGCTTCCCATTCAGTTTCAGTCGAACCTCCCTCATCGAACACCCTGGTCTCAACATTGGTAAATGTTTCATCTACTAGCTCTTCGTCTACCCTTCATAGTGATGCGTATGTGAACCATATTTCTCATGAATATGCACCACACAGCCCTGTCATATCAAGTGGTTTCCCTCTCACCATTCCTCCCATCTTCCATTCCGATGAAGACATTATAGAATCCATGACCAACCCTGATTTTCCTTGGGATGATATTCACCATCGTGCTTACTTCCTTTTGCAACAAACCCATGACCAATATGTTATGGAGTTTGAATACTTCATTCATGATGAAGTCTATTGGTTTAGAAATCCCATCCCTGCACCAAATACTTTCAAAGAAGGAACATGGCCAATATCTCTCCAGCCATTAAAATAAACATTTATGATAAACCATGGGTCAAAGAAAACATTACCTTAGGGGAAAAATGCACCTTGAAAGAAATTGAGGCTTACACCAAGCTATTCAAGGAATTTTGTGATGTTTTCGCCCGGTCTTTTTATAATATGCTCAGTCTTGATCCCGCCAGTGTTGAACACCATATCAATACATGGCACGATGCCAATCGTGTCCATAAAAATTTGAGACCCATTAATCCTTCTAGACGTGAGGCTATCAAAGTCGAAATCGATAAACTCAAGCAGGCTAGTTTTATCTATCCCATTTAATACACAACGTGGGTTTCCAACCCAGTTCCCATTCTCAAGAAACAAGGCACCATTGGTGCCTGCACTAACTTTCACAACCTGAACAAATAATATCCCAAAGACAACTTCCCCACACTATTTATTGACCAAATCACTTATGAGTGTGTGGGGCACTAGTTTCTATCCTTTATGGATGGATTCTCTAGATATAACCAGATCACTATCTGTCGTGTTGATGAGTTGAAAACTGTGTACATTAGTTTTTTGGGAACTTTCGCTTATAGGGTCATGCCTTTTAGTTTAAAGAATGCCAGAGCCACCTTATAGTGGGACATGTATTAATGTTTCCATGACTTGGCTCATATTATCCTTTCTTACCTTGATGACCTCACAGATCGTTCTAGGCTTTGAGGGCACCACATTCATGATTTGTGTACCATTTTTCTCTGATGTCACAAGTATAATATCTACCTCAACCCGTTCAAGTGTGTCTTTTACATTCCCATGGGCTGTCTCGTAGGCTTCATTGTGTACAAATATGGTATAAAGTTTTATCTTCTCAAATTTCAAGCCATTCTTGAGTTGCCCATCCCTTGTGCCTTGCACCAATTACAAATCCTTCAAGGAAAATCCAACTTCCTTCATCGGTTCACACCTGACTATGCCACCACTGCGCATGGGTTTCTAAGATTCTTCAATCTAACATTTCATTTGTTTGGGATGACTTCAGCTCCCTTGATTAGTCCACCTAACTTTGAGTGGGGCTTCATCCTATATATCTCAGCTTCCGCATATTCGGTCGTTGGGGTTGTCATCTAGGAAGTTGCCACCAGAAATGAGCATGTTATCTATTATGTAACCTTGTGGGACCCCTTGTGTCCCATTCACACATAGAAAATTTGGCACTGGTCATGGTGTTCTCACTTCAAAAAATTCATCATTATATCCTTATGCATTCCACCAAGGTCGTGACCAATTCCGACCTAATGGATTTCCTCTTAAGTCGATGGATCATTAATGGGAAATACACCCGTTGGATCGTTATCCTCCAAGAATTTGATATTGAGTTTGTCACACCCAAGAGTAAGAAAGTCTTAGCCTTTGCTGAAATATTTTTGAATTTCCTACTGGTATGCATGATCTATCGGTTAATGATGATTTACCCCATGAACATTTGTTTACCATTACTTGGATGATACTTGGGATGGTGACATCCTTACCTATCTACGAACCCAAAAATTCATCCCCCATCTCGATCATTATGCTTGACGATGTATACAACACCAAGCCCTCCACTATGTCCTCATCAGTGACGATATTTATTGTCTCGGTGTTGATACTATCCATCATCATTGTCTCACACATATTGAAGCTGAACAAGTCCTTAATTCTTGTCATATCGGTGCTTATGGTGGCCACCTCTTGAGTATGTCCATTTTCTAGAAAATCATGCACGCTGGGTACTTTTGGCCTTCCCTCTTCAACAATTACATTGAAGTAGTCAAACACTCTCCCAATTTTTAGTTATTTTCCCCAAAGGCACGAGCTCCACCTGCTCCCCTCCATCCTTTCATATCAACTGGTCCCTTCTGCAAGTGGGTCATTGACTTTATGGAGTGTCAACCTCCATATGCTAGTAACCACAAGTATGTTATCGTGCTTGTCAACTATTTTACCAAATGGGCCAAGGCCATGTCAACATTCAACAGCACTGCGACTACCACAAATCTCTTTTTATAACCATGATATCACTCGATTTTGGGTTCCGAAAAAATTGCTCTCCGACCATGGTAAACATTTTGTAGATGGGATATGGCATGAGATATCCTCTCTGTTGGGATTTGAGCAACAATATTCATTGTCGTATTATTCCCAAGGTAATGGACAAGTTGAAGTGCTCAGTAAAATCCTTAAAACTATGCTTCAATGGATGGTGAACACGCATAAAACCAACTGGAACCTTATGCTCTTCCCTGATTAGTGGGCCTATAGAAATTCGGTCAAAACAGCCACCTGTTTACTCCTTTCCACCTTGTTTTTGGTGAGGAGGCAGTCTTACCGTTCGAGTGTGAAATCACCTCCCTTCACCTAGACTTTGAACTTCTCCCAGACACCCAACCTTTAGAACAAATAATTATTATGCTTGAGCATGATTCTAAATATTGTTGTGTTACACTGCAAACCATTAAAGCAACCAAGAAGTGTAGCAAAGATCAGTATGACCAGAAAGTCCACCCTCATACATTTCACGAAGGTTATCTTTTTCTAGTGTATCACCAAGCTCATGATGTCCTTGCTCATGGGAATTTTGAATCATTATGGCTAGGACCTTACATCATTAGGAATCACTTGGGAAAGGGGGCATACCTCTTAGAAGATTTCGAAGGCCAAATCCTTCCTAACCCTCAAAATGCACTCTAAATTAAGAAATTTTACCCATAGCATTTCCCATTGACATGCATGTATTTATTTCTATCATGCATTTAGGTAGCTTGCATTGTCTCCTGTCATCTAATTTGTTGTCTTTTGTTGCCTTTCAGATGGATGCATAATCCACACCGTATATCGGTCATGCCAACGCTGCAAGTCGCTTCTCTTGGAATCTAGCCTCGATAGCCTGGGCCACTTTTACCCCTTTTCATTTGTTAGTCCTCTCCAACAATGTATGCATTTGACCTGCCACCATTAATTAAACTGAAAATGATGCAGTGAGAGTTTTGTTAATTGATTCCCTTGATCATCGCATCCTTCACCTTCATGTTCATTTAGATTCCTTGCTACTTTTCATGCAATTGAATGACATTTATCATGTGTGTAACCATGTCATATTTAGAAAGTATCTACAAGTGAAGCTTTTAGTGTGTGAATTTGAATCACTATGTAGATACCATTGCAAATAGCATTCTAGATTGGCATTTATTGCATGCATTTAACACAAGACAACCATAAAAACAACAAATGGAAAACCACGATCGTCATCATTGAAAAAATAAGTGTTTTGAGTCCACTACTATAAATACATCTGACATGCCCATAACATGTTACAAAAAAAAGAAGTGGGCACCACATGCCCCTATAACTAGTCATTATCTGGAGGCTCCTGGGCCAATGAATCTACTCCACCACCTCGTAGGTCCCTAATTTCCTGACTGACCATACCTATGCACCGTGTGATACCTTGCCACTCAGACAGAATACCAGTACACTAATATATATACCAATCCTCTAATTCATGCCAATCGTGCTCTTCCACCCTGTTCAGTAGTACATAAGACCTACATCGGAGGTCCTCCAGCAGAGCCTCACACTCTGGCATGTGTTGTGATGTCGAACAATCCTATTCCGCAACCCTAGGTGTTGTTGCTCATCCTGGATATCCTGTCGCCTTGACCAATGGTATATCTACATACCAAAAGTTAAGAATCAGTACCACTTACATATTTTAGAATCTTTAAGTGCACCAAAAATAAGAACATTGACTTACCACATGGTCTGCATGCTTGGCGTGGCAGAAGTGGTAAGTCAGGATCCCCCTAATAGGTCATACCATGGTATGGATGTTATGAAACCAACTCCAAAAATAGAAGAAAAGAGAGACCAATGCCTTAGAAATCAGCCACTTCAAGGGGGAAACCTCCTTTACATTACATAAATGAACAATTCTTGGATGATTCAAATGAAAAAACATCCTTTCTATATATAGGAGTCCATGGGGTTACAATATAATCCTAACCGACCTAACAATAATAATGTAAGGGCACAAAAATAAAAATAGTGGGGTTTTATGGGGCAAAATAATAATAATATGGGGACTACATGGGTATAGAAATAAGAACAAGGGGGCTACACTAACACAATAAGGGACTACATCTGTAATATAGGGACCTAACATGCCCCTCTCCTTCAAAAAAGTGTTTTCCTCAACGCTTGATTATTTCTTGATGCTTATGTATAAAATTATCATCCTCCCATGTGGAATATTCAATGGGTAAGTTCTTCCACTTGCTAAGATACTCTAAAACTGACGGATTTCATATTTTTCGATTTCTTGTTTCTGTGATTGCTTCAAAACTTATTTCGCTGCAATGTTGATCTTCATGTTGTTTCATTTGATTATGCACCAACGTTCAATTATCCTTTGAGAGTTGGAGAACTTGTTGTTGATGCTCGATGTGATCTTCCACTACTTTATCATCCATATTAGCGTTCATTTGATCCTTCAAACAGTCCAACTTAGCCTTCATTTTTTCTTTTAAACCATCTATGTCATCTTAGATTGCTCTTTGTAAGATCAAAATTTGTTGCACTCAGTACCGTAATTTTGATATATCATGCTGCAATTCTTCCTCTTCATGCATCACAGTAGATATTTATGAGGGCATAGTGAGTATAGAATTATTTTTGGGAGGCATTATATAAATCAATACTAATATTTATACTTCAATATGCCATTGGAATCACTTCAAATTGATTTTTCAAACAAATGTTATGCAAATTTGTTTGAAAATTACACACCTTTTTCTTGCTTTTGAGGATCTCGATATTGAAATTGATGTATCTCTGTAATTTTGGATCCCCAAGATTTTATCTTCATTCCTTTAGTATCCCTCTAAAAATTCTTTCCAATTCCATAGGTCTAACCTGATTTGGATTCTTCAAGGCAAAGTTATGCCCAATCTCCCGCAATGACCTAATTATGGACTAGTTCAATAGAGCGAACTTGTACAGAGTGACACATGTCATTGTTTCCTCCTTTGGCTTTGAAATTGATACACAGGTAACTATAGTTCATTTAATTTTGGCCATGTTTTACAGAATTCCAATCTGATGCTCAAAGGGAGAGTTATGACGATTTACCCAAGGTCACATCTTTGAGATGAAGTTCGGAAGCCTGCAGAAACCCTAACTTCCACATATAATATCTCCGAAAATATTGCGAAGCAAGATATGAAATTTTTACCTACGGTTCCTCAAGATTTATTTGAAAATCGGTTTTTTTCATCTTCTGAAACTTTGTAGAAAACAAGTTATAGCGAAAATGCCACAATGACCTGTTTGAAGTAGCGAAATCCTAGAATCCAAAGCTTTGATACCAAATGTTACGAAACTAGCTCCAAAAATAGAATAAAACAGAGATCAATGCCTTAGATATCAACCACTTTGAGGGGGCAACCTCCTTTACATTACATAAATGAAAAATTCTTGGATGATTCAAATGAAAAAACCTCCTTTCTATATATAGGATTCCATGGGGTCATAATATAATCCTAGTCGACCTAACAATAATAATGTAAGGGCACAACAATAACAATAGTGGGGTTTTATGGGGAACAATGATAAAAATATGGGGACTATAGTGGTATAAGAATAACACTAAGGGGGCTACACTAACACAATAAGGGACGACATTGGTAATATAGGGACCTAACAATGGATAGCATTTTATGTACAACACCATCTGATCCCAATGTGTGAAGAAATCTGGTTGGAATAAACGTTCAACCGCTCCTCCCCCTCCTCTATATAGAAGATGTCCCCAGCGGCACATCCTAGGCTCCTTTTGGCCCCCACCATGGATTTGTACATGAGGTCAGATAGTCAGGATATTCTCAAAGAATAAAGAGTGCAATATTGTACCAAAAGCCCAATCATGGTTCACCTATCGTTTGCATAGTGATGGCTAATGTTTCACTGAAAAAAAAATCATCTGGTCCCACCCAAGTAGGTCCCACTCAAAATTATCTCCACTAACATCATCTTACCTCCAGTGATGTGATGGAACGCCTGGTTTCCTATGATCCTCAGTAATGATGTGGTGGCATTCCATGTCTCTAGCCTCTCTAGATCACTTATCAGGATGATCATTCCCTTAGCATGAGCACCTAGTCTATAAAGGCACTCCATGAACTCTGCTATGTTCCTAGAATGAGGTAACATTGGATGTATGTTCCCCACCCCCCCTAGTGGGGGATTCTAGTCAAAAAATTAATATCCTGGATCGTGAGCTTGATCCTATGCCCCTACATCATCAAGGCCTCCTAGTCTGGATCCCAATATCTCACTATCCTAGATAGCAAGGGCTCACTTGCCTTCATTAGCAGTTTCTCTACCAAATTGAGAACCCCATATCGAGTAAGTGCCCATCGCACCACCTGATTCCCTTGAATCTCAGCATGAAGGCCATCCATGTCTCTTTCATGCTAGTTGATCTTTAACTCTGCCATACCTACAAAATATCATCATGTTCTGTCAGCTCACAAAAAGACAACTGCACCATAAAATTTCTAACCCCGGTTCTCAACAAACCAACAAACCAAATCCTATTTTCAGCCCCAACTCGCACTATTATGCCTAGAAACTATGAACTCATATTTTTCCCTTTAGTTATTGTGAGCCAGAGTGCATTTCAGGAGCATAAAAGTGTGACTCGGCTATAAATATGGGTATCGGTCTCTTACTGGCCTTTGAGGACCTAATCTAAAAAACTAAACCGTTGAAAATGAAGAGTAACGTTAGGCCACCTACCTGCAACTGATGGATCTTCATTCCAATGGTCAGTTTTCCATTATGATCACTGCAAGATTTAGGGCCTTCTCCTCCTCTCCAAATTCACCACATCTCACTTAGAAAATGAATTAAATTGGAGGGAAAACACCCTTTTATAAGAAAAACACAAAATATTCCATCACCAATTGCGCCCAAACCATAGCTCAGTTTGATGAACCGTCAACACCGCTAGAAAGCTCTCACTAGTCACTATAATGGGTATTCTCTTGTTTTTGGTAACTTAACACTTCACCTAGAAGCCATTTTTCCATGAAGGGTGAGTTTGGCACCTTTTTAAAACTGAATTTCTTCATATGAGCTGCTTGTACTTTGGCACCACTTTTCCTTTGTATTTTTCATCTCATATGTTAGTTTTCATCATGGGAAACCATTATTTGTTCGTGTTTTTATGGTTCCCCTAGGCCTACCTTGTGTGGGAGCATCATCGAGTCACCCTTGTTAAAAACATCTAAGTTGAGTCATCATCTCATTCATCAAGTCTGTCCCGAGTCCCTTTATCTCCTGTTACAATATTCCATCCATCTTTGTATCACATTCATTCTATGTTGCCCATTTTGGCCTTCAGTTATACTATCCCTCATCTTCTCCAGAGGTGATTCAATATTTGCTAGGTCCACCATGTTTTTTATGGTTTGACAATGGAAGTCGTATATTCACTACTTAGTATCCCCTTCTTCCATCATCATCCCTGGTGTTAGTCCATCAATAAATTTACCATGATCCCTCATGCCTTAGTTAAGGATTCATCATTGCCTCACCTATGGTGGGCCTTCTTCTATCGACATCGGCACATTTATTTAGAAGATAGGTCTAGAGGGTGGTGCACATTGGTTCCAGCTTCCCTTCTTGTTCCATGCCTTAGATCAAGAAAAGGGAATTATCATTTCCCTTTGACTTGGTTGTTTCTCATATGCTCAACCTCAACTCATTATTGAATGATTGAGATTCATATACTTGATGTTCTGTTGATTCAACAGATTATACCAGTGATTCCTGGGTATGTGTGAGATGTTTCATCCCTCATGAGGGGGTGGCCCTTCAGTTACCCCCCCACATTCCCAGATGACCTCAGATTATGCTACAACCTTAGATGCAGTTCCGTGGATATGATGTGTTTGGTTCCAGCTTCTTGCAACACCCATAATATGCATATCTCATTGATATGATTCATTTCGATCTTCAGCGGGGCTTCTTTGGTTGTTATACCCACCCCCCCTCCCCATGTCATATGAAGGGGCACTATTTATGCCTCATGTACTCAGATGTTACTATCTTTAGTCCTGGCCTTTATTTTTCCAGACATGTTATGTATATGGGATCCATTGTATTATTTTATAGCCCATTGATGCCATCATGTCATGTATAATTTATTATACATTTTGTAGATCAGTCCCACATTTTTAGGCTCGCCATTATTCTTTGTACTTTGTTATCTCGGCAGGTATGGGTATGCCTCCCCTGCCTCCCTGATAACATGTACTCCAACATAAAAGGAGACTTACATCCCATTGTAGGTATTGCCCCCTCAGTTATTGTCCTCTCTCGCTTCACTTCATTCATATATATATATATATATCTAACTCCTCTTCGGTGTGTACTAATTGTGTTCTTACAATGTACTTCGGCCATACGATTTTCTCCTAACGCTCGTACATTGGGGGGAATCTATTATCACCAAAAATTAGTCATCTAACCACTTCTAATTAGATGGATCATAGTACAAAACGCAAGACATTTTAACATAGTAAAATTTCTTTCACTATAAGAAATAATTTAATAAACCATGTTTTATTAAGTTGTTTCTGGTTAAAACAAGAAATCCCTGTTGAACCCTTAGTTAAACTGAGAGGGGGGGGGGGGGGGGGGTTTGAATCGGTTCTGCGATGCTGGACTTTTAAAACTTTCCTTTAAACTTATTAACACCTTCATTTCATGATCAACTTATTACATATTGTAACAGCAATCTTAATATGTGAGCAGCAGGTATTAAGCAGATTAGATAAACCATATCAACACATAAACATCATGCACATATAAAACATATATAAGTGGAAACCCAAAAAGGGATAAAACCACATCTTATTATTGTTGTGATGCAAAGGAAAGCTCCAACTCCCTCTCACGACTGATTTTCTGTAGGCTCCAACCCACAGGAGGCTAATACCTCAATTTTGCAAGCTACAACTTGCAAGGAGGCTCCAACTCCCATCTATTTTTTGCAGGGTACAACCTACAGGAGGCTCCTACCTCAGCCAGCTACAACTAACATCTATAAAGCTACAACTTGATATGGAAGCACCAACTTCCTCACTATTTTCTGCAGGCTACAACCTACAGGAGGCACCTACCTCAGCCAACTACAACTGACATATATCAAGCTACAACTTGATATGGAAGCACCAACTTCCTCACTCTTTCATAAAAAACACATGTTGATTTACCTGGATATCAACTTTTTTCTGTTCCTTCTTCACTGCTGTCCACCAGATTTCATATCTGCCTTAAATCATCTCTGAATCTTCACAGCTTCTCTTTCTGCTCCTCCTTCTTACCCTCTCTGCCTCATTTCTCCATTCTCTAACCTATCTATGCATATGTTGGTAACATTATTTATGGAGATCACCTCATAGCTATTTGCATTCCACAGGGAATTCGAAGTGAACAGCCATGACTCGTTGCATTCCACCTTCTCGTTTTCTTGCCTAGCACATTCAGAAAAATATAACAATATGTATACATTTCAATATTACAGTGGGGTATTTCTTTGCCTACAGAGACTTGCCTTTGCATCACATACAATAAAAATAATTTTAAATCATTTACATTCACATTTACAGTTACATAACTCAATTTCACTCAGCCATTTTTCGGCCCTTGGCTTGTTGTGCGTTTGTCTTTTCTGCTACTGTAGTGTAACAATTCTGCATACTCTCCTCCTTTCTATGCATGTACATTTCCCAAATTATGTTCTAAATCTGGCAGCTTTATCAATGTAGGAGTTTTCTTCAACCTTCATGGTTCGGCTCTAACGCTTTACCAATTCAATCTTTGATTCAAAACCAAACCCAATTCACAATACTCATGTGCGGTTCTTTAAACCTTGATTTAAATTTGGGCTTCACCTTTCCACCGTTCATAAATCTGAATATAAAAAACTTATATAATAGTCCACATTATATAGAATGTACCTACATTAAAATGAGTTTCGGCCCCACAGCGTATTAACATACTTTCAATGTTTGACTTTGTTAAACCCAAGGTAGCCATATAACCCGATACATATAAATTTCTGGCCCACAACATATTTAAAACCATATATGATAACAACACCTTGATAAAACTCTGTTAAATAACCCTTTCGGAGACAGCATGCTCAACCTTTGAACATTCACACCAGCTCCGATAGTTATCAATAATTGAATGTATTCGGAACCACCATTCATGAATATATATATCGACTCAATATATGTCACTTAGGAATAAAACCCAATGAATCAAACAAATCTTTTATTTTCTCGGCCAATGTTTCATCGATCAAACATACCTCTCCATCTGACAGCGGCAGACTTATCGCGCTTCCACTAACAAATCCAACGACAGTCGCGTATTAAATTTTCTCGATTTTTAATCCATCAACCCGCACGATAAAAGTGGGTCCCAATATTTAACGTACCATTCTCTACATTCATGGAACGATCATCGCATCATGCTTAAGAATCCGACGATAATCGCGTAGCAAAGTTGCACGGGTTTTGATTCTCATAAATTATGCGATATTCGTGGTTTTTAAAAACCATCCAAATGCACGTGTCAGGTGTTGGCATATATCGCGTTTTTTTGAGAAATTCTACTTACCAGTCTTTGGGTCATGCGAGACCACTTGTTTTGGGTTTTTAAACCACTCTTCTATACACCGCTTCTTGTTCTGCTTTCGTTAACTCAAGGTTCAATACTTCACCTTTGATCCCGTTTACTTATTCTTCATTTCATTCTATAGTCCGCCCAATTTAACTCTCCTCAATTCTGCTTTCGATTCCGAACTTTTCCTTTGCACAGATCATTATGGGTTCCAATTTATTTCAAGTTCCACTCCTTTTGCAATTTCTCTGGTTCTATACTAGAACTCGGATTTCACCCTTACTCTATTCACGATTTCACTGGTTGCTCACAAGTCCGCCTTAATCCTTTAACATAGAATTTATGCCATTCACTAACTTGTGATTTCTATCCCAATTATTCAACGCTGATATTTAACATGAATGTGTTTCATCATTATTCAACACTGCCCTGCATTCACAACTCTATGCTCCACATTTAAATTTCACTTCCTTCACATTGATGAGAAAGCTCTTCAACGCTATATCTAAACCACACGGTACAAATTTCATCAAATATTTAACCCACAACTTAAACTCTGTTACTCACTTCCATTGTTCCCAAAATTTGCTTTAGAAGTTCCAACCTTCCACCCGATTTATGGTTCCACTTCTAATTCTGCTTCGCTACGCCTCTTCAGATGTTAAATCTCTTCTTCATTGACACTTCTACAAGGCATTTCCGCATACCTATTTCAACATTTTAGTCCCACTTAACTCCTTCGACTTTGTTGCGCTAATTTATATCCATTCTAATTGTTGTGTCTTCTCTCCTAGGCCATTCCATTTCACAACTGTGTCTTTACAAATTCCGCTTCCAACTGTGAGTCATCACCGCACCATTACTGTCCCAATTGCACAGTTATCTCAAAATTTACTTCTGCGATTTAACGAACTGTTGGTCCCTTTCCACTCGGTGTTCGATTCATCATTTCAAACAATCTTACACCATCGTATCTTCCCTTTCATTAATCGGCTTCTATTCCACAGTGCCTTTGACCTGTGTCAACGTTCAACCAGGCCTTAAATTCTCTGCACCTTCAATTTCAGTTCCATTTACCTGGGCAACTTAATGTCATTCTTCACCCTTGCGACTTCACTCTACAGTGATCTAATTCAACCTTTTTAATAGGTTTTAAAAAACCCTCAATCATTCATTAATGCCTCGTTCAAATCGACCCTTCATGCATTCAGCCTGGAATCATGATAATTGACATCGAATTTCTCATTAGAACAGAGCACCATATAAACACCTATCACAGAGTCTTATTCATACATAATTCACAGAGATTCAAAAAATTCTCAGATAGAAATGAAATCAACCAATATTCATATAGTTCTGAAACAGCTTCTTGTCTAATGCTTTCTCTGTTGCCTCTCTGCTTCTTTGTGCCTCTGCTACCTCTCTGCTTCTTTGTTGCCTCTACTTCAATTTGTTGTCTCTACTTCTAGTCACCTATCTGCTTCATCCGTTGCCTCTGATTCTTTTCTAATGCTTTCTCTACTTCCTCTGCTTCTTCCTAGTGTCTGAGCTGCCTCTTTTTGCTAATTCTTCTTTTGTGATAGTTCAGGTGCAACTCCTTTCTTCTCCTTTGCCATCAATGACAATATTTCCAACAATCTCCCCCTTTGGCATTGATGGCAATAATTTAATACTCTTCTTTTTCTTTCTTTTCCTCCCCCTTTGACATCAACGGGAAAGGGTTTCACATTTCCTAGTGTGCTTTCTATCTCTTCATTTCCTCTCTCTGAGTTGTGTTTAGGCCTTCTTCTTCTGACTTTGTACCATGCTGCTCCAAACTGGTGTACAAGAGTTGTTGGGAGAAAAATTTGAGAATCATTGAACTTGTATGTATATACACATTAAGTTGATATCATCCCAAAGCTCAAAATTCTTGCACTTGTATAAAGCTAAAAGTGATGATATGGACACTTCATAAAACACATTGTACTAGACTCACATAATCAGAGATGCATTATTGGAATAAAACTGAAGTACTGAGAGTGGTCCATATGTCATATAAAGTATGCTCCAAAGATACTTCAGTCCATATTATGATATTCATCTAAGAAACATATTTGTAGTACACATCTATTCAAATATGACAATGCCAATATATCTTTTATAGATGTGGTTCACCTTTACTTCCTGTTGGTGGTGATATGAGCTTTTCTACTGACAAGGATATCACACTTAATAGCTGAAAGGTCCTTGTTACTGATGTGAACAATGAATCAAACTAGAGCTTACAACTTATTGCGAGATTAGACAATATATTTCAGTCTAAGAGACCAAACGACTTTACTGCTTGTACAATTTACTTTCAAAACAAACTCTTGACGCTAGATACATTCAATGTATTAGTCAGTCTCACTTATCAACTATGCAATTTTATTTATGACATAAAGGGGGTATGTATGTCAACGATCAACCTCTCTTTAATGGTGAAATATCAGCAAATCCTTTTTGCTGAAGTATGCTTTTGATGAATCAATAACAGACTTTTGAGCTTCAACTGTAAGATTAACACAACTAGTCCTTCATACTTCCAATAGTTTAACTATTCTATCATAATGATCTTTAGCAAAACATCTTCAAGTTGTTTAATTGAAATCTCAGCAAACGAAATTCACACAGTTTTATGAATGATCTTAAGAAAGAGGCCTTGAAGATATATCTGTACTGACATGAGGAAGGCATGAAGTTATATCTAGAAATAGATATTGCTTCAATGCTCAATATACTACTTCAAGTGTAAACAAGATAATGATCCTTTCGCCCTTTCATTGACCCTTTTATGCTTTAATAATGCAAATAAAACTGGGATACTACCTTGATATAATCCTTTGATCCTGGTGTGGTAAGATCCTTTGGTATGCTGCTTGTACCAAATACCAATTGATACTACTTTGATAAACCATGCAGATATTTCACTTCAGCTCACTCATGAACCCATAGTTAAGACAACCTTCATAGTTTCTACTATTGAGCTTTCCACTGTTCACACCAACAATCATCAATATACTGAATTTGATCTTGGCATCACTAACCATTTTTCTTATTCTGTCATTCTATTCAAAGGAATGCCATTTCATGTTCCTTTCTAGGACTGCTCCAGAATCATTACTGCTTTATATTCAATTCAACTGTTCTAACATAATGATCTTCGGGAAGACATCTTCAATTTCTATACTAGGAATCTTCATGGGCAGATCACTAAGAGATTTATCACTCACTTAACTTCATTCCTCCAAGGGGACTTTTCATAGATGAATGAGGTAGCGATATAATGATGATAGGCACTTCTCTTACTCATCCTTCTTAATGTGATTCATTGTTAATTCTAGCAGTATGATGCAAAATGTGATCATCCTTTATGGGTCTTTCCAGTTCTGTAGCTCGAAACATAATTTTTGTGATTTTAACCATTCATCACTTAATGTGCTGATGTATTCTTAGCTTACATGTTCATGGCTGATGTTTCCTCTACTACCATGGCTTCTTGTTGCCTTCTCTTCTTCCATCAATCTGTCAGCTATTGAATGCTTCAGATAATATTCTTCCTCTATAGTTCTCTGTTAGAGGAATTTTCCTCTCCCTTCCTGACCTTTTAGCTGTTGTTATTTCATGGAGCTCTTCTTAGACTAATTTTGTGGGGACTATTTATGAGCTTCTCTCCCCCTGGGATGTTGCTTCATATATATCACTGGTTGGATATTTGCGTTGCTTCCTAGAGTAGCTCCCCTTGAGACTGTGATGGATTCATTATGTTATTGAGTTAACAGGATCCCCCTTTCTCTTTTCCTTCCAAACTTTATTAGGGTTCTTCATAATGTCTGCACTTCTTTTTGATTCACATTTTTGTTGGATTAGATTGGATTCCATCATCTGTCTACAGTTCTTTAATGCATATGGCA
Source organism: Pinus albicaulis (assembly GCA_034641835.2). NCBI lineage: Eukaryota > Viridiplantae > Streptophyta > Pinopsida > Pinales > Pinaceae > Pinus > Pinus albicaulis. The sequence continues at coordinate 1,245,986,669 of CM076578.1, read as the reverse complement.
GTTTACAGTCTTCTGCTTTGTGACCAAGCTTGAGGCATACATAACATCTTATTTTACCAAGGTACGTTTGAGCTTATGTATAATATTTTGTTCCCATTTTTTAACACAATTTACATTCAACATATTTATGTCCAAATTCATTGCATGAAAAACAATAGCCATGGAATCGATTAGTGTACCTGGTGAAATTTTTTCCTCTCCATTTATTTGCTTGAGGTATTCTTTTCATTTTTTGCATCCTTTTCTGGTTGGACTGGATTTTATTTGTCTTACAATATGCTACAATATGTCCAGGTTTGTGGCAAGAAAAACAAGTGATACTTCTCATAGGAGGAAAGAACCTCCTTTAACATCTTCCGAATTTGTTCAATTCATCCTTAGGAGCGTATGAGCCTTTAGCAGTTCATTGTTTCATCTTCTCATTCTCTGTCTTTTCATGTTTCTGCTTGTTTCTGTTTGTTTATTTACAAATCATGTTCTTGCTGGCTTCTACTTCTGTAGGAATCTTCTGAGTTGCTTCATTATTCTTTACAGCTTTTACAAAAATGATATTCTTGTTATCTTCTACCTTGGACTTACTTGTTTCTCCTTCATAGCCTATCCCAGTCTTTATGAGAGGAGACCTTTGAGCATTTAGAATTTGGTGCAACTGTCCAGAGCTTTTCATTTGTGGAATATTCATAATTATTTCAATTTGGGCCTTTTCTAATTTCATCCTTAGGCTTACCACCTCTTCTTCCAATCTTCCACATTCCAGACTTTTCTCTCTCATTTGTTGCAACAGAGTGTCTTCTACTTTCCTTGCTTCTTCAAGTTGTGCCTTCAGGCCAACAATTTCTTCCTTATCTTCATATTCTCTCTCATCACATATTTGCACCAATGTCTTAAGGTCTTTGTTTTCATTCTTCAATCTTTCTATTTCAGTCAAGGCTGTGTCAAGTTTGGCTTTTTCCTCAACTGTAATTTCTTAATTGTACTCACATCCATTCACCTCAGCAAGTATCTCATTTGATTGAACATTTTCCTTTTGACATGAATTTTTATTCTTCTTAATTCTCTTCTCCTTCTTGACAATGTAGCCCCTAGTGCCTACTTCATGCATGAAATGCAATCTATCCCAGATTTCTTTTGCAGAGGTTAGATCCATTATTAAATCAAGATCCTTGTTATGAATACTGTTATATATCACACATTTTTCCTTGGCATTCCACCATTTTTCTTGCACCGAGGGAGAGTCTGTGAAATAACCATAACATACAAGCTTCCATACCTCATGTTCATAAGCCATTAAATCTGTTTTAACCTTGTCTCTCCATTCAGGAAAGTTTGTTGTATTTAGCACGGATACATTTTGATAGTCCATGACTCAACCAGATCTCCTTCAAGCTATAAGGCTTACACCAAAGGAACCCACTCCGATACCAATTGTTGAACCCTTAGTTAAACTGAGAGGGGGGGGGGGGTGAATCAGTTTAACACATTCATGGACTTTTAAAACTTTCCTTTAAACTTATTTGTACCTTCATTTCATGATCAAATTATTACATAATGTAACAACAATCTTAATATGTGAGCAACAGATATTAAGAAGATTAGATAAACCATATCAACACATAAACATCATGCACATAAACAACATATATAAGTGGAAACCCAAAAGGGAGAAAACCACATCTTATTATTTTTGTGATGCAAAGGAAAGCTCCAACTCCCTCTCACCACTGATTTTCTATAGGCTTCAACCCACAAGAGGCTACTACTCCAATTCTATGACTACAACACAGAAGCTCCAACTCACTCCTTCATGAGTACAACCCTCTGAGGCTCCTACTCGCCCATTTACAACTAGCTCTATCAAACCACAACTGATATGGGCCTTTCTTCTCCTATTTACACCCAAGCCGCCTCAAGGAAACACACACCGACCCGGCTACAAGCGACATCTATGCTTCTAGCAATAACAAACCCTGCTCCCTCACTCTTTATTAAGCTTCTACCTCTTTGATTACACAGATGTCATCTACATTTGTTCCTTCTTCATTGTTGTCACGGCAAGGACTTATCTACCTTAAATGTCAGAATCTTCAGCTTCTCTATCTGCTCCTCCTTATTCTTACCCTCTCTGCCTCATTTCTCCATTCTCTAACCTCTCTATGCATATGTTGGTAACATTATTTATGGAGATCACCTCATAACTGTTTGCATTCCACAGGGAATTTGAAATGAACAGCCATGACTCTTTGCCTTCCACCTTCTCATTTTCTTGCCTAGCAAATTCAGAAAAATATAACAATATGTATACATTTCAATATTACAGTGGGGTATTTCTTTGCCTACGGAGACTTGCCTTTGCATCACATACAATAAAAATAATTTTAAATCATTTACATTCACATTTACAGTTACATAACTCAATTTCACTCAGCCCTTTTTCGGCCCTTGGCTTGCTGTGCGTTTGTCTTTTCTGCTGTTATAGTGTAATATTTCTACATACTCTCCTGCTTTCTATGCATGTACATTTCCCAAATTATGTTCTAAATTTGGCATATTTATCAATGTAGGAGTTTTCTTCAACCTTCATGGTTTGGCTCTAATGCTTTACCAATTCAATATTTGATTCAAAACCAGACCCAATTCACAATACTCATATGTGGTTCTTTAAACCTTGATTTAAATTCGGGCTTCACCTTTCCACCGTTCATAAATCTGAATATACAAAACTTATATAATAGTCCACATTATATAGCATGTACCTACATTAAAATGAGTTTCGGCCCCACAGTGTATTAACATACTTTCATTGTTTGACTTTGTTAAACCCAAGGTAGCCATATAACCCGATACATATAAATGTCTGGCCCACAGCATATTTCAAACCATATATGATAACAACACCTTGATAAAACTCTGTTAAATAACCCTTTCGAAGACATCATGCTCAACCTTTGAACATTCGCACCAGCTTTGATGGTTATCAATAATTGAATGTATTCGGAACCACCATTCATGAATATATATATATGGACTCAATATGTGTCACTTAGGAATAAAACCCAATGAATCAAACAAATCTTTTATTTGCTCGGCCAATGTTTTATTGATCAAACATACCTCTCCAAATGATGGCGCTAGACTTATCGCGTTTCCACTAACGAATCCAACGGTAGTCACATATTAAATTTGCTCGATTTTTAATCCATCTTCCCGTGCGATAAAAGTGGGTCCCAATATTTAATGTACCATTCTCGACATCCATCAAACGATCATCTTATCATGCTTAAGAATTCGACGATAATCATGTAACAAAGTTGCACAGGTTTTAATTCTTAGAAATTACACAATATTCGTGGTTTTTAAAAACCACCCAAATGCACGTGTCAGGTGTTGGCATATATCGCGTTTTTTTGAGGAATTCTACTTACCATTCTTGGGGTCGCACGAGACCACTTGTTTTGGGTTTTGAAACCACTCTTCTATACACTGCTCCTTGTTTCGCTTTCGTTAACTCAAGGTTCCATACTTCACCTTTGATCTCGTTTACTGATTCTTCATTTCATTCTACAGTTTGCCCAATTTAACTCTCCTCAATTCTGTTTTCGATTCCGAACTGTTCCCTTGCACAGATCGTTATGGGTTCCATTTTATTTCAGGTTCCACTCCTTTTGAAATTTCTCTGGTTCTATACTAGAACTTGGATTTTTCCCTTACTCTGCTCACGATTTCACTGGTTGCTCACAATTCCGCCTTAATCCTTTAACACAGAATTTCCGCCATTCACTAATTTGTGATTTCTATCCAAATTATTCAACACTAATATTTAACATGAATGTGCTTCATCATTATTCAACACTCCCCTGCATTCAAAAATCTGTGCTCCACATTTAAATTTCACTTCCTTCACATTGATGAGAAATCTCTTCAATGCTATATATAAACCACACGGTACAAATTTCATCAAATATTCAACCCACAACTTAAACTATGTTACTAACTTCCACTTTTCCCAAACTCTGCTTTCGAAGTTCCAACCTTCCACCCTATTTATGGTTCCACTTCTAATTCTGCTTCTCTACACCTCTTCAGATGCTAAATCTCTGCTTCATTAACACTTCTACAAGGCATTTCCGCATCCCTGTTTCAACATTTTAGTCCCGCTTAACTCCTTCAACTTTGTTGCGTTAATTTATATCCATTCTAATTTCTCTGTCTTCGCTCCCAGGCCATTTCGTTTCACAACGGTGTCTTTACAAATTCCGCTTCCAACTGTGAGTCATCGCTGTGCCATTACTGTCCCAATTGCACAGTTATCTCAAAATTTACTTCTGCGATTTAATGAACTCTTGGTCCCTTTCCACTGGGTGTTCGATTCATCATTTCAAACAATCTTACACCATCATATCTTCCCTTTCATTAATCAACTTCTATTCCATAGTGCCTTCGACCTATGTCAAAGTTCAACCAGGCCTTAAATTCTCTGCACCTTCAATTGCAGTTCCATTTACTTGGGCAACTCAATGCCATTCCTCACCCTTCCAACTTCACTCCATGGTGATCTAATTAAACCCTTTTAATAGGCTTTAAAAAACCCTCAATCATTCATTAATGCCTCGTTCAAATCGACCCTTGATGCATTCAGCCTGGAATCATGATAATTGACATCGACTTTCTCATTAGAACATAGCACCATCTAAACCCCTATCACAGAGTCTTATTCATACATAATTCACAGAGATTCAAAAAATTCTCACATAGAAATTAAATCAACCAATATTCATATAATTCTAAAACAACTTCTTTTCTAATGCTTCCTCTGCTGCCTCTCTGCTTCTTTGCTCCCTCTGCTACCTCTCTGCTTCTTTGCTGCCTCTGCTTCAATTTGTTGTCTCTGCTTCTCGTCACCTATTTGCTTCATCCGTTGCCTCTGATTCTTGTCTAATTCTTTCTCTACTGCCTCTTCTTCTTCCTGGTGTTTGAGCTACCTCTTTTTGTTGATTCTTCTTTTTTGATAGTTCAGGTGCAGCTCCTTTCTTCTCCTTTGCCATCAATGACAATATTTCCAACAACCCCATGAGGAATAATAAAATACATCATTATTTATTTCATTTTCCTTTGCAAATATTTAATTAAACCATTGTTTAAATAATATTCCTCATCATTTTTAACCCAAATATTACAAATAATTAGATAAATCATTATTTTTATTATTTTCTCTACGAATAATTAATTAAATCAATATTTTGTTATTATTCCTTGTTAAATTTGATTAATCACCTTGGAAAAGTTAAACAAAAAATTATTTGTTTATTATTCCTTAACCACATTCTTGAAATAATAAACAAAACATTTCCTTGTTTATTATTTCTAAATAAAGGTATTTAACCAATTTAAATACCTTTTCCCTCCAAAAAAATATCATAAAATATTCCAAGCAGTTAGATCTAGATCTTTGTTAATAATATTTTATTATTTTTCATTATCGAGGATAACTCAATATTGTGTTATAAATAGGAGGTATTTTCCACTCATTCTTCACTTTGATCATTCTCATTGTTGTTATCATTTTCTTTTTGACATTTGATCTCCCATCTGAGTTCAATGCATGCTTTGGGTTTTCTACATCATTGAGAGAGAGAGACACGTGAAGCTGAAGCATTGAGGACAACCAAGAACCCATCCCATTGAAGGGGACTCATAACATTTAATTTTTTCCTTCACGAGGTGTTACATCATATAAATATAATTCTTTAATCGTGTCTTGTTTGTTGGCTACTTGGAGTTAATTTTGCATCAGTTGTTATTTATTTTTGTTGTTTAACTACTTTTGCTACATAGATCTTGGTTTGTTTAGGATTTGTTTTAATTTTCTATTGCAGATCTAAAGGGGGGAAGAATTACTTCTAGTTTTAGGGCTATTCGTCATGCATAGCTAAAGTCAGATATTTTCGTACACCTTTGATAATATTTTACACTAAAAACAAGGAAAAATTATTTTTCATTCTTAGATGGTTTTAGCGGATATAACCAAATCCAAGTAGCTCCAGAAGATCAAGAAAAAACAACTTTCACATGTCCCTAGGGAACTTATGTTTACAGAGTACTTCCTTTTGGATTATGTTATGCACCTGAAACATTTCAAAGGGAAGTTCTAAGCATTTATTGTGATTTAATTCATGATTGTGTGGAAGTTTATATAGATGATTTTACTGTCTATGGGAATTATTTTGAGGAAGCTCTTGAAATTTCAGAAAAAATTCTCATTAGATGTAAAGAAATAAACCTCTCATTAAGCCATGAAAAATGTTGTATGATGTTCAACGAGGAAATTTCTTTTGGCCACCACATTTCAAGAGGTGGAATTAAAGTGGATGCATCAAAAGTAGAAGTTATTTCCAACTTATCAGTTCCTACTTGTCAAAGAGATGTTACAATTTTTCTTGGTTTTACTGGTTATTACAGAAGATTTATAAAATAATTCATCAAGATATTATCTCTACTTTTCAAATTTCTTACAAAATATTATGAATTCATTTGGAACTATGATTTCCAAAACACCTTTGAAACATTGAAAGAAAGTATTTGGGAAGCACCCTACTAGCGTAAGGAGTCACTCCTAACTGCATAAGGAATAAGCCTTACACATCATAGTTCATTTCAAATTTTAAAGGGGTTGTTTGAGTGGTGGGATGGTTTCTCAAATATTTTGAAATGATTTTATGTTCTTTAATAATTTCATGCATTTGGAAAACTATGGAAAGTATATATTGTGTGGGTAAAATGTAGTATAGGGAGCAAAGTGTACAAGTGGAAGAAGATGAATAGTTGGTACCTATTCCAGGAAATATTCGTATCCTAAATCAGTCACATAGATATGATGATGGCTCTTTACACAAAATCAGTTTATGAAAAGAAAACAATATTCATAAAATAGATTTCATGTATAAATTATTCCAGAAAATCCTTTATGAAATCTTCACTGACATGTTCTATAACACAAATATAAATTGCAGAAAACTGAAAGCATATAGTTTACTGTTAAATCCTTTAACAACTTATCACTCACACCTTACTAGTTGTTGAAATTCATATTTTAGAGGAAATGAACAAAGAAAAGAGACACACCACACATTAGATGTTCCTTGAGTCACAAAATCCTCCAGCCTAAAGAAAAAAGGTTTTTTATTATATTCAGTCTTCAGGTAAACTACCATCCAACCTGGAAATGGTGTTTACAAGTGGTATATATAGCAAGAGAGGCACCAAATCCATCTCTTCAAAAGAAGGAAAAATTAATTATAACATTACATAGGTTTCAAAAGAAATTACAGCCTTATCTCGTCGAAATCTAATAGAAAGGACAGATGGAGAAGAAAGAAGAGAATAATCATGGGCTTGAATGTTGAGTGTGTTGTCATGCTGTCCCTTTTTCTGTTGATTTATCTCCTTGTGTCTAGGGTCTTTAATAACCATGTAGCTTCATTTAATAATACCTCTAACAACTTCATAACCACCTTTCACTATCACTTGTATTATCCATTTTGTTATGGGTTCTTATCCATCCTTAACTGGCCTGAAAACATTTGCTGACAGGTGTCAAAGTTCAGTTCAAATAGGTGCTACCGGAAATTCCGACAAAAATCTGTAACTGCGAAAAATCTAGAATGCTACTAGAAATTACTGTAACACCCTATTTATTTTTAAAAAATACACAGAAAATGTTGAAAAAATCTATGTAGACTTATATTCCATGACACCTAAGTTGTTGTTCAAAATTGTAACTAATAAGAAAAAAGGCACTGGAATCAAAAACCTTTTTACCTTCCCTATATTTGTGTTGTAGCTTCAGCTAGCTTATCCAAGTCCATTTTGTTGCTAGCAACTGATTTGGATTTGGTTGCTCTTGTGGCTATTTCCTTGACAGGGGCTTTGTCCTCCTTAGAACCCCTTTGTATTTTTCTTCGCTTTGAGGGCTTTGAGCGTTGTTTTAAAGGGCTTGTATTCTTATATTTCTTCATGGTTTTCTCTGTCTTTGAACCTTCAGGTTTTTCTTCAACATCAATAACCTCTGTCATTAGGCTTGGATTATGTAAATCCTTGGACTCAAGCCTAAAATTGTTGTTGTCTCTGGTATGCCTCTTTCTAGTACCAACAACGGTTTTAGCTTCTTCCTTCTTCTTCTTACTGTTGATGTCATACCCAACATCCTTAAGGATTTCTTCATCTAATTGTGTAGGCTGAGATTCTTTCTGCAACTTCAGCCGAATATGTGCTTCTGAAATTTTTGAAAGCACCCGCGCTTTTGATTTATCTGCAGTTTCAAACCTTCCTCTTCTAGCTCTAATATAGACATTAGGAAATGGAGGAATAGGGGGCACCATTTTCATAGATTTTGGTTTTCTTACTGAGGAAATCTCTCCTTTTTCCAACCTTCTTTCAGCCTTGACTGCAGAGGGTTTGGTTGTGGAATTGGAGGTGTAGATGTAGGTTGGCCTGCCCTATAGAATAAAAAGTCGTCCCAACTCTGGTTTCTCTTCCCCAACTCTTCTTCAACTAGAACTTTGATCAAAGATTAATGGTACAAGCTATACTTAGAAACATTAGTGTGAGTTTGAACCCTTGCTGATATTTTTGTTTGGCTTTTCAACAAGAAAAATCATAGATTTAATGTCTTCATCTCCACAATATGAAAAATAAACCTCATGTGATAGAGGAAAAAAATTTTATACCTCCTTTCACAAGTGAGGTATAACTTGATAAGCTTGATAGCTTCTTCCCAGTCATTCTTAAGATAGATGCTTGGGATGCATTTTTCCCATTTTGGATATCTTTGAGCATATTTGAAGAAGCTATTGGGATCTCCTCCTGTAATGAGTTGCTCTTTGAACCACCTTTATCCTTCTTGGGGAAGGTTACAGGATTCAGCAATGGAGTCGTTAGATACCTGCAAATTAAGGCCATAAACTGTAGCTTCTTGTCCATTTAAAGAGTTAGAAAAATCTTGAGCTACTCTTGAGTGGGAGCTCTCTAACCTGGTACAAAGAGAATGCCATCCTGACTAAATAAACAAACTTCTTACCCTTGAATTGGCATCAACCAAATCTTCACCTTGTGGCTCTATTCGATTTATCTTATCACCTGTTTTAGTCATCTTCCAAAAATAAATGACGCTGTCTCTTACAAATAATAGGTGGCAGAGTAGGAAGAGTTTTACCTTACAAGTGTGGCCTGTATTCACCTTAAAAAATCTTGTCTAAAATCCAGACTCCTTAAATTATGACTCTCAGCAATTCGAACTCAAACAACTAAAACTTCGAATGACATTCTCCTGCTTTTTAGGTGGTTTTTTAAAACCAATTTTTTTTTCATAACCCCATGCAAATCATCCTTCATCATTGAAAATATTCCTCACCATGATGTGCACCATGTGATAATCCATCATCACCTTCAGTTGGCTGAATGTTTCCATATGGAGTGCTCCAAATGCCTTGAGACTAGCAGATTTGTGACAAACAGTCACCTCCACAGTCATTTCAGTTAATTGGCCGAAAATTCTAGCAGCACCATTGTGCAGCCAACCAAACAGTTACGGCATTGAGTGGAATAACCATGATCTCCTTCATTCAGGAAAACACATACATAAGCATATGTACACTGACTTGGGGTGGACAGGCAGGACGGGGTAACGGTTTAGTTCGTAACTGCGGGTGACACATGGGCTCAACATATATTACGACTTGACTTAAACTAACTGACTGTAATACGACACCTATCAATAGATCTAAAAATATTTACAAAATAGTTTAGGCGTATTTACACTATAACACGTGCCTTAACTAAAGGAGATGCACTTTTTCATTTATTTAAAAAAAATAGATTATGCTTCCAAAAATTTCGGTAGCATCAAAATAAAAATAAAAAAGACATAAACAGGAACATAATAGACTGTCTGAAAAGACTAAAACTGGTGCTTTCGGAAATTCTGGTAGCGACCAAAATTATTTTTAAAAATTTTGAAATCTTTTGAAGTTTAATCCTAAAAATAAAACTATGGAATAGACTCATGACTTAGCTAATAACTGTGCTAACATTGGTTCCACAAGGGATACATATCTCCCTGCAAGGATCTAAGAATATTTTGTAGTTTCAGTGCCTTTTCATTGGGCTATGGAGTCTTATTATGAAACACATCGGTATTTATAGTGGACTTAGGCCACTAACACCCTTAGTAAAATAATTTTTTGAGAAAGCATAGATTTAATGAGCCTCCAAACAGTTCTGAGCCATCAAGATGTTGCAAATCAAAAGTATTGTTCTGCAGAATATTTGAGATTCTAAAAGGACGAAGACATAAAGCATCAAATTTGGAATGCTTACCTAGATATTGATGTTTTGCATCCCACTTCAACACTAGATCTCCAATATGAAAATATTGTCTTTTAGTCCCTTTATCAAAAAATTTCTTTACAGCTTGCTAATATTTTCTCACCAAATCATATTGATGTTCTCACTTTTGCTGCACTTCTATGATTTGATAAATTCTCCTGGTCATATCATCTGGTTTAGCTTCGTGATATTGCAGAAATTTAGCTACATGAATGGCTAATTGGACTGGAAAAACAACACCAGTTCCATAAACCATTTGAAAATGTGATGTATTAATAGAATTTTGGATTGTCACCATGTCTTCCGATAAAGAAAACTTCAGTTTTTAATCCGAGGCTTTCTTGTTTTTCTCCAATAGTTTGGTGATGATTCTTACCAAACTTTTGTTTGACGATTCAGCTAAACCATTCCCTTAGGGATAGTAAGTTGTATAGTGAGTGAGATAAATGCCATAGCCTTCAACGAAATTCACCAATGGAGTGGGTTTAAAAGTAGTTGCATTATTTGCTACTAATATTGATCGACATCCAAGTCTGGTTATGATTCCTTCCAGAAAATTAATGATAAATTTATGAGTAGCATTCTTGGTAGTCATTGCTTCAATCCATTTAGTGAAGTAATCAGTTGCCGTAATAATCCAACGATGGTGTACACTTGAAGGTGGATGAATTTCTCCAATGAAATCTAAGCCCCATTGCTAAAAAGGTGCAGAAACAACTATGGGCTTGAGAGGCAAAGACTTCAAATATTTCTTACTGGTGAACTTTTGACATTTTTCGCATGCTCTCACCTCAGCACATACATTAGAAAACAAGCTAGGCCAAAAATAGCCAGCTCTCAATATTTTGTATGCAGTAGTTCTCCAATAGTGATGACCTCCACACACACTACTATGTATATCAAAGATAACTTTCTTGGACTCATATGGGTCAATTCATCTCAACAAAGCTCGTGTAGGATCTTTCCAATATAAACAATTATATTTAATGCATAATTTAACAGTTTTCAGCTTCAAAGATCTTATTCTTCTCTTATCATAATCTGGAGGAGGTTTAAAATGTTGTAGAAAATAAATGATGTCCTTATACCAACTGCATTCAGAAGGATTTACAACCACTTCCATGTTTTCAATAGGTTCAAAAATCTTCCCTTCAAAGTTTTCATCCATGAAATTCATTCCCAAAACTTCACAATTTTCTTCAGCTAATAGTTTGGCTAGTCCTTGACCTTTGATTAGTTTAGTAGGTTTTATCTCTAAATCAAACTCAAGAACTTTAGTCACCCACTTTCTTTGTTTTTCATCAATATCAGGCTAAACTAATATCTCTCTAACAATAAATGAAGGTACACAAGCAATAACTTGAGCATGCAAAATATAAACTCTAAAAGCTTTCAGATCTTTTACTAATGCATAGGCATGCTTTTCCAACATTTCATACTTCAATTCAGCATTTCTAAGTTCTCTGTTGGAAAATGATATGGGAGCTTTCTTATTTTCTGAATCTTTTTGTAACAAAACATCAACAATAGTATCTTGGGAGGAAAATGAGAAGATCAAGAAAGGCTTTGAGTATTCAAGGCTTACCAATTGAGGTGCTTCAATATGTCTTTCTTTATCAGCTCAAATAAATTTCTGGATTCAATGGTCCACTTGCATTCGTTGTCATTCTTCAACATGTAATATGCTTCACCACTTCATCAAAATTTGGAATGAGCCATCTTAATAAATTGATCTTACCAAGGAAACATTGAACCTCTTTCTTGGATCTTGGAAGTGTTAAATCTTGAATTGCAATTACTCTCTTAGGATCAATTTTCACTCCATATTTAGAAACTATGTGACCCAACATCTTACCTTCCTTGATAGAAAAATGAGACTTCTTTGGATTCAATGATATACCGAATTTTATACATTTAACAAATACTTGTCTCAAGTGTTGAAGGTGTTATTGATCTGAAGTTGAATACACAATAATATCATCTAAATAGATGACCAAGAATTTGTCCTTTTCTCCAATGAATGTAAAGTCCATAACACGCTAAAAAGTAGCTCCAGGATTCATAAGCCTAAAGGGCATCTTTGCATACATGAATTTTCCCCAAGTAGTGAATGTTGTCTTCTCTCAGTCTTCCATCCAAACTGAAACTTGATTGTACCTGGAGAATCCATCTCACATGGAAATTTTGTCTGAACCAGTTATCTTTTGAAGAATATGCTCCATTTTTGGAAAAGGATAGTTATCTTTCTTGGAGCACTTGTTAAGATTTCTGAAATATACACATAATATGACTTCACCACTCTTATTCCTTACTAGAACTAGATTAGCAACCCAATCTGAGTATCTCAATGGAATGATGATTTTGGCATCCATTTTTTTTTTAACTTCCTTTTCCATCACTAGTAATAATAATGGATTGATTTGACTTAATTTATGCCTGAATGACTTAATACCATCTTTCAAAGGTATCCTATGCTTAATGATATATGTATCATATGTCTTAAGATCTTGATATTTCCAGGAAAAAACATCCACAAATTCACAAAACATCTTGTGGTATTCAGCCTTTATTTCTTCTCATAAAGCTTTTGACAACTTTACATACCTTGGTTCTTTTTTTGTGCCCAAATTGAAATCTTCCAATTCTGCTTGTGTTTCAGCCAACTATGGTTTGATTGAGACATCATTATGATCAAAGAGATTTTCAAGTGGGATTAACCCCTTGGTAATGTGATTTGTAGGCAGCTAAATAATAGGCTGATCAACAATCCATTTTTGCATATTTTTGGTGTCTTTCAAATCAGCATTATCCCTCATGAAATATTCATCTTGGTCAATGTTTAGGACAACAAACTCTTCAGCAACTTCAATGAATCTTCAAATCTCCTGATGATCTTCAAAAAATTTCCAATTCTTGACATTATCAGGAATTCTAGGTTTGAACCTAACTTCCACTTCATATTTCAGCTTCATAGGTATTGGAATATTGAATGAGGTTGTTGAAATAGAAAGTAATTTAGCCAAAATATTACTTTCTATTGGAACAAAATAAATGTTAAAAGCCAAGAATGAGTGTTCTACAATGCTCCATATTGCATTCCGTTAATCTATGAGTCTGGGATGCTTTGTTTGATAAACATTTCTGATTTGTTGAATGATAAGTTCAACATCTCCAAAAATACAAATTTCTGAAATATTCATGTCCTTTTTTTTTTTTAAACAAATCACTAAAGCTTCATACTCAACCACATTGTTAGTTGCTTCAAATTCAAGTTTGAAAGAAAAATTTGAGGTCTCTTTCAAAGGAGAAATGAGAATTATACCTACACCAGCTCCTTCTTTAGAACATGAACCATCAAAGTACATTTTCCATAATTGATAACCTTCATGAATGATCTTCTTTTCAATAGGCTTCAAAATATGAAAATCTTCTGCAGATAGGACAACATTATCCATGTGTAAAATACTTGAATTAACATCAGTTTTTCTAGCATAAATTGGATGATTAGTGGGGTATTTTTTGTCACTAATGATATATGTCAGCTGAGCTTCTCTATAATGTTATGAAACTAGCTCCAAAAATAGAATAAAAGAGAGATCAACGCCTTAGAAATCAGCCACTTTGAGGGGGAAACCTCCAATACATTACATAAATGAACAATTCTTGGATGGTACAAATGACCAAAACCTCCTTCTATATATAGGAGTCCATGGGGCCATAATACAATCCTAGCCGACCTAAAAATAATAATGTAAGGGCACAATAATAATAATATTGGGGTTACAGGGGTACAACAATAACAATAAGGGGGCTACACTAATAACAATAAGGGACTAAACTAGTAATATGGGAACCTAACATGCCCCTCTCCTTCAAAAAAGTGTTTTCCTCAATGCTTGAGTAGCTTTGGGTGTTTCTGTATAAAATTCTGATCCTCCCATGTAGAATCTTCAGTGGATAAGTTCTTCCACTTGATGAGATACTCTAAAATTAATCAATTTCATAGCTGTCGAGTTCTTATTTCAGTGACCACTTTAGGTTCCAATATGATTTTTCCTTCCTCATCAAGTTCTGGAAATATTGTTTGAACTGGAAGTTTTCACCTATAACCTTCTTTAAGCATGAAACATGGAAAACTGGATGCACTCGCGAAGAAGTAGGAAGCTCCAATTTGTATGTCATAGTACCAATATTTTGCAACACCTTGTAAGGACCATAGTACGTTGGAGATAATTTATGATCCTTCTTAAATTTCTTGAGGGAAATTTGTTTGTATGGTTGTAGCCATAAAAATACCCAGTCTCCTACATCAAAAATTCTCTCGCTGCGATGTCGATCTTCCTGTTGTTTCATTCGATTTTGTACCAAATTTAGGTTATCCTATAAGAGTTGGAGAACTTATTGTTGATGCTCGATGTGATATTCCACTACTTGAACCTTAGAATTTTCTCTAAAAGATGATGTGATGGATAGTGGATGATATCCATAAAGTGCCATGAATGGGGTCATTTTTGCTGTAGTATGGAAGGAAGTGTTCTACCACCATTCAATGAGAGGTAAACACTTGACCCATTGTGTTTGTTTATCAGATAAAAAAAAACAAAGATATCCTTCCAAAAATTTACTCGCTATCTCAGTTTGACCATCATATTGAGGATGATAAGATGAGCTATGAACTAATTGAGTACCCAAACAAGAAAATATTTTTTTCTAAAAATTTCCAGTAAAAATGGGATCTCTGTCACTTACAATAATCTTTGGGTTTCCATGTAGCTTTTGAATTGTGTCCATAAATGTAGTAGCAAATATACTTGCTTTAAATGGATGAGATAATGCATAAAAGTATGCATACTTGGTAATGCTATCAACGACCACCATGATGACACTCTTTCCTTCAGAATTAGGTAAACCTGTGATAAAATCCATTGAAATCTCCTCTCAACATTGACTTGGAATGGATAGATGTTGTAGAAGACCCGAGGTCTTAATTGTCTCAAATTTATTTTGCTGGAAAACTAAACATTCCGCCACGAACATTTGAATATCAGATTTAAGGCCATCCCAAAAAAATTCTTTCTTCACCCTATGGTAAGTTTTTAAAAATCCCAAGTGTCCTCCTAAAGGAGAAGTGTGCAATTCCAAAAGAATATTTTGTTTTAGTTGGGAATTCTTACAAATATATAAGCGATCTTTGTACCATAAGAAATCATTTTTCCATCTAAATGTATCAGATGTACTAGGATCTTGCTACAACTTTTGAATGAGTGTCCACACTTCTTCATCCTTCTTCCATTCATCCCTTGCTTCAGTTATCCAATCTGGTTGGATAATAGAAATGGCACAAAGCAATGCTTCCATGTCTTCATTTTTTCTTGAGAGTGCATCTGCAACAACATTTAGCTTCCCTTTTTTGTAGATTATTTCAAAGTCATAACCCAACATATTTGTGACCCATTTTTACTGCTCTTCTGAAGATAGTATTTGTTCTAAAAAGTGTTTAAGATTATCAGGATCAGTTTTTACCTTGAAGTGTCTTCCCATTAGGTAAGGTCACCATTTCTTTCGTGCATGTAGTATTGCTAACATTTCCTTCTCTTAAATAGCTTTTGTAAATACTTTCCTTTGATTGGATGACTTTCAAAAGAAATGGGTCTTCCTTCTTTCATTAAGACAACACTAATTCCATTTCTTGAGGCATAACATTCCACAATAAAGGTTTTTGTGAAGTTTGGCGTAGCTAAGACCGGTGCTAGGCACATTTCCTCTTTAAGATGTTCAAAGGCCTTAGTTGCTTCACGATTCCATGAAAATTCAGCTTTCTTCAATAATGTTGTTAGAGGTGCTACTATTCTCCTATAATTCTTAACAAACTTGCAATAATACCCTGTTAACCTAAGAAATCCTCGCAACTGTTTTATGGTTGTGGGGAATTTCCATTCCTTAAAGGCTTTAATTTTGTTATGGTCTACCTTAGCACCCTTGTGAGATACAATATGACCCAGATATTCCACCTCTTGTACTCCAAAGAAACATTTGGATGCTTTTGCATATAATTGTTTCTCTTGCAATAGTTTGAGCACCCTGTCAACATGTTGAACATGATATTTCCAGGACCTTCTGTAGATTAGTATATCATCAAAAAATACTAGCACTTATTTTCTAAGGAAGGGTTTGAAAATGGAATTCATCAACCCTTGAAATGTAGAAGGTGCATTGGTAATGCCAAAAGGCATGACCAAAAATTCATAATGACCCTCATGAATTCAAAATGTTGTTTTCATAATATCTTCAGTCTTCATTCTAATTTGATGATATCCTGAACGAAGATCCAACTTGGTAAAATAAATTGTTCCATGTAGTTCATCCAATAATTCATCAATCATAGGAATGGGAAATTTATCTTTAATGGTGAGCTTATTGAGCTCCTTATAATCTGGACACATGCGCCATGATCCATCCTTCTTGGGCACCAATACTACTGGAGCAGAGAAAGAACTTTGACTAGGTTGAATTATACCAACCTCTAACATTTTTGCAATCATACGTTCAATTTCGTTCTTCTGGACATAAGGATATCTATAAGGCCTGATGTTTGGAGGAACACTTCTTGGAATCAAATGAATAGCATGATCATGATCACGAATAGGTGGGAGTCCTTTAGGAGTTTCAAACACCTTGGAATGATTGTCCAAGAATTTTTGGAGATCTGCAGAAATAGATGATTTGAAGTTGGAACTTCTAGTGAGCATAATTGTGCAATTATGCCTCGTTGTTCTTTCTTTAGAATCTTTGTCATGACATTAGAGCTTATTATCTTTCCCGGCCTCCCTGTGATACCCTGTAATTTGACTTCCCTTCCTTCTGAAAAAAAATCAAGAAAGGTTCTTGAAAATTAAAAGCAACCGTCCCCAAAGATTGTAACCATTGTACTCCTAGTACAACATCAACACCTCCCATTAGAATGGAAAGAATTGGACTATTCAATACATATTCCCCCATGGTTAGCTTGATATTATGGCATTTTCCAGAGCAATTTATAGTTCCTTCATTTGCAACCATAACTTGAGATTCTCGTGCTGAGTATGGGAAACAATTCAATTGCTTGGCTACCTTACAATGAATAAAATTATGGGTACTACTCGAATCAATCAACACTATTACATTTTCCTTATTGATATTTCCTTTTATCTTGAGAGTTTTAGGAGTGGTAATTCCTGCCAATGCATTACACGATATGGTCAGACTCATTTCTTCCACTTCCAAGGTTGGTTCCTGGTGTATATCCTCTTCTTTTGAAGATTCTTGTTCATTTTCTTCTTCCTCTTCACAATCTATGTAAAATAATTTCTTCTCAGCACACTTATGGCCTTTAGTGTATTTGCTATCACAACTATAGAAAAGGCCTTTTGCTCTTTTTTCTTCCAATTGTTGTGGTGTCAACCTTATAGGTTGTGGAATTCTAGGAGTAGCAAGACTTCCATATTTACATATGTGCATGGTAGGCTTCCTTGTCGCCATAATTTTACATTCAATTTTTCTTGCCAACCTGAATGCATTTTCCAATGAATCATGTTCCCAAACACGAACTTCATGTCAGATGTTATCCTTTAAATTCCATATGAAGACATAAATCATATGTTCCTCTGGAATATTAGTTACCCTTATATTCAATTTTTGGAAGTCCTCAATGTGCTCCACCACTGAACCCTTTTATTTGAGATTTATCAATTAGCTAAAGAAGGTTTTGCTTTTTGTATCCTCATAATGTGCTATCATTTCCTCCATAAAAATTGACCAAGTGAAAACTTTTTTACACGAAGAAAGCCATCAATACCATACAAATGTATTTTGTTGTAATGTAAAGTTGCAATGTGTTTTTGCACATTATTGAGATCAAAATATTGCTCCATCTGTAGTATCCATGTTACGGGATCCTTGCCATAAAACTTCCTCATATCCATCTTTGGAATATGGTGGTTCTTCCATCCAACATTAGGGTTTATGAAATCACGATTAACATTTATTTTTTTTCTCATCATGAGTTTCCTCCACTATCTTTTCGCCATTAGGAAACATTTTTTGTATCAACTTGGCCAAACCTTCGATGTCTTATTTTAGATCATTCTTCATGTTTTCCATTTTTTCATCGATCTTAGCTTCCATGTAATCCATCTTAGATTCCATGCCATCCATATTAGCTTCCAAACCATTCATATTAGCTTCCATGCCTTTCTTCAAACCATCCATTTCATTTTTTGTTGCTCTTTGTGATAGGCGCACTGCTCTTGTAATTTTGATATCACATGTTACATTTCTTCATCTTCATGAGTCATAGTAGAGCCTTATGAAGGCTTTATGGGTGTTGAATTATTTTTAGGGGGGATTTTAGAACCCAATAATGATATCTATTCTTCAATATTCCCTTGGAATAAATTCAAACTAATTTTTTCAAACGAGAATTATGTAATTCGAAAAAAATACACACCTTTTTTTTGCTTTTGAGGAGCTTGATATTGAAACTGAATTATCTCTGTGATTTTGGATCTTCAATATCTGAAATTGGGCCCTACAGTAGCCCTTTGAATATTCTTTCAAATTCCATAGGTCTAACCTCATTTGGATTCTTCAACACAAATTTATGCCAAATTTCCCACAATGACCTAATTATGGACTAATTCAGTAGAGTGAACTTGAACGGTGTGCCTCATGTCACTGTTTCCTCCTTTGGCTCTGAAATTGATAAAGAGGAAACTACAATCCATTTCATTATGGCCAATTTTTACAGAATTCCAATCCAATGCTCAAAGAGAGAGTTATAACGATTTTACCACGATCACCTCTTTGAGATGAAATTAGGGAGCTTGAAGAATACCTAACTTCCATAGACCCTATCTAATATTTCAAATCAAGCTCTGAAATTTTTCCATGACATTACTCAGGATTTCAGCTTCTCTCTGTGAAAATTTAAGCTTCTGAAACCTCATAGAAAAAATGTTATAGCGAAAATTCCATGATGACCTCTTTAGGTTAAATTCAGGAGCCTGCAAAAATCCATAACTTGCACAGATCATATCTTCGAAAATGGTTGCGAACCAAGATCTGAATTTTTTTGACGACGTTCCTCAGGATTTTGGCTGCGCTCTATAAAAATTTCAACTTTTGAAACTTCGTAGAAAAATTTAATAGTAAAAATTCCACGATGACCTATTTGTAGTAGCGAATCCCTACAATCCAAAGCTTTGATACCAAATGTTATGAAACTGGCTCCAAAAATAGAAAAAAAAGAGAGATCAACGCCTTAGAAATCAGCCACTTCGAGGGGGAAACCTCCAATACATTACATAAATGAACAATTCTTGGATGATACAAATGATCAAAACCTCCTTCTATATATATGAGTCCATGGGGCCACAATATAATCCTAGCCGACCTAACAATAATAATGTAAGGGCACAATAATAACAATATCGGGGTTATAGAGGTACAACAATAACAATAAGGGACTAAACTACTAATATATGGACCTAACATATAAAGTCTTATTTTCTCTCCTCCAAAAACAGGGACAATAGCATAAGTGAAATCCATTTGCAAGGTTCCTCCCAACCTTATAATCCATGACCTCGAAAGTAACATTCTAAATCTAAGAGGGACGTTAACTACAACAATATCCATCACCATCCATCTCATGGGTAACTGAAAAAGTCTTACTGCAAGGTCTTTGATGACACTAAGGCATTGAACTTTCTGGGAATCAAAGGAGTAGAGATCTTTGTATTTTGTAGTTACCTTAAGACCTAGTTCATCTATGACTACCTTGGGCATTAAATTATGTGAGGCTCTAGATTCCATTATCAAATAATGAAATATCTTATCATGAATATTCGGAGATAGGGAAAGGAGGGGTAGATTCATCTCTGTCTTCTACCAATGGACCTAAAATAATAGTGGGCTTGTCATCTTGAAGGTTAACAAAATCAGAAGCTACTTCGGTAGGTGGGGGTTGAAAAGATTTCATAAAGGTATTTTTGAAATCATCATTTTTCATGAGCTCTACAAGAGGAACAAGAATCTGTATCTTTTGTATTTCATTCTCAAAATTGAAAATAGGGGGCATTTTGTGAGAAATTTTTACCTCAAATGATTGAGTATTAACTTCTATCGGAATTTTTGGTAATTTTTGTTCAACAACTTTATTTTCTGATGGAATTTTAACTACGTCCTTATTCTTCTTGGGCTGTGCAATAGGCTTTGGATTATCATCAATATTTTTTTATCTAATATTATATTGGCTTTGATGATCAGTTTCAATCATGGAATGATCAATAACCACTTCATTTTTCTGAGTATATGACATGAAATCCTCATACTCTACTTGTGTAAGATGAATCAATATACTTTATCTCTCATAAAATTGATATCAAAAACCTTCTCCAACCTTTCATCTTCCTCTTCATCTTCAAATATAACATTCTGCAAATGAGGCTGAACTTTTTTATCATCAACATCTCTTCTTTCTCGCTACAAAATTTGAGGAGCAATAAGTCTTCTAAATTATTGCCTATTAGGTTGATCAAATGAAACATTTATGGTAGTAGCTAGTCTTGCTTCCATCTTGAGATTGGACATCTCAGTAGTCAATGACTTGACCATATTGGTCATCTCATCTAACTTATGATCTATGTCTGAAGTTCCTGAAGTAGAAACTTCAGCTTTTTGATTTCGTTTTTCTCTATCAATCCCTCCTTTGAGCCTATTAGCTGCTAACACATGAGATTCTATCTCCAGTGCATTGTCATGAATTTGTGTTAGTGTTGCAAAACTTCTTTCTCTTAATAAAAAAAATATGAGGATCAAAGGCACCAGCATAAGTGATTTTGGTTGAAGCTTTAGTAGGCTTGATTTCAGTAGGTATTTTTCTATACATATGATTGAATCTCTTAGAAAAATCAAAAACTGGTTCTCCTTATTTTCTTTTTATTGCACTGAATTCAGTGATATAATACATAAAATATATCTTATCACCCCATTTCCTTAAAAATGTATCATCTAGGGTTTCAATTCCAGTGATGATATGAGCTGTCAAAGATCTGAACCATTTCCTTACATCACCCTCAAGACTCTGAACAAAAACTCTCATCCAGAAATCTTCATGTTCAATATTTAGATTGTTAGCATAGGCATATAAATCAGCAAGGTGTTCTTCAGTTGTTACCTCTCACTCACCACTAAACTTAGGCATGTACTTGAGATAATATTCTGCAGGTAATGCATTCATAGGTTGAGGTAAAACCAAAGGGCCATACCTTGCAGCAACAATTGCATCCATTCAGTTAAGGGGTGGGTTTGGACCTGCCATGGTGTGAGTTGTTGGGATTTGTGGAACAAAAATAGGTGGATTGTGAACAACAGATGATGAAGCACCAACTTGTGATATAGGTGTTGTTTGTTGGTTGGAAAATAAGGGAGGTATATGATTTTTTTCAAAATCAAGGAATGAAGTTTCCAGGACTTATTTAGGGACAACCTTTGAGAAAACAATAGTAGAAGTAGCAAACATTCGTTTACTCTTTTTCTTTATTAGCTATTCAGGGTTAGAAACTAGGATTCTCAAAGGGGAATATGGGTTAGCCCTGGTTCTTGTCCTTCTAGGATCCAACAATTCAAAAATGGAGTCACTAGGTGTAAAGCAGTCTAAAAAGACAACTGGAATTGTACACCTTAGAACTAGACTTATAACTTTGTCATGCACCTAGGGAAAAACTTCAATTTGCCTCCTCGGAACCAATTCCAAATATCTTAGTGCAAGGAGTAACTCCTTGACTGCATAAGGAGTAAGCCTTAAACATCATAGTCCATTTCAAATTTTAAATGGATTATTTGAGTGGTGGGATGTTTTCTCAAATATATTCAAATGATTTTATGTTCTTTAAGACTTCCATGCATTTGGAAAGCTATGGCAAGTATAAATTGTGTGGGTAAAATATAGTATATGGAACAAAGTGTACAAGTGGAAGAAGATGATAGATGGTACCTATTCCAGGAAATATTCCTATCCTATATCAGTCACATAGCTATGATGATGGCTCTTTACACAAAATCAGTTTATTCAAAGCAAACATCATTCATAAAATAGATTGCGTATATAAAGTATTCCACAAATAATTTATGAAATCTTCATTGACATCTTCTATAACACCCATATAACTTGCAAAAAACTGAAGGCAGATAATTTACTGTTAAATACTTTAACAAATTATCACTCACACCTTGCTAGTCATTTTATAATAAATTAACAAAGAAAAGAGACACACCACACATTAGACATTCCTTGAGTCACAAAATCCTCCAGCATGAAGCAAAAAGGGTTTTTATTATATCCAGTCTTCAGGTAGACCAATATCCAACCTGGAAATGGTATTTACAAGTGGTATATATAGAAAGAGAGGCACCAACTCCATCTCTTCTAAAAAGAAGGAAACATTAATTCTCAAATTATATAGGTGTAAAAAGACATTACAACCTTATCTCATCAAAATCTAACAGAAAGGATAGATGAAGAATAAAGGAGAGAAGAATTCTAGGCTAGAATGCTGAGTGTGTTGTCATGCTGCCCCTTTTTCTGCTGAATTGTCTCCTTGTGTCTTGGGTCTTTAATAAACATGTAGCTTCATTTAATAAGACCTCCAACAACCTCATAACTACCTTTCACCATAACTTGTATTATCCATTTGGTTATGGGTTCTTTTCCATCCTTAAACGGATCGGAAAAATTTGCTGACAGGTGTCAAAATTCAGTTAAAACAGGCGCTACCAGAAATTCCGGTAGAAACCTGTAACTGTGAAAAATATGGAATACTACCAGAAATTCCGGTAGCAGCCTATTTCCTTTTCAAAAATAAATAGAAAATGCTAAAAATTCTATGTAGACTTATATTCCATGACACCTAAGCTGTTGTTCAAAATTGTAACTGATAAGAAAAAAAGGTACGTATCAAAAACCTTTTTACCTTCCCTCTATGTGTGCTGCAGCTTCAGCCAGCTTATCCAAGTCTTCTTTGTTGCTAGCAGCTGATTTGGATTTGGTTTCTCTTGTGGCTACTTCCTTGATAGGGGATTTGTCCTCTTTAGAACCCTTTTGTGTTTTTCTTCTCTTCAAGGGCTCTGAGTGCTGTTTTGAAGGGGTTGTATTCTTATTTTTCTTCATGGTTTTCTCTATCTCTGAACCTTTAGGTTTTCCTTTAGCATCCATAACCTATGTCATTTGGCTTGGATTATGTATAGCCTTGGAATTAAGCCTAAAAATTTTGTTTTCTATGGTATACCCCTTTCTGGTACCAGCAAGAGGTTTAGCTTCTTCATTCCTCTTCTTACTACTGATGTCATACCCAACATCCTTAAGGAGTTCTTCATCTGATTGTGTAGGCTGATATTCTTTCTACAACTTCTGCTGAACATGTGCTTCTGGAATTTCTGGTAGCACCCACGCTTTTGATTTATTTGCAGCTGGAAACCTTCCTCTTTTGGCTCTAGTTTATACATTAGGAAATAGAGGAACATGGGGTACTATTTTCATATATTTGGGTTTTCTTGCTGAGGAAATCACTCCTTTTTCCAACCTTCTTTCAACCTTGAATACAAAAACATTCTCTTTTTTTCCCTTGGCCTTATTATGAATGTTTTCTTTTTTGGCCTTTCTCTTTGTTATTCTTTTTGGAGGCTGAGGCTTTGGTTGTGGAACTAGAGGTGTAGGTGCAATTTGGTCTGCCCTATAGAATAAAAAGTGGTCCCATGTCTGGGTTCTCTTCCCCAACTCTTCTTCAACAAGAAATTTGATCAAAGCTTGATGGTACAAGCTATACTCAGAAAAATAAGTGTGATTCTGAATCCTTGCTGACAGTTTTGTCAGGATTTTCAAAAAGAAAAATAGTAGATTTAATGACTTCATCCCTTTAATATGAAAAAGAAACCTCGTGTGATAGAGGAACAAAACTCTATACCTCCTTTTACAAGTGAGAAATATCTTGATAAGCTAGATAGATTCTGCTCAGTCATTCTTAAGATTGCTTCTTCGGATTCCTTTTTCCCAATTTGGATCTCTATAAGCATATTTGAGGAAGATATTAAGATCTCTTCCTGTAATGACCTACCCTTTGAACCACCCTTCTCCTTCTTGGGGAAGGTTAAAGGCTTCAGGAATGTAGTCTTTAGATACTTGCAAAGTAAGTCCATAAATTGTAGCTTCATGTCCATTAAACAAGTTAGCGAACACTTTAGCTACTCTTGAGTGGGATATACCTAACCTGGTGCAAAGAGAATACCAGCCTGATTGAATAAATAAAATTATGACCCTCGAATTGGCATCAACTAGATCTACACCTTGTGGCTCTATTCGATTCATATTACCACCTGTTTTAGTCATCTTCAAAAATAAATGACTCTGACTCTTGCAACTGATAGGTGGTAGAGTAGTAAGATTTTTACCTTACAAATGTGGCCTATATTCACCTTTGAAAATCTTGTCTGAAATCCAAACTCCTTCTCAAACTATTACTCGCAGCAATTCAAAATAAAATAGATAAAAATTCGAATGACATTCTCCTAATTTTTAGGTGGTTTTTTAAAACCAAACTTTGGTTCATCACCCATTGCAAATCATCCTTCATCATTGAAAATATTCTTCACCATGATGTGCACCATATGATAATTTATCATCACCTTCAGTTGGCTGCGTTTTTCTATATGGAGTGCTGCAGATGTCTTGAGACTAGCATATCTATGACAAACAATTGCCTCCAAAGTCTTTGCAGTTAATTGGCTAAATTTTTTGGCAACACTATTGTGCATCCAACCAAACGGTTATGGCATTGAGAGTAATAACCACTATCTCCTTCATTCAGGAAAACACGTACCTAAACATACATAAACTGACTTGGGGTTGACACATAGGATGGGGTAATGGTTCAGTTCATAACTGCGGGTGACACATGGGTTCAACGTATATTACGACTTGACTTAAACTAACTGACTACAATACGACACCTATCATTAGATCTAAAAATATTTAAAAAATATTTGAGGCGTATTTACATTATAACATGTGGCTTAACTAAAGAGGATGCACTTTTTCGTTTATTTTTTTTTTAAACAAAGTATGCTTTCGGAAATTCCGACAGCATCAGAATAAAAGTAAAAAAAGAGAAAACAGGAAAATAATAGACTACTAAAAAAGGCTAAAACATGTGCTTCCAGAAATTCCGGTAGCGACGAAATATTTTTTTTAAATTTTGAATTTTTTTGAAGTTTAATCCTAAAAATAAAACTATGGAATAGACTCATGACTTAGCAAAGAACTGTGCTTGCACGCCCATCTTATGAGGACCAAATTAGAACCTCCCTTTTCATATTTCAACTAATGCTTCAAATACAAATTTAGGAGTTGTATTGGGACCGAGTGATTTGACTCCATATGCCATTTATTACATGAGTAAAACTTTGACTCCTGCAAAGTTGAATTATATTGTAACAGAAAAGGATTTTTTAGTTGTTGTACATGCCATTAATAAGTTTTGACATTATATCACTGGTTATGAAACTTGTTTTCACACATATCACTCTGCAATTAGATATTTAATTAATAAATCAATTACTAATGACAAAGTTACAAGATAATTATTTTTATTACAAGAATCAATATTACTATTTTGGATAGACCAAGAAAGGAGAATACACCTGATGATTTTCTATCTAGAATACAAAATTATAATAAGGATGTTCTTGTAAAATATAATTTTCCTAATGAATATTGTTTTTGTGGTATCTATTAAAACTCCTTATTTTGGATATATTGTTAATTATTTGGCTATAGGGAAGTTACCTTCATATTTGTCTCCTCGAGAGAAAAGGAAAGGTATTCAAACCATTGCATCTTATTCATGGATAAATGGATAATTTTACAAAACATGACCTGATTTAATGATGAACCATGTGTAAGGCATTTTTCTGATAAAAGGACTGTTAGAAAATTATATATTATAGAGCAATGCAACACATAAAATATGCGGAAAATACAAACACACAAAACACATAAAAGCAGAGAGACACAAATATACGTGGATCACCCAATTTGGGCTATGTCCACCCCGAACTGCTAGTCCTTCCTTTCTATTATCCAGCAAAATGAAGAGACACAACCTACAGCAGATCCGCTGTAATATCCTCTGTTCTCTCTCATAGTCTCCCTATCTAAATCTCGCTCTATGAATACACATAAAATACACAGTCACAATACAATACCCTCATAAAAGCGAGGGGTTTCCTTCTAGGGAAAAAAACCCTAAACTAAACATAACTTCTACCGTCAGATCATCACCTAATGAATGACCTAGATTGACTAGAAATTACTATACTTTCACAAGGAAATTTTACATCTGTTTTTAGCTTTGGGGGTGCTACCCCCGAAACCCCTCGCCAAGGGAGGGGATCCATAAAGTCGCAGCCAGCCTCCCTAGACCCGCCAGGCAGTGTTTAATTACGGGAGGCGTTGCCACCCCATTAAGGTACAGGGGGCCAACGCTGTGATACAAAATAAATAATATAATCAGTCTCCAAACCCAACAAGGACTTCCTATAAAACCATTCTCTTAGGATATTATTGGCACTATCTTTTTAAAGATTCCATATAATATGTTAAGAGATGTGATAGTTGTGAGAGAATGGGAAAGCCTTTTCATTAAGATGAGATGCCTTTACAACCCCGAGTACTTATTGAACCTTTTGAAAAGTAGGCTTTGGAATTTTTTGGTCCAATTAATCAACCATCGATACACAAAAGGTACATTATTTTCCATATATATTATGTCACGAGATGGGTAGAAGCTAAATCACTTCCTTTTTCTACTGAAAATGTTGTAGTTTCATTTATTTTTGAGGATATCTTCACTTTTTTGATTCAAAATGTAGTCCATGAAAATGCATCTTTCTTCAATAATGTTGTTAGAGGTGCTCCTATTCTCCCATAATTCTTAACAAACTTGCGATAATACCCTGTTAACCCCAGAAATCCTCGCAACTAATTTATGGTTGCGGGGACTTTCCATTCCTTAATGGCTTTAATTTTGTTAGGGTCTACCTTAACACCCTCGTGAGATACAATATGACCCAGATATTCCACCTCTTGTACTCCAAAGAAACATTTGGAGGATTTTGCATATAATTGTTTCTCCTGCAATAGTTTGAGCACCCTGTCAACATGTTCAACATGATCCTTCCAAGACCTGTTGTAGATTAGTATATCATCAAAAAATACTAGCACAAATTTTCTAAGGAAAGGTTTGAAAATGGAATTCATCAACCCTTGAAATGTAGAAGGTGCATTGGTAAGGCCAAAAGGCATGACCAAAAGTTCATAATGACCCTCATGAGTTCGAAATGTTGTTTTCGGAATATCTTCAGTCTTCATTCTAATTTGATGATATCCTGAATGAAGATCCAACTTGGTAAAATAAATTGCTCCATGTAATTCATCCAATAATTCATCAATCATAGGAATGGGAAATTTATCTTTAATGGTGAGCTTATTGAGCTCCCTATAATACGGACACATTCACCATGATCCATCCTTCTTGTGTACCAATACTACAGGAGCAGAGAAAGAACTTTGACTAGGTTGAATTATACCCGCCTCTAACATTTCTACAATCATACGTTCAATTTCGCTCTGTTGGACATAAGGATATATGTAAGGCCTGTTTTTTGGAGGAACACTTCCTGGTATCAAATGAATAGCATGATCATGATCACGAATAGGTGGGAGTCCTTTGGCAGTTTCAAACACCTTGGAATGATTGTCAAAGACTTGTTGGAGATCTGCAGAAATAGATGATTTGGATGTTGGAACTTCTAGTGAGCATAATTGTGCAATTACGCCTCGTTGTTCTTTCTTTAGAATATTTTTCATGAAATTAGAGCTTATTATCCTTCCTGGCTTCCCTTCAATACCCCGTAATTCGACTTCCTTTCCTTCTGAAAAAAATTTCAAGAAAAGTTCTTGAAAATTAAAAGCTACCGTCCCCAAAGATTGTAACCATTGTACTCCTAGTACAACATCAGCACCTCCCATGGGAATGGAAAGCATTGGACTAGTCAACACATATTCCCCCATGGTTAGCTTGATGTTATGGCATTTTCCAGAGCAATTTATAGTTCCTCCATTTGCAACCATCACTTGACATTCTGGTGCTGGGTATAGGAAAAAATTTAATTCCTTGGCTACCTTACAATGAATAAAATTATGGGTGCTACCTAAATCAATCAACATTATTACCTTTTTCTTCTTGATATGTCCTTCTATCTTGAGAGTTTGAGGAGTGGTAATTCCTTCCAATGCATTACACGATATGGTCGGACTCATTTCTTCCTCTTCTAGGGTTGGTTCCTGGTGTATGTCCTCTTCTTGTTCATTTTCTTCTTCCTCTTCACAATCTATGTAAAATAATTTCTTCTCAGCACACTTATGACCTTTAGTGTATTTTCTATCACAACTGTAGCAAAGCCCTTTTGCTCTTTTTTCTTCCAATTGTTGTGGTGTCAACCTTGTAGGTTGTGGAAATCTAGGGGTAGCAACACTTCCTTCTTTATAGAAGTGACTGGTAGGCTTCCTTGTTGCCATAATTTGACATTCAATTTTTCTTGCCAACCTGACTGCCTTCTCCAATGAATCAGGTTCCAAAACACGAACTTCATGTTGGATGTTATCCTTTAAAATGCCTATGAAGAGATCAGTCCTGTGTTCCTCTAGAATATCAGTTACCCTTATATTCAATTTTTGGAAGTACTCAATGTGCTACCCCACTAAACCTTTTTGTTTGAGATTTATCAATTGGCTAAAGAAGGTGTTGCTCTTTGTATCCTCATAATGTGCTATCATTTCCTTCGTAAAAATTGACCAAGGGACAATTTTTTTACGAGAGCAAAGCCATCGATACCATACAAATGTATTTTGTTCTAAATGTAAAGTTGCAATGTGTACCTTTTGTGTGTTTTGAACATTATGGAGATCAAAATATTGCTCCATTTGTAGTATCCATGTTACAGGATCCTTTCCATCAAACTTCCTCATATCCATTTTTGGAATATGGTGGTTCTTCCTGCCAACATTAGAGTTTTTAAAATCACGATCAACATTTATTTTGTTCTCATCATGAGTTTCCTCTACTATCTTTTCACCATTAGGAAAAAATTGTTGTATCAACTTTGTCAAACCTTCCATGTTTTCTTTTAGATCAATCTTCATGTTTTTCATTTTAGCTTCCATGTCATCCATCTTAGATTCCATGCTAGCTTCCATGCCATCTATCTTAGATTCCACACCTTTCTTCAAACCATCCATATTATTCTTCAAAACATCCATATTATTCTTCACACCATCCATATTTGATTCCATGCCTTTCTTCAAAACTTCCATTTTATTTTTTTCATCTCTTTGCGAGAGCGAAATTTGGTGCACTTGCTCTTGTAATTTTGATAGATCATGTTGCAATTCTTCATCTTCATGAGTCATAGTAGAGCCTTCTGAAGGCTTAATGGGTGTTGAATTATTTTTACGAGGCATTTTTTAGAACCCAATACTGATATATATTCTACAATATGCCCCTGGAATCAATTCAAATTGATTCTTCAAACAAGACTTATGCAATCCGGGAAAAAAAAAAAATACACACCTTTTTCTTGCTTTTGAGGAGCTCGATATTGATATTGGATTATCTCTGTGATTACGGCTCTTCAATATCTGAAATTCAACACTGAAGTAGCCCTCTAAATTCTCTTTTGAATTCCATAGGTCTTACCTAATTTGGATTCTTCAAGACAAAGTTATGTCCAATCTCCCACAATGACCTAATTATGGACTGGTTCAATAGTGCAAACTTGTACCACTTGCCATGTGTCATTGTTTCTCCCTTCAGCTCTAAAATTGATAGCCAAGAAACTAAATTCCATGTAATTGTGACCACTTTTTATGGCACTCCAATCCAATGTTCAGAGAGAGAGTTATGAAACTTTTCCCACGATCACCTCTTTGAGATGAAATTCGGGAGCCTGAAAAAGCACTACCTTCCATAGATCATATCTTCGAAAATATTGCGAGCCAAGCTCTGAAATTTTTTGACAAATTTGATTGTGGCTTCACACCCTAAAAATTTCATATTCTGAACCTTCGTAGAAAAATTTTTATAGCGAAAATGCCACGATGACCTGTTTAGAGCAGTGAAACCCTAGAATCCAAAGCTCTGATACCAAATGTTGTGTAACTAGCTCCAAAAATAGAAGAAAAGAGATATCAACACCTTAGAAATAAGCCACTTCGAGGGGGCAACCTCCAATACATTACATAAATGAACAATTCTTGGATGATACAATTTATAAAACCTCCTTTCTATATATAGGAGTCCATGGGGCCATAATGTAATCCTAGCCGACCTAACAATAATAATTTAAGGGCACAATAATAACAATATGGGGGTTACAAGGGTACAATAATAACAATAAGGGGGTTACACTAATAATAATAAGGGACTATACTAGTAATATAGGGACCTAACAAAACACAGAAGGATTCTAATGATGAAATTCGTCTTGAAAATGTTTATGAAAACCTTAAATAAAAGAATGATAAAAGGAATAAACCCATCAACACATATGAACACCCATCGAAAAACGGAATAGAGAACGAAAAATTTATCAAGAAAAAGCATGCTCCCACTAATGAAAAATCACTAGTAAAAGTAAGAAGAAGTGTGTGACTTAAGAGACCAACCAGTGAACAGTTTGAACAATCTTCAGGGTTTATTGTTTTAGAAGGAGAATAAGAACCAAAAGTTCCATCAATAGTTTCAAGGTGATCTAGGAAAACCCCAGAAATCAACCCTATCCAACAAGAAATATATGAATATATAGAATCCCTTTAACATAAATCTAAAGGTAAAATTGTTAAGTCATCATCAAATCAGGAAGAAATTTTAAATGAAGAAGTTTATTTCAGTCCTCCAGAAGAACCTAGAATTAAAGATGCTCTTAAACAGGAAATTTATGAATTGAAAATGTTAAATAATTATGTGAAGCAGGAAAATGAAGCAATGAAGGTACAAAATGACATTCAAAAGACTCAAAATGAATATTCTCCTAGTTCTTTGCCACTGGTACAAGAAAAACAAGAAGTTGAAAGCTAAAAATAAATTTCTCAAGAGAAATGTCACAAGTTTGTAGTACAAGATATTAATGAAGAAACTAAGGATGGAACCAATACCAGAAAAGAAAAGAGAAATAATTTAGATGTTCTTGCTTAGGCCTCAAAGATATCTTAATGATAGAGTGGGTTACAAAATTTTGAAAGTTTGTGCATGAGGACATGCAATATATTCTATGTGGGGGAATGTTGAAGACCAAAATTTCCCCTTTTTGACACTCTCCTTAAACCCCATTCTCCTCCTTTTTTACCACAATAATCCTAATTAAGTGTTGGCTTGCAAGGTTTTTGGAAAAAACAAGGATTTAATCATCTTTTATTCATATTTTCACAGTTCTTTATTATTTGATTTAATATTTGCACAAACTACTAAATTGCGTCAATTTGTAGCTAAGAAATGATCATGCATCTTATTTGAAAAATATATAGGTTCTGAAACACCAGTTGAGGAAAAAAACATATGAACAGGTGTTGGGCTTTGGAATTTGTATTATTATTCACCTTATTTCCTTATTTGATGATTAGTTTTTCAAGCGTTTAGAGATTAGATTATAATAATTTGAATACTAAGGATTTGTAGAAAGGACTTAATAACCGTTTTGATAATTCACTTTATAATGAATCAATTTGAGTATAAAATATGTTATTAACTCATGATTTGGGTTAAGACATGGGTATGAAATATTTGACGTTGATTCTTGTTCCCTAAATCGCGGAGGACACCCGAGCCATAAGGAAACCGTTTGGACTATTTGCGACATGTTGAATAAGGATCCACACCTCATGTGCACGAGACATTCAGAGAAGAAGAATAATATTTTATTTTGTAAGGGATGTTGAATATTGTATAACTTGAAACAAGCATCTTGAGAATCTTCTAATTCTCAAGATAGCTTTACTATTTTAAATTATGTTGTAATATCAAATCACGATGAAACTTTAGTAAAAGAGTTAATCGTTCTTGTCAAATTGTAAAAGGTGACTGAGGAAACAGACTGTCTTAATTTTTCATGGACTTTCTTGTAACTTATTGTTTTGCATTAATGAATATTTTGGTGATATGTTTTTAATCTAGTATATTGAGTTAACTTCAATATGGTTAGATTCCAGAGACTGTGGGCCCAGTCCTGGAACAATTATTGTCTTATTTGTATGATTATTCCTTCTTATTCTCATAATTTGAATGATTTACTATTCATTTGCGTGAATTACATGATTCATTTTTCCTTTGTGTAAATTACCTTTTTTTAGATTTACTATTAGTATTTTCAAGTAATTGCAGTGAATAACGATTAGACAAAGTTTCCTTTACAACATTACATTTCGTTATTGTTTTCCGCAGCAAATTAAGGAGTGCTAGTTTCAGATAATTTAATGATTTTATGATATATGCATTTCAATTTGTTTATCATAGCTATTGCTTCCTAAGAAACAACCTGAATTTATTTAATATTTCTACATAGGAATGCAACGGTTTATCTATGTTATCAAATTGATTATGATTTAAAGATATAAGTGAGTAATTTTTCAGTAGATATTTTGATGTTCCCTTTAGCTTTCATTATTTGCTTCTAATTAATTTTACTTAGATCCAAATTAATTTTAACGTTACCGTTGCAACAACTATGCCGACAACCTTGCAATAAAAAGAAAAAATCCCAAGTTGACAATTTAATGTATAGAGGTTTGAGTTGATACTTTAAGAAAAATTTAGCACCCAATATTTTGGCATCGTTACGAGGGAGGTTATCAAAGAGTGTTAGTTGTGTCTCTGAAGGGTTGCATTTTGATAATGGAAGGTAAGAACCTACGCACACACCAAGTAAAAGACTTGTGCTAGTGCCTACCACTAGTCGACGCATTTAGATTATGTAGGTATGTATGACTAAGATAAAAAAACTTACACCAAAAACCACCAAATCCCAAGGTCAGGTTGGCCTTGGAAGAGCTACCTTGATCGACGAAATCATTCAAAAAATTTAATCTAAAGCATCGGTAGGTCCTCGAACAATATCTGAGAAGGGGTATACTATTTTCCCTCATGTGGCCAGATCGTCTGCTGCAGCTCATGTTGCGGTTCACAAGAAGACTGGAGGATTTGAACAAAGCTTTCAAGATACACCCATTAAACACCTCAGTCCTTCTAATAAATACGAGGGGAATTATTGTAACTTAAAATAGGGGGAAGGTAAAATGAGTGGAGTAGATCCACAATAATTAGAAACAGACCCACAATTTGTTGAACCTAAAACTCTTTCAACTCATGTTGAAAGGAAACAACATGAAATACCTGATTTAAATAGTGTTGTGAGACCCATTCTTGAGTTAAACACTAGCTAAAGACTGGTGCCAAACACTAGCCAAAGTCCTCATGATCAGATAGTACCTCTTGATCACGAAATCCCTTAAGGTTATTGGAATATTTTTTACGAGATGGAAAACGTAGCAACAAAAATGCATACCTCAACCATAAAATATCATATAGTCGACCCATTAGCCAATGCACCAATGAAAGCCATTCCATTACAGCACATCCCAAATTTTCATGGAATGAATTCTGAAGGCCTTGATGCATTATTGTTTAAGTTAGATGTCATATACCAAGGTTACAATTAGAAATGATTTCCTTACCAAATATCAGGATTATTTCCAATCTAGGGACTTAAGAGAATACATTTTTAAAATGATGGTTAAATATGGTGAGACATTAGAGGAATCCGCTGAAAGATTTCAATATAATTTATAGAGAACACCTTACACCTCTTTACCTAAATAAGTGTTGAAAACCACTTTAATTAATTTAAGACATGAAAGATAAGTGGGTAGAAACACTTAACTTAATGGGGCAAGGTGATATTTCCAGAAGAGTATGATGATATTATTAAACTATGTATCAAGTGCTCATGAGGACGTACACAAACTAGATCTGGGATTCGAGATCCTCTTAGCAGGACCAACAAGACTACAGGAGGAGGAGTAACTCGAGCAGAGATCAGTAATATTTTATAAGATTTCAAAATTAACATTTTGAGCACATTATCTACATAGTTAGATAATTTATAGGACAAAAAAAAATGTGTTGAGGAAGACCAAGTGTTGGTTATTTTCTGTCGTTGTTTTCGGAATAATCACAACAAAAGAGATCCACATTGGATAAGGTCGAGACACATTCCATTTTCACTAAAAATCATTCAGCATAGCAATGTCCCTCACTCCCAGGATTCAAAGTTTTATGCAAAGAAGTCGAGGAAGATCCAGAGCTAGTGTCTCTTATGACAAAACCACAACAGTGGCAGAATCACCCTTTAGGTATGGTGCATGACCCTGGTTTGTTTTATTCTGACAATATGCTCAACAACATATTCCTGGATCAACATGGTAGGGTCATCAATGTTTTAATCCCGCTTGGAAATATCATCCATAATCTGCATCACCCTGGGTAAACCATCCATTCACTAGACCAGTATGGCCAAATCAACAATATTCTACCCATTCTTGGTAAAATCTAGCAAAAAATCCATACCCGTCAGAGAGGGAAAATTCATCATCACAAGGATCAATGTGGCCTCAAAATTGGTAGCATCTTGCGGGACCAGTCAAACCATCTATTGTAAAAATATCCCAATCACGACCATCATTTCAAGCTTCATTCCAGTTTCCCCCAAATTCTCAACCTCCGCTGTGTCCTTAATTACCCACTTAGCTGAATCCTAATCTGAATAGTAGGTCATCCCAATGTTTAGAGATCGTTGAAATTTTGGATCATGAATCCATTTCTCTTGAATGTAATGAATTTTGGCTGAGATTTGTACAAGTTATCTTTCTAGAAGATAATGAAACCAATCAAGAACAAGAAGATAATAAAAACTCCATTAAAGAGCATCCCTTAGCAGAACATATTTTTTCGACTGTAGTCGTTTATGAAATTGAGGCATTTGATGTGTCGACCAAAAAATAATACATTTTCAAAACTGCAGCTTCTGATCTCCCATTCCCAAAAATACTAAGTGATCAAACTTACAACCCATTCGGATTTTGATCTTGTAGGGGAATTAAAACATTTATGCATAAAAATCCCCCTCCTTCAGGCTATATTACACGTTATGATTTATGTAAATCAATTAAATACCTATGTGGTAAAAACCTCTGGAGGAAACCAAAATACCATCCTACAGTCCATGTATTTGGGACACTTTCTAAACTTATCTTAGGGAAATAGATACCTGTTAAGTACGATGACCCTACGAATCTAGTAGTCACTGCTCAAATCTAGTGTCGTAATTTCCCAAATACATTGGTGGAATTAGGAGCTACTATAAACATCTTAACTTTGGAAACCTACAGTAACCTACGGATCACAACCTTGAATTAGAATTCCACTTTTTTAAAACTAGCTGACAGATCGACAGTCAAGCTAGAGGGCACTCTATAATATGTTATAGCTTCTGTGGATTCTTGGGAATACCTAGTATACTTTTTGGTTAGTAATCCTAGGAATAGACTAGATGGGCATCCTATGACATTAGGGATGCCATGGTTACAAACAATAGACACATACATAGGATGTCGGACACACAATATGATGATTACACAAGGTACTGTTGTAAAAAATCGTCTTATCGCCTACTAAACTCATCCTATCTATTGAAAATGATCAGTAATTCCTGCATAAATATCAGGAGGAAAACATTCGTTCTTGTCTTATCTTGGATGAAGCTCTTGCATTTAAAATTCACATTGAGGATGACATAATCAGTGGCTTTATTAGTAAATCATCCTCTGTTGGGAATCCAACATGTCAAATGCTAAAATACATACTTGATAATGAGGCGCAGGAAGATCTACTAGAGCTTTTGATTGATAACCATATACCTATGACTTTTGTTCATAATAACATTCATATTGAAATCGAACCAGTTAAAACCCTGAATATTAATGCAAATATGGATTATCAGTAACTTGAAAATCTAAATCATATTCTCCAGAAATATAAACAATATTTTACTTGGGAATACTCTGACATGAAGGGCGTCAATCCGCAGTTATGCACTCACCACATTTATATAGAAAAAGATGTATTTCCTATTCAACAGACACATAGAGAATTAAATTCACACCTTAGGGATGTAGTAAAACAAGAACTGCAAAATATCTTGGATTTCAACTTTATATATCCTATTTCAGACAGCAAGTTGGTTTCACCATTAGTTGTCATCCTTAAGAAAAATGGTAAATGGAGAATCTGTGTGGATTATAGGGAACTGAAATTTATAGACCAAGTCCTTAAAACTCTTGTTGGGAAGAAATTTTTCTCCTTTATGGATGTTTTTAGTGGTTATAATCAAATTCATATTGCTCTTGAAGACGGGGATAAGACCACATTTACCTGTCCTTGGGGAACATTTTCACATAGATTCTTACCATTCGGGTTGTGCAATGCACCAACCACATTCTAGAAGGAAATGTTGAGTACCTTCTTTGATTTAATTAGTGAAGGAATTGAATTATACATGGATTATTTTACTCCATATTGTAAAGATTTTGATCATTCCTTACAGAATTTAAAAAAAATTCTTGAAAGAAGCATTGCTACCATATTTTGCCTTAGCCATGAAAAATGTCATATGATGATGACCAAAGATGTAGTTTTAGGGAACTATATTTCTGCTACAGGCGTTCAAATGGATCCAAAAAATATTGAGGTAATTCTTGTGTTTCCTAGACCTCGTATGCCAACTGAGGTACACAGTTTCCTTATCTATGATGGTTATTATCGCAGATTTATAGAACATTTTTAAGAAATAACAACACCACTATATGTTTTTAGAAGAAATGTTAAATTTGAGTGGAATGACAGATGCAATGTTTCTTTTGCAGAAATTAAAACTTCGGTCTTAACAACTATTGGCTCGAGGGGTCCTGACCCAGGTTCGGATGTTCAAGGCTTGCCAACAAACCCCTATACTACTGGCCCTTTCAGCAGTGACCTGCTTGCGCAGGCCAAAGTCTCACTCGAAGTAGTATGGGTGGGTGCTAGAACCAGGTTTCTGCACCCTAGGAGAGGGTAGGTAAATCAATCAGAGCTGCGTTTACCCTGATCATGACCCGATCCGGTATTTCCAAGCCTAGATTTTCTTCGCATCCACGTGCGCAACAACAATATTACTCATAGAAGTTAATAGATCGAGAATTCACATAATAATACACAACTATTTCAGATATCCTTGTATGAAGTAAGTAGAACAAACCCAGATCACAGCATAAACAAGTACAAAAGTATGTTCGCAACTTAAACCAATAACACAGTAGCATATACTAAGTAATCAAGACGTCACAGATTCATATCATAGCAATTACAGTGGATTCAGATAAGCAACAATACTTCCACATTTATTCATCTTTCAGATCTTCGTACAAAACCCCAAAAACCCAACTTGTGCATATAGCAGTAGGGTCTGCACACAGCAGGACAGAGGTCCTCCACGCACATAGCAACAGGAGTCCTTACCCGACAATCCTGACCAGATCTATCGATTTGCACTTAGCAGTAGTATCTTATCATTCTTAGCTTTTCCTACAACTCAAAAAGGTTAAACTACTTATACTATTCTAGCCTATGCATCCAATGGTCCGCAAACTGTGGTTTGTAGAATCTTGGTCTACCCTTGACCCATTTACAATGCTTTAGGGGCTTTGACCCACCCCAAAACCCCTGCACTATACTAAATAAAATCAGAAATATACAAAATGGAACAATTTTGTAGCTTTGTAGGAGACCCTATTCCAACAGTCCCCCAACACAATTTTGTGACTTGTCCCGAGTCACTACAATGGTGGGGTCTCCACCTGTGTGCATAGTGTGTTGATGGCGGCGATCAGTGAGGGCAGTACTTCTTGGCTTTGAGCAGCAGCATTCTGTGCAATATCCACGAGCTTCTGGGATGTCGGTCCTTTAGTCGCCGTGGTGACACTTTCCAGTGTCTGATTCAGTCGCTTAACTGCAACATCGGTATCCTGTGATAGCTAGAGGGTTGTGTCGGTCCAAGGCTTCAATCGTTCCATGATGGCATGCTTCTTGCGCTGGAGTTCCTCAATCTCATCCTAGATAGCGTTGCTAGTCTTTAAGCATGCCAGATGTTGAGCATGGACTAAAGAGGGCAATGTAGCTTTGACCTGATCGAAAGATTCTTCCTTCTACCACAAGTCCTGATTGATTCTCTGGAGGACCGGATCGCGCTCGATCCTGGTCCAAAGCTGCACAACATCTTCGAGTAATCAGGAACCCTGAGTAAACTAAACTTTAATGGTGTTAGTGGCCTCAGTTACTAGCACAATGCGCTGGGCTTGTACCTCCTGAGGTGTTTCAAGCTGTAGCTTGGCCTATAAGTCGATGATTTGCTACTCTAGCTGTGTCTTCACAACCTGCATCTCTGTCCTAGACACCTTCAATGCTACAACCAATCCTTCAATTTTATCCCAGGGGTTGGCTATGGTTTGGATCTCCTTTATAACCTCCATGCATAGCTAGTGGATTAATGTTTTGAGCTCCTCATGCTGCGTGACAGTGTGGAGTTCTTCGGTGTTCTATTGCGCGATGGTCTGCTCAGCTACCCCCAGTTGTTGGTGCACCTGCTGGTACCGATGGAGATTTTCCTAGAATACAATGGTGTGGAGGTCCTGTAATGCATCATGGGTCAGCATGGCTAGATTCAGCTACACCCCTGCGTCTATCTGGAGTTGGACTAGTGGACTGATCACAATGGCAGTGCTAGGTATATCGCAAAGATGAATTTCATTTGTGGTGAGAACTGTATGGCTGGGTACCAAGGGAGGCTATACCTGAGTCACGCTAGCCTGTTGTGTGCTGGCCTTTAACTGTAGGGTGCGGAGCTCAGCCTGGAGGGTGTCAATGGTAGCCTTTTGGTGTTCCCTTAGGGATACCCATTTGTCTTCTGTGGCCATTGTGACAACGTCCACTATTTTTTCAAGGTCCCCATCGGTCAAAGTGACCGTCGCATCATATTCTCCCCGTTGCACACGATGCTTCTTTTGGGGCCCCTTGTCAAGCTCGCCCATTCACTTGGTTCCTTCTAGGTTTACTGTTGGTGGCAGATCTACCTGGATTTTGACCCTGGTGGTTTTCACCGGCATGTTCTTCTTCGTGGCTATGTCCGAGCCCTGCTTGCTTGGTCCTACAGTCTCCTTGGTGGGGGTTTTGAAGCCTATTTTCCAAGCAGGAGGCCATAGTTTGACCACCCGATCAATGTCCTCATTTGCTACCATATATGAGAGGGATGTGCAGGTTGCATCCTTGAGACCGTGGATCTGGATGTGGTGCATCGTAACTTGGAATGCTACAATAATTTTGTACCTGTTGTACACTGATGGGGAAAACCGTGGTCAGGAGTTGATGGTTGTGGCCAAGACGCTCTGGAATAAGACCCAAAAAACTTGGTTATCTTCCATGCACTACATGTCCTTAGAGTCCCATAGGTGGGCAAAGTGAGCCATTTTGCACATTTCTAGAGTGAGCTCGTAGAGGACTGACTCCTCAAGGGCCACCCATGCAACCCGTGCTATGAGGAGTAGTAACCAAGAATAGCAAAAGGCCTTTCCTTGTTCCTGAGATTTGCAGAAATTGGTCTCGAACTCATCACACAAATATTGAGCCGAATTAAGGCAGGCCCCCTTTTGTACACTGGCCTACTAATCGAATGACATAGGCAGGGACAGTTGCGACCTGGAACTTTCGCATTAGCTTGCACGCTAATATTATGGTACCCATCTGCATAGCTCGGTCATTGATGGATTGGATGATAAAGGCCCTAGTATTTTGCTCCACCTTGTATATTTGATGCACATATTCAGTGGTCCCACCTTCATATTTCTTTCCCACCCGTTCTAGAGGGTGCGGCCCCTGCATGGGAAGGCTCATAATCTGGTGAATTAGCATGGGATCAATGGGGACTTGGTCTCGAATCCATAAAAAACCCTCATGAATCAAGGTGAGCAGCTACCGGGCCAGCCGGTCCGTGACATTGTAATGGAAAAAATGGGGTATTCGCAGTAGATTCAAGAGCCCAGATTCGGCCAATCCACATACCCAGCGCTGAGGAATGATGGCGACCCCATCATTCGTATGAGATGTGCCAAAGTATAGTGTGGGGGCCAATTCTGGGAAGGCTTCATGATTCGCCAAGTCGTGGTCATCGAATTTAACTTCGTGGAGCCATCCGCAAGGGTCACCGATGACAGGGACTTCGTCTAGGGTTAGCGTTGTTTGTAGGTAGGTGATCAAACCATCAAAGTTTTTTGGCGTGCACGTGGAAGGCCGACACAGCCGGATAATGGGGAGCAACTGATTGATTAGATTGGCGGGTAGGGCTTCCTCTTGTGCATCCTAATCCAAAAGTGGTGTTCGTGGGGATTTGGTATTCCTTGGGGACGTCCTAGGTCATCCTACATCCCACTTTGTAGATTTTGGGGGCTTCCCCGAGTCTTGTGGTTTTTGTTTTCCATTCTTGGTGACTGGTGTAGAGAGAACTTCTTCATCCTCAACCCCAAGCTCCACTACATCCTCACTTTCCAACTCTGTTGGTACTAAAGGTTTAGCAGGGTTTGTGGCCATCATCCCAGCATAGAAAAGGACTCCCAGCTCTGGATAGCTACTGTCAGAAGGAATAGGCTGATCAGACATGAAAGGGATAGGGCAGACCAGGAGAATTGTAGAGCTCAGGTTTACGTGCAACAAGGGTGAGAAATATAGTTTATGCAAGGGAGGCAAATTTCTTATCTGTGCTACCCCATTCTTCTTATAGTGCTTGTGGTCACTCAACGGTAGGGTATATGTCATCTAGAACTTACCATCAGATAAACGGTCCAAATTCCCCAAATTTTGCCTCATTAATTGTGAGGGGGCCGCGCCCTTCAATGGTAACTTCTGCTCCCTATCAGTTGTTAAGGTGCCAAAAACTAGTTTCCACATCGCCGGTGTGCCCAACATTCCTGCTACACTTGGGTCAACTACTTGGATCTTCTAAGCATCCTCCCCCAACACAAACTTGTTCCTAAATTACTTATCGACCAAAGATATGTTCTTCTGATAGGTGTCCTTCCAGGCCACTAGAAATTTATGGGGATCTCCTGGTCCAAGGAATGTCTTGATTCAAACATTGGTTGGGGCTTCAAATCACAGGATCATCATAGCTTGACATTCCTCCCAAGCCTGGAATGCTTCTCTCTGCGTCTCCCACTAGTGCATACTTTTTCCATGCATGGATAGCTTAAGGGCCCATAACCTTTGTCCCTTGGGAACCTCTGCTTCGAAGGCTTGCAAAAATTCCCTAATGCTACCAGACCCATCAAAGTAGGGTAGGTCTCTTACCTCCGAGGAAATGCAGCGGAAGTCCCTGGTGACTTCAAGACATTGCAGTGCTAAGACATCATGCAACCGGTTTTGCCAATTCTCCATCTCCTCATCAGAGTCAGAGAAGAATTCACTGTCCTTTTCCCAGTAGAGTACGCCTTCCGCCATGGGGTTGATCCAATCCTCGTCCCATGCAATCAACTTGTAAATGTGATCCACCTCTTCTTCATCGCGCACTGGC
The DNA here is from genome assembly GCA_034641835.2 of Pinus albicaulis. Classification (NCBI taxonomy): domain Eukaryota; kingdom Viridiplantae; phylum Streptophyta; class Pinopsida; order Pinales; family Pinaceae; genus Pinus; species Pinus albicaulis. Next base: position 1,245,944,438 of record CM076578.1, on the reverse strand, counting down.
TCTGTATATCGTTCACCTTCCGTAGGATCTAATAGTACTATCACCCTTGTGCCATTATTCTCAAACACCATACTTCTCTTCTTTAGGTTAATGATACTGCCCATATCTATGGCCCAGTCCAATCCCAAGAGAGCAGGGTAGGGGTCCCCATCTTATACAATTTCTATTACTTCAAAGTTAGCGTGGGCCTTTACTCCTGTGATGTCCACCGTAACTTCAGGAAACCTTCCTAGTAGGATGATTTTCTACTGATTTTCCATACATATTTGACTAGTGGACCATTCCAACTTAGGTTCTCCCATTTGTTGCCAAGTCTACTTAGGTAACACGTTCGCATCCAACCCTAGGTCCAAAATAACCTGGCTCATTTCGTAGTCACCGATCTACACAGACAACCGCATTTCTCTTTCGGTGTGTTTCTTATACCTGTATAGTGTGTGCACATCCTTGACTTCCGGGGTTAGATTGGGTCATGATACGCAGCTATCTATTAATGCCTGGAGGTTCTCCATAGCCTTTGGGTTGCGCAGCAGTTTCATACATGCCTGCAAAAAGGGCTCAACCTATGCATCTGCCTTGAGGTTCCCAGGTGGCCGAGCGGTAGTTGCTTTTGTCTCAACAAAGTCTTTGTGAGCTGTGATAAATGTTTCTTTTCCCCTTTTTAGGTCCAGGCCTTCTTGTTTGATAGTGGCTTGATGGATCATAGGTTCCATCGCAGCCTCCTCCTCAGGTCCCCTGGTGGATATCCTGCTACACGTCACCACATTCACATTCGGAGCCTTGCTTCATAGCTCAGCCTTAACTCTCTACACATTATACGTAGACGTCGATTTCTTTTCTTGAATTTTTTCTATCAAGATCAGGCAATATTCAATTGCATGGTCCAACTGTCTGCAATATCGGCAAGATTTCCTAGTGGGGTTTGGGCAGTCCCTTGCAAAGTATCTTGCTTCTCCATAGTTATAGCATATTAGCTAACCTCGGCCCTGTCCTGCACTTCCGCCGCATCCTCCTCCCCTGCCCCTTGATGGGGAGCTACCTATACCTACGGGGGTGCTTGGTGACGCAGGGTATAATTGTACCCTGTATAAGTTTCCTCAATCCATCATCAAATCATATGCCCGTAGTTCTGTTCATAATGTCCCACCGATCTATAGAACTGACACCATTGCTTCTTTACCTCTGGAACATATGCAGCAAGGCGGGGACAGTGGTTAGTATCATGTAGTCCTGCGACGCGACAATCATCGCACTAGAGCGCTGGCCCACTAGGTCCCGCAACCTCCCTAAGGCACAATAGGCTCGGTCCCTTGGCCTGCACATAATATTTTAATAGCGGATACTTATCCTTGGTGTGGCCATTCACCTAGCATCATATGCACCATCTTTCAGAGCTGGCTTTTGCCCTCGTTCCTTTCGCAGGTTCTAGATCTCTACATGCATCGCTTCCAGCTATCCCTGGATTTGTAGGATACCCAGCTAAGTCTCGTCCTGAGCTGCAACTTCTAACTTCATGGCACCTTCCAAGGCCTTCTCGTGTGATTCGAAAGTTTGGTGCCCCATAGGTACATGCAGGTGAGGCAGCAACATGACAATAAACCATTTCGTGTGTTGTCTTTAATCATATTGGAATCCACCTTCTCTGATCACCTTCTTTAGTCACTGATCGACCTCCCACACAGATTTAGAAGGTCCTTGCTTGAAATCCTTTAGATCAACCACAATTTGGGAGTAGGAGTTAGGTTTCTTGAATTGTTGTTTTAGGGCATTCTTAATTTCTTCAATGGTTGCATTTGCCTTTTGGCCGCTGTATTCCATGTACCAATCCAAGGCTCTTCCTTCGAAGGCAAGGGAAAGTTGTTCCCTTTTCACCACATCACTAGCCATGTTCTACACAGTCCATACCAATCTTGCGACAAATCAAAACTGATCCATATCTTCATCCCCCACACCCTTAAAGGTCGGAAATTTCATGTGCGTAACCATGTCGTCTTCCGGTGGTGGAGGGGTCAGTGAATTCTTACCTCTAGGATGATTTAAAAGTGGTGTGGCTGGAGGACTCTGCACAGCTACTTCCCTTACTAGACTATAGGCTAATCGATATCCTTCTATGTTGGTCCTATAGTACTTGGCACTCCGCATTGTACTCCCATCCAGATCATAGGTCATTCACTCGATATGGCTACACAGAATACTATTTTCACACAATAATATCTTGATCAATAATGGCAAAGTATTCAGGAACTTACCTCGGAACCCCGTGAAGAATATTTTCTCTACTTTAGAGTAGGAGACAAACTGATCGATGGCAAATTCTGTTACAAATCCTCATAACACGCTGTCTACCTAATGGTCCACCATGTGAGTGATGGTGTTATCAGCCTTTTCTAGCTGCTGGATTAGTTCAAGGGTCCAGTCTGTGATCCGGTCATCCTTCCAACACTTATGAAACTTGAACAGTCTTGTGAGCCACTCCTAGTGCTTGATCACAATCGTTACAAAGAAGATCTCTGTGAAAATTTACTTATTCTTCCACTCTTTGGTGGTCAACCTCTTACTGTGGTTTTATTTTATGGAAAATTCCTGAACTTGCTATTCAAACCATTCTTCAATTTCCTTCCTCTCCGGCTTCCAGTACGGCCTTGGCATTACCCGATCCCTCTCTCAAAATGCTCCCGGTCTTGGCAATGGACCCATTTGTTGGCTCGAGGGGTCCTGACCCAAGTTCAGATGTTCAAGGTTTGCCAACAAACCCCTATACTACTGCCCCTTTCGGCAGTTACCTACTTGCGCAAGCCAAAGTCTCACCCGAAGTAGTATGGGTGGGTGCTGGAACTAGGTTTCCACACCCTAGGAGAGGGTAGGTAAGTCAATCAGAGCTACGTTTACCCTGATCGTGACCCGATCCGGTATTTCCAAGCCTATATTTTCTTTTCATCCACGTGTGTAACAACAATGTTACTCACAAAAGTCAACATATCGAGAATTCATATAACAATACACAGCTATTTCAGATATCCTTGTATGAAGCAAGTAGAACAAACCTAGATCACAGCATAAACAAGTACACAAGTATGTTTGCAACTTAAACTAATAACATAACAGCATATACTATGTAATCAAGATGTCACAGATTCATATCACAGCAATTCCATTGGATTTAGATAAGCAACAATACTTATGCATTCATTAATATTTCAGATATTCGTACAAAACCCCAAAAACCCAACCTTCACACACAACAGTAGGGTCCGCACATAGCAGGATAGAAGCACTCCGCACACACAGCAGTAGGAGTCCTTACCTGACAACCCTGACCAGATCTATCGATTTGCACTAGCAACAGTCTCTTATCATTCTTAGCTTGTCTTACAACTCAAAAAGGTTCAACTACTTATACTATTCTAGCCTATGCATCTAATGGTCGCAAACCATGGTTTGCGGACTCTTGGTCTACCCTTGACCCATTTACAATGCTTTAGGGGCTTTGACCCACCCCAAACCCCTTGCGCTATACTAAATATAATCAGAAATATACAAAATGGACTAGTTTCACAGCTTTGTAGGAGACCCTGTTCCAACAACAACCCCTGTATTAAGAGGACCAAATTGGAAATTTCCTTTACATATTTCATCAGACGCATTAGACATAGTGATAGGAGTTTTCCTTGGACATGAGGAAGACAAAAAACCCTATGCCATTTATTATATCATCAAAAACATTAAACCGACATAATTAAATTATATAGTGACAGAAAACGAGTTTTTAGTTGTTGTGTATTCCATTAACAAATTACGTCACTATATAACATGATATCAAGTCTTCCTATATGCTAATCATTCTATTACTAGATATCTAACTAATAAACCTATCACTAATGGTTGAGTAACTCGATGGTTTTTGTGGTTGCAGGAGTTTGAGGAAAGGAAAATCTCGTTGCAGACTTTCTGTCTAGAATACCTAAAAAAACCGATCATTCGCAATTAATTTCCAAAGAAGCACCTGCTTGTCGTAACAATCAAGACGTCTTGGTATGTTGATGTGGCCAATTACCTAGTAGCAGGAAAATTACCAGTGCATTTTCCACCCGTGGATGAGAAACTTATTATTCAACACAGTGTACGATTCTCGTGGATTGATGGATACCTCTTTCATACAGGGTCTGACTTTTAGATACGCATATTTGTTGGGTGTGGAGCCTGATTATCTTGTTTACTTTGTATCACAACATTGGACCCCTGTACCTTAAAAGGGGCGGCAACGCTGCCCGTAATTAATCGCTGCCGTGGGGGGTCTAGGGGGGTCTAGGGGGGGCGGCAGCGCTTTTCGGAGCCCCCTCCTGGCGGGGGTTTTTGGGGGCAGCGCCTCCGAAGCTAAAAACAGAAGTAAAATTGCCTTGTAAAAGTATAGTAATTTCTAGTCAATCTAGGCCGTTCATTAGGCAAATGATCTGACGGTAGAAGTTATGTTTAGATTAGGGTTTTTGTCCCTAGAAGGCAACCCCTCGCTTTTATGAGGGCATTGTATTGCGACTGTGTATTGTATGTGTATTCTCGGAGCGAGAAACAGAGAGGGATACTGTGAGAGAGAACAAAGGATATTATAGCAGATCTAATGTAGGTTTTGTCTCTTCATTTTTGCTGGATAATAGAAAGGAAGGACTGGCTGTTCGGGGTGGATGTAGCCCAAATTGGGTGAACCACGTATATCTGTGTCTCTCTAGTTTTATGTGTTTTGTGTTGATCCAAAATCTATTTTTTGAGATGTATAAAAGAATTAACATGTGAAAATTGTAGCTTTTAAACAAGAAACTTTAAAGGCATAAGCGGAAAAAGAGAGAAGCAATTAACATCATGCACGAAGACACAAGAGTTGATATCGGAGTTCTTCCAGGAGGGACTACGTCTCCGGGCCCTGCTCTAATAGTGGGGAGGCCCTGCTTTCATTAAATGGAAAAATGAAAGTACAAGTACAAAATGAGGAATTACACCCTTATACCTGCCCAATCTGGAAATGGCCGAAAATTGCAGACCTCTGATGACAAACTGGGCAGCACCGTTGGATTTGTGGCGTCGAGTAGTGCTGAATCCATATAAAACTTGCCCCAATCGGACAAAGTGAAAATCTGGCCCCTCTGGAAAAATGGCTCAGATCATGGTTCCGCCCCCTCCTGCACACTGCTCAAGGTTCCATTGCCTCGTTTTCCGTGCCCGCTCCTGTCCGTCCTTGGGCGCACAAATGAATGAAGGTTTATATAATAAAGTGCGGGCGGATTCTTCAAAGCGACCGTTGGATGAGTTGGTTGAGATGCACATTGTTTGGGCGGAGGTCGGGTGGTCAAATCCTGACCCCGCCATAATAAGGCCGACTGTTTTAACCCGCATTACATTTTTGAACCGTTGTATATTTTTAAAAAAACCGCATTGATATATTTAAACCACATTTGAACTGTTTTAAAACTCCGTTGAACCGTCGATGTCACGTGGGGGGGCCGAACCCATATTGGGCGGCCCGCCCCATATGCAAATGGGCCATGTATATATATACGGCCGACTGTTGGTATAGTGGACCGCGGGGGTGGCGGGGTTGACCACCCGCCCCCCAACAAAATTTGTTTTTTAATATAACATATGGAACGGCATGGGGTGGCAGGGTTGGTAGCCCGCCACCCTTATTATATATTTTTTTTGTTTTGTTGTTATTTAAAACAAACTATTGCTTTTTAAACCTTCGAATTTTTGACCGAAGGAGTGCATTTAACGGTCCCACAACCGCCTCTGCATCCGGCTAAAGCTATTTTTCTATCCGGTGTGGTCACGCCAACAAACTATTATTTTAGTTCCACACATCACCATGCCAACTCGAACTTTTGACTGCCTTAACTCTTTCATACGATTTTAATTGAGGTCGTTCACGCTGGCGTGATTCGTACCTTGAGATCTAAGAGATCTACAACTTGAACTTGGTTCGAAAGATTTTCGAACACTTTGATTTTTGAGCCTTGTACTCAAGCCATTTGTACCTGTACCTGTTTAATCCACCTAGATCATTCCTCCCCACTAAAGAGCTTTTGGACCCCAAAAGCCTCATCAATCAATAGGCAAGTGAGGGAATTGCTCCCTCACCTTCTGCTTTTCAAGCCATTTGGCTTTACTTGGGTGCATCCCTCTGAAACCAACACAGAGATACTCCACATCTCCTCGTCGCGAAGTCCTGGTCCTTCGATCGAGAATGATGTCCTCTGGCAGTTCATCGAGATATTCTGGTGCAAAGTCATCCACTGTAGGAACTGATCCTACCTCCTCAGTGTCCATAATCAATGGGGGTTCATAAAGTTTTAGATTTTCAACATTCACAACCGAGTACATCTGCATGTATACCGGCAAGTCGAGTCGGAAAGCATTATTCCCAATCTTCTCCAATATGGTAAAGGGACCATACCGGATTGGTCGCAATTTCTTACCTTCTCCCTTCATTCGATCCTTGCTGATGTGGAACCACACTTTGTCGCCAACTTGAAATTGATGGTCAACTCAGTGCTTATCATGTCGGGCCTTATATCGGGCCTGACTCTTCTCCAACTGCTCTTGCACTACTTGGTGAATCGTCTGAATCCGCTGAATGAACCGTTGTGCTTTATCCCTGTCATCACGCCCACTGGCATCTTCATCCCTTCCATAGATCATGTCGAAAGGGTCCTTTGGTAAGTAACCAAAGCATGTCTCAAAAGGTGAACGTTGCGTAGAGGAATGCACTGCTCGGTTGTAAGCGTGCTGCACATATGGAAGGTGTTCATCCCACAACTTGGGATGTTTGCTGCAATAGCCCCGCAACAAGTGTACCACGGTACGATTAACGACCTCTGTTTGTCCGTCGGTTTGTGGATGGAATGCCGTGCTTCTCTTCAACTTGGTATCCATCATGCGCCACAAGCTGGTCCAAAACTCTCCAAGGAAACGAGAGTCTCGATCTGACACAATCAACGTGGGCAACCCAAAGTGGACCCAAACATACTGAAAGAAAAGACAAGAAGTCTGCTCAGCAGTGACCTGCTTTTTACAAGGCATCAATATGTACATTTTGCTAAAGCGGTCGACGACAACATACAAATAGTCGTGACCCTTTCTTGACATAGGCAAACCTCCTACAAAATCCATCGACACACTTTCCCATGGACGACTCGGAATAGGGAGTGGTGTGTAGAGCCCGAGTTTTCTATTAGAGGGCTTTGAAACAGAACACATCACACATCCCTTTACAAAACGGGTTACAATGTTTTTCATATGGGGCCAAAAACAAAACCTTTGCAAATGACATAAGGTTTTTTCAACACCAAAGTGACCAGACACAAGAGAGGTATGCGCCTCTCGAATTACATGTACCCTTTCTGTTGTGGGTATGCACAATTTACTAAGGTGATACAACAGCTTCCCCTGCAAATGATAGTTGTCCACCTGTGAACCATGAGTTAGTTTTGCATAAACTTCTTTAAAGTCATCATCGTTAGTGTACTGTTCAACATAACTTTCAAAAGATAATGACGCATTATGCAAAATAATAGAAGCAACGATAGGAGGGCGAGAGAGCATGTCTGCTACTTTGTTACTAGTGCCCTTCTTATACTTTATTACCAGATGAAATTGCTGTAGGAACCCCATCCACCTGAAATGACAAGATTGTTGTAGCTTGGTTTGTGACTGAAGGTATTGCAAGGGCTGATGATCTGTATGGATGATGGTCTCCTTGCCGATCAGGTAGTGTTTCCACTTTTTCACACTTTGGACCAAGGCATACAATTCCTTGTCGTACGTGGGGTAATTTATTACAGCCTGGGAGAACTTCTCCGAATGGTAACAAATCGGCTTCTTCTGCTGCAAAAGTACAGCTCCCATGGCATACCCACTGGCATCGGTTTCGATCTCAAAAGGCTGCTGGAGATCGGGTAAAGCCAGGACTGGTGCGATGCTGATTTTCTCTTTCAATGCTTCGAAGGCTTTCTACTGTTTTCCTCCCCACTGAAAGGCTTGTTTGATACTTGTCAGAGTGTGTAAGGGTGATGCAATAGCGGAGAAGTTGGAAATGAACCTCCTCCAGTACTGTACTGCACCTAAAAAACTACGGACCTCTGTTACATTGGTAGGCTTAGGCCAATTTACAATCACCTCGACTTTTGAGGGGTCTATTTTTAATTGACCATTACCGACAATATGACCAAGGTAAACCAAAGAGGTTTTCCCAAACTCACACATTGACAACTTTACATACAATTGTTCTTTCTTTAAAACATCAAGCACTTTGATTACATGGCATACATGTTCCTCCCAAGTCCTACTAAATACAAGAATATCATCTAAATACACAAGGACAAACTCATCAATGAAAGGCCTAAAAAGATCATTCATGACCCTCATGAATGTGGCTGGAGCATTGCAAATTCTGAATGGCATCACCATCCATTCGAACAACCCCCGTTTGGTCTTGAAGGCGGTTTTCCACACATCCTGCTCTGCAATTCTGACCTGGTGATAACCACTACGCAAATCCAATTTGGTGAAATAAACAACATTTTTTAATTGATCTAATAAATCATCAATGCGAGGGAGAGGGTATCGATTTTTCACCGTGATTTTGTTTAGTGCCCGATAATCCACACACATCCTCCATGTGCCATCTTTCTTGGGCACTAACGCGATCGGCGAGCCACAAGGAGAAGTACTTGGCCGAATGACCCCTTGGTTCAACAGTTCCTGTACTTGCTTTTTGATTTCCTCCATTTCGATGGATGACATCCTGTACATACCAATGTTTGGTAATGGAGCATCATGTTGCAAATGGATCTCATGTTGGATCCCTCGTTTTGGAGGCAAACCTTTCGGTTCCTGAAACAACTCACCATAGTTAGAAATAACATCACATAATTCCTGTTTATGAGCCGGATCACATCCCCGGAAAGCATCGGTTATTTCTTCATCCTTTGCTCTCACAACCATGAGCAAACACCCCTTGCTGGAATTAACCAATCTCTTCATCTTTCCTGCACTTACAAGGCTGGCACTGACTTTGGTTTGATGAGCTCTTACAATGTATTCTACCCCATCTTTAGTGATTTGGTATTTATTTTCATGGCGAAAGAAAACTGCTTTCCTATCATAAAGATAGGGACTCCCCAACACAATGCCACAGATATCCAATGGTATTACATCCAATTCCACTTCATCTACCAGCTTAGAAGCAATAACAAATTTTACCTTACACTGCTTGGTTACATTTAGTTTTACTTTATCATGTATCCATCCAAGTGGATAAGGTTTTGGATGAGGCTTAACTTCTAAGCCTAACTTTTTAACCAAGGATTCTGAAATAAGGTTTGCTTGAGAGCCTGAATCAAATAGAGTTTCTACTTTTGCATGGTTTATAAAAACTCTAATATGAAACAACTCAATTCTCTTACGTTCATTAGAAAGAGGCTCATTTGATGCACTAGTGCTTTCATGTGATTCATAATCATGAAGAGAATGAGTACCTTTTGTCCCTGCTGCTGTGATCAATGCCTCATCGCCTGAGTCGGATCCAAGGTCCTGATGTGCAGTTGCTACCGTCTTTAGCTTACCCTTTCCTCCATATCTCTTCGGCTTCTTTTCTGGATAAAGTTTCCAACAATGATCGTCGTCATGGCCTTCCTTTTTGCAGTGAGTGCAATAAGGCTTTTCTCCTTCATCCTTCTTTGTTGACGCCGTCTTCTTTTCCTTTCCCTTTCCTTTCCCTTTGAATTTGCCATTTGAAGGTTTGGAAGGTGGTTTCTTCGAATGATCGTCCTTATCATTTCTGCCCCTGTTCTCAAGATGAATGGCCTTCACACTGGCCGAGTCAATGGTAGTAGGTTCAAACATTAACAATGAATGTCTAATGTAACTATGCAATGAACCAATGTACTTAGTTACAACTTCAGGAGAATCTAAAGAGATGCCTAAACTTAATGCCTGTTTTCGAAATTCTTCAGTAAAGGTTTGCACATTTTGTCCTTTACCTTGCCTTAGGTACTGCCACTCCATTAAGGCTTTCTGCTTGTAACCTAAGGGATAGAATTTATTTTTAATTGCAGTAATAAAATCTGACCAGGAAGAAAGAAGGTTACCCAAGTTACTGCTGCTTCGAAGTTTGCTCTCCCACCAGATGAGAGCTGTGCCACTTAATCGAAGAGAAGCCAATTGGATTTTCGCCTCGTCCTCCATAATCTGCTGGATCCTGCAATAGAGTTCAAGCTGCCTAATCCAATTGTTAAGCTTCTCAACATTACTTTCACCATTATATACCGGTAGATCAAACTTAACATCTAACTTAAAGAAAGGCTTGTTAGATGCATTTCCAGAATTTTTATTATGATGGTTAGAAGAGGAGGAAGGACTTTCATTTCCTGAAGGGGGTGGATTTCCTCCACCATCTCCATGCGCTGAACCTTTCCCTTCTAAAGAATGATCTCCTGTTTTCTCTAACCATTCAAGTCTAGAGAATAGTCTCTCTACTCGATCTGCCATGGTATAGAAAGTTTTGCGGAAATTGAGCTCCTCTTCATTCCGATCTTCATCTCCCATGTTCCTTCTCTAACGTGCACGTCCTGCTTCGGGATCAAAAGCCTGTAGCGTCCCTTCGCCTCTTCTTAGCCTGCTTCTTGTTAGCATACAAACATGTAATTCACATCTACAAACACCCGCTCCGATACCACTTGATCCAAAATCTTTTGTTTGATATGTATAAAAGAATTAACATGTGAAAATTGTAGCTTTTAAACAAGAAACTTTAAAGGCATAAGCGGAAAAAGAGAGAAGCAATTAACATCATGCACGAAGACACAAGATTTGATATCGGAGTTCGTCCAGGAGGGACTACGTCTCCGGGCCCTGCTCTAATAGTGGGGAGGCCCTGCTTTCATTAAATGGCAAAATGAAAGTACAAGTACAAAATGAGGAATTACACCCTTATACCTGCCCAATCTGGAAATGGCCGAAAATTGCAGACCTCTGATGAAAAAATGGGCAGCACCGTTGGATTTGTGGCGTCGAGTAGTGATGAATCCATATAAAACTTGCCCCAATCAGACAAAGTGAAAATCTGGCCCCTCTGGAAAAATGGCTCAGATCATGGTTCCGCCCCCTCCTGCACACTGCTCAAGGTTCCACTGCCTCGTTTTCCGTGCCCGCTCCTGTCCGTCCTTGGGCGCACAAATGAATGAAGGTTTATATAAAAAGTGCGGGCGGATTCTTCAAAGCGACCGTTGGATGAGTTGGTTGAGATGCACATTGTTTGGGCGGAGGTCGGGTGGTCAAATCCTGACCCCGCCATAATAAGGCCGACTGTTTTAACCCGCATTACATTTTTGAACCGTTGTATATTTTTAAAAAAACCGCATTGATATATTTAAACCACATTTGAACTGTTTTAAAACTCCGTTGAACCGTCGATGTGACGTGGGGTGGGCGGACCCATATTGGGCGGCCCGCCCCATATGCAAATGGGCCACGTATATATATACGGCTGGCTGTTGGTATAGTGGACCGCGGGGGTGGCGGGGTTGACCACCCACCCCCCAACAAAATTTATTTTTTAATATAACATATGGAACGGCATGGGGTGGCGGGGTTGGTGGCCCGCCACCCATTTTTATATTTTTTTTGTTTTATTTTGTTATAAAACAATATGGTTGTTTTTGAACCTTCAAATTTTTGACCGAAGGAGTGATTTTAACGGTCCGACAAATTTTCCCGGAATCAAGCGTTGTCGGAACTGCCTGTTTCAAGAAAATTGTCACTTCCCAGTCGCCACACCGCTCAAGTCATCCTCAATCCTTGATCAAGCCCTAACTCCTTCATACGACCTTAATCGAGGTGCCGTCTCCAGCTGATTCAGAATTTTGAGATCTACAACTTGAATTGGTTGAAAGATATTTTAACACTTTGATTTTTGAGCCTTGCATCAAGCCATTGTATCTCCACCGTTTAATCCACCCGGATCATGTGTGCTTTTATTTTCCACATATTTTTTTATGTGTTGCATTGCTCGTATATTTAATTTTCTAACAATATGAATACAGAGAGGATGATATTTTACACTTTCAGAGGCCTTTTCATGATGGACTTTTAGTGGGACATTTCACCGATCAATCGACATAAAGTACCTACATGGTATTGCTATTGTCATGATATTCAAATATGCAAAGAAGTATGTTCAAAGCTACAATAGATGTCAGAGGATGGGTCATCCCATTCAAGCTTATGAGATGCCCTTGCAGTCGCAACTTATAATAGAACCCTTTGAAATATGGGCATTGGATTTTGTAGGTCCCTTTAACCCACCATCGAATCAAAATGTGTACATTCTGGTATGTACAAATTATGTGACTAAATGGGTGGAGGCAGTAGCTCTTCTGAAATCTACAAAAGAATTAGTCATTAGCTTCTTATTTGAACTATTTGTGTGATACAGACCTCATAGAGAAATAATAATAGATGGGGGGTCATAATTCACTGCTCATAAAGTTTCTACTACTTTTCAAAAGTACCACATTAACCACAGAGTCACTTATCCTTATCATCCTCAAGAAAATGGAAAAGTGGAATGTACCAAGAAGATTCCAAAGGAAATTATGAACAAAACAGTATCTGCAAACTGCTAAAATTGGCCAGCCAAAACTCTTGGAGGCCTTATGGGCCTATTGAACAAAATGGCGCAATACTACTGGTCATTCACCATACCACCTTGTTTTCGATAAGGAGCCTATTTTTCCTATTAAATTTGAGATTAAGACTCTAAAAAATGCAAGAGAAGTTGGATTAGACTTCACATAAGCACAAAAACAACGTTTCAACAAATTAATGAATTGGATGAGATTCACCTATCGGCCCTTCAATGCACAAATGTTATTCAACAAAAAAGGGCCAAGTGGCATGATCGCCTTGTTAAAATGAAAAATTTTCAGAAAGTAGACTGGGCACTATTATACGACTCCAAATTTCAATATTTTCCAGGAAAGCTTCAAAAGAGATGGTTAGGACCCTATGATATTACTGAATTCTATGATAATATTACAATGACCTTGGCTACTATTGATGGTTCTGGCATCTCTTTTTTTCTAATGGAGATCGACTCCGTCTATATCATTAGTTTCTTACATGTGAGTCTTTTTCCCATAAGATAAGTGATGATTCCAATTACAGATTGTAGCCAATTGGGGAGGTAATCCTACAACTACATATACCTAAAATTTTCAAATACTCCTTTCATTTTGTACATAATGTATATATTTTTATGAAATGTATGTTTTTTTTAGCCTTGAAAAAAAAAATATATAATAATAAAAATAATAATGAACTAAAGGAAAATGGGTTGATATTATTTTTATGTACATTTATTGTTCCTTTTATAACATCTTGTTGTTTCCATTAGTCACAGTTGTTGTTCCTTTGGTCGCAGTTGTTTTTCCCTCACTGTGGTTTCCATAGTCATAACCGTTGTTCATTTTTATAACTGCCTGTTGTTCATTTCTAATAACAAGAACATCCAGAAAAGGAATGCACCTATTTTCTTCGGTTTCCATGGTAAATTTGATATCCGGGGAAATGGAGTTCAAGTGATGAAAAAACTTGTCCAGATTTTCTTTTCCATGGGCCCATTTTATATTAGTATCATCAACAAATATTTTCCACCAGTCTGGTTTTAAGGGAAATGAGGCAAGGGCCCTTTTCTCAAAATGTTCCATGTATAAGTTGGCGACAATAGGGGATAATGGAGAACCCATTGCGACTCCTGATACCTGTTCATAGAACTCTCCTTGAAAGCTAAAGAAAGTGGACAGAAGGCAGATTTCTGCAAGATTGGCTGTTGCAAGATCAGTAACCTCTTTGATGACTTGGATTCTTCATTCCAATGTCCTGAAGATGGATCCCCGTTGGGATTCGAAACGTCGACAAGTGTTTCGTGAGACTGTGGATAATCCGGTAAACTCTCCAGTAGAAATAAGTAGTTTCTGAGGATGGTTCCTGTTATTGTGTCAACCTCGTTAAAAAATGAATCAGGTATCAGGAAAGTTCCTTTTACTGTGTCAACCTCGTTAAAAATGAATCAATAGATCAAGAGGAAAGTTCCTTTTACTGTGTCAACCTCATTAAAAAATGAATCAGTGGGCATGAGGACAGTTCTTTTCCTGTGTCAACCTCATTAAAAAATGAATTAGTCGATTATATAGGTAGATTGTAGAGATTAAATATGAGGATGGTTCTTTTTACTGAGTCAACCTCCTAAAAAAATGAATCAGGTATGAGGAAAGTTCCTTTTACTGTGTCAAACTCATTAAAAAAATGAAACGCGTTGCCATGAGCATAGTTCTTTTCCTGTGTCAAGCTTGTTAAAAAATGAAACAAATCCTCCTCTAATTGAGTCGAGTCTTTGACTAGATCTCGTAAATGTTAAGTCGTATATTTAGGTTAGTTATTTCAGTTTTTGCATAATTTTCTTATAGTTTTATGTCAGGTCTTTCATATGATCTCGTAAATGAACCTTCATTCCATCAAGCTATTAATTACCAGTAGTCTATTTAGTTGAATGAAATGAAGCTAGGGGGGCATGCGCTCTAACAGATTACACTTAGGGGGCATTAAAACCTATCTGAAGCATAGTTTTTCTCTGTTTCAAGCTTTTGTAAAAATGAAACCTATCTTGAGTTGATTTCGGTTAGTTTTAAGACTCGTTAAACTCATGAAAATCCTGAGATTATTTTTCTATCTTTCATTCTCGTAAAACACATGAAAATGCCGAGTTATTTTCGTCTTTTCCTGCTCATAAATTAAATTGAAAGTTGGCCATAGGAGTATATTTTTATCCTTTTTTCGAACTCGTTAAAACTTACGAAAAAATGAAAACCATGAGTACATTTTTATCCCTTTTCTGAACTCGTTAAAACTTACGAAAAAGTGAAACCCTCGAGTTCTCTTTTAAGCCCTTTTCAGACTCTCTAAAAATCAAAATATTTCCGAGTACTTGACTATTAGAACTCGTTAAAATAAATGAATGATCGTCCCTTCAGTATAAGTTTACCCCTTTTACGGTCTAAAATGGACTATTTACAAAAAAGGTATACGTTGACTAATTACGATCGATAGAGTTCTCTCTTGCATTATTTTATCCTTTTTTGGGCCTGAGAGACTAAATTTACGAAAAATTACACCCATGGAGTTTTCTTAAGTTTTTTCTTCTGACTCCCTAAAAACGAAAAACACCGAGTTTCTCCTATACTGGACTCGTTAAAATTTAACAGTAAAGGACCTATTCAATTTTAAACAGGAATGAACCACTCCTTCTTAGGGTTAAAATTTTAAAATAAATTGGACTCATCCGAAGGATGAGCTTATAAACAAGCAAATGTTACCCTCCTCAAGCTTGTTAAAAATAAAGAGGTACTTGCCAGAAATGGTGGGGGAAAAGAGAGAAAAACGAACTTGTTTGTTACATTTTGATTTTCGGAAAACCATTAACCACTCTTGAACACGACACTTTTGTTCACCTGGGTTGGGAAAATCATTTGCCTAACAGTTAATCAAACCATATTGAAAGTCTTCAGCCAGTTTATGGGTATTAGCTTTGGGTCAATTGTCACCAAGCCATCTGTAGTGTCATTATGTGTTCAAGAGGACAGTCAAACAAACCATTCATCTGCAAACATTTGTCTCCATTCGCGTTGACCATCCCTGAGTTAGTCCTTGCAAAAATTTTCTTCAAAACTTGATCTATGGTTTCGTGTCATGAGCTTGCTTTCGACGAATCACTTTCTATTGACGACAGCTCATCATCTAGGAATTTGATCTAGAATCTATCAGTACCTTGAAATCTGCATGCCTTAATGGCAGGTTTGTCGCCTTCGATGACAGGTTGCATCATTGACCTTCGATCGAACGATTCCATGAAATGTTCGACTTCAGATCACTTATTCACATCTCATGGATTGTACTGAGTACTTTGAGAGCCATTGTCATTATTGGAGGTTTCTCTCACACTTGTTAATAGTTCAAATCATTGAATGGTAATCAAGTGGGTTCTTCCATGTTTGACTTCAACACATTTAATCGCATGGATAGAATCGTACTAGTTCGGGAAGTAGAAATCAAGACCCTAGATCTAGTTTCCACCATCCAGGCTGTGAGGAGTTTTGTTATTCATTATGCAGTATACTATTCATTACATATGGCTCCGTCCATGTTGTGTCTACAATATTGATGTAATATTAAAATCATTTCTGTATCAGAACAAGTTTAGTTAGTTTTTGATCTGAGTATGGGAATGCCAACCTCAGCGACTATATATATACATATATACATTTTGCATTGAATGTTTTTACAGGTTCTGAATGGGGTGTCCACAGGATGATCCTTGAAATGATAAATTACTTCACTCTTCATACATGACAGACTCTATCTTCATCTATTACAGACTTCGCACTTTAGGGGGTAATCTGTTGCACTGAAAATTGTCACCTTGACATTCTGTTGTCCGTATGAGCTCATTATCACTCATACTTTCCTCCTTTTCAAGTATAAAAACATCAGTTCCTCATATCAAGCCTTTAAAATAAGATAAAAGCTTTCAAAAATCTCTTAAACTCTAGTATCGCACTTTCGCTTTGTCTATTTCAGCCCCACCTACCATGACTCCCTGGGCATCTAACGCACTTTTCCCCAAAAGACAGCACTTCGTAAAATATTAAAAAGGCACAAGTAAACTCAAAAATATCAGCTTCCATTAATTTCTCTAAGCCATCAGAAAGAATTCGCGGGGCAAGAACCGCTCTTTTGAGGTTCATGTATCCCTTGCCTTAAGGAGCTAACCCATTGATGTGAGGAGCTTATCCCTATGAAGGAGGATTCTATCCCTTCATAGTTGGAACTGAAACCTCCTCTTTTGCACTATAAAAAGAGGCTCTTGCACTTCTGGCAAGGAGGCAAGCCTTGAATTGGTTGGAGTGTTGTTGGGATTCAAACTCATTTAACTGAGATTTTGTAAGGAAATATCACATACCTCTATCTGTCTCGGTTGGAAGAGTGCAAAGCTTGTCAAAGTAGAGGAGATTCCTGCTTCAGACCCCGAGAAGGCCTGTTTAACATCAAGGCTAAGGTTGTAAGGTTTTCCTTCATTAAAAGTTAATACAAATGAATTCATTTTTCTCAATAAGTTGTTAATTAACTGTTTATTTCATGGATTCCTTGATCACTATGATAGGCATGATTTATAATATTTACTATATAGGTGTTGTTTAATGTTTTCTTGTTTGTGATTGCAGGTCTTTAAAGATAACTCCTTCAAGTGACCGAAGGACAACTACTTCAAATAAGCATTGGATCTATGGTAAGACCTTAACACCTTTATAGTATTCTTTTGTAAATTTCATATGTCTAGAGAAAGATAGGTTTATTTGGCTGTTTGTTGCTAGATTACCTTTTGGTACTAGGGAGATCGATCTTGTCTGCAAGATTGATTTATCCGGTCAACAGGTCACTCCACCGCTTCTCAAAATCGAATTTCTTCACTTGCGACACTTGTACTTGGGGAACCAGTTTTCCCTCATACTTGTTGATGCTTATGTCAATTTTTGTCATTGGTAACCATCTTTTACTCATGTTTTCATGGTCCCCACCAGGCCTATTCTATGTGGCAGCATCATCGAGTCGCCCTTGTTTAGAGCATCTGAGTTAAGTCATAATCGCATCCATGGAGTTTGTCCCGAGTCCCTTTTTTCTCCTGCCACAGTCTTCCATCCTTCATCTCTTTGTACCTATCTCGTGTCGCACATTTTGGCCTCCATTCATACTATCCCCTATCCCCTCCGGAGTCGAGTCAATAGCTGCCAGGTCATCCGTGCCTTTCATGCTCTAACAAGGGAATTCTCCATCCTGCTACTTAGTATCTTTCATTCCACCATCATCCCTAATGTGAGTCTCTTAGTCGCTCTACTATTATCCCTCATGCCTTAGTTGAGGATTCCTTAGTGCCTCACCTATAGCAGACCTCCTTTTGTCAACATCATCTTATTCATTCTAGAAGACAGGTCTAGAGGGAAACGTACCTTGGTTCTAGCTTCCACTCTTCATTGGTGCCTCAGAACAGGCAAAGGGACCCTTTCCCTTTGATTTGATTGTTTCTTAGTTCCAGCTCCTTATGGCATGAATCGAGATCCATATACTTGATGGTTTAGTGATGCAACAGATTGTACCAGTGATTCCCGGGTGTGTATGAGATGTTTCAGACCTCATGAGGGGGTGGCCCTTCAGGTAGCCCCCCATATACCTGGATGACCACTTTACTACAACCTTGGATGCATCTCTACAGATTTGATGGTTTTGGCCTTAGCTGCTTGCAGCGCCTTTTTAGTTTGCATGTATCATTTAGATTTTCAAAGCTCTTTCCTATTTTACAAGGCCCCTTTGGTTGTTACTATATCTCATGTACTCATATATTATTGTATAAGTCCTGGATGTTGTCCCAAGCACAATATGTATGTGGTATCCATTATTTTTTTATATGGCCCATGTTTATGCCAGCATGTACTTTATAGCTTAGTCCCATGTTTGTTAGG
Organism: Pinus albicaulis; assembly: GCA_034641835.2. NCBI lineage: Eukaryota > Viridiplantae > Streptophyta > Pinopsida > Pinales > Pinaceae > Pinus > Pinus albicaulis. The sequence goes on along the minus strand of CM076578.1, from coordinate 1,245,925,821 downwards.
TGCACCATTATTCCTTTTACTTTGTCATCTGGGTGGGAAGTATGTCTCCCGCGCTTCATTGAGAACAGGTAATCACTTATAAAATATACTTGTCGCACCTATAAGTCTCACCTCCTCAAGGTCTTGTCCTCTCTCACTTCAGTCCGTCTTATATTTCTCTCTCTCTGACTGCCCTTCAGTGTCTAGTGATTGTGTTCTTACAATGTACTTCGGTCATATGATTAGCTCCTAACGCTCGCACGTTGGGGGGAAATATGTTACAACAATTTTTGTTCATCTAACCTGTTACTATTAGATGGAGTAAAGTACACCATATAAGACCAATTTTACCATAGTAAAATTGCTTTAACTAGGAGAAATCATTTAATAACCCATTGTTTATTAAAGTATTTCTGGTCTAAACACGAAACTACATGAGGAATAATTAAATATATTCTTATTTGTTTGATTTTCATGTAGGGATAATTAACTAAACTAGTGTTTAATTAATATTCCTGGTCATATTTAACCCAAAACATGAGAATTAATTAGATCAATTATTATTTATCGTATTATTCTTTAGGAATAATTATTTAAATCATTATTTAATAATATTCCTTGTTGAATTTGACTAAATCATTTTTAAATAATTAAATAAATCATTATTTATTTAATTATTCCTTAACCTCATCCTTGAAATAATAAATAAATCATTTATTTATTTATTATTTCTAAATAAAGGGATTTAAATAATTCTAAATTAATTTTCCCTCCACCCAAAATAATAAAATATTCCAAGTAAGTTGGATCTAGATTTGGTTAATAATATTTTAATTATGCACCAATGTCTAGACTAACTCAATATTTTGTGATAAATATAATGGTTTTTCCATTCATTCACTACCTTTTTTATCACCTCTTGATCTATACTTTTGGTCTGACTTTGATCCTCCATCATTGTCATATTTTTTCTAGTTTTTCTTGTGAGCTCCCTTTCAGTTCTATTTTGTCTGGGTTTTCTGCACCATCAAGAGAGAGAGATCCTGGATCTGAAGCGCTTAGGACATACAAGAACGCATCCCGTTTAGGGGGACTAGTAACATCTTTCTGTGTTCCCTTTCCAAGTGTCATAATACAAAAATTTCCTTATAAATTCTTATCTTGTCTATTGGATGCATGGAGCAACTCTTGTTTGTTTTTGCTGTTTAATGTCTTTAACTGCATAGATCTGGATTTTTTTAGCATTTATTTTGATCACCTACTATATATCTAAGGAAATTGGCAGCCACATTTGATGTTAGGCTGTTTGTGATGCACATCTAAAGTGAGTTTTTTTCATACACTTGTGATTAGAATTCACTCTAACAATGCACAACAACGAAAAAAATTAGGTACTTCTAGGTGGTATCGTCTCAAATTTTTTGCATGGGGAAGTCTCTTCTTTTACCTCTTTTATTTATATTTTAAAAAATTAGACTCCACCCTTAAAAGGAATGGTACACACACACATGAAAACATTCCCTCTTTCCTCAATGGATAGGGAATCAAGATTACCAAAAATTTGCCCAGGCTTACTCACTACATAGCATATTATCAATAACCACTAGTTGTGTGGAATGAGGTTAGTTTAGACTTGGATTTAGGGCCAATTCACATCCCCGTCATTGGTGATTTATGCTCGACTATCCTTAAAAAAAATCAACTAGCTGTTGAGACTTTAAGGTAAGGCCATCCACTCTCATATCATTGAGACTTATGCCGACTAGTCAGCTAACCAGTTCACTATAGCCATGCAAAGGTTACATGTGAAAATAAATGGGTGACCACAAGAAAATGGTCATAGGTAAAAACATAGGGTATATCTAAAGAGGATATAAGTCAATTTTGAATTTGGAGATCTACTTTTGGCATATCTAAGAAACAAATTATTCCAAAGAATGAATATAATAAATTGAAAGAAAAAGAAGATAGTCCCTTGCAATATCTTAAGAAAAATTTGAGCTAATTCTTATGAAATTGAAACTGACTCGATATTTTGACTTCACCGATATTAAGTGATGCATATTTATACCCTTACAAGGAACCTCAAGTCTAGAAGGAGGATGATCAAGAAAAATTTCATCGGTAACCCATTTACCTACAACCAAGAAATTGTCAATGGAAATGATCCTTGACAAGAGGGTTCCCAAAAGAACTGGAAAGAAGGATTATTATGAGTATTTGGCTAAGTTGAAAGATTACTACATAGATCCATAAGCATGGTAATACATATGAAGACCTCATGGGAAGGAGCCCATGAAACCTTTTTGTTTTGTGGAAGTCTAATGCAGGAGCACCAGGACAAAAAAAATAAAAAATCCATATGGCTTATTTTGTTTTGTCTTTGTAGTTACTTCATTTATGATAGATAGAGGGATTTTTGTTTTTAACCTTGTTAAGCTAAAGTGTCCTTCAGAAATTCAACCATAAATCCACAAGGACAATAGATATCATATTGCAAAAAGATAACACAATATTTACCCTTAGAAAACCCACTTGGGGAAAAACCGAACAAAATTTTCCTTAGATAAATTATTCAATTCTACAAGAGAAGCACCTAATATTTTTTGTCAACTAGGATGGTAAAAATGACCAACAATGTTATGGTCAAACCTAGTCAAATAACCCTCTTGTCAACTCACTCTTGTACCCAACAACTTCAACTATATTTGATCTTCCTAGGTTGAATTTTTTCCTCCCATAATATGACCATAAACTAGGTCTTGCTTCCCAGAAAATACTTCCCAAAATTTTGACTTCTTTCCCATAATATGCCCAGAATGTTGGACGTACGAAGTCAAGTAGAAAGAGAGAAATGGTAGATATGAATTCATCCTTCTTTGTCCTAATTTATCCTTATTCTTGTTTGCTAATATGCCCAAAATATCTCTTGTCTTGTGAGAGATCAAATGTTTCCTTGTGGAGGATATCGAGTGCTCTATATATATATATTTTTTTTTTCTTTCCGAAAGGGTGTCTCTTCACTAGGGCTAACTTGACTTGAAGGAGGTTTGACTAGACAAGTTTAGAGCAAAAAATTCAAAATTCAAAACTCAAAATTTTTTCTTTTGATGCTAACATGAAGAACATGTATTATATTAATCTTTTCAAGGGCTAATCAATAAAAAATGACATGAATAATATATCATACATTGTCATTATATATTTCAAGGGCTGAAATATTAATTACGAAGACCAATCATATCAAAAAAATTCAACAACTTCAACCTCCATTTTATTTTTCAAGCTACAAATTGCTGGAAGCACCCACTCCCACTTCTTACAAGATCCAACATGTTCTTCTTCAAGCTACTATCTGAAATGGGACACAAATCCCTTGATGAATCAAAAAAATTCTTTGTTGGTTTACCTGAATTTCAAATTTCAAATTCCTCTTTATCTTTGTTTTTTATTCTCTATATGATAGGCTTTACAATTGCTTATCTCTACCTCTCCGCTATCTCAATTTTTTTTTTCACTTCAGCTTCTCTTTCTATATATATTCCTCTGTCTTTCGAGGAAATATAAAACCAGGTCTCTCAATTATTCAATCAACCAACATAATTTCATTCCAAAAACACATATTTATATAATTCGTTGTATCTTTGTATTCCAATGTAGGGATTTTAAATTAACTCATTGTCTCTTTGTATTCCAAAGATGTCTATTTATGGTCCACCCATTCTTTTTGCATTCTTCTAAAAAACGTTGTCTTTCACTTAGAAATGGAATCAACATAAACAATGCCTAGCAATGAAATTAATAGTCTTCATGAATAGGGATAAGAAACTTTGAAAGTCACACCTATAGTTATCTTAATATTTCATTGAAGGTTTTCATGTTTCTCAAATCATAACCTCCTATTAAATGCAGGAATTCAAATCACATATACATAAAATTATTCATATTGTTTCATCTCAAATTATGCCAATTATTTCCTTGTCGAATTTAAATGCTTAATAACAAAGACTAGATTTAACTAGACTTTGTGGATCTGTCTCTCTATCATTTAAAAAGACTATTTCCATACTCATTTTTCATATGTACCAATTACGCCATGGATTTATCATACTCATGAATCATTTCTGGCGAACTGGCCATTTTGGATCCATGATATGTTGAGGAGATCATCCTCTATGGTAATATGGTCACATTTCATGGCCTTCTTGAATGATTCATGTAAGAAGAAAATATATGCTAAGGTTTGAATATATTTTAAACAATTATACTGATCAACCATGTTTGGCATCCCCTCATCTCATAGTGATTGAAAGTTTTCAAACAATTGTATGTCGAGGTCTCTTTTCTTCAAAAAACAATACAAATATCCATTCATCAACCAAATCCATCGTATTATACCTTAATTTACTAAATATAAACCTCTATAAGGGAAAGAAATATGATACCACTACATAATGTCAATATCAGGTCTATGTTCAAATCCCATAGGTTTTACATCCCAAGACTAGTCACACAAAATTAACATGTATCATATGCTCTTCCAACATATTCTTAATAATATTACCACCATCCAAGATACTTGTAAATAATGATACATATCACATATTTATACATTTCTTAGATGCCAATTTTAGGTATAGTCACGTCAACCAACAACTGAAGCAAAGTCTAGATTGTTAAAGAAATCATAATCTAAAGAGTGGACTCCCTTTAAGTAGAAGTAGAGATGATTTTTTTTTCATGCGTATGATGAGATAAATGTTGAAGTATGTGACTAGGTTTGGTCTTGATATTATACATAAGTCATTGTATACTTATTGTAAATTGTAAAAATAAGAAAAAAAGAAAATTAAGCATGGGCTTCATGCTCCATTTATATGGTCCTTTAGGTCAAGCATCCATTTGATTCTCCTAGGGTTTGTCATGAGTCAATAAATTCAATTTAAATTGTATAAGACCCATTTGGGCGTATTGTATATTGCAAATGAATTTATTTTTGAGTCTATAAAGTCAAGAAAGCTTCCAAGCTCAATTCAGCCTAGTAATGGCCTATTGCATCATACGTAAACGGTATATAAGGGAGACAATTTGATTCATTGGAAGATATACAAACGTTTGATATAATATTTGATCTCCTAAATGGATACAGGGTTCCTTCTTATATGCCTAATATGAACTGATGTACATCCAAATAAATATGATCTGAAATCATAAAAAAAACTAAAGTATAGTTGAAAAATGATGATGTGAGTTCCTTATTAATAATTAAGATATTGACAGCTAAACAAAAGCTATGAAGTTGTTTTATGACTCAAAACATTCATGTGAAGAATATGAATACTCCCTCAAGTATGATGTGAAAAATACATAACATATCAGTTGTAAAAACTACACCATTGATGCATGATCCCTCCTCCAATATATCTGTAGCACCCTCCTCCCACATTTACCCAACATAACCGGTCCACTGGGGTAAAAATGTGCCAAGAGGCTACTATGATGCATTTCAACTCCCCATGTATAATTAAGGAAGTGGAATCAACATTAAAAAAAAAAAAAAAAAAAAAAACCTTCCACACATGCTACAAAACCTTCAAGATCCAACCAACCATTCTATGTGGCCAACCCTTGAGAAAACTTGGCATTTCACTGATTTGGACACTCAACCACTAGCTTTACAAGCCATGCATACGAATGAGGCCTTCTAGTTGCTACCATAACAAGTCATTCCAATGACTGTGGAATTTTTTAGGAAGTTTTGTGTCAGTGACCCCAAATTCTAAGCCACTTTTTAAGGGCCAAGTCTCAGGCCACCTCCCAGAACTTCATGATACTTTCAGAAATGATAAACAACAATGGAATAAGGTTAGTAATGAAATCATTGGTACTAGTACTTGATCTGATCCCTACTAACCATGACAAGGATTTTGTTAAACATGTCATAAATATGTAATCTCTAGAGGTCATAACAACAAATATGAGCATAGGGGTCTCATACTTATCTGAGATTCGTAAAGAAGCATTGTTGCCTTATCACATGGTTGCATTATCATATTTTAGGACATATATTCATTGTATATTAATTTTATATCAAAAAAAAATTACAAAATCCATACATCAAGTCTGTCATAAATGATAAAACATACTCATAAGCAACATATAACCAACGGAAATAACAAGAATATAATAGCCATAAAAATCACATATGAACAAGTACATTTCCACATTAAATACCAATGATAATGAGCTCTTATTAATTAATAAAAAATCCAACCAGGTATGGGACTTCTACCAACCACCTCACCCATTAGGGGAATTTTGAGGTTTAAAATGGGCCTCCAAACAAAATTATAAAATAATAGTGGAAATAATAAAAAAATATTAGATTTCATCATCAAATTATAGAGGGAAAAAATAAAAAACAAAGTTTTCAACTCGTATTTTCAACTTATCGCCTTATGGGTTTACTCAAATTTTGAGGAGGAACACTCGTTGGATGTAGAATTTGATTCCTCATCCAAGGAGTAACCATGATGCATACTTTTAATGGACCCTGCTACACAAAAAATGATAAATACATTAAAAACGTGATTGCAATCACGTTTTTCATGTATTTCTAATTTTTTTTTAGCAGGGAAATCACGGTTTTAATGTATTTCTCATTTTTTGTGTAGCAGGGTCCATCAAATGTATGCAACATGGATACTCCTTGGATGAGGAATTCAAATTTTCATCCAATGAGTACGTCTGCTTGAAATTTTAGTAAAACCTTAGGGAGATAAGTTGAAAATACAAGTTGAAAAAATAGTTTTATTGTTTTATTATTTTTTAATCCTTTTACATTTTTACCCCAAAAATGGTGAATCATTTCCCATGGTTGACATCATCATCTTGAATCCTATTGGTTCTTATAAAGTTATTTTTGGTTGTAAATTTTTCTGAGGAGACTCATTTTAGACCTCAAAATATCTCTAATGCATAGATTAGGCTGAACGAAATGATTCTTTCAGTCAATCACCCCCATGCGATATTCCAAGAATGAATGTAGGACTCAAAGCAAAACCAATCCAGGCTTCCTCAGACTTTACCACAATCCTCGCCGGATAACTGGGCCCTAAATAAGCAAGGATGCCTCCATATTTCTCCACCTACACCATGAGGAATTTGCATGCCTTCTAGTCTCTAGGATTTACAGTATATCATTGCATTTATCGGTCGAGGACTCTTAGTCCTAATCGAGACTCCACCCTCCAAGATTTACCACATATCCCACCATTGACTGGTAGAGGATTTCTAGGCTTGATCGAGGGCACATACCTCTAAAATTGGTCGTATATCCTTCCATTCACTAGTTGAGGATTCCTAGGCCTACCGAGGTACACAAAATCCGACTTTAACACAATCCCACCTTATTTGGTCTAGGGATTCCTAGACCTAGTGTTTTTTCTTTCAGAGACCACCCCACTCAGTTTCGAAACCATAAGGAAATCCAGATTAACCAATTAAAAGAGAACCCATCACACCATGGCTATTTGGATATGGAAATGCAAGGATGAAGAACACTGTCACCCCTGGAAAAAATCATGCCAATGATAGCAAAGAACCAAATACACACATGCATGTACCATGCATGAAAAATCTAGTAAGTAAATCACACATGAAAATTGATACCTGTAAGAAATCTATTGTAGTTGCTTGATACTACTCTTCCTTTATCTATCTTGATCTAATACTAGAGTGCTCCAAGAATTCTCTAGGTTTCCAAGAGTGTAAGAGAGAGAGAGTAGAGAGATAAAGATCCAAAAGTGAACTAAAAAAAATATTTTACTAAACAAAGCTTGTGAACCGATATTCATAAGCCTTTTTATCATTGAGGCCTCTAATTTCTTCAATTTTCCATTATTTTCCTTCATTTTCCTCCAAACATGCAACCTGTGACCTTTCACCTTCCTTTCTCCTATTTCCTTTATTTTCATAAATAAAATGCCAATTAATGTCTCTTTCCATTCCAATGGATTTTCCATTGCCCTCACCAATTTCATTAGCCATAATAAATGAAATGAACACCCAAAATAGGACGTTTTTCCCAACATTCATCTTGGAATACATGTCCCATGACCATGGTCTTATTTTTTCCTTTATTAAATTTTATTACATGGATTTTTGACTAGGGATATTACATAACGCTCCCCCTTGGGCGAGCACCATCCTTGGTGTTCAATGACACTTGCAACTAGAAAAGCCATAGAAAAACTAAAACATATTTCTTATAGAGCTTTATAAGAAAACTCGCTGCAATGTTTACAATGAATAACTTGCTAAAACATGACAAACATACCATTTAATGGAGCTTTATAACAGAACTCGTTATGATATTTAAAATAACACCTGTATATACATTAATGCACATTTTCTTCAGCCAGTAAATAACCATATTTTTTATGGAGCTTTATAAATCGATCTCGGTAAAATATTTACAATAATATTCACATTTTCACATTTTCTCAACGAGAAACTAAAAGGATACGATTATTGCATCTACAACAAGGGAATCTAGAGGCTCACACCTCCACTCTCGAAGTAGTACCAAGATTCACTTTTTTTTTAAGGAAGTTAAGAATACACTACTAAAGTCAAACCTGCATCCAATCTCCAATGATACAATATTGTGCCACTTGTCTTCTCAGTGAATAGTTACCAACGCATTGTTCCAGGGAACAATCCCAATGTGCTTCTAATTCCTTCTGGCAATGCTAATGAACAAAGCCAATATATTCCTAAACCTTCCCTTCTTTGCTACATAGTCCCTCGGGAAATATGGTCACCCCCTTATTTATAGTCACACACCTTCCAAGTTCCCTGACATCACCTTTCCTAGGCAATCCATCCCTTGGAAAGGCTTCCTTGCATAAGAAGGTAAAAAACCCAAGGCATATACCTGCATCAAGACCATCATACTCCTCATAGTATGCTCATGGAAATTAATGGAAACTATTGGGTACCAGTGTCCCACAATAACCCTACTCTTGAAGTGCTTTACCAACATATTATTGTCTATTCCAATTCCTTTTTGTTGTTACTTCTAATTCTGGCAATAAGTTCCAACCACCCAACTGGGAATTTCCATGCTTCTTGTACCAATCACATAAGTTCCATTATATTAAAAATAAATTGAAGTAAAGCCACATCATACCTCATCGGTGCCCCACCAATAAGGTACACTTGCAATCTTATTCACTTCCTGGCACAACAATTCAAACTAGCATCTTTGATCAAATCATCATGTATAAACATATCAAATCCGGTTAGCTCAAAATGAAACCATCATTATCAAAATCCCAAATCACATGTAACCATCATAAACTAGAATCATAGATCACATGCATAATTAAAACTAAAATAAAATACTTATACTTATCCTTTAATAAATCTGTATATTCTACCTTTATCCTTTCTGCAAACACGCCAGATCGGTTTCCACGCCTGAAAATACCCAGTTCTTTCTCTTCAACCACGTACACATACACATAGTGTTCATCACACACATACAACCACAGATGACATATAACACCATAAAATATGTGCACTACACCTGACGTACAAACACAACACATACACCTGCATCCTGTGTATGACACAACACATACACCTACACCTAGTCTACAAAACAAAAAAATACATACACCTACATCCGGTGTACAACAAAACACAATACATACACCCACACATGGTGTACAAAATAATACATATACATACACAAAGTACAACACAATGAATACAAATGTTACGATACCACGACTATGCAATGGACATACACAGTACCAAAAGTACACAAAACCACATGCACACATCACCACCTGCAAAACGTGTACACAACGCCACATGTACACAACACTACTTGTGCAACGTGTACACAACACCACATGTACAAAACACCACATGAACGAAATTTACACAACACCACATGCACAACATGTACGTAGCACGACCTACACACAACACCACATGTGCGAAATATATGTAGCACCACTTGCACACAACACCACATGTTCAATCATACACACAACACCACATGTACATAGAACCATATTTACAACATGCACGCCATGACATATCTACAAAACACCACATATGCAACATGCATAAATCACCATATGTACACAACATCGCATATTCAACATGCACACAACACCACATATCCAACATGCACACAACACTATCTGTAAGCAACACTGCATAAACAACATATACACAACAATAGTACTTCACATCCATAGACCGCACACTAACTCTACCAAGCACCCTTGCTTCTATTTTCTTTCCATATTCATTCATGTTCCAGCATGTCACCGATCACACTGCTTCCATTTCACAGATTGATCCCTCAACATTTTTTCTCCATAACATACACATAGGCATAGTACAAGCATATAATATCAATTCATATACACATCATATTGACCTTGTATATTTTTCAGGGTTACTCTTCCCACTTCATTCCTCATAAGCCCGGAACCTCTTCATGTGATTCACTTGTATAAAAAATCATTCCTCTAAAAGAATGATTCTTGATTACCGTATCAGACAATGACATACTTAAATACATATTTACATATAAAAATCAGGATAAAACAATCATGATCCCTGACGAACATGTCAGAGAATAGCATATGTACATACATACATACATTTATAGACATCATCATAATCATAATCACAGCATAATTAATAGATATCATAAGGTTAAGGTTAGGATAACTTCCTTTATCCATGCACAACATGCGCCACATTGAGAACAACATTTCCCAACATATTCATGACATTTGATGCCTCAAATCCATTCAATTTACCTTTCTTGTTACCTTTCTCATGATTGTCTTTCCATCATCCATTTATCCCAATGGACCCAACCAATCCAACTAAATATCATATTATTTCCTTAAGCTTCCCTTTTCTCATGCCCCAAATGTCATCCGAGCCCTTACATTACTTGTTTGGTTTCATTCTGCTCTCCTTGAGTTCCAATAAATTTCCTTCTTCCCAACCAATTTCCAAGACCCTTAAAACATAAAAGGAAATAGCAAGAGAAAAAAAAATAAGAAATTCATGAAAATCCAATATAAATATAACAACAAAAACAAATTTATATGTCCATAAACCATACATAAATAAAGACGCAATCAAGCACAATGAATGACAAAATACCAAAAGCACAAGAGTAGAAAAAAGTGACCATGACTCCATCCACATGGGTTCCCAATGCTTCCAAGGGAAGGCTCAACCTGAGCTTTCTTCAAGATTTCATGGCAATCTCTTGCCATGCAATCCCCTACATCATACTACCATAACACAAAAATTTCAATGTATAAATAAACATAATCAACATGCTAGTTACCTTACCTTGTTGTGCGAAACACGATGCCTTGTATCTGAACACATACATACATCATCTCTCAAGGGTCTCCAATACCTTGATGAATCCAAATATAACTATAAAATAGCTAATATATCTATCAAAAACATGTTCGTGAATATAGCACATATCCATGTCATGTCAGAAAAAACCAAGTTTGAGAATACTTCTTGTATTCATGCAAAGCACTCATTCATTCTAAACAATGGTATCCAAACACAGTCAAAGGAATTCTCACCCAATTCCTTTCTTTTACCATTTTACATTGTTGCAATAAAGTCTTACTATGTACTGTCACATTATCTAAGTGTTATTTATATAAACACATCAACTATTACCTTGTCATTCTAATACCAAGCATGTTTCCCTACAACTAACCACACATGTCACTCACACATTCCAAAGATCAAGACATCTTGTATATTAATTTTAAATCAAACTTTACCAAGATGAACAGTCATTTCATAACCAATAGTCAACTCATAGTCATTAATCATACTACTACAACTGACACTTACTTTCACTTAAGTACATATCAATTTTTATCAACACATGTGTTAGTACAATAATCTCAAAACAATATCATTCCTTCATGCAATATTCTAGATACAAAAACCTATGACGCAACTACGAAAACATTCAAACAACATACAAAAAACATAATAGAAACCAAACTCCCAAACACCAAATATAAAACACAATCAAACATTCAAACACCAAGTAGACGACATAAGCAAACTCATACCTTAATATATCTCATGGGAGGCTATCTTGTCTGCACAATCAATCTAGATTAGAATAATATAACTTCACAACACATAAAATCAAATGTAGATAAGGTAATGATGTCAATAACAGTAAATAGCTAACATGTCCACATACTAAACTCATAGCAATTGTCATTCATGCATAACAATCACATATGCACAGTAAGTCTAGATTAATAACACAATATCAAAAATAGGTCGACTCATACCTAAATGTCATAACCTTAACCATCTGCATAGGCCAATCCAAATTACCATGATACATATAGCATCAAGATCTTAAATTCAATTTCCATAATCATCATGCATATTACCATAATGCATATAACAACAAATCAACTACTACGCATGACTAGCCGACACATATGTATATGACCACACTCATTAACTAGCATCTATAATACATGTAACCAAAACAAATATATAATGACAACCATGTACATACCCATAATGATTATAATAACTATTAATGCATGCCAAAAATACAAACTTGTATGGTGATATGCTCTTACCCTGAGGTCTAGTGCTGCAACCTTGCCTTGATTATATGCATCTCCTGCTCTATCTGAGCCAACATATCAGCATCATAACATACTAAGAGCTTCATGATGACATAAATACATAAAATGACCTTATGTAAAACAACCATAACTATGACAATGCATGCATAAAATCGTATAGACAATAACATGCATAAAAAATTCATATACAACTCACATGCATTCATGACAAATGCATCCCAACAACAACATCATCAACTTCTACGTGACAACACAACTATAAAAATGATCATCAAAATGCGTACATAAAAATCACATATAAAACTTACATGCATGCATGAGAACAACATTCCTCACATCCAGTTCAAGTGTTGAACCATGCTCTCATACCACCATATAGCACCCTCCTCCCACATTTACTCAAGCTACCCTGCCCAGTGGGATAAACATGTCACAAATGGCTATTATGATGTGATTCAACTCCCCATGTATAGTTAAGTAAGTGAAACTAACATAACGAAACCAAACTAACCTTCCACACATGCTATAGAACCTTCAGGAGCCCACCAACCCTTCCAAATGTCCAACCCCTAAGAAAAGTTGACATTTCACTTATATGTACCCTCAACTGCTCCCATGAAAATCCATGCATGGACTGAGGCCTTCCAATAACTCCCACAGCAAGGCATTCCAACAACTATGGAATTTTTCAGAAAGTTCTATGCCAACGACCCTAGACTCCGAGCCTCTTTTTCAGGGAGAGTTCTCAGACCACTGACCATAACTTCACGAAACTTTCAGAAATGATAAAAAAAAACAATGGAATAAGGTTACTAATGCAATCATTGGTACAATTACTTGATCTCGCCCCTACTAACCATGACATGTATTTCATCAAACATGTCACAAATATGTAATCTACTGGTCATAACAATATATATGTGCATAGGGGTCTCATACTTATCTAAGATTCATAAAGAAGCATTGTTGCATTATCACAATAGTTGCATTATCATATATGAAGATATATATTCATTGTACATTCATTTTCTAATAAAACATGATGAGATCCATACATCAAGTATCTCATAAAACATACTCATAACCAACATATAACCAATAGAAATAACATGGATATAACATCCATAAAAACCACATAAGAACAAATACATTTCCACTTTAAATACCAAGGAGAAGGAGCTCTTGTTAATGAATGCAAAAGGAAACTAGGTTTGGGACTTCCACAAACCACCCGACCATAGATTGGGTTGAACCAAATATTTATTTCAGCCAATCAACCTCATTCCATATTCCAAACATGAATGTGGGGCTCAAAACCAAACCAATCCAGGTTTCCTCAGGCTTTACCGCAATCCCCATCGAATCACCAAGCCCTAAAAAAGCATGGATGCCTCCGGACTTCTCCATCTACATTGTGAGGAATTTTCCTGCCTCCTAGTCTCTAGGCTTTACCATATATCTTGCCATTCAGTGATCGAGGATTCCTAAGCCTAATCGAGACTCCACCCTCCAGTATTTACCATATCTCTTGCCATTCACTCGTCAAGGATTCCTTGTCCTGATCGAGGGCACACACCTCTATGATTTACCATATATCCTACCATTCATCGATCAAGGATTCCTAGGCCTACCGAGGTACAAAAAATTTTGCTTTACCACAATCCCACCTTCTTCGGTCCATGGATTCCTAAGCCTTTTTGTTCTTATTTCAAATACCACCCTGCTCAATTTCTAAACCATCTGACAATCCATAACAACCAAGTAAAAGAGAACCCATCACACCATGGCTATCCACAAATGGAAAGGAAAATTTGGAGAACACTTTCACACCTGGAAAAACCCATACCAATGACAACAAGAGAAGAAAATACACACTTGCATGTACAATGCATGCCAACATAGCAAGGAAATCATGCATGCAAATCGATACTTGCAAGCGATCTCTTGTAGCCACTTCATTTTACTCTTCTTTTCTTGATCTTGATCAAATATTAGAGTACTACAAGAAGGCTCTAAGTTTCCAAGAGTGAGAGGGAGAGCTCCAAAACTGAACTGACAAAAATCTTGTGAATTTATCCTCGGAAACCTTTTTATCATTGAGGCCTATAATTTCTTCAATTTTCCATTATTTTCCTTCATTTTCCTCCTCACATGCAACCATTAACCTTTCACCTTCCTTTTCTCTTATAGAAGACCCCCTTGTCACATTGTCCTGCCAACTGGATGACATACGTAGGGACAGTTGATGGACGACACTTCCACATCAGCTTACATCCAAGCAAGAGAGTGCCCATGCGCACATCGGGGTCCGCGATGCTATCAACCAAGAACCCCCCTTTTGTCATGCTCCACCTTGTATTTCTCCCGAACATTGTCAGCCACCTTCTACTCAATATTCTTTCCAAACCCTTTCATGGGATGGGGCCCCTTCATGGGAAGGTTAGTTATCCTTTGGAGTAGTGCAACGTTAACAGGGATGTGGCCTTGAATCCATAGACAACCATCATGGATCAAGGCGAGAAGCTTTCGTACGACCAAAATAGTGATAGAGTACCTCCCAAAGTAGGGGATTCACAGCAGGTTCAAGATCCTTGAGGCCTACAGTCCACTCGACCAAGGCATCAGATCCACCTTTGGCATGTCATCATATAGTACCCGCTCCAAATAAAGCTTTGGGACAAAATCCAGAAAGGTTTCCTCATTAGCCAGATTGTGATCATCAAATTTGATGGTGGGTATGTTGCCATTCATTTCTCCAATTAGGGGGGCCTCCTGTAGGACTAGTGGCATTTGGAGACATTCCTAAACCACATCTACATTCTTCGGGGTGCACGCTATCAGCTTGTGCAGTTTAACGTAAGCCAGTATCCATGAGAGTGGGGCTACCAGCAGGGCCTCCTCTTGGGCCGTCATGGGGCGCTTTGAGGGGTTGTGCACAGGTCAGCATGCATGGGGCACCTTTCGGGGAGAGTGCACAATCCTTGGGGAGGTTCACAGCTTAGCTGAAGCCCACTTTGTGGCTTTTCCTTTTCCTTTTTCTTTTCCTTCTTCCTTTCCTTTTCCTTTTCCCTTAGCCGGCGTGGACACTACCTCTTCAACTTCAAGGGTGACTTCAAAGACATCTTTGGACCCTAGCTCAGTGGAAGTAGTAATTGGCGGCGAATTTGTGGGGTTAGTGGTTGTCATCCTTGCTTGGAACACAAACTCGAGATTGCTACTATCAGAGTGAGTACCTCGCCCATACATACAGATCGTGTGGACACAGGAAACATAAGGATTCTAGCAAAGCACAAAATATTAAATTGTCAGAGAGCAAAGGAACTGATTATGACTTGCGCCCTTCCTTTTATAGGCCATCATGGGTAACAAAGTTCGGATTTCCATTAAATGTGTCTTATCATCAAATAAATGGTAAAAAATCCTCCAAGATCGCTACATTAAATGCTAAACATCTGCTCCATGCAATGGTAAAATCATTTTTTCACCTAGTTTTACTGTTCCAACGGCTAGTTTTCCTAGTTGCGCACTACCCCTCCACCTCAATCACACCTTCCTGCACCTCCTCACCTCCGCACTACCATTTCGCTTCTGCTGCACCTGTCTGCGCCTTCTCCACATAGCATGGGTAGATCCTCCAATGTTGATGCTTTGGCCATATAGTCATTTGGTAGGCATCGGATTGTCCGTATAAGGCTTCAGGATACTTCCATTAACGTACCCACGAAGGTAGTCTCCGCACAGTGTGGCCAAGTGCATCGCACCACCATTAGTGATTTCTTTTACTATATACGGTCCCAACGAGTGCTTAAGGAACTTCTATGGGTGGTGCGCAAATTGACTATCATAGAGAAAAACCAACTCCTCTTCCTTAAACACCTTCTGTTAGATGTGCCGGTCATGCCAAGATTTTTCACGTGCCTTCTATACTTGCTGATGAAATTTAGCAATAAACCAATCTTCTTCCAAGTCAACCAGCTACACCAAGAATTCCTCCATGATGTCAGGTTCCGCCATATTTGTAAAATCCGTGATGCGTAGGCTGGGGGCAATATATTCCATGGGAATGATGGCCTCCTTTCCATAGACCATCCTGAAAGGGGTCTTCCCAGTCAACTTCTTCCATGTAGTCCTATAGACCCAAAGCACCAAAGGAATGCGCACATCCCAGTCATTCTGATTTGAATTATATACTTTAGTAAGTGCATTCTCCAAGATTTTTCTGAAATTCTCTACTGCACCATTAGCTTGTGGGTGATACGAGGTGCTTTTCGCATGATGGATCTGAAATTATTCCGTCAAAGCTTCAGTAGTTTCATTAACGAAATGCGTACCTCTATCGCTCATTAAGATCTTTGAACAACCAAACCTGGTCAGTATATTCTCAAAGATGAAATGCGTAGCAGTATCTATAGTACAATCCTTAACAATATTTTCCTCTACCCATCTGGTCACATAATGAGTGGAAGTAATGATATAACGTGTGCTACTCTTCTTTCCCAGGGGATTTATCGGTCCTACAAATTCTATAGCCCATTTATCGAATGCCTTCAAAGCCATCTGCAGTTGCAGGGGAATTTGATCTCTACACGAAGGCTTCTTGGTTCATTGGCATGCATCACAAGCTCGAAAATATGCATGTGCATCACTATGCAATGTGGGCCACCATAACCCTGCACGCAGCACCTTCTGTGCAGTGGCCTTCCTTGCATAGTTGCCTCCTGCCACCCCTCCATGAGCCTCAGCCAGGATAGCTTGTCTCTCACGTTCTAATACATACCTCCGCAATACCTCATCTGCACCCAACTTATATAATTGACCTGTAATCACAGTGAAACCAGCTGTGTATGCCACCAGCTCTTTCTTCTGTTGTACTGAATATTCTGTAGGTGTTTTTCCAGTTGTCAAAAAGTGAATAATGTCCACAAAGTTCTCATCAACCACCTTGATAGTGAAAATCCTCGCATCAAGCATTCCTTCTTCCAGACTAGTTGGCTCTTCTCCATTCTCAATGTAGCATAAGTTATCAGGTCTTGCATTCAGTCTCCCAAGCTTCACAATAATCCCAAAGTCATACTCCTTAAACAAAAACAACCATCTACAAATATTCCCCCCCAACACAATCTTATTGACCATGAATTTTAAAGTTGAATGGTCGGTGAACATTTTAAAGTGTCCTCCCAATAGTTAGTGCCTGTATTTCTACGAGGCATATACCATTGCCAATCCTTCTCATTTGGTAGTAGAGTAGTTGCGCTCTGTGCAAGAGAGTTTCCTGCTAGCAAAAGTAACCCAATGATCAATGTTTTCTTCTCCTTGATGCGCTAAGACAACCCCTAGAGCTATTCCTAATGCATCCACATGCACATGAAAGACCTTAACCCAATATTGAAATATTAGAATAGGTGGAGCGACCATCCTTTCCTTCAACAACTCAAAACTCTTATGACATTCTTCATCCTAGAAAAAAGACACATCCTTCTTTAGCAGCTTTTCCATTCACGCAGTGATCAAGGCGTACCCCTGAATAAACTTTCTATAGTAACCCGTATACCCTAGGATGGAGCGCAACTATTTTTCATTGGTGGGGGATGCTAAATCGATGATAACCACAATCTTGGCTAGGTTAACCATCAAACCCTATTGGCATACAATGTGCCCTAACAAAATTCCAAAATGTACGTAGAATATACACTTCTTCAATTTCAACGAAATTTGGTGTTTTCTGCAGGTATCCAACATCATGCGCAGGTTCAACACATGCTTCTTGACTAATCTGAATACTGTCTAGTCATCAAAATAGACCTCCAGAAACTTATGGATGAATTCTTTGAATATTGCTACAACTACGCGCGAGAAAATGGCGAGGGCATTCTTCAATTCGAATGGCATGACGGTGTACTGGAAGGAGCCCTATTCGGTTGCAAAGGTTGTCTTGTTGCAGTCTTAAGGTGAAATTATGATCTGATGGTACCCTGAAAATAAATCAGTGAATGGGTACGCTTCTTGACTTCCCACGTTATCCAATATTTCATCAGAGAATGGTGTAGCAAAAGGATCATGTACACAAGCATCATTCAACTTGCGTAGGTCTACGAAGGTCCTTATCTCTCCTTTTGTTTTCTTTTGTTGGACTACCATTGCGCTTACCCAATCAGACTATTCTACAGGCTCAATGTTGCCTACAGCCACCATCTTATCTAACTCCTCCTTGACTTACTGCTTATATTTAGGGTTCATTCAAAAGGGTCACTGCATGACAACACGTGCATTGGGCTTCAAGGTGATCCTCATAACACCTAGATCTCCTACAATTCCCTTAAGCTCAGAAAAATTCATAGGAAATAGATCTTGGTATTCGGTTAGCAGCTCCGCAATATTTCCAACGGTATAATCATCCCAATAATCCCTAATTTTGGCTAACTTGGGCTGCTCCTCCATCCCAATGTTGAATCCCTTCAACTTAAATGGTTTGGTAACGTCCACCATTTGTAATGAGGGTCTTGAAACTGCACACTCTCCTTTCGATTTTGGGATTGTAACGTTACTGGGATATTCGTCACCATCCTCTATTGACAAATTTCTATAGTTGACAATATCCTACATCTGCGCATCCCAAGCTGGTGCATCACATTCCTTCCGAGGAAAACTCTCATCAAAGACAAGGGAATCTATATCCTACAGAGCTTCGTCAAGTTTCTCCATCCCTCCAACTAAGCCGAAGGTCACCATGAAATCCTCTATCATTGTATCCCAGTGGTGAGTGTGTTGGTGAAGCTATGCATCTAAATACTAGGTGGTGGGAACCGACCCTAATGAATGAATAAACATATGGACCCACTTATTCTAGGTCCTTTCATTCCATACCTCCATCCACATAGCCAAGTTCTTGCGCAGATCCCCACAGCCAGAAAAGAGCTCCATGGGTGGGTTCACTGGAGGTTCAAAGTGCCAGATCATCATTTTTCGACATTCCCCCCAGTCCTAGAAAGCTCTCTTGTGTGTTTCCCACCTTCACGCAGGGGTTGCACGCATGGCCAAGTTAAGTGCCCAGAATCTCCGTTCCTTAGGGAAATATTTTTCCAATGCTTTAATAAATTCCTTAACACTACTAGAACCATCAATGTAAGGTAGTTCTGTTACCTTTGAGGAGATGCACCAGAATCTCTTTCTGATCTTAAGGAAGTGCAGCGTAGATACGTCATGCAACCAGTTCTGCCAATTTTCCATCTCGCCATCTGAGTCTGAGAAACACCAACTATCTTTTTCCCAAATATGGTCAACATCCTCCTCATCGCGCACTGGTTCTGTATATTTTTCGCCTTCTATTGGGTCGAGAGGGAATATTACTCGTGTACCATCATTTTCAAATACCATGCTCCTTGTTTTAAGGTTGATGATACCTCCCATGTCAATAGCCCAATCTAGTCCTAATAGTGCAGGGTAAGGGTCCGCATCATCCACAATATGGATTACTTCAAAATCTGCATGTACTTTAACTCCCACAATATCTACCACAACCTTAGGCAACCTTTCCAGTGGAATGATATTTTTCGGGTCAGCCATACGTAATTGAATTGTGGACCAATCTAATTGGGTTCTCCCATCCTTTGCAAGGTTTATTTGGGTAGGACATTGGCATCAGATCCCATATCCAAGATGACCATATCCATTTCATACTCTCTAATCTACACAGTGATACACATCTCCTGACTAGTCCTCTTCTTGTTCTTATAAACCTTGTTCACAACCTTTATCTCCATTCGAAGGGCTTCTTTTTCTACGCAGCTATCTATCAATTCTTGGAGATTCTCTACCTCCTTCTGGTTGCACAATAGCTTCATATAGGCTCGAAGGAATGGCTTGATTTCTTCATCAACTTTTGGATCCATGGTAACTTTTGATGTTGATGCTTCCACCACAACAAAATCCCTTCTAGCCTCTATAAAAATTTCCTTCTTTTTGTTTAGGTCTAGGCCTTCCTTCTTGTCAGATGCCTTTTTGATCCATGACTCTACAGCAGCTTGCTCCACAAGTTCTCCAGTGACCATGCCACTTCTTGTTATTTCATTTATACTAGGGCCATCATCGCATGGCTTTTTCCTTGACCATTTGTATGTTTTGCGTAGGTGTTTTCTGCTTTTCTTGCATTTTAGTTATCACAATGGGACATTCCTCAATTACGTTTTCAAATTTGCTACAGTACCTACAAGAATTAAATGCATGGTTAGGGAAATCACGTGCATAATGTCCTAGATCTCCACAGTTATAGCATATTAGTTTCCCTCTTCCTCGACCTACGCCTCCTCCTCTCCTCTCTCCCCTTCGTCTTACAGAGGATCCTCCATGTACAGAGGGAGATGCTGGTGAAGATGTTTCAGCCTGCACCCTATATAGGTTCGCATTGTCTATCATCAGATCATACTTATGGAAATGGTGGTCATCATGACCAAATGAGGAGTAGAATATGAAATATTGTTGCTTCAATTCTAGCACATAGGCCCCCAAACGTGGACAGTGGTCAGTTTCATGCTGGCCAACTACCCGGTAATTAGTGCACCATAGGGTGGGGTTTCTAGGCCCTGCAACCTCCCTATGGCACAACGGATTTGGTCCTCCAACTTGCAGGTAATCCGTAAACAAATGGCACTGATCTTTGGTGTGGCCTGCTCCTTTGAAACGAATGCACCAGGAATCTGCAACAACCTCTTTACCCTTGTCTCTTCATAGGTTTTGTATCTCTAAGTGCATAGCCTCCAAGTAACTTTGAATTTGTAGAGTCCCAAAGGGAATATCTTCTCTAGGCGTAGCCTCCAACTTCATAGCGATCTCCAGGGCTTTAGCCTGATTATCAATCTTTTTTTGTCCAAGAGGACTGCATAGATGGGGTAACAAGATGGAGATAGACCATTCCCTATGTTGGTCATCATCATAAGAAAATCCTCCATCATTGATAGTTTGCTTCAGTCGCTGATCGGCTTCCCAGTTTGAATTTTTTACTCCTTGCTTGAAATATTTTAGCTCCACCACTACCTACGCATAGGAATTTAGCTTTTTGAATTGTTTCTTCAGCTCCTTGATATCATCAATAGTAGGAGTGACATTTAGTTTCAGATATCCCATAAACCAGTCTAGTGCACGGCTTTCAAAATCCATGGCCAGTTGCGCTCTTTTCACAACATCAGTATTAACATTTTGCGCAGACCATATTGCATAAGCTATGAATAAAAAATGATCCATGTCCTCATCCCCCGCACCCCTAAAGGTAGGTAGCTTCATGTGTGTAGCCATATCGTCTGCAGGTAGGGGTGGAAGTGGGGTAGGAGATGTCTGATTCCTACGCAAATTTGAGTATGGTGTAGCAGGAGGGCTACCTGCAGTGTGTGTAGCCTCAACTTCTTATAGATCTGATGAAGCCCTCAGAGGACTGTATGCATCTCTTTCCTCTTTTTGTTTTACCCAATACTATTTCCCGCTATGCGTGGTGCTTTCAATCTGTTCGTAGTTCATTCACTCGATGTGGTTTCATAGAACACCTTTTTCGCTCAATAGAATCCTAATCAACAAAGGTAATGTTTGCAAGACTTTACCTCTCAAACCCTTGAAAAATATTCTTTTAGCTTCAGATTATGACACAAACTGATCTATTGTAAAATCCGTCACAAATACACCCAAGATACTATCATCCTAGTGATCTATAGTCCGGGTGATTTTGTTATCAATCTTCTCCAACTGTTGGATCAATTCAGGGGTTCACTGTGTAACCCTATCGTCCTTCCAACAGGTCTAGAACTATGCTAATCTCGACAACCACTCCTGCAACTCATGCGAAAAGTTCACGAATAATATCTCATGCACGTATGTGAAGATGTACTTATTTTTCCACTTTTCAGTAGACAACTTCTTAATTATGTTTTCTTTTAGGGAAAACTCCTGGATCTTCTTTTCGAACTACTCGTCAATTTTAGATTTTTTTAGGTTCCACAAACCCTGACTCATCACTTGCTCTCTCTCTCTCTCTCAAAATTCTACCGGTCCTGGCAACAGAACCATTTGTTGGTTTGAGGGGTCTTGACCCAGGTTCATATTTGAGGTTAACCAACAAACCCCTATACTACTGGCCCTTTCGGCAATGACCTGCTTGCGTAATTCAAGGTCTCATCCAAAGTAGTATGGGAGGTTGTTGGAACCAGGTTTCCGCACCCTGAGAGAGTGATTTTAATCAAGTGGGTGCCTTTAGATCTAGAACATGTTTGTGCAGGGCAAGCCATAACCAGAATATACTTAACAGAATGACTTGTGCACTTCTCGTAACTCATAAGATAACCAATTAACAAGAGAAATATAACTCAATATCACCATATCTATGCATTCACTGTTCTTTTAAGCATCCAATACATGTGCACAATAAATCTACCAAAAACATTCACTTATCACAAAAATAACTTGGAATTAACATGCAACACAACTCATAACATATCACATAGACATTAATACAAGAAAAACTTCCTTATATTCATCAATTAGTTCATATTCTTCTTACAAAGTCTTTTGCATGCCCGTGCACACAATCAGCGGGGTCTGCACATAGTAGGACATAGGGTCTCCATGCACACATCCAGCAGGTGCCCTTACCCAGACAAAAACATCAGAGTAGATCTATCATTAACATGTGTACCATAAACTTACTAGAACTTACTTCTTTGACTCATCCTAGACTTTTATTTATATATTTAGCTTGCGTTATAGTAGGGTCCACAAACCGTGGTTTGCGACCCCTAGATCTACCCTTTTTCCCCATTATAATGCATGAGGGACTTTGACCCGCCACAAAGTCCCTTAACTTGTGTTGTGCACAACTGAACTACTCAAAATATTACACGATTATATCCAAAATGGAATTCAGGGGACCTTGCTCCAAAAAGACCCACAAGGAGATGTATGAGGCCTATGACCCCTTTTTCAAGCAACTCTTGAATTCACTTCTTGATCTGCACATTCTCTAAATATGACATTCTATACATGAAAATATTTGGAAGTGGTGCATCCTGTTGTAAGTGAATCTCATGTTGGATTCCTCTTTTTGGAGGTAACCCTTCAGGTTCTCGAAACTTTTTTTCATAAATATTAACAAATTCATGATTGAGTTTAAAATCACACCCTGTGAAAAATTTAGATTCAACAATATCTTTAGCTTTAATCATCAACAACACGAAATCCTTTCTAGCATTTACAATCCTTTTAATCTAACCAGCATTAACAAGAGATAAGTTCATCTTCTTGTGGTGTGATCTAGCAATATAATCAAATCCATCTTTAGATATATGATATTTTTTATCATGGTGATATAATATGGCTTTCAATCATACAAGTATGGAATCCATAAAATAATCCGACGAATATCAGATGGTACAACATCAATCTCTACCGCATCTATAAAATTAATAGTGATGGCGAATTTGAGTTTACATTTTCTTGTCACTTGTAATTTCACATCATCACATACCCAACCCAAAGGCAAGGCTTAGCATGAGGTGTAGTTTCTAAATTGATTTTCTTGACCATTTCTTCAGAGATAAGATTGACTTGGGATGCATTATCAAATAATGTATCAACATTTATATGTTTTGTAATGACCCATATACAGAAAAGCTCATTTCTTTATTTATCATTTTGAGATTCTATAGGATTTATAGAAGAACAAGTACTTCCATTAGAAGATATACCTTTCATTCACATGGCTTTTATTTTTGTTTCATCACCTGAATCATATCCTAGATCTTGTTTAGTTGTAGCAATAGTATTTTATTTCCCCTTGTTATTGAACTTATTTGGTCTCAATTCTGTACGTAATTTCGAACAATGTTCTTCATCATGGCCATATTTTGAACAATGTTTACATGTAAGTTTCTCTCCCTCTTTCTTGATAGTAGCATTCTTTTTTCCTTTGCCTTTAAACTTCCCCTTTCCCTTATCTCTAGATTTATAAGGTTTATTTCTAGTCTCTTGAGGAACATTCTTGCCTCTTGATTCTAAATGAGTGTCTTGAACACATACTTCATCTAGATTTGTGGGATTAAACATAAGTATAGTATGTATCAAATAACTATGTAATCCACCTTTATATTTAAGGAGAGTATCTTGTGAAGAAAAATTAACACCAAAGATTAAAGCTCTTCTTCTAAATTCTTGTGTGTAACTTTGGACACTTTGACATTTAGCTTGTCTAAAATTTTTCCAATCCATAATTTATTTTGCATGTAAGCTAATGGATAAAATTTCCTTCTAAATGAAATTACAAAATCATTCCAAGAAGAGATAATTATACCAATTTTCTTCAAATCTTCTTGAGTTCTGAAGTCCCAACAAATGAGAGCTACATATTCCAAGAAAAGAGAAGAAAGTTGAATCTTTGTGACATCCTCATAAGTATTTGGAATCTTGCAATATACTTCAATTTGATGAACCCAATCATCAAACTTTTCAAATTTTACTTCCCCGTTGTAGATAGGCAATTCAAACTTGAAATCAAGCTTAACCAAAGGAGACTTAGCATGTCCTTTTCAAGATCAAGGAGGAGTTGGTCTATGGGATGAAGGAAGTGAAGAAGGAGGTGAGGATGGAGGTGTAGATGGAGGAGAAGGAGAATGTGGAGGTGGAGGATTTTTCCTATCACCGCCATTACCTTTTGGTTGATTAGAACTTTCTACTTGCAACCTTATTGTCCTCTCATTTGACAGCTCTTTCACCATCTCAGTCATGTCATAGAAAGCCTTTCTAAAATCTCTCCCATCCTTAGACATAAACTTTTCCATTTTCCTTCTTCATGTGCCATGTATTGTGGATTTTTTTTCCTCATCCAACCAGTTTGAGGGTTTCGTTCTTCAAGCACTCCTTCTCCTCATTTCAACTTAGACCTTGTAATCATTGTAGAAAACACTTGAAATTTTTTTCAAACCTTCAAAAAAATGATGCTCAGATACCAAACTGATCTAAAATTAAAATTTAAGGTTTCATATAAAGTTTTTCAAGCTATATTATGTCTTATGGGCAATGGATATTGATTGAAAAATACACAAAATAAGTTATTTTTTGCAGATTTTAACAGTTAAAAAGGGACAATAAGCATGTTAGGTCCCTATAAGAATAGTGTATATCCTTATTGTTATTGTTAGTGTATCCCCCTTATTGTTATTTTTGTACTCATGTAGTCCCCATAACATTATTATTGTGCCCCATAGAATCCCACTATTTTTATTCTCGTTCCCTTACATTATGTCGACTTTGGTTATATTGTGATCCCATAGACTCCTATGTATAGCAAGTAGGTTTTGTCATTTGAATCATCCAATAATTGTTCATTTATGTAATGTAAATGAGGTTTCCCCCTTGAAGAGGATAATTTTTAAGTTCTTGATATATCTTTTTCTTCTATTTTGTTATTTGGATGCATAACATTTGGTATCAGAGCTTTGGAATCTAGGGTTTCACTGCTTCAAACAAGTCATCGTGGAATTGTCGCTATAATTTTTTTTCTACAAAGCTTCAGAAGCTAAAATTGCGACCACATAGGAATGGAATTTTGGTGAAACTTTTTCTGAAAGTTCAGATCTTGGTTCACTATGTTTTTAGAGATATGATCAAGGGAAGTTAGGGTTTTCGTAAGATCCAGAATTCAGACTCAAACAAGTGACCTAGGTAAAATAGTCATAACTTTCGTTTCAAGCATCAAATTTTAATTCTATAAAAAGTGGTAGAAAGTGCACGGAAATATATTTTTTATATAACAATTTCATGGCCAAAGGTCGAAACAGAGACATGTGGCACTGTGTACAAGTTAGATCTTTGGAACTAGTCTATAATCAGGTCATCGTGGGATATTGGGCATAACTTTATCTTGAAGAATCCAAATTAGGTCTGACCTTTGGCATTGGACAGAATATTTAGAGGGATACTACAAGACTGAAGTTCAAATCTTAGGGATCCAAAATCATAGATATATAATAGGTTCGATACCAAGCTCCTCAAAAGCAAGAAAAAGGTGTATGTTTTTCTTAAATTACATAACTTTTGTTTGAAAAATCATATAACAATGTAAAGTTTGAAACAAGAACGGAAACGAGTGCCCATTGTTTTTATGTAGCAAAAAATGGTATGATTTTGAAAAGTGTTGATTTAGAATACTCTTAATTTTTTTAGCATGTTTTTTACACATTAAATTTTCTTATGTACCAAGTATAAACATTATTTTTAAAATTTTAGTGATTTTATGTTGATTTTGAAAAGTGTTGATACCAACATCATCCCATTTTTTTAGAAGACTTATTTTTTACTTAATTTTTTCTAATATATTAAATGCTAATACTTATTTTCTAAATTTAACAGTTTTTGATGTACTCAACTTCTTCCTCTTCACTTACATATTTTTTTGAAGTGTTTTTCATGTTTTTTTTTTTTTTTTTTTGTGGTAAGATATTTGATTTTTAGGTGTGGAAAATAAAAAAATTCAAAAATTTTTGAGAGTACAGAATATTTCCTATATAATTATATATTGTTAAATAATATATTATCTTCATATGTTAGTTTTTTTACAACAACATCATGAACCAATACTTCGTTATGATTCTTTCCATCTACTTGATTGAAAATAATAGGCTTGTAGCTATCATCCTTTGTCCAACTTTCAACATGCATGAACTCGTAGTCACTTATAACTTGTTGATTTCCACCACAAATAAGATTTGGCTTTTTCCTATAACATTAAATGGTAAAAGTTCAATTAAATTGTACATAAATGATATTTTTAACATTAATCAAACATACAATTTCAACTTCTTACCATGTAAGTTGCATCCTTGACTTTGATTTTCCCTTGAGGCTTGATAATAAAAACCCCAATTGTGTGTCTAAATGAAATGTCACAAATATCCAAAATGGTGATGTTGTGAGTTCTAGAAATCCTGCAACCACTTTACTAAATGCTTGATAAGTATAAGGGTCACTATCATATTCAATGTTTGGGATATTGAAACCATGAGGAATATCTACAATAACTAGGGAATAATACCTTTAGGTATGATTTTTTCAATGTCTTCACAATCACCTGATATTATTTGATATTGGATAGTGTAGATCCCATTCCAAATGAAATGATTAAGACTTGGATCAAGTTCAAAATCACTAAGATGTTGTTTTCTTATCCTTTCCATTTTAATTTTTTCAATAAAGCTTATGAAACTATCTGTTGCTCCATTTTCATCCTTCTTCATCTTTCATAAAATAAACGAAAGAAATGTATAAGTTATAAATTAAAAATAATATAGATATGAATAGAAATGAATGTATGAATGAACATACCTTTTTAAATGAAAGATAAAAATCTTTTAACACTGATGTAGAACTTGAATTTAGGTAGTTGCGTACAACATCACCCCAACTATCTTCATTCAAAAATTTAACCATTTATTCTTGTATTTTGATATAAACCTTGGGGAGAATATATTAAAAATAAAAATTAATGGAACTTGTTTTAAATTTAGGGGGGTCGATTCTAAGAATTGGCCCCCAAATTATTATTATTATTATTAGGGGGGTTGTGGAGATGACATGTAAAAAAAAGAAAAAAAAAATGTTTTACAGTTTTTGTTGGGGAAAAAATGTATAGAAGTATCATTTTTTTTAAACAATATTTCTATTTTGTTTACGCAAGATATTTGTTGATGCAAGAGCATTAGGCTCAAGAAAACACTTTGTATTTTTGTAGACATAAGGGGGTCTTATGTTTTTAATTTCTTAGATAATTATTAGTATTTTGAATAAATATAGTGAGGAAGTGTAAATGTTCTCGAATCATTGGAGAACATGAGAGAATTTAATTAGTTAGGAATGTGAAGAGTCAGTTTCAGTAAATCTGGGGATTTAAGCTAAATTTAGGACTTTGAGAATTCCAAAAGTTTTGTTGAGTTGTCAAAGAAGCTGAATCAATTCATTTGTGTTTTTTTGTATAAATGTAAGCCTCAAGGGCCTTAGGAAAGAGGAGCAGGTCTGGAGAGATAGAGTTAGAGTAGGCTTGGAAACCCATAGTTCCTGTAAGCCTACGGGCAGCTGAATAGGGCCAATTGATTTTGAAGATCTGGTTAAGACAAGAAGAATTTTATAAGTGATTTCATTTTTTATATGGAAGAATCTATTTCAGAATTATACGAGTATCATTTGATTTAATTTCTATGTGAATGGGCTTTGACTTCAAATAAAAAATTGTACAAGAACCAGTGTGATGAAACTCTGCAATTGGGGTTTTAAATATACTCTATGTATTATTGAAGAAATTGACATTCATGTCGATGTTGTAATGTGGAGTTGAATGTGCATAATTCTATGAGTTGGAGTCCTGTGTGTTTAAATTCACAACAGATAGATGAGATCCATCATGCAAAATAAGGAACTCTGTAGTAAGAATTTATGTGATGGTCCCATATATCATTGAAGGGTCGATGTTGAATTGGGTTGAGGAATCACCGAATTCTGTTGTGAAAACCCATAGAAAAAAATATGTTCTATAACAGTCTCCATAGTTTAACTATCTGAAATCGAAATTACAGTTAAGGGTTTAATTGGCATGTTGTTTTGAAGAAAATATCTGGCATGGAACTTCAAAGGCACAACCTTCAAATAAGAAGGGGCAATCCAATGAAACCATAGAAAGGAGGAATGTACGTGGAGAGGGTTCGAATATTTGTTGAATCCTGGAGTTTTTGAAACTTGGAATTAGAGCGAAAACAACAGAGCAAAGGCGAAACTGTGGAAAAACATCACTGTGAAAGTGAATGGAATTGTTCGTTGATAGAACGAGGATCCATGAATGAAGTGGAACCTTGTCTCAATGTGGCATAAAATTGTGACTCAACGGATGAAAGGAACAACGAAAGGGTCTCCGCCCAACAGTTGAATGGCATGGTGAATGTATGTGAGTTGGAACCATTCACACATGGAACCGAAGCAATGGTACTACGAGTCGTTGATGGAATTTGAATTGAACCAAAAGGTAGCAATTAAACCAATAGAATTAGAAAGCAATTGAGTTGCGTCAGAGAATGTAACAATGAAATAAAATGGAACTGTGAAAGCAGTTTTTAAAACCAACTTTGGTTTTCACACTACAATTAAATGGTAAACGGAATTCCTGGAAAAAATGCGATAATGCTCTTCGGGTGACACGTGGAATAGGCGGTATTATAAAACCGGTTATTTCGCATTATTTTTGTGTGTTAAAATTTTGCAGTTAAATGTGATTCCGTTGGATCTGGCTTGTGAAAGATCCAAGGGCATTCGCATAGCAAGTTGCATGGTCGATAATGAAAAGGTAAATTGTGCATATTGTAGGCCCAAATAACTAGTTATGTTTGGGTTTTCAAAAGAGTTTGATATATTAAATATGGGTTTTAATATATGTTGGCGCCGGGGAATTTAGATAAAGGTGAGATGGTAAATATATAATGGGTGTTGACCCCAGGTTATAAAGTCCAAGTATTGGCTTGAATTCCCGAAGGAGTGAGGGAAAGGTTCATTTAAGTTTGAATGTAAGAAGCATTTGATATGCAGACTTCTAATATGGTTTAGCCATAAGGGAATGAAAGTAAATTTTCACATGAAGGATAATTTATATTGGCTCTATAACCATTAAATGGAATAAAGTTTCCACAGACCTTAAATTTCATCAAATTGGGGACTAATTGAAATATAAGGTTGCATATTTAAATTTCCAGATAAGAGATTATAATTGGGTGCATCCAATTTTATGCATAGTGGAGATTGCGGTTTTATAACCACAAGAAAATTTCTTCAATATCTCAAATCTATGATTTGAGATATAGAAGCTCCACTTAGTTTGAAAATAATTGCCTAGATTTGGAAATAGCTTGGGTTAAATTTTGGGATGCATTTTATATGCACTGATAGAGAAATATGTGGGTAAGCAGGGTAAACTCCCATCAGGTGGTATCAGAGCAGGATAAGCTCTTTGAAAATTAATTTTTGAAATGCATATGTACTGAAGTAATGAGGAAAATTTGAATTTTTAAATCTATTTAAGAGTAATTGCAGATTTGAAGAGGTGTGCAATGAAGGTATTCAGATTTTCAGAATCTGAATTTGAAGGCAGAGTGTTTTGAAGATTGCCAGGATATGTTCTGAATATGTGAACAGAGGTGTGATGGTGATGGAAAAGAAATCATATATAAATCTGAAAGGACAGTGTGCAGTGCAGCAGAGCATTGGGAGAAATTGTAGAAGAAATTGCAAATGGATGTTGAAAAAACCTTGAAGGTGAGGTATTTTTTATTTTGTTGGAAGATTTTGTTTGCAGGATGTAGATTGCAGAAAATTGAAGAGCATCTCAGCAAGAAGATCGCAGCTTTGAAAAGCAATGATGAAAGAAGCCAGTGAAGGTTTCTAAAGAGAAAGAAGAAGGTGTGGCAGAACCTAGAGAATTCCCAACAGAGGTTGGATGAAGGGATAACAGATGTGTTCTTGAAAGGGTGCAGAGAGTGAAGCCTGAAGGAGCAGAGAGAATTCTCAAGAGGTTACAGAGATAGAGGACCTGTACTTGCCAAAATACCGGACCAGAGAGAGGATTGGTGAGGTAAGTTGTGACAAGAAGGACTTGTTACTACAAAGGTTTCAGTGCAGCCCATGATGAATGAGTTAGAACTCATGAAGGAGAAGATGGATAATGATAGTCATAGCAGAGATTGCAAAGGTTCTAAGAGAGGCCACAACAGAATGAAGATGAAGAAAGAGGATGCCAAGACAGCTGGCATGCAGAGACAGTTAAGAAAGGAAGAGTATGAGAAAGAGGTAGCTGAGATCAGGGAGCAGTTCAACAAATTGGAACTAATGATAAAGGAAAGCCAAAGAGTTGGTTGGCTCATGAAGAAGAGGGCAAAGTGGCATAGGCTACAGATGAGGAAAGAGCAGATGATACCTGCTCAGCAGAAAGAGAGTTTACTCAGAATGATTGAGTATTTGGAGAAGGACTTGAAGACTGAAATTTCAAATGGGACCAAGAGGTCGAATGAATTTACATCTAACAAATTTTGTATGTTCACAGGAAGAACATGTGGAGAAGAAAAAAATGTTGATATTGTCACTGAGGAAGAAAGTGAGACATCCAGATATGTTGAAAATTTCCATGCACAGTTAGAGAAAAGTTTTACTTTTCAATACATTGGAAGCAAAGGAAGTCTGACTTATGATGATGGCTAGAAGCTGGAAATTGAGCAGTCAATCGGACAGCTTGAAGAAACTGAAGAGGAGACCATTGAAGAACTTATGAAATGTATAGAAGACTTGGAACAGCAGGAAGATTTGATGATCAAATCATCAAATGAGACCATGGGGTCTTATGGTTTTAAAACTAACAAGTTGTATGTGAATGCAGGTATTGAAGAAGACAGTTCATGTGATGAAACTGTATTCAGTGAAGCTGAATGTTTCCAAGCAAGGTATGATGATGATTATCTTTCAGAAGAAGATCAAACTGAATTACTGCAGTAGAAGGAATTCAAAAATTCCTTGTTTAATGAAAGAGATTGTTCCAATGGGGACATGACAGTTATGTCTGATGATGATGAAATTGTTATTGATAATGACAAACTGATTTTTTCAAATGGCCAAGTAAAAAGTGGTGGATAGATAATTGAAACTATTACAGAGATGGAATATCAGAATGCTATTCTGATGGAAGATGAAGAAATAGTATCAGTAGAAAACTTGACTTGTGATAAAGAGGAAGGTAGTGAATATTGTGAAAAAAAATTCTCAGATGAGATGGTAGAATTGTGGCATGAGTTAAGTGTTCTAGAACAGAGACTAGAAACACAGAGGATAAGTATTCAGATTGTAAAGGCAGAGTTGAATGAGAATGAGAAGGTTCATTTTTATGAACTAGAGCAAGGAAAAATCCTTGAAAAGGATGATGCAGAGGAGAGACTAACTGACAGTCTCGAAAATTATTTGAAGGATTGGAATCAGCATACTGATGTGCTGATGATAGAGCAGTAGATTGAAATGATGCCGGAAGAAATGACAAAGCAGCAGATTGAAGTGTTGCTGGAAGAAATGTCAGAGAAGAAAATTGAAGTGTTGCCAGAGGAGGAAGACACACAAGGATTTTATAAATTTGGTGTTTTTTTTATGATTGCAGGTACCGATGGAAGGAATAAGGGATGTTTGGTCCAGGAGAAGAAAAGAGATGATGACAGTGACTGACAATTTAAATACTAGTCCATAGAATTGCTGAAGTCAAAGAATGAAGAAATTGTCATAAGTGACAATCAGGAAGAGTTTTTCTGTTGCAGAAAACAAGAGGGCATGAATGATTGGGTGGTAGTAAGCGTAAGAGCTCAACAAGTAAAAGCTGGCACAAGGGCTCAGCAATTAAGAGCAAGATCCGGAGTAAAAGCAGAAGTAGAAGTTCAACAATCAAGAGGAAACAGTATCCAATAGTCAGAAGACATATTAGACAGGGAAATTGAATTTATGAGAAAACTAATGGTGAAAGTGTCTCAGAAGAATATAGCAGAAAGAAAGTAGAGAAGCAGTAGGAAAAAGAAGAAGACAGTCACAGACTGTGAAAGCTTAGCAAGTGGGAAGATGAAGAATAAAATATGGAAGCCTGGAGAAGTACAGAAGAAGAGTATTACAACAGAGGATCAGTTGCAGAACAAAGTGTGGGATCCAGGAAGACAAGAACTGAAGACACAGGATCAGGAGATCATGATCAATTTTAACCTTGGGAGTATGATGCATGAGCATTAGGCTCAAGAAATTACTTTCTATTTTTGTAGACATAAGGGGGTCTTATGTTTTTAATTTCTTAGGTAATTATTAGTATTTTGAATAAATATAGTGAGTAATTGTAAATGTTCTCGAATCATTGGAGAACATGACAGAATTTAATTAGTTAGGAATGTGAAGAGTTAGTTTCAGTAAATCTGGGGATTTAAGCTAAATTTAGGAATTTGAGAATTCCAAAAGTTTTGTTGAGTTGTCAAAGAAGCTGAATCGATTCATTTGTGTTTTTTTGTATAAATGTAAGCCTCAAGGGCCTTAGGAAAGAGGAGCAGTTCTGGAGAGATAGAGTTAGAGTAGACTTGGAAACCCAAGGTTCCTGTAAGCCTACAGGCAGCTGAACAGGGCCAATTGATTTTGAATATCTGGTTAAGACAAGAAGAATTTTGTAAGTGATTTAATTTTGTATATGGAAGAAAATGTTTCAGAATTATACGAGTATCATTTGATTTAATTTATGTGTGAATGGGCTTTGACTTCCAATAAAAAATTGTACAAGAACCAGTGTGATGAAACTTTGCAATTGGGGTTTTAAATATACTCTGTGTACTATTGAAGAAATCGACATTCATGTCGATGTTGTAATGTGGAGTTGAATGTGCATAATTATGTGAGTTGGAGTCCTGTATGTTTAAATTCACAATATATAGATGAGATTCATCGTGCAAAATAAGGAACTCTGTAGTAAGAATTTATGCGATGGTCCCATATATCATTGAAGGGTCGATGTTGAATTGGGTTGAGGATTCACCGAATTCTATTGTGAAAACCCATAGAAAAAAATCTGTTCTATAATAGTCTCCATAGTTTAACTATCTGAAATCGAAATTACAGTTAAGGGTTTAATTTGCATATTGTTTTGAAGAAAATATCTGGCATAGAACTTCGAAGGCACAGAATTCAAATAAGAAGGGGCAATCCAATGAAATCGTCGAAAGGAGGAATGTACGTGGAGAGGGTTCGAATATTTGTTGAATCCTGGAGTTGTTGAAACTTGGAATTAGAGCGAAAACAACAGAGTGAAAGTGAAACTGTGGAACAACACCACTGTGAAAGTGAATGGAATTGTGCATTGATAGAACGCATATCGATGAATGAAGTGGAACCATATCTCAATGTGGCATAAAATTGTGACTCAACAAATGAAAGGAACATCGAAAGGGTTTCTGCCCAACAGTTGAATGGAATGGTGAATGTATGTGATTTGGAACCACGCACACATGGAACCGAATCAATGGGACTACGAGCTATTGATGGAAGTTGAATTGAACCAGAAGGGAGCAATCAAACCGATAGAATTAGAAAGCAACTGAATTGCATCGGAGAATGGAACCATGAAATAAAAGGGAACTGTGAAAGCGGTTTTTAAAACCAACTGTGGTTTTCGCACTACAATTAAATGGTAAGCGAAATTCCTGGAAAAAATGTGATAATGCTCTTTGGGTGACATGTGGCATAGGCGGTATTATAAAAACGGTTATTTCGCATTATTTTTGCGTGTTAAAGTTATGCGGTTAATTAATTTGATTTCCGTTGGATCTATCTTGTGAAAGATCCAAGGGCGTTTGCATAGCAAGTTGCATGGTTGATAATGCAAAGGCAAATTGTGCATATTGTGGGCCTGAATAACTAGTTATGTTTGGGATTTCAAAAGAGCTTGATATATTAAATATGGGTTTTAATATATGTTGGCACCGAGGAATTTAGATAAAGGTGAGCTGGTAAATATATAATGGGTGTTGACCCCAGGTTATAAAGTCCAAGTATTGGTTTGAATTCCTGAAGGAGTGAGGGAAAGGTTCATTTAAGTTTGAACTTAAAAAGCATTTGATATGCAGACTTTTAATATGGTTTAGCCATAAGGGAATGAAAGTAAATTTCCACATGAAGGATAATTTTATATTGGCTCTATAACCATTAAATGAAATAAATTTTCCGCAGACCTTAAAGTTCGTCAATTTGGAGATTAATTGAAATATAAGGTTGCACATTTAAATTGCCAGATAAGAGATTATAATTGGGTGTGTCCACTTTTATGCATAGTGGAGATTGTGGTTTTATAACCATAAGAAAATTTCTTCAATATCTCAAATATGTGATTTGAGATATAGAGGCTCCGCTTAGTTTGAAAATAATTGCCCATATTTCGAAATAGCTTGGATT
This sequence comes from Pinus albicaulis, assembly GCA_034641835.2. Classification (NCBI taxonomy): domain Eukaryota; kingdom Viridiplantae; phylum Streptophyta; class Pinopsida; order Pinales; family Pinaceae; genus Pinus; species Pinus albicaulis. Next base: position 1,245,890,131 of record CM076578.1, on the reverse strand, counting down.
AAATTTTGGGATGCATTTTATATGCACTGATAGAGGAATATGTGGGTAAGAAGGGTAACCTCCCATCATTTTCTTTTTGTGACTTAGTAATTTTTATGTAGATATATATATATATATATATATATATATATATATATATATATATATATATATATATATTTACGAGAAAAGAGTGCATCAGAGAATGTTTTATTTCTGTCTTTCTATAGACCAAAGTCAACTGTGACATCATCTGGCTTCCCCATGCCGGGCTTAAACAAGGGCTCCGCAGTGTGCCTATGCTGCCGAGGGGGGCGGTGGGCATGCCCACTTGGGCTAGAGTGACCATGTGCTACCCCATATGGGTCCACGCACAATTTGCATGTCAATGTTTTTTTTTTTTTTTTTTTTAGATTGAAAAAAAAATCGTTTTCTACCTAAAAAAATTAATGGTCAAAACTCGTAAATTTTCAATGGTTTAAAATAACTTGACTTTAATTAATTTTAACATTTTAATAATTTTTGGAATAATAGAAACAAAACTAACCTTTCAAAAGCGAGAATCTCTCGTTGACAAGAGGCCGATCTAGAAAATCATTCCAAGATTTTAAACAAACCTCAAGAAATCTGGACGTGATGTGTGGAATAGTGAAAAGGGAATTTCTAATAAAGCAGAAATAATGGAAATGTTTTTGGCGGGGTTAATGTGCGATAAAAAACATTGATGAATATTAAAAAACTAAAATTTATAATGTAATAAAATTTATATAATTTAATTAAAATTATTTTAGTTTCAAAAAACTTATTAAGAGAAAAATTTCTAGGGAATTTAATTCAAAATTAAGGTCCATATTATGAGAATATTTTAATAACTATATTTCAAATAAATCGTTTAAATAAAATTTGGAGGGACATACTTCAAGCAAAAAAATTCAAAGAAAAATTTTGGACGGAATTTTTCATTGTTTTAGCTATATATTATCATTGGGAGAGAGATCATTTACATCATTCAACATTTATTGTTTGAGTGTTATAGACTCCTCTGATAGAGAAGTTTTGTTTTATGAAACATCAACATCTTCGTCACGTAACAACTCTATTCATATTGATGAATATAACGAGAGTAGTGACAAAATAAAAGATGAATATTTCAAATCAATAGAGAGTCTAAATTTCGACTTCTTCCTAATCCTATGGACTACGAGAGCAACAATGACAAATGACAAGATGAAGAATTTCCAAAAACTAGAGACTCACATTTTCCACTTATTCCTAATACTAAGGACTTTAGGGCAATAGTGATGAATGGCAGGATGACAAATTTCCAGTGGATAGAGAGCCACAATTGCCACTTAGTCCTAATCCTAAGGACTATGAGATAAATAGTGATGAATGCTCGGATGACAAGTTTTCAGTGGATAGAGAGTCACATTTTCGACTGAAACCTAATCCTAAAGACTATGAGAGCAATAGTGATGAATGGAAAGATGAAAAATTTCCAGTGGATAGAGAGTCACATTTGCCAATTACTCCTAATCCTAAGGATTATGAGAGAAATAATGATGAATGGCAGGATGAAAAAATTTCAATAAATAAAGCGTCACATTTTATAGTTACTCCTAACCCTATGGACTTTGAGAGTAGTAGTGATTAAGGGAAGGATGAAAAAATTCCAATAAATCGAGAGTCTCAATTTCCATTTACTCCTAATCATATGGACTATGGGAGCAACTGTGACGAAGGTCAGGATGAAGAATTTCCAATAAATCAAGAATCACAATTTCCACATAGTCCTAATCCTGTGAACTTTGAGAGCAGTTGTGATGAAGGGAAAGATAAATATGGTGAAGAATATCCTCCAATTCAGTATTTCAAAACTACAGATGATGGCATTGAAAATTTTCATGCCGCCGAAGATGGTAATGAATATTTTTCAAACAATTATGGTGGTTAATTTCCTAAATATATTGCAAATGATCATAGTAAGAATAGTATTCCTCCTAATGATCATGTAAATTCTTGCTCATAGAATGATGAAAATATAAAGATGTTTCCAGCAAATATTTTTTCTAGGATTAGGAGTAGACCTTTTCGTATCAATCCAAGATGTTCTAGTTATATAAGGGGTAGAGTAGTATATCTCAAGAGAAGAAGTTCTATCAGTGAGCTCATATCAAGTTACTATTGTAAAAAGGATTTCTTGAAACATATGGATTTCAAATTTGCTTTAGATAGAAGGAAGAACTATTTTTCAGTGAATAAAAGCATGTAGAATTCATATTTAGTGGGGTGCATGCAATCTACAATGGAAGGTTATGACTATCATATTGGTTCTTTATTGCTCTGTAGAAAGGCTTTCAAAATGATTCATTCAATTGGAAATTTTCATCCATCAAGAATCCAAGATAATTTCGAAAAGGATCCTACATATTATTCAGAATTTCGTCATAAATGAGCGTTTAGGCCTCTAGCAAACACTACAATGTCATGGCTGCAAGACTTATTTTCAAAACATGGAGAGTGTATGTGAAATGGAGACACAATACATATTCCAGATAATTTCTCAGGACGAGAAATCTACAACTTATACAAGGAATATAAACAAGGTGTTGAAGGAAAGGGTCATTTTATTACATATCAATATTTAGTGCAGATATGGAGGAGATAATTCAACAAGGTTCATATTCCTAAGAAGACAAGGATGGGGATTCACAGTACATGTGCTTCTCTAAAATCAAATAGGGATAAATGTCAAGGAGCAGAAAGAGTTAAGCATTCATAACATTATTCTTTTAAATTGTATAGTGATCAACAATCAAAATGCATTTATTAATATGTTTATTTTATGTTATGTGTAGATTCCATTGTTCAAGCCCTTCAAGAGCATCATGAACAACAAACAAGTGAAAGGAAAATGTTGTACAAGAATCGAAAGAAGTGTTATGATAATCCAAATAAATATTTGGGTTTGATAATTGATGGCATTGACCAGAAGAAAACACGTCTACCACATTTTTTTCAAACACCAAAAAATTTGCAGGAGAAAATTTTTATCCAGTTTCACTTGGTTGGTTGTATGGCCTTCAATGGGAAAATTTCGCCAAGAGTTTACTTCATAGCTCCAAATATTCATAATGATGTAAATATGACAATAACCATAATTCATGATGTGCTTTCTCATTGGGGTGGTAATCTTCCTGAAATTTTGTATCTACAATTAGACAACACTTGTCGTGAAAACAAAAATTAGATTGTTTTTGGATATCTAAACATTCTTGTTGAATTGAGAAATTTTCATAAGGTAAAGGTTGGTTTCCTTCTTTTTGGGAACACTCACAACCATATTGATCATATGTTCAGTCATTTTTCAGTAACATTGAGGAGGAATAATGTTGGGAGCTTGCCATCATTAATTGAATGTATTAAGAAATCATATATGCTAGAGCCTATTTTTCATGTGTTAGAAGAAACTGTTGACATACGAAGGTTTATTCTCGGATCGCATGGTTAGGAGAAATGCATTGAACAACTTAATTACATTAACATCCAACTTCAATTTGGTATCAAACAAATTGATGGGGCAAAAATGATATGGGGCAAGAAGTATTCAATAATTGCAGAATGGGCGCCATCATCAGGTTTGGAATTTTTGAAGTTCATTCCAGATCATCCAATATTTGCATCAAATATGTTTTTATTACAATCAGTTGGTCAAGTTCATAATGCACGAAGGAAAAATAGAGATATATATTATTTTGAATGCCTCGAAGAAATTTAAAAAACCATTAGATGTACATGTGAGTACTTGGATGTTGTTGATTCAGTTTGGTAGGATTCCTTCTTCAATGATCAGTGTGATATCCTTTCAAGACCAGCAAATCAAGATATAATTTGGAAGACTCCATTTATTCGGCCACAAAATGTGTCAAATGAACATGAGGAAATAAACATTCTTGAACAACAAAAATCACATGGTATTATTAATTCTACACAGGCGGAGGACATATAAATGTATATTGGTTCCAAAAGATCTCGTGCACAATGTGAAGCCATGGAAGAACTTTACAGAGGTTCAGTACAGGATATTAAGGAGGGTTGTATGATTGCAGTCTTAGTACATGATATATACATGGCTAACCATTCTGGGTTTCCAAGGTTATAAAGGTGATTACAGGTGTTGAAGTACATTGGTATGCCACAAAAACACACCCATTCCATGGTGTGTACAAGCCAGAGATGGTAGTTGATAAAAAAATTGGTGGAAAGAGAAAAAGAAAGGGTACAAATATAAATCATCGCTGCACATAGCTCTTAAAATTGGAGGAAGTTGACATACTTGTTTGTGACTTCAATTTAAAAAAGAGGGGAACTCTTTGCTCAAGGATGATAGAGATTTGTAAGAGTTTTCTACCATGGGAAACAATTTCAAGATGGTAGTCTGTTGAACGCAGTCGTAGATCTACAATAATTTTGAAACCCCAAGTGTTGGGCATGCATGTTGACTCAGATGGGGCACTAGTTGATGAAAGAGAAGAATATGGAACATCTTCATCTTCATTGATTCATTCATCTGAAGATTTGAATTCTGATGGTGTGTGTTGTGGCTCATTTGCATTTACCTTTGAAATATTTTTCAAAACACAAAAAATCATATATGATAGAAAACGTAAAATTTTGTGTGTCATAGAATAATTTTGATTTATATATTGGTACATTAACATTACGTGATAAGATGTGAAGGTGGGTCAAGTCAGGCTCATTCACGTGAAAAATAGTTCAAGAGCCGGATCAATGGGCACATTCAGAACATTCCACGTCGAACAGGGTCGAGTCGGGCTTATTCACAAGATCAGGAGGGACCATTGCAGCATAACACTGGATAAGCTCAGGAGGGTTACACTATGGAGAAAAAAAACTAATTTCCCAAACTTGGCAAAGAAAGGGTGCATTTCCTTTAAACACTTAAGAGTTTTGGAGGAGGTGCAAAGGGAAAAACGGATGGTTGGGATCAAAGCACAAAACTGAAGCGGAGAGATAGATGGCAAAGATTAAATTGCAAACTGAAAATCACAAGTTTCAAAGGATAGGCACTTGAGGTAAGTGATAAAGTCGCTGAAGTGCGACATGCAATGCCAGGTGGGACATGATCGCATAGTGCACATCGCAGGTTTTAAAAGATAAGTGTTAAGGAAAAGTTAAAGATGGAGAAATGTGAAGTGCGATGTTGGCATGGACGCGATGTGGTTACAAGAAGAAATATAAAGGCTTTCAAGTCAAGGCTTATGTGGTTATGTGCCATTTTAAGAAGAAAGAGGAATATTGGGGTAGCAGGTGATATGACTGACATCGTTTGAAGCATAGGGGCATAGGCAGAGTCAGCCAAAATGGCATATAGCGGCCCTATTGGGAGCATGACAGCTGGGTCAATTCGGGCACCGAGGCATTGTTACATAGCTGTGCAACCACTGCATCATAACCAGAAATGACACCTCGGCACTTCGCGAGGACACATCAGCAACATCAGATTCAGCAAAATGATCAATATTTCCAGTTTTAATTTGTTTCTCAAGTGTGATTGCAGAAGTAATATTAACAGTTTAGGTAGTCGAATAGTTTCAAGAAGTTCAGGAGTTACGAACCACTTTGATTTATTTAAGTAGATAGAAATAAAGAAAATGGGTTTCGAGTTTTGGACCTCTAGAGGATTGTTAATTTGTTACTGAACTTTCTGAGAAATAAATGGAAGAAGATCAAGTTTCCTATAGCTGTTGATGTTGATATGTCTTTCCAGTTTCACTCTGCATTTATTCCTCTTTGAAAGAAGTGAAGTAATGTAGCATCCGGTCTCTTAATTACATTTGTGAATAAGAGTTAAACAACCTTAATTTGCACTCCTTCACCTCATCTGTTCTTTCTTCACAAAATCTTGATGAAACTTTAAAGTAATAGATTCTATGTTTGCAGCATATTATTTTTAGTTTCCTCTCTCTCCATGTATTTCCTCTTAAACTTAAAAGTGATAGATGATCTTTCTCAGCATATCACTTCAAGTTTCCTTTACAGTTCTTCTTTTCATTTCATTTGGATATCAACATTTTATGACATTGTGAAGGCTTTCATTATATCATATTATTGAGTGTATTAAATAATTAGATTCCAAATGTATTAAGCAAAGTCCATTTGATATTATAATTGTGAGATACATTTACAAAATGTCTTATGAACTGATTCCTTACCATAGCCAAGGGATTGTTTCTTGAGATACAACATTTTCTGGCGCTGTTGCCGGGGATGAAGAAATGAACCTTTATTACCTGGGTTTTTCACATTATTTCCTCTGGTTTTTCAGTGAGGAGGAAATATTTGGTTGTGTTTGTTATTTTCAAAATTTTGGCTTTCAAAAAGCCTCACACGAGGTCAAATACCTCACATCAGATAGTCCCTGCTTTGCTAGATCCAAAAAGATTGGTTTCTAAATAGGATCAGATATCCAAAACTCCTTCAATACTTGATCCTGCATTTCCTGCTCCTGGTAGCAGTTCTCATAACCCTTCATTTGAATATATTTCCAAGGAACTCCCTTTCTTGGAACAATATATTCCTTCCACACCCATTTATTTTCAATAACCTCAGTTAGAAGAACATTCTTTCAACTCTGTTTATTTTATCTCCACTCAAGCTCAACCAAATATAGTTGTTGGTCCCTCTTATGTTGTCCATCAACCCACCCCCATATCAATTTTTTTTCCACCTTCATTCACTTTCACAGTAGGCTCATCAACCTCAACCACCTAAGGAGTAGTTAACCAAGTTGTTAATATGGTAGCACCAGCTTTCTTAATGGATAGATATGCACCACTAAATCTTCCGAAACCAATGAATGCCATGCCTCAATAATACCTCAGATTATTTCCTCATTTCACTGGAGAAAATGAAGTAACTGCAAAACAAAATTGACCCTTGTTTTTCACTTTTACTAAGAATATAAATGTAGAACATCTTGATGTTGTGATGAGACTATTTGTGCAGTCTGTAAGTGGAGAGGCTAGGAAATGGTTCAAAGATTTACCAAATTATTCCATAAATGATTGGTAAGAGTTAGAAACTCAATTCACTCAGAGATGGGGAGAGAAGAGAGATCATGGTTACTCATTGATAGAGTTTAATGCAATTAAAAGAGAGCCTAATGAAAACATTTCTGAGTTTCTAAAAAGGTTCAACAAATTGCACAATAGTTTACCTATAGAGATGAAGCCCCCCCCCCCCGGCCCCTGTAGGAGAAAAGGTAGTTTTTGTTGGGGATTTTGAAGTTGATTTTAACATTACATTGAGAGAGAGAAGAGCCCCTACTCTTGAGCAGATATAGACAGATGATTTAGAGTTTGAAGCTAATATGACTACATCTGGAAAGGAGAAAGGGAAACATCCATTCCAAGAGAAGGGGAAGGCAAAAGAAGAATCATCACAAGATCTAAGAATTGAAGATATGACAAAGGTGATAAAAAATATGACAAATAAGCTAGCTAAGATGGAATTGGAAAATAGAAACTCCCAAAGACAAGTACAAAAAAACCAAGGGGGGTTTAATCCTCAATTCAGAAGACATCCACCTGCAAATCTTGCAGGGAGGAAGAAGAGATCAAGACCAGGTTCAAGCTCCATTGTATATAGAAGCAACACCCAGAGAGCCAGCAAAAGATGAACAAAGGGAGGTCGATGATCATGTATCTGTTATGTATGCAATAAAAGAGGATTAAGATTAAGATTGAGAGGGAGAATATGCTAAAGATGAAGTTTATTTTGATCAAGATGAAATGGATGAATACTGTTGGAAATTCACAGATTTCATGCAAGCTAAGTTGCATAAAAAGTATGATTTGAATTCTAGAAATAGATCTAGAGTGCAGGATAATGAAGGTGAAAAACAAGGTTCCATTCCTCCTCCAATGGAGACTCCACTACAAAAGGACCCTACAAAACAGGTCAGTAATAAGAAACAAATTATAAATTCACTTAATATAACAATTGTGCAGCAGGGTGAATCTTCCTAGAACAAATCAGTTGACGCTAATATCTTGGAGAGAGTTGTTCTTGTACCTGAACAAGCAGAAAATTCTATAAAGAGTGAAGAAGAACCTGAAAATAACATTAAGCAAACTCATGCTTCCAATTTGACAAAAGAGTTGAAGGTAAAAATTCAGGTGCCTCTTCTAGAATTAGCCAAAATACCAGCTTACAAGAAATAAATTTCAGAATTTATTAATCTGACACAGGTGGAAGACATAAATGACACAGTGAACTTACTAGAAGAAAATCCAGTGGTCACCTTTGGTCCTCATGTAGAAGAAATAGATCCCTCTATTCCAACCTTCTATATTTCTCTGTTGCTTCATGATTATACTCTACATAATTACATGTTGGACTCAAGAGCATCCCATAGTCTCATGCCATTGTCTGTTATGAAGGAACTTAACTTGCAGATTACCAAACCTTATAGGGATCAATATTCATTTTATTCCAAAAGGGTGAAATGTGTTGGGTTAATTAAAGATGTAGCAATTTTTTTGGCACAAATCCCAGCAAAGACTATAGTCCCGGATGTAGTGGTTGCTGACATCCCAGTCAGTTTTGGAAAACTCTTGTCAAGATCTTGGGGAGAAAAGTTGGGATGTGTACTTAAATTAGATTTAACTTATGATATCATTCTATTTTTTAATGGGGAATAAAGGAGGTTGTACATGGAAACAAGGTTTGTGAATACTACCTCCAAGAAAGATGCAGGAGATTCCCCCATTTATGGTCAAGATACAGAATACCTTTCTTGTTTCATGTTGCATGAGGATGAAATTTTTTTTGAAGACAGAGGGAAGCAACTCTCTTTAGCAGTTGTAAATAATGAGTTGCACTCAAGGAAGATTTGGAAGTGTTAATTTTATGGTGCCTACTCCAAGGAGGGCGCGAGTGTTGGATTCTTGCTAATATCCCCAGAAGGTAACCTCATGCCTTTCTCTTTTAATGTATAATTTTATTTAACAAATAAATTGGCTAAGTATGAGGCCTTAATCTCAAGCCTTCAAGTTTCTAAACAAATGGGAGTTCAATGTATTTCAATTTTTGGGGACTTTGAATTGATAATAAGGCAGATTAAAAATCATTGTGAAACCAAGCATCCGAGATTGAGATCATATAGGAATGAAATGTGGGATCTTGTAGAAAACTATTTTGAAGCATTCAAACTTCAATATATTCCAAGGGAGGAGAATATATTGGTCAATTCTTTAGCAGTTGCAGAGCACCTTCAAACCTCCAATAAATCCAAGGTTAAGGTATGAGATTGAAATTAGGCATAAACCTTCTATCCCTAATAATGTGAAACATTGGAAGGTGTTTGACGATGATGAACAGAGAAGTAAGTTCCTGACCATGATTGGAAACTTTCAAGACGTTGAGATAGACCAAGAGGAAGAAAAAACATAGCAGAAAGCATAAATAAGAAACCTTAAGCATTCAATAGGTGAAAAAAAGATTATCCAATTGAAAGATAATGCAATCCCCAAAGGGGTGGTTCCCCTTGAAAGATTATTCGATGATAATGATGTTGATGTTGATTCAAATAAAACACATAAATAAGAAGAGATGGAAGATTGTAATTTGGGAACTCAGTAGGAACCCAAAATAGTGATATTGTTCAAAGGTGTTCCCAAAAAACTACAAAGAAAGATACATTGATATTTTTAAGAAATATATGGATGGGTTTTCCTGGTCGTATGAAGACCTAAAAACATATGATAAAAGAATTATTCAGCATAAGATTCCATTGAAGGAAGGACTCAAACCACACAAACAGAAGCTCAGACATATCAATCCATTTTTTATAGCTCCAATCAAAAAGGAAGTGAAGAAACTGTTGCACGTGAAAATAGCAGTCCCTCTCAGATATTTAGATTGGTTTTCTAATATGGTCCCCATAAGAAAGAATAATTGAGAGATAAGACTATGTGTAGACTTCAGGAACTTGAACCGAGCATCTCTAAAAGATGATTATCCTTTGTCGAAAATGGATTATTTCTTACAGAAGGTGACAAGAGCTCACAGGTTGTTTATGGTTGACATATTTTCTGGGTATAATCAGGTAGCAGTAGAAAAATAAGATCATAAGAAGACTACTTTCACTATTCCCTGGGGCACCTTCATGTATGCAAGAATGCCATTTGGCCTTATGAATGCAAGTGCAACATTTCAGAGGGCCATGGACATAACCTTCGTTAGTTATAGGTTTTTAGTTATATCTAGATGATGCAACTGTTTTCTTAGGGTCAAATGATGAACACTTGGAGTATTTGAAAAAAAAAATCAGAAGTGCAGAAAGTTTGGTCTATCATTAAATCCCAAGAAATTTTTATTTGCCTTAGAAGAAGGTAAATTATTGGGTCACATAGTTTCTAAACAAGGAGTAAATATTGACCCAGCAAGGGTGGAAGCCATTCAGACTATTCCTTTACCCATAAGCAAGAAGAATATCGAGATTCTTGGGAAAAATAAACTTTCTGAGGAGGTTTGTGCCCAATTATGCTAAGATCGTGAGAAGTATAACAAATATGTTGAAGAAAAATGCATAAGTGAAATGGGATAAGGAAGAAAAAGATTCATTTTCTAGAATAAAGGAAGCACTACAGGAAGCCCCAGTTTTGGTTAGCCCAGACTATCAAAAATCCTTTCAGGTATTCTCATTTTCATCCCCCACTACTATTGTTGTTGTGTTTTTGCAGAAAAATGAAGACAATAAGGAGAATCCAGTTTCATTTTTCAGCAATGTTCTCAGAGATGTTGAGCTCAAATACAATATTTTGGAGAAACAAGTATATTCTTTGGTCAAAGCACTGAAAGCCTTCAGGACTTATGTGTTGAAGTCCCAAATAACTGCTTATGTTCCTAATTCTACTGTGAAGGACGTGCTAGTCCAAAGTGATGTTGAAGGAAAAAGGGGAAAGTGGATAACAAAAATCCAAGAGTATGATTTGGGCATCAAACCCACCAAGCTAGTCAAGGGATGGGGGTTAGCAAAGTTGTTGATAGAAAGAAATTTTCAAGCCTCAGTAATTAATCTATTGGCACCAGTGGATGGAGTTGTAAATGAAGAGGCTCAGAGAAAGTTCAAAATAATTATCCAATAATTTTTTTTTTGTTATGATTGGTGTAAAGATATTGTGCATTACATGTGTTTCTTTTCCTTTCCAACTTCACTGAATAGAACAAAATATGGAGTTCTCAAGCTCAAGTCTCAACCATATGTTATCATAGAAGAGAAGCTATACTGGAAAGATCCTATTGTTATTTTGTTGTTATGTTTGACCGAAGGAGAATCTATTGATGTCACCAAACAATATCATGAAAGTTTGTGTGGAGGACATTAGAGCTGGAAGGTCACTGCTCATGAAATTCTTAAGTTGGCCTTCTATTGGCCAACCCTGTTTGCAGATGTTTATAGACTGGTTAGAAGTTTCCAGAAGTGTCAGCTACTTGCTGAAAAGAAAAAACTTTCTCCATTACCTCTCATCCCCGTATTTATTGAAGGACATTTCAGGAAATGGGGATTGGATTTTATTGGAGAGACCAATCTGGCATCAAGAAAACACTTCAAGTGGATTCTGACTGCCACCAATTCTTTTACAAAATGGGTTGAAGCAATACCCACTAAGAAGGTGAATGACCAAGTGGTGATGAAGTTTCTGGAGGAAAAAATTTTCAGTAGATTCAGATGTCCAATCAAAATTGTGACTAATAATGCTCATGTATTCAACTCTGCTCATTTCATTAATTTATGTCAAATATATAGTGTGATTTTATCACAGTCCACAGCGTATCATGCCCAAGGGAATGGATTGGAAGAGTCTTCAAATAAGGCATTGGTTAGAATCTTGAAGAAGACAATCACCAAGAATCAAAAGGATTGGGATATGAAGTTGAAGTTTTCCCTCTGGGAAATTCGAGTCACTACCAAGAGATATACTGGGAAGTCTCACTATGAACTGGTTTATGGAACTCAAGCATTATTTCTTATTCATCTAGCCAAACCAGTGATTTCTTTCCTTCAAGAAGCTTAGGAAGAACCGAATGCTCTGGTAAGAAGATTGAAAAAAATAATTGAATCAAGTGAAAACAGAAACAAAGTTAGGGATAACTTGATAGCTTATCAGGAAATATTAAGTATATATTTAACATAAAAGTAAAAGAAGTTATCTTTATAGCAGGAGATTTGGTACTAAGATGGGACACCATACGAGAATAAAAGTGGAAGCATGGTAAATTTAACCCTCTCTGGTATGGTCCATACAATATCTTTGAGGCAAGGTCAAATAACACATTCATTTTGGAAGATCTAGATGGAGAGACAACATAATTGTCTGTGAACGGGCAGTATATAGCTTCCTGTGAACGGGCAGTATCTGAAGCATTATTTCCAGCATTGAAACTCAGCATTCCACCATTATAAAGACCAGATTTTTCATTATTCATATGTCACCAAGAAATATTTGACTCCATCCCAATGGATAAGGCACTAATCTGTGGTTCTTAATGCTTTCGTGGAAAAAATCACTATCCCCAAGTGGAGCCAAATGTTGTGGCTCATTTGCATTTACCTTTGAAATATTTTTCAAAACACCAAAAATCATATATGATAGAAAATGTAAAATTTTGTGTGTCATAGAAGAATTTTTATTTATATATTGGTACATTAACGTTACGTGATGAGATGTGAAGGTGGGTTGAGTCGGGCTCATTCATGTGCAAAACAGATCAAGAGCCGAGCCGATGGGCACATTCAAAACATTGCACACTGAATAGGGTCGAGTTAGGCTCATTCGCAAGCTCGGGAGGGAACAATGCGACAGAACACCAGATAAGCTCAGGAGGGTTACACTATGGAGCAAACAAACTAATATCCCAAAGGTGGAGAAAGGGCGCATTTCCCTTAAACACTTAAGATTTTTGGAGGAGGCACAAAGGGAAAAATGGATGGTCAGGATCAAAGAGCAGAACTGGAGTGGAGAGATAAACAGCGAATTTTAAATCACAAACTGCAAATCACAAGTTTCAAAGGATAAGAGGAGGAGGTAAGTGATAAAGTCGTTGAAGTGTGACATGCGATGCCAGGTGGGACCTGATTGCATAGCGCACATCGCAGGTTTTAAAAGATAAGTATTAAGGAAAAGTTAAAGATGGGGAAATGCAAAGTGCGATGTTGGCATGGACGCGATGTGGTTCCAGGATGAAATCTAAAAGAAAAAAAGTCTGGGCTTATGAGGTTATGTGCCATTTTATAAAGAAAAATGCATAATTGGGTAGTAGGTGATATGATTGACATCGTTTGAAGCACAGGGGCATAGGCAGAGTCGGGTAGAAGAGCGTATAGAGGCCCTATTGGGAGCATTATAGCTAGGTCAAGTCAGGCACTGAGGTGTCATTACAGAGTTGTGTAGCCACTGCATCATAACTAGAAAGGACACCTCAACACTTCAGGAGGACGCATCAACAACATCAGATTCAGAAAAACGAACAATATTTCCAGTTTTAATTTGTTTCTCAAGAATGATTATAGAGGTAATCTTAACATTTTAGGTAGTCGAATAGTTTCAAGAAGTTTAAGAGTTACGAACCATTGTGATGTATTTAAGTAGATAGAAATAAATAAAAGGGGTTTCGAGTTTTGGGCCTCTAGAGGATTGTTAATTTGGTACTGAATTTTTTGAGAAATAAATGAAAGAAGATCAAGTTTCCTGCAGTTGTTGATGTTGATATGTATTTCCAATTTTTCTCTATGTTTACTACTCTTTGAATGAAGTGAAGTAATGTAGCAGCCGATCTCTTAATTACATCTGTGAGTAAGAGTTAAACAACCTTAATTTGCGCTCCTTCACCTCATCTCTTCTTTCTTCAAAAAATCCAGATGAAACTTTAAAGTAATAGATTCTGTGTTTGCAGCATATTATTTCAGGTTTCCTCTCTCTCCATGAATTTCCTCTGAAACTTTAAAGTGATAGATTTTGTTTCTCAGCATATATGTTCATGTTTCCTTTACAAGTCTTCTTTTCATTTCATTCGGATATCAGCATTTTATGGCATTGTGAAGGCTTTCATTATATTAGATTATTGAGTGTATTAAATAATTATATTCCAAAGGTGTTAAGTAGAGGCCATTTTATATTATAATTATGATATACATTTACAAAATGTCTTAAGCACTGATTCCTTACCCCAGCCAAGGGATTGTTTCTTGAGATACAATATTGCACAAGAAAATACTAGTGATTTTGAATAATTGTGTAAGACAATTGATATAAATGATGTTTGCATTGAGCAATGAAAATGATATTTTAATTTCCCTATGATCTTACATGAAGTTATGAGTCATTTTTATGTTTTTTGGATTATATGTTTTAATTATGATGAATTCATTTGTCTAAGATATTGACAATGCAACAATAACTTGGAGAAAAAATTTATATTTCATTGGGTTATTTTAGTCATATAATTTGTTCATAATATCATGGTTGAAATATTTTGAAAAGCTAATATTTTTTAATTCTATGGGTGAAAAATTGTGAAATATATTTTATATTTAACATTATGGTTGAAAACAATTAGAATTTTAGGGATTGTTAATGTCATGATATTATATGTTAGATTACATGTATAAAAATTATTAGAATTTTAATGTTTTTAAAATCTCATTATTTTATATTTAACGTCATTACTAAAAATATGTTGAAATTGTACCTGGAAAATAAAAATGGTATTCTATCACCAACCATTGTGTGTTTTTTCCATTTATTTGCCACATGAAAATTGGTTTTAATGCCATATTTTAAAAATGTTGCAATTTAACAGTAAAAAATAAAACCTCGTTCTAGAATACACACTTTTTTTTGGGTCATCTTTCATGTTTTTTGGGGTTTTTTTGGCTAGATTTCCCATTTTCAATTTATAGTTCTCGTTTCAAAGTTTAAATTGTTATTTGAAGTGATTTAAAGGGAATATTGAAGCATAGATAGCAATATTGGGTTCTAAAATTCCTCCCAAAAAAAATTTCACACCAATCACTACAAGAAAAAAGGACATTGGTGAGGGGCAAAAAATGTCACCATAAGCTCATTGGTGAGAGTCAAAAGAGCCTTCCTCACCAAAACCTGAACGTCACCAAAGGTGGCGTCACTGAAAGTACAGGTGTTGTGGTGACATTCAATATCTGTCACCAATAATGATTTATAATGATAGATAGTGATCGTCACCATTTCATATGAGCAACAATGACAAACAATAGCCTCTATTCTCAAAAAAATGAGCATCACCGAAGGTGGCATTGCCGAAAGTATGTGTTGTGGTGACATTCAAGGTCTGTCATGAATATTGATTATAGTGAGGGATAGTGACTGTGACCATTTCTTATGAACAACGACGATTTTTTGTGATGAACCTTTCATCTTCTTCACTATTGGTGCATATATATGGCAACGTTCAGTGACGGACACCATTCCATATTTGGTGAGGGTAAGAAAATTTCATGATAAGTTCATTGGTTACATCAAGTTCCATCATGAATAATGAATATAATGACAAAAAGTGACCCTCACCATTTCATCTCAACAACGATTTATTGTGACGGACCTTTCATGGTCATCAGTATTGATGCGTATATATGGTGTAGTTTGTTGTCCATCACCATTTCATATTTTGGTGAGGCTCGAAAAATGTCACCATAAGCTCATTTGTGATGGTAAAAAGAGCATCCATCACCAAAAAATGATCCCCGCCATTCCCTATGAATATCAGGGCACGATGGAATCAAACCGCCAACCTCCTACTTCTAAAGTAGGTGCTCTTCCATTGAGCTACCACCCTTTAAAAAATCAGAATTTTAAAAATTATATCTTAGAACCTTTATATATTATAAATTCTACAAATTTTAATAAATTAAAGTCTCAACAATATTTTACTAAACAAGAAAAACATATGTGCTTCCATTTTCATGCCTGAAAATCATGGAGATCCATGTCGATAGTAGAATAAGAACTGTGCCTACTGCTCAAGAACGCATTCCTTATTAACCATTCTTACCCGACAAAAACCAAAGAGACAACACAACATCAACATACACAAAATTCCCTATCGATATATAATCATAACTTAGCTCTGAAGTCTAAAAGATATTGAGAGTGCAAGCTTCTATGATCCATAACATTTTAACTATAAATCTTTCGGGAAATCAAATAAGAAATTTTGGAACCTAAAAGATATTATTAATTAATAAAATTTTCATTTGGAAATCTTATTTCTTCATATTTAAAAAAGACTACGTATTATAACACTTCTTTATATTTATCCAAGCAATTATATCATAGCATATGTCACATAGTAGAAATTATGGTACATAAAGTAAAAAAACAAATTTTCTCAAGAAAATAGATTTAGAAAAGAGCTTTGAAAACTATATGTTTATCATCAAAGCTTTAATTAGTTCAACAAAAAAATAGTTGGAGTTTGAAAAATTAATATCATTCATAGGAAAAGAACAAGACAATGGCTAGAGTTGCTCAAACAGGGCAGACTACCATATCTCAACCATTTTGAACAAGACTTAACCAATCCCTACAAGACTCGGTGAATTTGAAAAAATCGTATAATACTTAGCCAGGTTGATTGAATCATGGAAGGCTTTGGTAAGTTCAACCTAAAACTTGACCATCTTATTTGAAGCACCAAAAAAAACAACAACAAAAAATGAAAAACCCATGTTCTGGTAGATATCTCAGTTGATTCCTTCTACTGGGAAAAAAAATGTCGAAAGGATTCTCCATCCATAATGAAATTAGTCCAAAAAAATTCCAAGCACTGTGAATGACCAGGTTTAAGTTTTTAAGTCATATATGAAAAAAAAAAAAATTAGTGAAAGAGTAGTCAAGATTGTCCATTCACTTTCTTCACTTATGATTTTCACACAAATTAGAGGTTGTTGGTGAGACTTTTGGAATTTGTGGTATCTTGATAGAAAAATATCTCAAATACCCTAAAATATTATCAAAATGATGAAAAAAAGGGGCTTTTCCTGCACAATGCAAATTTTGTACGAATCCCTTGATTTAGCAAATAAAACATCTAAAATACCAACAACTACCAACACTAGGAGGCGGACTAGGAGTGTCTACTTGTAGGGAACATAAAGGATCTTGGGTGAATTAGAAATGGAATTTTCACTTTCTTTTTTAAGAACCAAATGCAAAAAAGGAAAACACTAGCACCACCAATTTCAACCCTTCATTTTTTATTTTCCCTCTTTTTTTGTAGCTTTTGATTTTCTTCCCTTTTTTTTTCTTTTGTAGCTTCAATAGCATATAAAATATAGGAATCGATAGGAACACTTGGGCATTCTCCTACATTTGTTCCTATCTTTGAACCAAATGGTATTTTGGATAGTTTATGCCCCCACTAACAGATTTTTTGCAAAAATTGTATTGTATATCTCCCTTCTCTAGTGATGTTATTTCCAACATTAAAAAGAAAACCAATCAACAAAAAACTCTGCAAAGCCAAAGTGTAAGAGTTCCACTCAAACTCAACAATAAATTGGCAGTAGATATCATCCAAAATGAGTATTTTTCTCTCCCATTTGGAATTTATATTTGACACCTATGAGTTTCTCCATCTACCTGCGAGTTGGACTTTTAGGCAGATAAATTTCCCATAAGTTATTGTAGGGTCAAGGTATAACCTACAAGTACTCACAGGACTCACTCACTGCCAAGTATGACTTGATGGAAGAGAGTTGGCCTTGTGACCGAGATAACTCATCATCGCAGTAAGGCCAACCAAAGTTTAATACCCGCAATGTCCTTAACATTTTATTGTTTGAAAAAAATTTCCTTTTGATATGAATTAGCACATAAGTCTGGCGTAGGAAACATTTTCTCTTTTGGATGAATATTGTTACTAGACCATTTTTTTTTTTGCAAAAAATTTCTTCATAATATTCTAGACACTTATCTTCGATGGACTCCTAAATACTGGGCATAAAATAACAAATATAAGTTTCAAACAGGAATAAGGTCAAAATAAAGCATGATAGGATTTATTATCTTCGCACCTTTTCTAATGAACAAGAAAATGACTCCATGCGTTCCCTTGCTCCATCATAGAAGTGAAAATAGGGAAGAACCTTGAAATTTAAGCTTTTGCACATTGGCTTGTTTTCGTCAAAGTTGATTTTTAAAAATACAATGCCAGGGTGCTCTGCAACTGTCTTGCATGACTGCCACAAAAAAAATAATCCATCTACAAAATTATTAGTTTTCAAAAGGTATCAGACAAATAAAAGCACAAGTACAACACAAAATTAATCAATTTCGTGCAAGATAAATTTCCTCCACAAATAGTCCTGACAGGTTTTAGCGTTTTAACTTTGCTATGAAATTCTTTTAAGTAAATGATAAAATGGATCTCAATATCAAGTAAAAGAAGGAAAATATTATTGTGCAATATATCTTTCTAGCATTTTAGTAGTACTTAACCTTTCCATGATAACAAAATTATTGTGTAAAAGGCCACACAACTAGATACATGGTCACATTAATAATTGTCTTTCTAATTCTAATTATGTCCCACGCATAATAATTTTTAATTTACACATTTAAAAGCTCTTACTTTCAAATATGGAAAAAATCAGTGATTGATTAATTTGAATTCCTTGAAAAAATGCAGATGGAAAATCCAAAGAGCTGAAGACAACAAAATTCTTTAGGATTTTGTGCATTTTCTAAATAGAAGCATTATAATATGAAAATATCAAAAATGCATTCCTTATGTATCATAACTCCAAAATAGTTCCCAATCAATAATGAATTCCTGCAAAGCATGTGAACTTTTGTCATTGGTATATGTTTCCTTAGATAATTTTAGTAGTTACTAAGAAATTTATATGACATCGGTAAAGAGCTTAGACCCCTACTGCACATATCAATTACATTGAATGGCTACATAATTATGGTGTTTAAGTGGACATTATTTTCTGATTTTGGTTGCTACGTCAGGAAAATGAGGTAACACCATGGAATTTATTGAATATATGTCTCTGCCCATACCCTTATATATCCCACATATTCAAACCAACTCATATATTAAGGAAATACTATGAAAATTAATATTATATAAGATATATACCCTACTCTAGCAAGGATAAGAAGTGGCTTGAATTTTGACATCAACCTAGAAGTGCCTAATTCATCAAGTTTTTTACCTTTGCAATTTGAATTTGGTTTAGTTACATAACACTTTGAGTTCTCTTCCAACTTTAGGTAATTGCCTATGATTTCTGGCACATATGCAAGCCTTGAAAGTATGATAATATGCAAGAATAAGATGAAAGGATAAAAAAACCCTTGCACTCTAAGGTCTTCCTTATGTTTATATGTTGGTGTGTGTCAGCAACAATGGCATTCATAAAGGGAGAACTCTCCCATGACAATCCAAATTACTGGTGGAGAGAAGAAACCGCTACTGAGCTCAATTATGTAGAAACAGAGATCTAAATGAGTTAAAACTTAAAACTCAATCCATGGACCATTTAATTGTTAGACTCGACATTCAGTAATTGCAATAAGAATGTATGAAGAAACATCTAACTACCACCTTTGCAAAATAGCTTTTTATACTTTGCTAGAAATGCATGAAGTATTATATAAACAAAATTCAACCCTTTGGGAAATCCATTCAATGCTTTTGTTAGTAAAAATAAATATCTAGTCTCAAATAGGATGTTTACAATAAGAAAAAAAAAATATGGATGAGAGACTCATTTTCTCCCCTAACAGTGATGAATATGTGTGGCAATGCATGATTATTGGATTGTCTTGGTGGTCAAAATCCATTTTTTTTTAATGCCTAGCCTGTAGTTTTGAATCATGAGATCTTCATTCTAGATTATCATTCTCACAAAATAAATCACCGTGGTTGTACAATGATTTATGATACATGGAAAAAATATCTTGTTTGTAAGGCATCTATGATGAGCCCCAGAAGGAACATTTATTTTTGTGTTATTTTTGGTAGGAGTTATCTTTCTAGAGGCTCCATGAAATAGAGGTGTACTAGCAGGGAGGCCATTGTGCACATTCTCGAGTCTGATTTACAAAAACCTATTCCAAAAATGCCCACAAATGAGATCCAAATACTTGGTGTTATGCCCACTTCCTTAGGTTGAATCGAGAATGATTTTTGGTATTGGTATGAAGGCTGGATTGTTATCTAAAATGCCTCAGCAATGCCATGATTCCTTCTAATTTCCCAATGAAGCCATGTTGATGGAAAATTTTTAGCGTGTTATTAGTGTGTGTGAGACAGTCAGTTCTTTTTCGTGAGACCCCTATAGTAGAGTGACGCCTTTTTCTCCAGTGTATGGCCTAAATGTGAGGTTGATGAGCCATTTAATCCATGTTCCAAAACTTCTAGGAGCATATATGTAACTTCATTGCATTCTCCCTATGAATAACATCCTCATAATTGTACTTGGAAATTGAGTCAACATAGTAACCACTTGCCTTTATCGAAGTGGATAAGGGAGTGTGTTATAAATTTTGTCCCTACTACATTGAAAGGTAACCAAAGCATGGAAGGATCATCGTCCCATTCACTTTTTGGAGTTCAACCATCTTGAAGAAGGTCACCATGCAGAGGGAGATGTTGAAGGTGTATTTTCTTAGCTTTGGTTATCTGGAAAGCTATGGACATCCAAAATCAAGATGAAATATAAATCTGGTCATGGCCATGGCATGTGTTTTACCACAGAATTCTAAGCTTAAGAGTACAACCCTGTCAGGAAATGAAGAAATAGTTGAGTGCAAACTGTATCAAGAAATGAAGAAATACCCATTGAAGGTCATTTCACAGGAAAAATAATTTATTTTAAAGCTTTTTCTCTAACTTATTTTGTTCATTTTAAAGCTTTTTATCTAACTTTTTTTTTTTCAAAATGAGTAGGGTCTTTTATATTTTCACTACAATATAGAATTGAAATTGCAGAATTTTAATTTCAATAGCTCCTTGTATATTTTTTCAATTTATTTCTATTAGAATTCACCTAATTTATCAATTTATGCACATTGGCCCTAAATTGTCGCTTCCCTGTAGGGCCTCTTTCCTGTTTACACGTGAATTACTAGTCCTAATCTTCCAATTTGTTTCAAAGAAATCAAGGTAGAAATTGGTAGAGGCACTAGTACCTTGCAAAAAACCCATGTTTTCGCTTCTGTTTGATGTGGCTGGGCTGGTATGTCTTATTAGTATTCAAAAGCAGAGGCCTATCAAAAGGACCAAGTTATGTCTTGCGACACAACAGTTAAATGGAAATTCAGGGAAAACAAAGAAATTATAATTATGTTAATGAGTCTAGTGCTCCAGGTAGGGATGTTGCAACCACAACATCAACCTCATGTCAGACCTCATAGATTCCATGAACAAGTCCATATGAAACAAGGAAATTTCAGTTTGTAGGTTTCATTCGTGCAGACGAAACACATTATAGCAAGACATTCTTTCGATTTCCATTAAATGCTCTCACGGATTTCGCTCATTACAAAATCTACATAACCCAAACCCAAAATCTAAATAACCCAAACCCAAAATAAAATCCAAAGAAAAACCTTAAATTTGCATGCTTTAAATCAAATTTGGCATTCTTGTATTTTGTAAAAGGAAATTTCAGCAAATCTTTCCAACAAAGCAAGGATGCAGTCAAATTTTGAATAGTGGCAAATAAAATTAAGATAAGTTTGAATAAATTCATTGGGCACGTTAGCCCCCATTGATTTCCAGAGTTGTCGGAGTGTTGTGAGGTAAGAAATGGAGCATTAAAGATTCAGGAATTTGTACTCTTTTGTTGAATCCCGAAGCAGGAAATCTCAATAAAAATACTTACATGTCGAGCCATTGTTTCCTTGGTTTGGTGTGGATTAGTTCGTCTAGGAATGATCGAGAGTCTACATGGCACATTTTCACACACAATTAACTCACGAATTTGAAAAACTTTAAACTAACCTGTAAGTTTTAACTCGAGACCTAAGAGAGTGAGCAAGTAAGTATTCTCTGAGCTACAAGTATTCTACAGCTTTGAATTGCTCAAAACTAGTCTTTCAATTGATCTCGCTTCCCTAAAACTAACATTTGAAATGAACCCTTTAACTCTAGCCTATGAACAATTCATCTCCTCTCAAGTATCCAAATTTTGAGTATATTTAAAATTAGTTGTTATATTATTATAATCTAAATTTGACCACATTGTTGGTATGTTCCCTGACTATAGTGGTGTGGGACCTCGGATGAAGGACACGTGTTTGAGCATTCCATTATACATAGCACGTGATGCATCCACAACTTGTATCTGTGAGCAGAGAAAGCAGGAATAATTTCTTATTATTTCTGGAACAAATTTATTCTATATTTTACTCATTCATGTTGGATTAATCAGAGAAAAATACTCTTCTAACAAAAAAACTTGTATTGTTACAACAACATTCCATCCTCAGAAACGAAGCAGCCATTCATATTTTTCTAAAATAATTGTTTCCAAGTCTTCAATCTGTGCATTTATGTCTTTCAATGCAAGTTGTTCTTGAAAAGAATTGTTGCTAATTGAGAAGCAAATTGACTCATTTCCAATTTATATTCTATCGATAACCTCAATTAAGGTTAAATTTAAGTTTTTGTTTCAAGTGACCGATGTATGTGTTTTCCATACCTTTATTTTTATGTGAAAGACAATCCTGCTCTTTTTCCATTCAAATATATTTCACATGATTTATATTCGTCAATGTTCTTGTCATGTGATCTTACTCAATGACAACAAACATGAAATTAAAAGCTTTCATTAGACAAATGGATAATGTGATAGCTTTCAATCACTATACATATTTTCCTTGCATGAGTATTTTATTATGGAAAATTTCTTGCTACCAAAAATGATTCAAAATAAGACCTAAAGTTATTACGAAACTGGAGCCATTCAAAATAAAAATGCACGAGTATTCTTCCAACCTACTAATTCCCATCAAGTGCACTCCCAGTATAATAACCCTGTTAAAGATGAGCCCTCTTTAATGAAAATGAAAAATTAGTTTCATAGAATTAAGAGAAACTTTACATGCTTCAAAACAAGTATATTGCATTAGTGACACACTGACAAGAATAATGCTTTATCAGATTAGCGATTACACTCCATTCTTGAGCAAGACAACAATAGTTTGGAAAAATTCTAGAGGTAATAGTGTCTTGGCCTTGTATTATCTTCATACTTCAGCAATATTTCAAAAGTTGAAATTCTTATTCTTGTATCAAATTCATAAAAATAACACAGGTAAATTGATTAGTTAAGTACATTCTTAATTGTAGCTGCATTCACTACCCAGTTTTCTTAGAAAAGAAATTTCTTAATAACTTCATCTCTCAACACATAAAATATATAATTTTTACAAATAACATGGCTTTTAATAAGAATATATCAACTGAATTTCCAGTTTCCAATCACATGTTATTTCTTAAATAAAGTTATAAAAGAAAATGACGGGGTACAGGTAGCTTTTCTCAGGTAGATTAATTAAGAAAAAAATTAAGCAATCTCACAAAACATATTGAAAAATTGTTATGTTTAGTTTTTTCTAGAATTTTCTTAGAGACCACTTGTTGATTGTGAAAATAAGATAGGATTTACCTGGTTTCCTGGCTGCTTTGATCTAGTTTCTATCAAGTAATGATGTTAACAGAAAACTCACTGAAACCTATCCTTTTTCTTGTGTTCTTAGCATGATTTAATCTAAAAAATGTAATATAGAGACTATCCGTACATGTCAACAAATTAGGCTAAGAATTGAATGAAAAAGGAGTGTGTAGTCTAATTAAGAGCTAGACAAAGGTCTGAAATTCCATCTTGGTAACTTTTGGGATGCCACCAAACAATATTGGCTAATGTGGAAAGATATGGACAAGATTAAAGTATAATTAGGGAATGACAAAATCTCCCTTCTAGATATTTTTGAAGCCTTTCCTGAGGACTAAAATATCAGATTGTACTTGTTGCTCCTCTCTCCTAGAATTGATGGGATTGGAGCTACAGTTGTTGGGCACCTAGCTAAACATACCTGATATTAGACTTGTATGAAAATATGATCTCTAGACCTTCTACTCAAAGCAGGCTTAATAGAAAGTGGAATCTCAACAATTACAAATATAAAACGAAAAATAGAATGAAAGATCTTTAGAGTGAAAGGGTTTTCTTTAATATGAAGCTCCTTGCCTAGTCTATTGCAGTCTTCCTCTACCAAAAATGACACCACTATTGCAGCTAAAGAAAATAACAACAAAAGATATGATAGGAGTGAGCTGAAAATTTAGAAAATAAGAGAAAAGGTAATGGATTACTTACACACCCAAAGGTGGATTGCACTTGCAAAGCCACCTTAATGGAGGAAAACCTCTCCAAGAAAACTTGTTGACTATATTTATAAAATTGATTTACAAATGATATTTTGTCCCAAAAATGATAGAAACCCTACTAAAAGCTTAAGTTACTAATAAAGTAACAAGGCCCTTATTACATGAAAGTAGCTTTACACTATGATACTATGAATAACTAGGACCTAACATCATCACAAAATCACAAGCTTGCAACAAAAATGTTCATGTACATACAGCCTAATTCCTAATAAAGATGTGTGGTTATGTACACAACAATATGTTGTGGTTAAGCTTCACAAAACATGATTAATAGATGAAAATTGCATCTATTGCAGGATTCAGAATATGTTGGCCATGTTTTTTGGAGGTGCTTATTTGAACTTGAATAAAAGGCCTTTTTACAAGTACGTTTATGTGACATTTTTACGAGCAGCCTGTCTTCCTAGAGGATCCTTGGTGCTGCCCCAAGCCTGTTTCTAGTGTCTAGGAGGTAATCAGAATAGTCACTCTGTATTTCCTATGGAAAAAGATATGTGCCACAATGTTTGAATGTATGCCGAAAGATATAGTAACTACAGGGAATAAATTCTTGTTTTTCAATTCTGTAGCTATTTAACTCATCTAATTTCCTTGAGAAAAGATACTAAGAAGCTAGACGTACGATCTAGATCTCATGCACTTTCCTGCTTACATAAGTAGGTAGGAGGAAGGTTTTTTAGATATAATGAAGACTTGACTTATATTTTTATGCTTTTTGGAAAGAATAGTTCCATCCTCATACACTCAAAACTTCAAACCAAGGTTTTGAGACGCTGATTCAGCAAAAATTCAGTCAAAATGGAGCTCAAACTATTTGGTGATGATAAAACTCGATTGAGGACTTGATGAAACTTGGAAAATAGACTTGCTAAGACTCGGCAAAAATACACAAATATACCTACAACACTTGTGGTTGGCAGGTGAAGGAGAGATCCTCATTGATGCCAGAAGTAAAATTAAATTGTCATATGCCTTGGGATTAGAAATATCATCCAAAAATCAGGTAGGGAATAAGGTTTCCAGTGGAAGTACAAATTCAATCATTAATGGTAGTAGGAGATTCTAGTAAAATCGACAAATTAATGCAAAATAAAATCCCTAGGCTAATTTTAAACTCACTTGTATCATAGTTTGAGCTCAAAACGGGGCCACAATAATCAAAGCAACTTTTTTCTATCAAGTGATAAGGGAGTGGAGACTCTATTTCTTCTTTTTTTCTAAGGACAGACACATATTGACTTATCGGGGCTCCATGGGCACAATAATCTTATATATAGTTGGGGGGAGGGAGAAATCCTTCCTATAAGTTTCTCTTATGTGTTAAGGGGGAAAGCTTATTTACTGTATATATTTCTTTGTTAGGAAGGGTAGCAGGACATGGGTTGGGATACTAGTGGCTTCTCTGGCGGCTGGTCACTTGCTTCCTATACTAGTCCCTGACTATCTTATTTATTCCAATATATTTATCCAAAATAAGGGGTCTGGTTTTCCGTTGTTCCTCAATCCAACAGGGCAGTTCCGATCCAATGATTCAACAACTAATCGGTCTAAAGTAGGTAGGGATAAAAAGGTAAGGGGTACCTAGCTAGCCAGGGGCATTATTTAAGTAAGTGTTATCGAATTTTTCGAACCCAGATTGTTAGGTCTCTGTAATTTATTAGCAAGATTGGGAGAGTCCAATCACAGAGTTAACATCATTTCAACCAACTTTGGGATTCTAGGATCTAGCCCTCCTGAATCCGGAGAGGGATCTCTCCAATATGTACAGAGATGGATATTGTCTTTGAAAAGCTTAAGGTAATGATATTAGGCTAGTTATGAAGGCCAAGGGTTTTGTTTTGTTTTGTTTTGGATGGTTGAGCATGAAATGTTACTTGAGGGGAAAGTCCTAAGTGCAAAAGTTTCAAAAGTGAGAAGTTGCAAGCAAATAGAACAGTTTTGGCAGATAGATAGATATAACGCTGGTTTTTAGTCCATTGGGCTATGGAGTCATATCCGGGCTTTAATTGAACAACAACATCAAGTGTGATCCAAGGGGCAAGTTATCTATACCACAAGATTATTGAGATTAAAATGATGAAATGGAAACATTAAAATGTTGGAGGGGTGGAAACTGATAATAATTTCTCAGAGGATTTATAGTCAGTCCAAACAAGAAAAGCCTCTTAAGTAACCGTTTTAAAACCAACCAAGGACAGGGCTAACCATAGACTTCTTGGGCAAGTTCTTATTAAAGCAGCTTAATTGACAAACAATCCAGTAATCCACATAATTACCTTCAGAAAGTATGAAAACACATAAGAAAAACAAAGTGTAACTTAAGATCAGATAAAGTACTTTTAAACCTAGTCTGCTTTCAGTCAACACCAAGGGAAACTTTCAGAATCTGCCTTTGGAGAAAAGAATCTAGGAATCAGGGCAAACCATAACTTCTCTAGTCTAACTTTAATAGCAAATAATGGAAATAACATTCGAGAACAATGTTTGAGAAAACAGAAGGACGAGGGAACGCCAACATTCCTAACTGTTTAAACTATATTGAATCATTCTTAAATAAAAAAATCTGAAGAAAACATTAAGATAAAGATTTCTCAGCCAGAGAAGGTTACTGCTATACAGAACATCCTAACCCTGTTTAAACTGTTCTTTACAGAGGGAAAATGAACAATATGGCATACATAGAAGGAAAACGATTAACAAAGAAAGAAGCACTTCACCAGTGATAAAGACCAGGATCCCAAGAAACAAATTTTATATTGATGTCAAACCAGTTACAATCTTCAAGTCCAATGTTTCAGTTTAGCAATCATCTTCACTATTCAACCTAACTACTCTAGCACAAACAGAGCTTCAAGGGCCAGTGAACACTATGTACAAATAGAAGTCTCGAGCTCAAGTGTATTTCAAAGTTCTGCAACCAACCATTTCTCATCTTCTTCTGAGGTATTTATAGAAGAATGAGGAGGTGATCTGAGAAAATATCTCTCAGGATAATTAATACAGGTTCAAGACTTCTCGGCCTTTTGAGGGGCTCGAGGGAGAAATTTACAGGTGGATCACTGTATTAACTTTTTTACAATAAATATCAAAGCTCAGTGGGAACTTTATTTGACTTTGAGGCTCTGTACGTTGTGTGGAGTAACTCCTTGGCTGTGCTGGAGGCGAATATCAGATTTTCTTCAATAACTTCGGCCTCTGTTTGAATGCTTTGAGGCAACAGGTGGCTCGGTGGTAGCTGAGGAATCAATTTGCCTCAGATGTGGCGGTGGAGGCTTTCTGTCTGATAAAACACTTTAGGTTTTCTTTTAAACTGTGTTTTAGATTGGGGATTAGGCTTTTAATAACTGTCTTAGCCGTAATCCCCATGAAAACTGTCTTCAATCTTCACCTGCTGTGCTCTGTCTTCAAAACTGATACTCTTTAACTGTGTTTGAATTAAAACAGTGTCTTGTCAATGTGCAGACCCGCACTGGGCTTTACGGCATCAATACTCATAGAGTACCGACGAAACATGGAATAGAGCCCCGTGAATGGCTTCTCTGTAATGAAACGAGGGCATGAGAATCGTCATTCCCAGCCCTTGGCATTTCTTCGTTATACAATGGAAAACCATTTAGAACACCTGCATCAAACACAAAACAATTAAGAAATCTTGCGAAAAAATAGGTTTAAACTGCTTCAGATGGCGGGGGAGGAGCGTAGCCGTCGAATAAAAATATCTAACGGTGGAGATCGGCGAAAAAAGGAAAATGAGAGCGGGGAGAAGAAATAAGGCAGGGTGGTTTTGGACCGTCCGATCTGGACACGTGGACGGTCCTGATCTAATCGGAGGATCTCAATCGGGGGTGGCAGGCAAGTGCATGCGATGTAAATTTCCAATGCGATTAAGCGTTGGTCGTTGATCTGCAGATCAGATCGACGGCGGAAGGTGAATCGGAGGGTTTTTGAAACGGGGCAAGACTTGTGATCGAAGGGAATAAGGACCGTTGGATCTTCGGGAGGATGGACGGCCCAGATTTAATCGGAGGATCACGATCGGGGAGGGCAGAAAAGGGGATGCGATTGAAACGCAGCGATGCGATTGAGCGCTGTCCGTCCGATCATCAGGGAGATGGACGGCCCAGATTTAATCGGAGGATCGCAATTGGGGAGGTCACACAACAACATGCGATTGAAACTTTGCGATTGAGCCCTTTGCGATTGGGCGATAGCCATCGGATCGGGTCTAGATCGGCGGTCCAGATCCTTTGATTTCTTGCACCGGCGGGACCCTTATACTTTGCGAGAAACCCAAAAAATTTCGATAAACACCAAGGTTTTGAGTGGATCGGGCAGAAAATATATATGATAGGCTGGCACCCGATTGCGGGGCCACTGGGTGTATGGAGTACCATGGGCCCAGGGCTTTATATAACTAGGGCTAATCGCAATCGGAACATTCGGGCCCGGTCTTTCAATCAACCCATTTGTAATTTCTCCGATCGCGATTGCGCGATTGGTCTTTTTGATCAACCCATTTTCATTTATCACGTGTTCTTAAGTTTTTAACTTAAAACTTCGGAAAGTGGGTTTTTGGGTTTACAAAGGAAAAATTTGATCAGAGAGGGACTTTTCAATGGTTTAGCGCCCGATTGCGGGCCTATGGGTTAAACGAAATAACAATATGATCTGCGGTTTATGACAAAGGGGCTGATCGCAATCGGCATTTTGAAATGGCTCACAAACATGCACACTTGAATCTTTCCGATGCGATTAGCGCCAAAAAGCTTTGGCGTTTGGTTTCGACGCATGGGCATGTGGGGGGAAGTGGTTTAGGACTTAGCCCAAGGGGCTTAGGTCCATAGCAATAAAACTTTGTTTTTTATGAAAAATTTCAAGGTTTTTTTTTTAAAATGGATATTGGGGGTTTCGGCACAGCTCAAAAAAGAAGTTTTAAACCATGTCAGGAAGATTTTCATGGATGGAGGGAGAAACTTATGAAAAGTAGAGGAATAATATGGAGAAAAAAGGGAGGAAAATGATGGTTTCTTCAGCAGTTTGTTATACGAAATCAGCAGAATTTTCTGAGTATAAAATGGGACAGCAAATGAGGATTTGGGACAGAGGCATGAGGCCTTAAAGAGACTTCAAGAGCCAACAATTTTTAGTGATAAAATTTGTTCCTTGGAGGCTCAACAAAGATCTTAGCCACCTTTTGGTATAACAAAATATTATAGGTGGCTAACAGTGGCTCCACTTGGGGATGGTGCCTTCTTGAAGGCATCAAGAATTCAGACTTGATTTCTGGGAGGCTGATTAGTTGCCTCATCCATTGGGATGTCCTCCTGTGATTGAATGATCTTCTCTAAAAACATATTTGGCAGCCATGAAAACAATGGACCTTTATCAACAAGCTTGCTACCTACCCAATCCTACAGATCTAGCATTTTTTTCTTCATCAGAGTGCACTTGGATTGGAAAACTTTATTCACAACATTTTATTCTTTTGAAAGCAGGAAATCTAAACTATTTCTACTCCTTATTTCTCCCTGAACTCAGATTAAACAGTTGAGGTCAGATATTTCTCTACCTAGTCTACTGTCTGTTGGGATTAAACAGTCCAACAAACTTTCATTCTCTAAATTCTACAACAGAAATTTAAAAATAGTCAAGTCAAGATTGAGCTGTTTGACTTGCTATGATCTATGGCATAAGAACAAGCCGCACATAGATTATTATTTGCAGAAAATTAAATCAAAATGGAAGGCTTAAGATCTGAAAGTTTCTCATTATGGCCTTCTTTTTCTTTACAGCTCTGTTTTTAATTTTGTTTTGAGCTATCTCTTTCTTGATATCTGATTCAGATTTTGGGCAAATTAGAACCAGTTTTTCTCTTTTATGACTCAGAAAAATAAAACAGTTTTGAGTCATCTCTCTTTAGAAACTTTGGTTCAGATTTTGAACATGTTTGAACCTTTAATTTCTATCCTAATCTATCTACTGATAAGCCAAGATTAAACAGTTTGGCAAATCAAATTTACTACCCTATCAGCAGAAAATTTAAAACTATTTAGTCAAGATTAGGCTGTTTGACTAACTAGAAGTGTGTTTTACAGGAGTGGCATTTGAGGTTGCACACTTTCAGATTTATTTCTCTTTTTGGCATGGGGCTGTGCCTTTCTTGTTTTTCATTTCTGCCCTCTTTTCTTTCTTTCTTTGTTTTTGTATTTTCTGATTTTTCATAACTTTGAATGCAATGATGGATGAAATGTTTACAATGGAAAAGGGAAAAAGGCTTCAAAACATAGAATAGTTTAAGAAAGATAATGCTTAAGCATCCTGCCATTGACAGGACCCCCAAACAATTCTGTTCCATTCAGCTCTTGTAAGAAGAATGCATTGTTTCCAGCAACTGAATGAATGGAGTAAGGGCCAAGCCATAGATTGTCAAATTTACCATGCTTTCCCTTATCTTCTCTCTTTGAGTCCCACTTTAAAACTTTGTCCCCAATCTTGAAATTGCTGGCCTTTGTTCTTCTGTCAAATATCTTCTTGATATGGTCTTGCTTCTGCAATGCTTTGTTGTACACTTCCTCTCTGGTCTGCTGAAGATGAATGGTCTGATTTATTCTTCTGATTATGTCATTTTCTTCAGTTTGCAACTCTTGAATTAACTTCATAACTGGTACACCAAGGTTGTTAGGAAAAATTGCATCTGTCCCATACACAAGCTGGAAGGGTGACATACCAATAGATTTCTTCAAAGTTAATCTGTCAGCCCAAAGTGCATGGATCAGCTTTGTGTGCCAAGACTTCTTGTTGTCCTCCAACAGTTTCTTTATTATGCTCACTAAGCTTTTGTTGGAAGACTCTAAAAGTCCATTACCTTGAGGGTAATAGGCTATGGAGTGTCCCAACGTTATCTGATACTTGTGACAGAAATCCACCATTTTCTTTGATCCAAATGCCGCTGCATTATCTGTGATGATCTTGGTAGGGCAGCCAAATCTGGAAAGGATATTGGTTTCTATGAATTTTATGATAACCGAATCATTGGCCTGCCTACAAGGAATGGCTTCTATCCACTTAGTGAAATAGTCTGTGGCGGTAAGAATCCACCTATGCTGGGCAGAGGATGGTGGATGAATCTCTCCTATGAAGTCAAGACCCCACCGTTGAAAAGGAGCTTCAACAGTGATTGGATGCAGAGGAAGGGGTAATAATTTTCTCTTGCCCTCAAACAATTGGCATTTATGGCAAGTAGTTGTCATTTTCTGAACATCAGGAAAAAGGGTGGGCCAATAGAAACCAACCCTCAAAATTTTGTTGGCTGTTGACTTCCAGTACAAATGGCCTCCACACTCTCCTTCATGGAACTCCTGCTTAATTTTTTCTGCATCAAACTCAGGCAAACATTTAAGCAATATGCTACTTGCATTTTTCCAATAAATACATTTATCAATAATGCAATAGTTTACAGCTTTTAACTTTAGGAATCTTGCCTTAGTTTTGGATAAACCAGGAGGTGTATTCAGATTAAGCAAAACATAAACAATATCAGCGTACCAAGGAGAATTCATAAAATGATCTTCAACAACAGGAGTTGAGAGTTCTTCTTGGTTATCTAAAGCATCGATCATATTAATATCAAGAAGTTCACAATTTGATTCAGCCATTAATTTAGCTAGACCCTGGCCTTTGATGAGCTTAGTGGGTTTTATTTCTAAATCATATTCAAGAATTACTGCAATCCACTTACCTCTTTTACCATCTGGATCCTGGGTGAGAATGCCTTTAACAACTGAATTTGGGACAAAGGCAATGACGTGTGAGTGAAGGACGTATACTCTGAAGTCTTGCAACGCTTTAACCAAAGCAAAAGCTTGCTTTTCCATAATGTTATACTTCAAAGGGGCATCCCTCAATGCCCTGCTAAAGAATGCAATAGGTTGCTCTTGTCCCTGTGGATTTTTCTGTAAAAGGACAGCAGCTATAGTATGTTCTGATGCAAATGAGAAGATATAATAAATTTTTTGAAAAATCAGGGCTTATGAGAACCGGTGTTTTGGTTAACGCTTGTTTCACCAGCTCAAAGGATGTCTTTGCTTCCAAGGTCCATTTTATCCCTTGCTCCTTCTTCAGCATGTTTGTGATATTTCTAAGGAGCTCAGCTAGGTTAGGGATGAACCTTCTCAAAAAGTTTATCTTTCCAATGAAAGACTGCAACTCTTTGATACTTCGAGGATGAGAGATTTGCAATATAGCCTCAATCCTCTTTGGATCTATCTTTATACCCTCCTCTGAAATAATGTGTCCAAGAAGCTTACCTTCTTGGAGACCAAATAGTGTCTTCTTAGGGTTCAAAGATATTCCAAACCTTCTGCACTTCTCGAAAACCTTCCTCAAATGTTCTAAGTGTTCTTCATTTTTTTTTGAAAACACAGTTACATCATCAAGATAGATAATTATGAAGAAGCCCAATTCTTCCGAGAATGTTATGTCCATGGCCCTCTGAAAGGTTGCTCCAGCATTCATTAGACCAAAAGGCATTTTCACATACATGAAAGTGCCCCATGGTGTAGTAAACGTTGTCTTTAATTGATCATCAGGGTGGACTAAGACTTGGTTATACCCTGAAAAGCCATCTAGCAAAGAAATTCTTTTAGACCCCACCACCCTTTGCAAAATGTGATCCATCTTGGGTAAAGGGTAGTTGTCTTTCAATGAAGCTTTGTTTAAATTTATGACGTCTATACAAAGCCTGATTTCTCCAGTCTTCTTCCTAACAGACACCAGATTAGATACCCACTCAGAATATCTAATAGGGACAATAATACCAGCATTGTGCATCTTCATGATTTCCTTCTTAACCAATGGCAACTAGACAGGGTTTATTCTGCGCAGTTTCTGTTTGAATGGTTTTTGGTTCTCTTTAAGAGGAATTTTGTGCTGTATTATTTCAGTGTCATAGGATTTAAGATCTTCGTAACTCCAAGAAAAAACATCAGAAAACTCTTTGAATAGCTCTATGTATTTGAGTTTAAAGTGAGCTGGCAGAGTTTTGGACAGTTTGATCATTTTAGGTTTTTCCTCACTGCCTATATTGCACTCCTCTACTTCAGTCTCTACAGGTTCCAGTTTTGGTTTATTGGCCACATCATCAAAATCAAATAGTTCTTCTAGAGGGGCAAAACCCTTGGGCAAACTATCATCCTTAGAATGCAGAGTTTCCCATTCCTCTGTTTCAGATTTTGCACTTAATTCTGCTTGGTCTCTAAGTTTGATAGTCGGAAGGTTAATTTCTATAGGCTCAGGAGACGTTTCTTCTTCCCCAAGGAAATTTTCTTCACTGCAGTCTGTATCATAATCTGAATCTGAACTATGGAGCTCAAATTCATTTCTGAATTGCATGAAGTCTTCTATTTGTTTATCTCCGTCAAACACCTGCCAATATTTCTTGTTATCTGGGATAGCTGGTTTGAATTTTATCTGAGAGGTGTCATCATACAGTATTGGGTAGGTTCTAGCAGCAAAGGCTAAATTGTGGGCTGCAATGTTTCTTTTCCTTGGGACAAAAATCAAGTTGGACTCCTCAAACGTTTTTAAAAGATCCATAACATCATTCCTGTAGGCCCTAAGTCTGGGTTGATTTGCATTATACTCCCCATTAACTTGCCTAATGATTAATTCGGAATCGCCATATACATTGATTCTCTTGGCACCTAGCTTTTTCAAGAGATGCAAGCCTAAGAGAAGGGATTCATACTCCGCTATGTTGTTGGAACACTGAAAGTTTAATTTACATGAAATACATTCTGTATGATTGTTTTCAGTGTTAGTGATCCAGACACCCGCACCAACATTTGTTTTAGTGCATGACCCATCAAAATACATCGTCCAGAGAGGAACATTTTCAGTTTTATTGTTTTGGTGTATCTCCTTTATATAATTTGATCCCTCCAGTTTTTCATCGGGTTGAGGATCGTCTTCTCGACTGTCAAGTTTTAAGTTTAATGGATTGATGACTTGTAGTTCAAGACCTGTGTTTAGTTTGTTAGGGTTTTTAGACACACTAGACTGTTTCGGCAGTTCAGCGTTGTGCTCCTCTTCCTCCGTTTCAACCATTGATTCTGTTGAAATGATTTGTTCTGTAAGTGCTTCATCATTAAACATGATAAAAGAATCGAGGCTTGTGCTTACAGCGTACAAAGGAGAGTTTTGAGGCTAGTCTTGACTTGTCACTGTGTACTGCATGTGGGTTTCCCTGTAAAGTCTTCTAGTCTGATTAAAAACAGGGATAGCCACATAGGTCATGTCCATCTTCATGGTTCCTTGTAACTTAGCCCCCCAAGATCTTTACAAAAGCATTCCATACTTTGGGGGGACATCAGCCACAACAATGTCCATGAGTAAACATCTGGCTGGAATCTGGGCTAGGTTAACACAGAGGTCTTTGATCAATCCTAGACATTTTACTCTATTTGAGTCAAAGGAGTATAGGTCTTTGTAGGGTCTGGTAATTTCTAAGCCAAGGCTCTCCATCACAGCTTTAGGCATTAAATTATGAGAAGCCCCGGAATCATGCATAGCGTTGTGTAGAATTTTGTCATGAATGTTCAAACTCACATAAAAGGGAGGAACCGGTCCTTCTTGAAACTTCCCTTCAATCTTAGGGCCAAAAATCAACTCTGGTAGGTCGTCACTAAGATTAACTGTATCTCCATTTTCCTCTATATTTAAAGCCTTCAAAATTTGGTTCCTATATACATGTTGGGCAGTTAACTCATTTAATGGAACAGAGATTTTGATCTTTAAGATTTCCTGTTCAAGGCTGAAAGGGGTTTGATTCTTTGAAGCACTCGTTTCAACCTTATTAGTTGTCACTCTATCAACAATTACAGCTTGCTGATTTGTTTTACTTGACACAACTGTTGTAGAAGGAGTACTAGCTGAAGTGTTAGTACTACTGATGACTTCACTCTGTTTTTCAGAATTTTGAGTGTTTTTCTCCTTATCCTTATCAGAATTAACAGCCATTGTTTTGTCTTTTTGTTTGGCTGTTTTGGGTTTGGCTGCGGTGCTTCTTTGAGAGGATCTGTCAGAGGTTTTGGTGTTGGGGGCTTGTTGACTGGTCTTGCTTCTAAGGTCATATTCTCTTTGAGGTTCTATGACGACATTTTCCATGTCTTGATAATCATTTTCATTACCATTTCTTTTGTCATCATAAGGAGTGTAAAGACCTTGTTTTCTATCATAATGAACTTCCAAGTCATCATATTCTTCCCCAAACATGTTGATATCCTCTTCCTCTGTTATGTCTTCTGTTTCTTCAACCTCACTTACATAGTTTTGATGAAAGGGAGGGGCGATCTGCTGATCATCTTCCCTAGGTCTGTTTGGGGGTTGGTTCCTTCTAACATTCTGATTCTGGTTTCTATTTTGAGGAGCAGTTTGATTTTGATTTTCTTGTGCTCTCTTAATTATGCTCATCTCTTTCATCATTTCTTCCATCATTCTCTCCATTTTTGAGTTGGAAGTAGGTCGTGTGGATTCCTCTCTAAAAGATACTCTCTTCTCGCTCTTCATTCTTGCTCTTTTCTCCATCAAGTTCACTTCCACAGAAAGAGCACCCCTTTGCATGTCTTCAAGAGTTGTAAAATCTCTCTCTCTTATTGAATAGGTCATGTCTGGATCAAACCCTTCAGGAAATTTGTTTAAAGCTGAGCCCTGAGGAGGTTTTAGTTCAGGGGAAAGTGCATTATAGACGCTGTTAAATCTGGTACAATAAGATTGTACACTTTCCCCAGGGTTCCTATGGAGATTGTTATAGTCAGCAAGGACTTGGAGAGGATTCTTTCTCACTTCCCATTTGTTTAAGAATGTTTGATGGAAGGTTTGGAGATCGTTAATACTATGGGGGGTTAAACCTTTAAACCATTTTCTTACTTCTCCCCCCAAACTTTGAGCAAATAGTCTCAACTTGACAGAATCATCATCAATTTCGTTTCTTTCAAAGTAGTCATTCATCTTGTCCACATGTTGAGATGTTGTTATAGTATTACTAGCATCATATAATGGAATTTTGGACTGATAGTCCTGTGGAAGATTGACTAATGGTACAGGAAGGACTAAGGGAGCATACCATGTTGCCATGGCAGGAGGTGGAGGTGGATTTATAGAAGGGAAAGTGGGCTGAAGTGAAGTGGTTTGAACAATGGATGTAGGGTGAGTAGAAGTGGATGGACCAGGAGTAGACTGTTGAGATGATCTTGGATGAGAGACACCTAAATTGTGAAGGAAATGTAAATCAGGAGGTGTTGTTTCCCTGCTACCAGGATGTTCACTTGTTCCAGGAGATGAAAGTGAAGATTCAGAGTCTAACTGGATTATATCATCAAATGACCTAGTCCTAAATGGGTTCACTAAGTCAGCTTGTGGTTGTTGCAGAGCTGAAAGATTTTCAGGGACTGAATTAGCTCTCAAGGGTGATCTGAAAACAATTAATAATTTAACCTTAGGAGACTTCCAAAGGATACTTTCTGGATTATCAACTATCTCAGGCGGGTTAGGGTCTGGATGGGCTCTAGTGCGAATCTTTTTAGAAGCCACTATGCTATGTTGTTTAGACCCAAAACAAGAAAAGTTCAACCAGATATGACAATCTTGGAGAGGTTAACTAATCTGTTTTTACAATTTTAATCCTACAGTCCTCTAACTGAAATTGAATGATACTATAATGATAAGGGTTCTTCTCAGTGGAGTCTTAAGGTCTGTTCAAGGATTGTGGAGTCGCCAAATGGAAATTTTTAGCTCCTTTCAGAGGTAAAAGGTCTTATGGTCCACCACCATGTTTATTTAATTCCAATCTGAAATATTTTTAGGTTTTTCTAAATCATTTTTCAGTTTTGTGGTTGTTAAGAATATCCTAACTTTGTTTCAAAACTTAGCTAAGGTTGCGAGACAAAGGCAGTCTACTCTTATGGCTAAGCCTATGGCTAAGCCAGCTGATTTTTCAAGGTTAGATGAAGTCTTAAGAGAAACCTAGGGTTTGCCTAGTTTGTCACTGATTCAAACAAGTTTCATCATAATTACCTATGTTAGGCAGTGCTTGAAAAGGCTACTTTTTACTCTGGTTAATAAAGCAAATGCTCTATGAATCAAATCTCTGACGTCGTATGATTATCTTTAAATGAAAATGATTCTGGGTTCGATAGTCCCCAGCGGAGTTGCCAGAAATGTTAGGTCTCTGTAATTTATTAGCAAGATTGGGAGAGTCCAATCACAGAGTTAACATCATTTCAACCAACTTTGGGATTCTAGGATCTAGCCCTCCTGAATCCCGAGAGGGATCTCTCCAATATGTACAAAGATGGATATTGTCTTTGAAAAGCTTAAGGTAATGATATTAGGCTAGTTATGAAGGCCAAGGGTTTTGTTTTGTTTTGGATGGTTGAGCATGAAATGTTACTTGAGGGGAAAGTCCTAAGTGCAAAAAGTTTCAAAAGTGAGAAGTCGCAAGCAAATAGAACAATTTTGGCAGATAGATAGATATAACGTTGGTTTTTAGTCCATTGGGCTATGGAGTCATATCTGGGCTTTAATTGAACAACAACATCAAGTGTGATCCAAGGGGCAAGTCATCTATACCACAAGATTATTGAGATTAAAATGATGAAATGAAAACATTAAAATGTTGGAGGGGTGGAAACTGATAATAATTTCTCAGAGGATTTATAGTCAGTCCAAACAAGAAAAGCCTCTTAAGTAACTGTTTTAAAACCAACCAAGGACAGGGATAACCATAGACTTCTTGGGCAAGTTCTTATTAAAGCAGCTTAATTGACAAACAATCTAGTAATCCACATAATTACCTTTAGAAAGTATGAAAACACATAAGAAAAACAGAGTGTAACTTAAGATCAGATAAAGTACTTTTAAACCTAGTCTGCTTTCAGTCAACACCAAGGGAAACTTTCAGAATCTACCTTTGGAGAAAAGAATCTAGGAATCAAGGCAAACCATATCTTCTCTAGTCTAACTTTAATAGCAAATAATGGAAATAACATTCGAGAACAATGTTTGAGAAAACAGAAGGACGAGGGAACGCCAACATTCCTAACCGTTTAAACTGTATTGAATCATTCTTAAATAAACAAATCTGAAGAAAACATTAAGATAAAGATTTCTCAGCCAGAGAAGGTTACTGCTATACAGAAAATCCTAACCCTGTTTAAACTGCTCTTTACAGAGGGAAAATGAACAATATGGCATACATAGAAGGAAAACGATTAACAAAGAAAGAAGCACTTCACCAGTGATAAAGACCAGGATCCCAAGAAACAGATTTTATATTGATGTCAAACCAGTTACAATCTTCAAGTCCAATGTTTCAGTTCAGCAATCATCTTCACTATTCAACCTAACTACTCTAGCACAAACAGAGCTTCAAGGGCGAGTGAACACTATGTACAAATAGAAGTCTCGAGCTCAAGTGTATTTCAAAGTTCTGCAACCAACAATTTCTCATCTTCTTCTGAGGTATTTATAGAAGGATGAGGAGGTGATCTGAGAAAAGATCTCTCAAGATAATTAATACAGTTTCAAGACTTCGTGGCCTTTTGAGGGGCTCGATGAAGAAATTCACAGGTGGAACACTGTATTAACTGTTTACAATAAATATCAAAGCTCGGTGGGAGCTTTATTTGACTTTGATGCTCTGTACGCTGTGTGGAGTAATTTCTTGGCTGTGCTGGAGGCGAATATCAGATTTTCTTCAATAACTTCGGCCTCTATTTGAATGCTTTGAGGAAACAGGTGGCTCGGTGGTAGCTGAGGAATCAATTTTCCTCAGATGTGGCAGTGGAGGCTTTCTGTTTGATAAAACACTTTAGGTTTTCGTTTAAACTGTGTTTTAGATTGGGGATTAGGCTTTTAATAACTGTCTTAGCCGTAATCCCCATAAAAAATATCTTCAATCTTCATCTGCTGTGCTCTGTCTTCAAAACCGATACTCTTTAACTGTGTTTGAATTAAAACAGTGTCTTGTCGATGTGCAGACCCGCACTGGGCTTTACGACATCAATACTCATAGAGTACTGACGAAACATGGAATAGAGCCCCGTGAATGGCTTCTCTGTAATGAAACGAGGGCATGAGAATCGTCATTCCCAGCCCTTGTCATTTCTTCGTTATACAATGGAAAACCATTTAGAACACCTGCATCAAACACAAAACAATTAAGAAATCCTGCGAAAAATAGGTTTAAATTGCTTCAGATGGCGGGGGAGGAACGTAGCTGTCGGATAAAAATATCTAACGGTGGAGATCAGTGCAAAACAGGAAAATGAGAGCGGGGAGAAGAAATAAGGCGGGGTGGTTTTGGACCGTCCGATCTAGACACGTGGACGGTCCAGATCTAATCAGAGGATCTCAATCGGGGGTGGCAGGCAAGTGCATGCGATGTAAATTTCCAGTGTGATTAAGCGCTGGCCGTTGATCTGCAGATCAGATCAACGGCGGAAGGTGAATCGGAGGGTTTTCGAAACGGGGCAAGACTTGTGATCGGAAGGAATAAGGACCGTTGGATCCTCAGGGAGATGGACGGCCCAGATTTAATCGGAGGATCACGATCGGGGACGGCAGAAAAGGGGATGCGATTGAAACGCAGCGATGCGATTGAGTGTTGTCCGTCCGATCATCAGGGAGATGGACGGCCCAGATTTAATCGGAGGATCGCAATCGGGGAGGTCACACAACAACATGCGATTGAAACTTTGCGATTGAGCCCTTTGCGATTGGGCGATAGCCATCGGATCGGGTCTAGATCGACGGTCCAGATCCTTTGATTTCTTGCACCGGCGGGACCCTTATACTTCGCGAGAAACCCAAAAAATTTCGACAAACACCAAGGTTTTGAGTGGATCGGGCAGAAAATATATATGATAGGCTGGCGCCCGATTGCGGGGCCACTGGGTGTATGGAGTACCATGGGCCCGGTGCTTTATATAACTAGGGCTAATCGCAATCGGAACATTCGGGCCCAGTCTTTCAATCAACCCATTTGTAATTTCTCCGATCGCGATTGCGCGATTGGTCTTTTTGATCAACCCATTTTCATTTATCACGTGTTCTTAAGTTTTTAACTTAAAACTTCGGAAAGTGGGTTTTTGGGTTTACAAAGGAAAAAATTGATCAGAGAGGGATTTTTCAATGGTTTAACGCCCGATTGCGGGCCTATGGGTTTAAACGAAATAACAATATGATCTGCGGTTTATGACAAAGGGGCTGATCGCAATCGGCATTTTGTAATGGCTCACAAACATGCCCACTTGAATCTTTCCGATGCGATTAGCGCCGAAAAGCTTTGGCGTTTGGTTTCGACGCATGGGCATGTGGGGGGAAGTGGTTTAGGACTTAGCCCAAGGGGCTTAGGTCCATAGCAATAAAACTTTGTTTTTTATGAAAAATTTCAAGGTTTTTTTTTTTAAATGGATATTGGGGGTTTCGGCACAGCTCAAAAAAGAAGTTTTAAACCATGTCAGGAAGATTTTCACGGATGGAGGGAGAAACTTATGAAAAGTAGAGGAATAATATGGAGAAAAAAGGGAGGAAAATGATGGTTTCTTCAGCAGTTTGTTATACGAAAGCAGCAAAATTTTCTGAGTATAAAATGGGACAACAAATGAGGATTTGGGACAGAGGCATGAGGCCTTAAAGAGACTTCAAGAGCCAACAATTTTTAGTGATAAAATTTGTTCCTTGGAGGCTCAAAAAAGATCTTAGCCACCTTTTGGTATAACAAAATATTATAGGTGGCTAACACAGATGAATCATCATATGCCTTAGAACCCATACAAATCCCATTATTCTTTCTCAAATATGTGTCGACCCTCCCCCTCCTGTGATGGGCATAAAAATAGCCCCCTTAGGAGTCAATTCCACTATTTATTTGGGATCTAGGTCTCCTAAGGTAGAACCTATAAGTAAGGGAGTGACCTATAAGTCCTGTTGGCTGGGACGACTAGCCTTCCTACCAGTATGCCTAAGTGTTGCATCAATTTCTTCAATTCGCCCAGGACATGTTGGCGAGAGGATAGGTTCGAATACACATAAGTGTTACCAACAAATGGATGAACGAACAGAACGCTACCCACCAATCACCAAAGATTGAAAACATATACTATTTCATTTCTATGCGAATAGACCCTAATTGAGGCATTGTTGTCCGTAACCTTGGATTTTTACAACCATTTTACTCTACTAGCAATTAGATCAAAATTAAGAAAAAAATAGATAGATATTAGACAAAATATTATAGAAAACAATATTAAGAGTCTGTTATCTTACAGTTAGCCATGGTTTCATATTCCTCATTAG
This sequence comes from Pinus albicaulis, assembly GCA_034641835.2. Lineage (NCBI taxonomy): Eukaryota > Viridiplantae > Streptophyta > Pinopsida > Pinales > Pinaceae > Pinus > Pinus albicaulis. The sequence goes on along the minus strand of CM076578.1, from coordinate 1,245,848,263 downwards.
CTAGCTTGCAGCAATAGGTAGACATTTCTATGCCTCAAATCTTCATTTCCCGAAGATCTGTTTGCTTGCCTTGTAACTATGACTTGCACTATGTAGAAATAACTCTATTTCGATAAAAAAAGGCATGTGAAACATCATTTCCCTTATAAATTTATGATTATGCTCTCACGGAAACTAAGATGCATATTTAACAATAAGTAATGATAAAAGTTTAGCCATCGAAAATGCTTAGCCACCTTTAAGTAACAGAACACTTGATTTTGGCACCCCTAGCATCAATTAACCTGCATTTTACAGAAGCTTCTTCTATCCTTGAGTGTCAGATATTAAACATTACAAAAACCTCTATAGTCTATAGGCTCACTCAATTTAAACCAAAATTTTGGGGGAAAATTGATACCCTAATTCAAGTCTTCCAAGGGATCTAATTATCATTCGCAAGGAGCCTTGCCTTAGTATCTTGAAGCTCGAAAGTGGCTCTTCATTGCATCACTTTGGATCTTCATCCTATTAATTTGGGAAAAATTCAGTTTGTGGGCTCGATCCTTGCGGTTGGAAGCCCCAGGATTCGAGGATCAATTCTGAGGGTGGGCGCTGCTATTCGAAATCAAGGTCAATTAATCTGGGAAAACTTCAGTTCGTGGGCTGATCCCTGCGGTTGGAAGCCCCAGGATTAGGGGATCTATTATGAGGGTTGGCACAGATATTTGAAATCAAGGCCGAGTATATTGACGAAAACTGTAGGAGTTTCCAAAACATCTATTAGAGTGATGAATTGGAAAAAATTGCAATGCAAAAATTCAACCGTTTCAAATTAGTTTAAATTTAACCAGATTGGCGCCAAGTACTCAGGCTCATTCTTACTAGAATTTCACATAGAAATTAATTTTGAGGCTCTCCATTGGCTAGGATGAATATTTCGGAAAGTCACATATCTTTTTTTTTTTTTTAAACATGGAAACGTATGCTTTTTAAAAAAATTATAATTTCACTTATTTAAGGTTTTTTTATTTTTTCTTTTTACATGTGATTTATTGATTTGTAAACTTGACTTGTAAATAAGATGGCTTGTGACTTGTAAATAAGGTAGTTTGTGTGTATTTTAGTTCTCATCAAGTTTTTTTAATTTAAATCTTTTATAATGTTTGATGTGTGAGTTAATTATAGGAGTTATACTATCTATCTTAAGGGGTAATGAGGCTTGATTGAATCTTACACAATTTTAGCGACAACATTTTACATTTGGGTAGATTGTTTTTCCATCCAATATGTGGTCTAGCCCAACCTAAGCACAACCTAATAGTATAGAAGAAAATTTTAATTTGGTTGTTTTTATCATCACAAGACATGGCCATGCATCTTATGGAGTTGTGTTCAAGGTTATATGATGTTAGGTCCTCGTAATTTGGCAGATTAGCAATGACCAAATGAACAAGGGTAAAATAAAACCAGTCTTTAGAGTCCTAGGACCTAGCCTTCTTGGATTCAGAGAGCGCTCTCTCTATTTTGTGCAAAGGATGTGAACTTGTTTTCTTTTAGTGTTGGATTTTAGGCTAGTTATTAAGTTTAGGGTTTGTTTGTTTGTTTGGATTGGGTAGGTGATCAAGTAGAATAGATGGAGTGGGAGATTTTAAAGTCATTGGGCTATGGATTCTATAAAATTTCATGGACATTTCAACAATTAATCAGGGTGCATCATAGGGAAAATATAACATGGTCAAATGATCTTCAAGGTTTGGGTGAGATTAAATGAACATCAAGTTTGTGAACCTAGTAGGTACAAAAGGGAAATTAAGAATCCTTGAACAAATAACTTTAAAAAAGAAGGGTGTTTAACACTACTCAGCATAAATAAGTAATCATAAGACAGGGAAAACCAATAACTCTTTGATTATACTCAAGAAAATAAGAATTTAAGACAAACAATTCAGTGAACTATAGAGGGAAAGAAACTTGTATAACTTCTAGTGATTTCACCTTGAAGATTAGAAAACATTTAAGATAGACATGTAATAGAGATCAAAGAAGAGGGAACTCCTAAAATTCATTGTTTAGAGCTATAAATACCTCCAAGGCAACCTTTCAAGAATGGACAAGGGGCATGATCAAAACATAAACCTCTTTGACTAAACCTAATCAATGATACTTCAAAGAAAGATCTTAAGAACAATGTTTAAGTAACATCAAACAAGTAGGGCTAACCATAAAACATCTTTGATATCTACTGTATAGAATCACTCATAAGATAAAAAAGCATAAGTAGGTATAGAGAGAAACTAAGAATTCTCTAAACTGACCTCGAAGAAGAAAACATAGAAGAAGTGAAGGACAAACAGAACTAAGGTGCCTCTAAACAACATTTCTTAGCCTAAAATTTTTGTCCTAATGTAATAGAAAGATGAAAAAAATGATAATACAAGAAAACATGAACTAAATAGGAACACATCACCATTTAAAAATGCTCAGGGATCCTGCAAGCAAGCCTTCTCCAATGTCAAAAAATCCAATCCATTCATAAAAATCAGAGCCAATTTGTCTTCAATCTCCAAGTCTATGTATTAATCTCAATAAGTGTCTAACCAAAAAAAAACAACTACAATGAGGCCTCAATGTTGTATTTAAGAATCAAGGAGGAAAAAAACCCTAATTAGGTCTTTAAAAGCCTATTAATTAGTCATAAATGTCACTTTTGTCCTTTGAGACCATGCAAGGCCCAAGGCACAAAATATCTAATGAAAAATATCTTCTCGACCATTTTTGGAAAAAAAATGACATTTAGGCTCCCAAAAACTTCCAAAATGTTTCCTAGCGTACTTTTTTTACTTTTGTTTTCCAGGGCGCAGCACTGAGATTTAAGGGTGTAATTTCCTAGTCAGGGGCGCAACACCTGCACAGAAAACCTGGGCCACATTACAGCCAAGTTTTGAAGGCCTTCCTGATGTCAGAATGGGCTCCGTGATGCCTCGTTGGAAAGCCTATTGAGTCTAGTTTCCAGAAACACCCTTTTTTCTGATTGGACCCCCTTAACCTGTTTCAAAATAAAAACTCCTAGGGCTGGTAAAGGCGCAGCACCAGCCTTGAAAAGTAGGCAGAAAGGTGAAATTTTGGGTGTTTTTGACACTTTTGGAAGGCCAAATCAACTCCAAATGACCTAAAATTTGGTGAGAATGTTGTAATTGAGCTAAGGATTCCAAAAATGTAAAATTTACCTCCTTAGGATGCCATGAGAAAAAGCGCATCGCCAAGGACGGTGCTCCCTTGGCCCTCCATATCAGCAAAAACCAAAAATTTCCAAAAATTTCCCAAAATTTGCAATTACCTTCCTCATGGGGTTTTGGATGCCTATAGGGAAGAATAAACTAATATTTCAAGGTTTTCTTGGCCCTTTTCCTCTTTTATTGCTTGAATTTTGACAAGGGCTTCTTTGAGCTTGGCCCTTGCAATTTGATTTCTAAATGCATAGTGCTTGGCCATATTTTTCTGTAGGCCAAGGTCTCTTTGTGTCTTCTTGAGTTGCTTATTTTCATCCTTATAATAATCAATAATATAATTTTCCATGCCAAGATTTCTTTTCAGGTCTCTGATCTCAGCATCCTTGCTTTGGAGAAAGATGCTTGTAATCCTCTCCTCATCTTCATTTTCACTGTCAAGCTCAATGAATTGGCACTCTTGTTTAGTTTGATGCTTGCCTTTCTTATCTCCAACAGTGAACTTCTCCTTGCCTTTGCCAAGCTTCTTTGTTGATGTATAAGGCATGGCCCCTTCCCTTTTAGAGGCAGAAAACACATGCCTTTCTCCTCTTTTGTATGTCAAAGGAAAAGGTTCAAGTTTGTTTACCTCAGTGCCATATTTCTTGCTTCCATATTTGTTTGGCTCACTGACATATTCACTCACTTCTTCATTTGTATCATCATCCCTTTCTCCTTCACTGATATCAACTTCACTGTCTTATTGGTTCTGTGAGCTATTTCCAACCTTATCATCATCATCATTACCTTGTATGTTTTCTTCATCATTTACCTCATCTTCATTTACATTTACCTCCATGTCTTCTTGACCTCTTTCTTCATTTGTGTTCTCAATGTTAGAGGTGTCATCATTGGTTTCTGAACTATTTTTTGCTTCTTCATTTTTCTCCTTATTACTGCTAAGAGCCTCACTATCTTTGGCACTGCTCTCTACACTTTCATCATTACAACTATGAGGCTCATTGTTTTCACTGTCTTATTGGCCATTATCACTGTTGTCATGACTGTCACTACCTCCCTCATTACTGTTGCTTGATTTCTGTGATTTTGACTATGATCATCAGCCTCTTCATTCTCTTCACTTTCATCATCAGCCTCACTAAAATTCTAGTCATTGGTGTCACTGCTATCATTAGCATCATCATTTGTCTCTTTGTCTCTTTCTTCATTTGTATTCATACTGCCTTCTACCTCTTCATCTTCAACATCATCATTGCCCTTATCATCACTAGGAGCCTCACTATTTTCACTATCATTATGGCTCTTAGTTTCACTGTCATTCTCTTTGTTGTGTTCCTCCTCACTGCTTCTTTCCTCATCATTGATAGCATCCTCATTTTCTTCTGTTTCCATGATTTCTGCATTCACTTCATCATTTGTTTCTTCCATGTGGACATCACTTCCCTCTGCCTCTTCATTTCCTTCCTCTTTACTATCCTCTTCTTCATCATTGTTTGATTTATCATTACCTTTTCCTTCATGGTCACTTGTTTGTTCATTTCCACCTTGTTCATTTCCTGATGCATTGGGAAAAGGTGAGGAAAGAAGGTTGTCCTGAGGTGAAGGTACATGGGTGGATGGTGAAACATGCTCATTAGGAGATGATGGAGGAGTTAGGAAAGGAGTATGAGATGATGAGGGCACATTCTGTTGAGGATGGGGTTGTGGGTTTGTGAAGACCTCATGGGCAATGAAAACCTCCCATGGAATACCCCTTTGCTCTAATTGATGCATTACAACCATCTTGATGAGAGAATGGTGAAAGAGGCTCTGCATTTGTTGTGAAGGGTGTCTCTTTTACAGAATATAAGACATTATATCAATACTCCTATAGAGATAATAGGGAAAATGTAGCATCTTTACCCTAGTGAAGTGGATGAGCAATATTATGTGGTATGAATAAAGCCTAGAAAACTTTCCCTCACATGTAAAATATTTCATGATGATTCTCATCAAGGGCACATATCTCTCCAAAAAATGTGAAAAGGAAAAAATGTATTTACGGTCATCTTTGTATATAGGTTTTAGGAAAGGTACATAGTGGCTCAGGTCCAAATTAGCCTGCTTGAACCACCTTCCTCCCACACTAGGTATCCCAGTGGCAATAGAAATGGTATTTGAAGATAGCTCAAAGTTTACCCCTGCTAAATTTACTCAATTTTCATGAAGGTTAAGGATAAAAAGCTTGGTCGGCTCAGGATGAATTTGTACCCATTGTACTCTTTCAGATAAGTCAAAACAACCCACATTTGGAAACATGAAACTGTCATAAGAGAGGCCATCAACTCCATAGTGTTCAGTGGCTCAAACTTATTTATTCTTCCACCTATGTGTTGATGTCTTCTTGGTACTTGGCCTACCTCACCACTTTCACTATTAACTTCCCTTGACATTTTGACTTCACTATTGCCTTGAAAACCAAAACCCTAACTCTGCTTGTGAAATTATATGAAGAGGGTAAATGAGATGGTGATGAAAAAAGGCAGTCTTTTGTAAGTGGAGGAGTAAATGAGTGAGGGTAGGGTGTATGACTATGAGTGAAAGGTAAAGGGAGACAAACTTGATGACCACCCTACTGATTTTTAAATAAAAACCCTGCTTGGGAAAAATTAGCTCCTATGTCAAATTTTTAAATGGAAAAGAGTAAGGGAAAGTCAATCTTCTTTTAGTAAGGGACAAAGTTATTTTTAGCTTGGATGGATGATAAATTTCAAACCAATGCAACCACCCTAATTCACCCCTATTTCAACTGATATTTTTTTTTTGCGGATGAAGGAAGGCTTAATCAATGTTTTATCATGAAATTAGGTCTTCCTCCTTAGGTTTTCATTCCCTTAATCAAAAATCACCACAGATGCTTTAGAGAAAGGCCTGACATCCACTTACCTATCAAAGATGTTTTGAGGATTCTTGATGATGACCTGGAGTGATTTTGAGGGAATTTGAGCGTATGAACAGGTGCAAAGGTCCTCCTGGCCAAACACGCAACACCTGAACATGCTGTCAAGTGGCTGAATGTGTTGTCGGGTCGACTGAGGGCGTAGCGCTGAATGCGCAACGTGGAAATTGCAGTGCGGAACATGCAGCGGTGGGCGTTTTGGGTCTCCTAGTGAAATTCCATGTCAAGTGTGTAGTGCCTGTAGGATGAGCCGGTCGAGTAAGGCTGCACAAAGAGTTTGAACGAACTATCGGGTCCGAAGTGTTGAACGCACAACATTTTAAACAAGGTGTGAGGCTTGTTGGGTTTGCTGGGAAAGGCTCCACACGGAGTTTGAATGGGGTGTCGGGCCTACACGGTTAAATGTGCAATGTGCACTTACAGGTGCACAACGCATATCTATTTTGCACAGGGATATTGCCCAGGCGCGCAGTGCACGACTCCAGGTGAACAACACTTCTGAACTTGCCCAAATTTGCTAGAAACTCACAATTTTCTCTTCGACTGCTTTTGATTATCTTTGTAATAGAATGAGTTGTTGAAAGGTGGAGAGAGCCTTTATAGGTTTAGAAACTTAATTTTAGACATAAAACCACTTTTCTAATGTTTTTCAAGCCTTTTTACTTTTCACTGATATTTCTTTGACCTTTTTGCTGCAGGTGGCTTTAAGACATAGATTTTTGCCTTTCTATTGCTTTTCTTACTAACTCTTTATGATTTTGGTTCGTAGGTGACTTCAAAGGATGAAGTTGGTCTTCTGTTGCTTCCATTGTTCATTTCAACTCAACCATTTTCCTCTTCTTATTGATCCTTTTACATTGTTTGCTTCTGCAGGTGATTAGATGATGAAATTAGACTTTATTTTGGTTCCTTGAGGCATGAAGAGCTTATTCGTACACTTTGTTGAATTTGGCCATACAATAGCCTCTTCAATTTGATGTGAAACCTCTACTATAAAACTCATTTTAACCCTTTGATCTTCATAGACCTCCTTTCACCATTTGTATGTAGTTTGGCTGAAATGGTGAATTTGACTCCTTCTGTAAGGCTGGAGGCTTGATGGTTTGTATTTTGGCACCTTTGAGGCTGAAAAACAAGGGAAAACCTTCACAACACTCTTTTTTCAATACTATGGGTTTTAAACAATGCCTTTCACCTTCTTTAAGTCACTTCTAATTTGCAGGTGCCTGAATTTATAATTTAAAACTTGCCCATTAATACTCTTGAACTCCTTGTTCTGCAGATTTAGTTTGAGTCACATGATTGATTATGCTTTTGATTTTTATCTCCTTCAACACTCTCACTCAATAGGTGCATTGAAACCTTGAAGTGACTCATCCCCTATGATCTTTGAAACATGCTAAATTCACTTCAACACCTTGGGCACTTACATAGCGGCAATATCTTCAAAACTTTTTTGTTCTTACCTTGGAGCTCATACCATGTTTTTCTATCTTTTGACCACTGAGTTAAAATGACTAAAATGAGATCTTAACTCTCCTTTATGTGATTTTTTGCATTGGATCCTTGCCTGGTGCACTGATGGCCCAATCAGGCTTAGAAACCATGATTATTCTTGAACATAAATTGCTGCCTCTATATTTTTTGTGAATGTATTCATTGAGGAGCAGGCCTCTTACCCTACCAATTCTCTGTTGTTAGTCACTTTAACACTCTTGCAGAAAAGTCAAAATGCACAGTTACCTTTTGTAGAACTTGAAGTTGACAAGGTGGTCTTCTTAGGATATTCTTTGATCCTTCTTGACAACCATGTGGTGTTCTTGTTTTTCATTTGAAACAGGTCCTAGGATAAGAAGAATAGAGCTTAAAACACCAATGAGGATCCTACAACCTATGAAACCCTAATGACCTAGTGGGAGGGTTTTTAACTTGGTCATTGATTGAAATTGGGCTTGGGATCTTAATAGTGTGAAAACATATTTTTTGACCAATTGATGTATTTCAATATATAGAAATTGATGTACTTGATTTATCTAAAGAGCCTATAGAGGTAGTTTTGAGACCATCAAGGCTTGAGGAACCTGATGAACATGGGAATGAATAGGATGATTGGTAACCCTAGATGGAAAATGAAGGACTGAGGCAAAGGAAAATCAGGGTGTTGGGGTTATATGTGGGAAAATAGGATATTGATGAGTGGCATAAGCCCATGAGGGGCCTTTAGGAATGGCATTTTAACTATGGAATGGTAAAATAGTAGAATAGTGAAAATTTTGTGATAAGGATAACGAATGCAGTGATATTTCTAAAACTCACAATATTTAGGAATCTTTCTTTTAGAAATCTAGGACTAATATTTAGTCATCTACAGATAGTAAAAATTATTGATGACTAAGAGTGTCTCCACATGGGGAGGGAAACTCCTTTTCAGGAGGTGTCGAGGACCTCAGAGCTCAAATCTATGATTTTTGAAGACCATTACCTTGCTTGCACTTTGCAGATTTCTTTCCTTCATTTGCTGATGTTTCTTGAAGTTGTGATCTGACAATTTGAAAGGCATGTATGCTTCAACCTCATTTCTACCTACCCATCCTACTTTTCCTAGAATTTTTTCTTCCTCGAGTGCACTTGAATTGGCAAACCCTTGACAATATTTTCTTTTTGAAAGCATAAAAAACTATCTATTTGTACCCTTATTACTTCCAAGATTTCATATTTGGCTAATGAACTCTCTTATACTCTACCTACTCTAATCATTTGTCAAGATTAAGCTACTTGAAGAAATTTTATTCTCTAACCTACTGACATGAAAATTGAAAACATGATCAAATCAGGATTAAGCAATCTGATTTGTCATGGGCAATGGCATTCAAACAAGCTGCACAAAGACATTATTTGTGTACAATAAAAAACTAGAAAAAATGAGGGTTGTGATCTAGAATGTGTTATGTATCCCTCTGATTTCCTTTGGTTTAGATTTATGCTTTGAGAACTAGCTTCTTTTCCTAATCTAATATACTGAAAATCTAAGCTTAAATGGTTTGGAAAAATCTTCTTTCACTAACCTATCAGCATAAATTTAAAACATGTCCAATCATGATTAGGCTAGATGACTGAACAAGATTCTCTTTTCTTCAATGGTAGTGGAATTTAGGCTTGCACACTTTAAAAAAAACTCTTTTTTTGGATATGGGGTTGTTACGCTTCTTTAAAACTACCCTCTTTTCCTTATTTTCTATGTTTTTGTGTTTTCATTTTTCGACAAAACAATCTGAAACTAAAGCTAGATGCTCAAAGTTATGAGCTTATTTTTCATACATAATATATCCTAATATAGCTTAACATATGATGTACATTCATTTGGTGAACTCAATTTTCCAATATAACCAATCAAGTAGATGATTCCATGGGTGATTTTCATTCAGCTCTTTGAGTGTGCTGAAAAACTAGAAAGGCCACCCACACCTCACTTGTTCTTGAACAGTAGTGCCTAAAATATGTTTTAAACCTTGCATCAAACTGTTTCTAACATGTTTTACTCCCTCTTCAAATTCCTTTAAGAAAACATCAAAGGGATCATGAAACAATACCTAGCCCTGATGATTTGAAAAATAGGCCTCATCTAGGACTACTCTTTCCTCCACTTGGTTGAGCTTGGGATTATTTTGGGCAAGAAAATCCACCTCTTCCTCATGATCATCTGAACTGGAAGCTCCATCATATATAACAATGTTTTCCTCCAAAAAACCTGATGTATTCTGATTGAGTAGGTTGAATTCGGTGTGAAGGCCATCATGTTGATGAGCAGATGTAATTTTTGGCAACAAAACTTCTTGAGAAAGAAATGCAACAACTCTCATGTGATCATCAATTTCCAAGCCTTTATCTGTTATTTTAATCTCAATAGAACTTGGTGTTTGCAACTCTGGAGCTGGGGAGAAATATATCTCATAACTGATTTCCTCATCCATTTTAGGAAAAGGCTTCTCATTTACAATTTGCTCAAGAATTTTGTCCTCTTCCTTAACCTCATCATCAAAACTAAAAGACTACTTATTTCCAATCACATGAAAGTTATTTTTGATTGACTGAAATGAAGTAGAACAAAGAGTTAGAGATTCTTCACTTACTTCAAAGTTTTCTATACTTTCCCCATCGGCGTCATAGCTGTCATGTATTGGCTAATTATTGCTTTGATGAAACTGAACTTCCTCCCACAAACCACCCATTGATTACTCTGTAATATTAGCTTTTGTTTGGAGAACATGAATATCATCATACTGATCAAACTTTGGACAATCATAAAAATAGGTAATGTCACCAATCAAACATATTTTATCAGATTGTTTCTCTTCAAATTGATCTAGACATCCATTTTCTGATCTGCGGTAGCTGGGACTAGCAGGAGAATGAATTGAAATGTTATGTTCATATGAAGGTTTAGAGGTTGGCTGTATGCTTAGCATCTGCTTTATTTCCTCGCCAGTTAAGAGAGGGGGCATCTTTCTCTTTCTTTGGATAACACTACAACATTTTTCTTTCTCTTGTGAAGGCTAATTCTGAGGCTGAATGTATTCTTAAGCCTCACATATAAGAGATGGTGAAACATCATTTGTGCCTTCAAAGAGATCCTGTGAATTTTCCTTTATTTCTTGATTGATTTCATCCTCAACCAACTCCTCTTAGTTGTCATGATAGATGATTTGAGAATGAAATTCATGAACTGCTTCTAATAGGCTTTCATGATGCCAATTTACCAAGTCTTCATCAATGTCTACAGGTGTTGTATGAGGTCTTCAGATTGATCACAACAATTTTCAGCTAATGATAAATATGAAAATTTTTCTTTATAATGTTCATAAAACACCTTATGTAAATCCTTTATGGAAAATAAAATATCAGGGTCTAGGCCTTCATACCATTCTCTTTCCTTGCCTTCTAATGTTCCCATGAACGTTTTCATGAGGCAATCTTCATGCCATTATACTTTTAACCTCCATACATGTATATGAAACTTGATGAGATGTAACAAGGGGTCATCAACTTTTTCATCTTAAAACATAGGCAGGTTTGAAAACTAATCTATCTAAGGCATTTTGTGTGGGAACCCAGGGATATGATCTCTGTTCATCAGAGCATATCTCTATTTTATCCTTGGATCCATGTTTGCAAACCAAAAATGGTCACTGCATCTTTTCAACCAGTCTAGAGTTATCTACCAGTGGAGTCTTTAGGCCTGTTGAGAGTTGTGGAGTCTCCAAGTGGAGGGATTCAACTTTGATGTCCACCATTAGCATGATTAATGCATTCCTAAGAGAGTGTATGAGAACTAGTGGGGTCAGTAGACCTACTGGAGGCCAGCGGAGTTACCAAGTGGAGGATGTTTACTATCTTAAGAAAGTTCTTGTTGTCCACCATCAACAACTGAAAGAAAATCTAAGGATTTTTGTGGGTTTTCTGAGGTCTTAAGGATGTCTAAGATGTTATTTATTCACAAGGTCCCACCGTGATCGCCATTATGTTATGTCCTCGTAATTTGGCAGATTGTCAATGACCAAATGAACAAGGGTAGCATCAAACTAGTCTTTGGAGTCCTAGGACCTAGCATTCTTGGACTCAGAGAGGGCTCTCTCTATTTTGTGAAAAGGATGTGAACTTGTTTTCTTTTACGGTTTGATTTTGGGCTAGTTGTTAAGTTTAGGGTTTTTTTGTTTATTTGGGTTGGGTAGGTGATCAAGTAGAATATATGGAGTGACATATTTTCAAGTCATTGGGCTATGGAGTCTATAAAACATAATGGGCATTTCAAAAATGAATCAAGGTGCATCACAGGGCAAATCTAACATGGTCAAATGGATCTTCAAGGTTTGGGTGAGATGAAATGAATATCAAGTTTTTGAACATGGTAGGTGCAAAAGGGCAGTTAAGAATCCATGAAAAAATACCTTTAAAAAGAAAAGTTATTTAACACTACTCAGCATAAAGAAGTAGTCACAAGACAGGGAAAACCAATAACTCTATCATTATACGCAAGCAAATAAGCATTTAAGACAAACAATTCAGTGAACTATAGAAGGCAAGAAACTTGTATAACTTCTATTGATTTCACCTTCAAGATTAGAAAACATTTAAGATAGACATATAACATAGATCAAAGAAAAGGGAACTCCTAAATATCCTTGATCAAAGAAATAAATACCTCCAAGGAAACCTTTCAAGAATGGAAAAGGGGGATGATCAAAACATAAACCTCTTTGACTAAACCTAATCAGTGATACTTCAAAGAAAGATCTTAAGAAAAATGTTTAAGTAACATAAAACAAGCAAGGCTAACCATAAAACATCTTTGATATCTACTGTATTGAATCACTCATAAGATAAACAAGAATAAGTGGGTCTAGAGAGAAACTAAGAATTCTCTAAACTGACCTAGCAAAAGAAAACATAGAAGCAATGAAGGACAAACATAACTAAGGTGCCTCTGAATAACATTTATTAGCCTAAAACTTCTGTCCCACTACAATAGAAAGATGAAAAAAATAATCATACAAGAAAACATGAACTAAATAGGAACACATCACCATTTAATAATGCTCAGGCATCCTGCAAGCAAGCCTTCTCCAATGTCAAACAATCCAAGCCATTCACAAAAATCAAAGCCAATTTGTCTTCAATCTCCAAGTCTCTGTATTACTCTCAATAAGTGTCTAACCAACAACCAACAACTAAAATGAGGCCTCAATGATGTATTTAACAAGCAAGGAGGATAAAAACCCTAATTAGGTCTTTAAAAGCCTATTAATTAATCATAAATGTAACTTTTGTCCTTTGAGACCATGCAAGGCCCAAGGCGAAAATATCTGATGCGAAATATCTTCTCGACCATTTTTGGCAAAAAAAATTAACATTTAGGCTCCCAAAAACTTCCAAAATGTTTCCTAGCTTACTTTGTTGACTTTTTTTTGCCAGGGCGTAGCACTGAGATTTAAGGGTGAAATTTCCTAGCCAAGGGTGCAACACCTACACAGAAAAACTAGGTCACCTTGCAGCCAAGTTTTGAAGGCCTTCCTAATGTTGGAATGGGCTCTGTGATGCCTCGTTGGAAAGCCTGTTGAGTCTAGTTTCTAGAAATATCCTTTTTTTTTATTGGGTCCCTTTAACCTGTTCAAAAAGAAAAACTCACAGGGCTTGTAAAGGCATAGCGCCAACCCTACAACTAGGCATAAAGGTGAAATTTTGTGTGTTTTTTAGCCTTTTGGAAGGAAAAATCAACTCCAAATGACCTAAAATTTGGTGAGCATGATGTAATTGAGTTGATGATTCCAAAAATGTAAACTTTATCTCCTGAGGAAGCCCTAAGAAAAATCACAGCGCCAAGGGCGCTACACCCTTGGCCCTCAAAATCAGCAAAAACCAAAAATTTCCAAAAATTTCCCAAAATTTGCAAGTACCTTCCTCATGGGATTTTGGATTCTTGTAGGAAAGCATAAACTAATATGTCAAGGTTTTCTTGGCCCTTTTCCTCTTTAAGTGCTTGAATATCGGCAAGGGCTCCTTTGAGCTTGGCCCTTGCAATTTGATTTCTAAATGCATAGTGCTTGGCCATATTTTTCTATACGCCAAGGTCTCTTTGTGTCTTCTCGAGCTGCTTGTTTTCATCATTATAATACTCAAAATATACTTTTCCATGCCAATATTTCTTTGCAGGTATCTAATCTCAACATCCTTGCTTTGGAGAAAGATGCTTTCAACCCTCTCCTCAGCTTCGTTTTCACTATCAAGGTCAATCAATTGGCACTCTTGTTTAGTTTGATGTTTTCCTTTCTTATCTCCAATAGTGACCTTCTCCTTTCCTTTTTCAAGCTTCTTTTTTGATGTAGAAGGCATGGCCCCTTGCCTTTTAGAGGCAGCAAACACATGCCTTTCTCCTCTTTTGTATGTCAAAGGAAAAGCTTCAAGATTGTTTACCTTAGTGCCATATGTCTTGCTTCCATATTTGTTTGGCTCACTGACATCTTGGCTCACTTCTTCATTTTTATCATCATCCATTTCTCCTTCACTGATATCAACTTCACTGTCTTCTTGGTTCTGTGAACTATTTCCAACCTTATCATCATCATTACCTTGGCTACTTTCTTCATCATTTACCACATCTTCATTTACATTTACCACCATGTCTTCTTAACCTCTTTCTTCATTTTTGTTCTCGCTGTTATAGGTGTCATCATTGGTTTCTGCACTATTTTTTGCTTCTTCATTTTTCTCCTAATTACTGCTAGGAGCCTCACTGTCTTTGGCACTGCTCTCTGCACTATCATCATTACCACTCTGAGGCTCATTGTTTTCACTCTCTTCTTGTTCATTATGACTGCTATCATGATTGTCATTGCCTCCCTCATTACTGTTTCTTGCATCATTGCTGTGATTTTCACTGTTATCATCAGCCTCTTCATTCTCTTCACTGTCATCATCAACCTCACTAACATTTTGGTCCTTGGTGTCACTGTTGTCATTAGCATCATCATTTTTCTCTTTGTCACTTTCTTCATTTGTATTCATACTGCCTTCTGCATCTTCATCTTGAACATCATCATTGCCCTTATCATCACTAGGAGCCTCACTGTTTTCATTGTCATTATGTCTCTTAGTTTCACTATCATGCTCTTTGTTGTGTTCCTCCTCACTGCTGCTTTCCTCATCATTGCTAGTGTCCTCATTTTATTATGTTTCCATGCTTTCTGCATTCCCTTCATCATTTGTTTCATCCATGTTGACATCACTGCCCTTTGCCTCTTCATTTCCTTCCTCTTTACTGTCCTATTCTTCATCCTTGCTTGATTTATCATTAGCTTTTCCTTCATGGTCACTTAATTTTTTATTTCCACTTTGTTCATTTCCACTTTGTTCATTACCTGATGCATTGGGAGAAGGTGAGGAAAGAAGGTTGTCCTAAGGTGAAGGTACATGGGTGGATGGTGAAACATGCTCATCAGGAGATGATGGAGGAGTTAGGATAGGAGGATGAGATGATGAGGGAAAATTATACTGAGGATGGGGTTGTGGGTTTTTGAATACCTCATGGGCAATGAAAACCTCCCATGGAATACCCCTTTGCTCTAAATGATGCATTACAACCATCTTGATGAGAGAATGGTGAAAGAGTCTCTGCATTTGTTGTGAAGGGTGTCTCTTTTGCACAATATAACACATCTTATCAATAATCCTATAGAAAAAATAGGGAAAATGTAGCATCTTTACCCTAATAAAGTGCTTGAGCAATCTTATGTGGTATGAATAAAGCGTAGAAAACCTTCCCTCACATGTAAAATATTTCATGACGATTATCATCATGGGTGCATATCTCTCGAGCAAATGTGAAAAGGGAAAAATGGATTTGCAGTCATCTTTGTATCTAGGTTTTAGGAAAGGTTCATAGTGGCACAGGTCCAAATGAGCCTGCTTGAACCACCTTTCTCCCACACTAGGTATCCCAGTGGCAATAGAAATGGTATTTCAAGATAGCTCAAATTTTACCCCTGCTAAATTTACTTGATTTTCATGAAGGTTAAGGATAAAAAGCCCGGTCAGCTCAAGATGAATTTGTACCTGTTGTACTCTTTGACAAAATTCAAAACAACCCACATTCTGGAAAGATGAAACTGTCATAGGAGAGGCCATCATCTCCACGGTGTTCAGTGGCTCAAAATTATTTATTATTCCACCTCTGTGCTGATGTCTTCTTGGTACTTGGCCTAACTCACCACTATCACTATTACCTTCCCTTGACATTTTGACTTCACTATTTCCTTGAAAACCAAAACCCTAACTCTGCTTATGAAATTATATGAAGAGGGTAAATGAGATGGTGATGAAAAAAGGAAGTTTTTTGCAAGTGGAGGAGTAAATGAGTGAGGGTAGGGTGTATGACTGTGAGTGAGAGGTAAAGGGAGACAAAATTGATGACGACCCTACTGATTTGTAAATAAAAACTCTGCTTGAACAAACTTAGCTCTCATGTCAAATTTTGAAATGGAAAAGAGTAAGGGAAAGTCAATCTTCTTTTAGTAAGGGACAAAGATATTTTTAGCTTGGATGGATGATCAATTTCAAACCATGACAACCACCCTAATCCACCCCTGTTTCAACTGATATTTCTTTGTTTGTAGATGAAAGAAGGCTTAATCATTGTTTTATCATGAACTTAGGTTTTCCTCCTTAGGTTTTCATTCCTTCAATAAAAATTCACCACAGATGCTTTGGAGAAAGGCTTGACATCCACTTACATCCCAAAGATGTTTTGAGGACTCTTGATGATGATCTAGAGTGATTTTGAGGGAATTTGAGCATTTGAATAGGTGTAGAGGCCCTCCTAGCCAAACGCGTAGCACATGAACGTGATGTTGGGTGGTTGAACGTGTTGTCTAGTTGGTCGAGGGCATAGCGCTAAATGCGCAGCACGAAACGTGTAGCAATGGACCTATCGGGTCTCCTAGTGAACTTTCGTGTCGGGCGCACAGCGCGTGCACAATGGGCCAGTCGAGCAAGGCTACATACGGAGTCTGAACGAGCTGTCAGGTCGACAGTGTTGAATGTGCAGCGTTTCAAACAAGGTGTGAGGCCTGTCGGGCCTACCGGGCAAGAATGAACGCGGAGTTTTAACGAGGTGATAGGCCTACACTTGTAAATGTGAAACATGCACTTACACACACAAACACAGAGCTATTTTGCATGGGAATATTTCCCAAGTGTGCAGTGCACAACTCCAGGTGCGCACTGCTTCTGAACTTGCCCAAATTTGGCAGAAACTCACAATTTTATCTTCGACTACCTCTGATGATATTTGTAAGAGCAGAATGAGTTGCTGAAAGGTGGATAGGGCCTTTATAGGTTTAGAAACTTAATTTTAACCATAAAACCCACTTTTCTAATGTTTTTCAATCCTTTTAACATTTCGCTGATATTTCTTTGACCTTTTTGCTGCAGGTGGCTTTAAGACATAGATTTTTGCCTTTCTATTGCTTTTCTTATCAACTCTTTATGATTTTGGTTTGCAGGTGACTTCAAAGGATGAAGTTGGTCTTCTGTTGCTTCCATTGTTCATTTCAACTCAACTATTTTCCTCTTCTTATTGATCCTTTTACAATGTTTGCTTCTGCAGGTGATTAGATGATGAACTTAGACTTTCTTTTGGTTCCTTGAGGCATGAAGAGCTTATTCCTACACTTTGGTGAATTTGGCCATACAACAACCTCTTCAATTTGATGTGAAACCTCTACTATAAAACTCAATTTAACCCTTTGATCTTCACAGACCTCCTTTCACTGTTTGTGTGAAGTTTGGCTGAAATGGTGAATTTGACTCCTTCTATAAGGCTGGGGGCTTGATGGTTTTTATTTTTCCACCTTTGAGGCTGAAACACAAGGGAAAACCTTCACAACACTCTTTTTTCAATACCATGGTTTTTAAACAATGCCTTTCACCTTCTTTAGGCCACTTTTGATTTGCAGGTGCCTGAATTTATAATTTAAAACTTACCCATTGATACTCTTGACCTTCTTGTTCTACAAATTTAGTTTGAGTCACATGATTGAATGTGCTTTGGCATTTTATGTCCTTCAACACTCTCACTCAATAGGTGTCATGAAATCCTTGAAGTGACTCATCCCCTCTAATATTTGAAACATGCTAAATTCACTTTGACACCTTAGGCACTTACGCAGTGGCAGTATCTTCAAAGCTTCTTTGTTCTTAACTTGGAGCTCATACCATTTTTTTCTATATTTTTACCACTAAGTGGAAATGACTGAAATGAGAGCTTAACCCTCCTTTATGTGATTTGTTGCATTAGATCCTTGCCTGGCGCACTGTTGGCCCAATCAAGCTTAGAAACCCTTATTCTTCTTGAACACAAACTGCTTGTTGAACCCATAGTTAAACTGAGAGGGGGGGGGGGGTGAATCAGTTTAACACATACATGGACTTTTAAAATTTTCTCTTAAAACTTATTTACACCTTCACATCATGATCAACTTAATATGTGAGCAATCTTTATTAGTGAGCAGCAAGTATCAAACAGATTTGTTAATGTAACAGTAGTCTTAATATGTGAGCAACAAGTATTAATCAGATTAGATAAACCACATCAACACATAGACATCATGCACAGAGACACCAGATATAAGTGGAAACCCATGAAGGGAGAAAACCACATCTTATTATTATTGTGATGCAAAGGCAAGCTCCAACTCCCTCTCACCACTGATTTTCTGTAGGCACCGACCTACAGGAGGCTCCTACCTCAATTCTGCAAGCTACAACTTGCAAGGAAGCTCCAACTCCCATTAATTTTCTACAGGCACCAACCTATAGGAGGCTCCAACCTCAGTCAGCTACAACTGACATTTTATCAAGCTACAACTTGATATGGAAGCACCAACTCCCATCTATTTTCTGCAGGCACCAACCTACAGGAGGCTCCAACCTCAGTCAGCTACAACTGACATCTATCAAGCTAAAACTTGATAGGGAAGCTCCAACTTCCTTACTCTTTCAAAAGAGAAACACTTGTTGATTTACCTTGGATATCAGCTCTATTTTGTTCCATCTTCTCTGTTGTTCATCTATTCTCTTATCTGCCCTGTATGATGTCTGCATCTTTTCAGATTCTCTATCATCTTCTCCTTCTTCTCTGCTCAGCTCCTCCTTCTTCTCTGCTTCACTGCTTCATTTCTGCATTCTCTTCACTCACTCTCTCTAACCTCTAACCCAAATCACTTTTTGCATATCAAGATGATATTACTTATAGAAATTTCTTGATGATTGTTTGTTTTCCTCTAGGAATTCGAAATGGATGGTCATACCCCTTGGTCTTCTGCCTCCTCATTTCTTTATCCAACTCAATTTAAAATCATAATAATAAGTACAAAATTTCATGCTACAGTGGGATTTTGTCTTTTCCTTAGGATACTTTCCTTTTCATCACAAACAATAAAAATAATTACAACATTTACATTCACATTTTTAATTACATATTTCAATTTCACTCAGCTCCTTTTCTAGATTTTGGCTTTACTGGATTTGTCTTGTCCTGCTGCTGTTAAGAACCTGTTCTACATACTCTTTTTTCACTGTCATCTGCATATTCCCTGTTTTCTATGCTTATTCACCTGTCCAACTCATTCCTGTACATATTCCTGTCAAACCTGTAATCTCTGTGTATCTCTGCATGCTCTCCTCTTCTTTTTCCTTTTCCATAATTGCATTCAAGTTTCATGCCCAATCATTTCCCAAGTCCGAGCAATCTCACAATCTCTGCTTTGTTCTACAATGGCAGTTCCAATGCTTAAATCTGAAGTGTTAATAAATCAACCATATTCCTAGTACTTTTCAATATTTCACTTAACTGTGTGTAAATGCATCCCAAGCTTCATTTCCAATCATATTCCAACCCGGAAATCTCACTCTGCACTTATTCTACGCTGGAAAACTCAAACAAATAAGTCTGGTCATTTTTAATGTCTCAATTCAGAGAATTGAGATATTAATTCAACATTCCGCCATGGCTATAAAATCATACATATGAATTCATTCATATTTCGATCATTACAATTTTCGAACTTAATTTTGGCTCCCGGCTTATATATATAACTTTCGAACTTTATATTATGCCGCCAATACGATTAACCTTGGTTAAACTCTTTTTAATATAACTCACCGGGCCTTATACTAAGATTAAAATATGTCGAATAACATTAATAAACCAAATTCATTATATATGACTCCACCTCGGGCCCACAATACAACCAAAGGACCAATCGAGTGCACATCGTACCTTTGTTAACCCACGCGCCCATCCAACGGTTAGTATTACGTTGCCCGATCCAACGTATATCGTTCGATCAACATGTGCAAACAATAATGCATGATGGCGCTCCGTACTCGGGTTATCCTCCGCACACCTTGGTTAAACTCCAGGCAAGTCCGACGCACGATCACCATCCGATGGCCCTCTTTCAGATCAACGGCTCGTGTCAATTTCGCTCCGCGTCCTGGTACGAAAGTTAATGCGTGAAGGTGCACATTAAACGGTGGTTTTACTGTTCATCCAGGGACACGCGTCGATCAATCAATGGAATCGCTGCCCAACCAAAGATTACTGCTTACTCACCTAAAGCGGTACGAAGAGGGGCAACCCACCTTGAAAACCCGCTCGCGGTTTTGCTACAGTGATTGACCATGGTTGTACGTCCAGTTTGCGCTCTCCTGTGTATATTCGCATTTATTAACTCCGAGTTTAATCTCCAGTCCTCCACGATTTCCATTATCTATATATATATATAACTATTCATCGATGTGATTTCATTTTTTACGACTATGGTTCCTCCGCCTTTCACACTGCGCATTTGACTATGGTTCTACCTCCATTCATACTACGCATTTGACTATGGTTCTGCCTCCATTATAAGTGGCCTTGGTCTCTGGTATTTCAACACGGTCCTACCATATATATATCGCACAGTTCTTCGGTGTATGCATATATATAGACCATATATATATATATATATATATATATATATATATATATATATATATATATATATATGTATGTATGTATGTATGTATGTATGTATGTATGTATGTATGTATGTATGTATGTATGTATGTACGTATGTATGTATGTATGTATATATATATATATATATATATATATATATATATATGTATACATACATACATACATACATACATACATACATATATATATATATATATCTATATATATATATATATATATATATATATATATATATATATATATATATATATATATAATGCACCTACCATATAACGCATGGTCCTACCATATATACAACCTCCATGTCAATCGAATACGAGTGCTCTATTCAAAACTGGGGATAATTTCAAACATAATTCAAACAATGAATGCCAACTGATTCAAAGCAAATCCAATCTCATTGCATTCCATATGTTTCAAAGATGGAATTTACTTCAGAGGTTGAGTTCTTCTATTTACATGCAGACTTACATGAATTTATTTTATCAACAAACCCCTGTTCTAAGTACTGTGAATGGGACAAGATTATACACACCAGTTACAGAGTCTCCCATAGATACACATGAATTTCTAACTCTGGTCCTTTTCAAGATTAATACTAACCCTACACTAAATCATCAATTCCTCCTCCATATATAGGATTCAATTGTTGCCTCGGCTGCCTCTCAAAATGACCCTTCTAAAACTGCCTCTGCTTCATGTCTCATGATCTCTTTTCCTTGTTGTTGTTTCAAGTGCTCCTCCTTTGCCATCTCCTTTGCCATTTAAGCAATACTCCAACTCATCCCCAAGCATATTAAGTCTTTACCACAGGGTTTTAGTCTTCAATCAAAGTCTATGCCATACAAACTCAATTAATGAATAATTGCTCAATAATTCATCTGCAAACTGTATTAAACCCCTAATTCATAAATAAACCAATTCTGCTTCAATTCCCCTGTTTCTTCTACTGCCTCTGCTACCTCTCTGTCTCTTTTTCCTTATGGATAGTTTAGGTGCTATTCCTTTGCTAATTCCTTTGCCATCAATGACAACATTTCCAACACTACTCCCTCTATCTTTGCTGTGAATGTCTTCAATGAGGAGCAGGCCTCTTACCTTACCAATTCTTTGTCGTTAGTCACTTTAACACTCCTACAGAAATGTCAAAATGCATAGTTACCTTTTGTAGAACTTGAACTTGACAAGGTGGTCTTCTTAGGAGATTCTCTGATATTTCTTGACAACGATGTGCTGATCTTGTTTTTCATTTGATCCAGGCCCTAGCATAATAAGAACAGAGCTTAAAACGCTAATGAATACCCTACAACCTATGAAACCCTAATGACCTAGTGGGAGGGTTTTTAACTTGGTCTTTGACTAAAATTAGGCTTGGGATCTTAATAGTGTGAAAACAGAGTTTTTGACCAATTGATGTATTTCAATATATAGAAATTGATGTAATTGATTTATCTAAAGATATTACAGAGGTATTTTTGGGACCATCAAGGCTTGAGGAACCTAATGAACATGGGAAAGAATAGGCTAATTGGTAACCCTAGATGGAAAGTGAAGGAGTGAGGCAAAGGCAAAACAGAGTGTTGGGGTTATAGGTGGGAAAATAGGATATAGATGAGTGGGATAAGCCCATGAGGGGACCTTTAGGAATGGCAAGTTAACCATGGAATGGTGAAATAGTAGAATAGTGAAAAAATTGTGATAAGGATAATGAAGGCAGTGAGATTTCTAAAACTCACAATATTCAGGAATCTTGTTTTTAGAAATCTAGGACTGATATTTAGTCATCTAGAGATAGTAAAAATTACCGATGACTAATAGATGAGGTTTATGGTTATGGAAACTTCATATTTTCATTGCATTGAGGTTTTTGATGATGAGATTCTATTGCCTAGTATGGATATTTTGGTGTTGATGATTCATAATTGAAGAAATGTCAACTTGTCAAAGGTGCCACATGGAGTATCTACTCATCAAGATTCATTAATGTGGTGAAGATTTAATTTATGTTGTTTTTGTATTAAATTTGTTTACAGATGGATACTTATCACCTATTAAATCACTTCAATATGTGTTGAGAAGTGCTTAATGCTCATTATAATCATGATCAGGTGCATATCAAAAGCCCACCCCCAAGTAGAAAATAGTCCTCATTGCATTAGAGGCAGAAGTGTAGATCCGCAAAGTAATAAATAAGGTGTTAGTGTAAAAAACTCAAGGCACTTCTTAACAATTGAGGAAACTTTTGTTGCACTTTCTTGAGAGTGAAGTGCATGGTCTTTGTAGGAAAGTGACATACATCAACAATGGAATTGAGTTTTCTAGTTTTTTTGCGAGTATGTAAACTTGTCCTATCAATGACTTGGTTAATTAAAATTGATGTGTTGAACATGGGATATATGTTCAATAAATAATATGATTGTGTTGTGCCAGATTTAAATAATTAATTATTAGAAGGCTAGTAGAGTTCATCATTGAAAGTGCATACTACCAAGGTTGGGTGACATGTCAAAATATTTATTCTCATATTGCTTAATGATTTTATAAATAGAAAGGATCATAACTATTGACATGGCCCTTTAAACTTATATTTTGAATGTGAAGATAGACTTTATCGTTAACCAAGAATTTGTGAGGGCATGATGTTTTTCATATCATTATTTATTATTATTTGAAGTGTGCCATACAATTTCTTCAACTTGATGTTAAACATTATAAATATTCCTGATGAAGATATAACTTTATTGATTTCATTTTATATAGAGATAGAAATCGCTTTAGAAAGAAGTGTTAGATACACATTATCAATCAAATTTTTAAGTTGAAAGGAAAAGAAAACATCTAAGGCGCATATGAAAATGTCAATGGTAAAATTTCTCTTATTAAGCTAAAAATTTCGGAACTAATAGTTTGTGATGAAAAGAGTATTGTGACTCAAAGGCGCCATGTTAAAAGTTTAACAATGAAGATTCACTAACACATTAAATATCCAATATAAAAGGTTGTTATACTCAACATAACAAGGAACAAGGTATGATCATTGATGGAACCAATTGTTAATGTGTTTTTACTCGCAAGTGCTTCTCATGAACTATAATCAAACTATATCATAAATTACTTATGGCATGATTATTTCAATACAAAAAGTTGAAGAAGTGGTAATGAATATCAAATCACTTAATAGTGATTTAATTTCATGAAATCTTTAGTTATTAGTCCTGTACCAAGCAAGGAATATTGATCAATTTAAAATGTTGGACAATGACTACAAATTTGTTGCAATAACCCTAATTTCATTTTGGAATGTGAATTTTTATATCTTTTTTTTGTAAAAATACAAAATAATCAAAGAAAAATGAAAATAATAATTATCATAAGTATCATTGGCCAATGGTCTTGATGAGACAACTTGAACTTGAGTTATTTTGTATTTTTTTAAACATTAACAAAGGGAATATGATGAAAACATGGTGGAAGGTGGTGGGAGTTTCATTGTCAACCTTTCTCAAGGAAACTCCATGGAATCCACCTCTCTCATGTGTCCTCCTCTCTAAAAAACCTATACACATTTTGAACTTTACTTTTATGTTCTGCAACTATATGACACTTGCTTGGTTTGTGATTGTTGTTGTTGATGTTGTGAGGCACCTAATTGAAGTCTATAATTGGATGGATCTTGCTTATTTTGTGACTTTTTGTTGTTGATTTTGCAATCATTACCATTGTGGTTTACAATTGGATGGATATCTGGTCTTTGTAACTATTATTATTTTCATTGCTTAAATTTTCTCCTACTCATTAGTGTAGTTGGAGTTGATGATTTTCTATTTTTTTATCCCTACTCATTCATATTACCACATTAAAAATTCATAGCCTATATTTTTCTTGATTGATTTGAGCATTTGCATGGGTTTCTTGATCTTTAGAACTAAGGATTGAAGATTCTATGTGTGTTCATTAGTGTATCCTATTCATACATGGATTTTTCTTCGATGTTGGCATTGTTGTACTTCTCCATTACTATTGCTAGAGGATGTGTGGAAGTGTGAGCTTGTTGATAGAGTTGAGGGTTCACAAGGATGTTATAAGCATGCACACTTGATAAATGATTTTTTGTGGCTCTTGTACTCATCATTGATGTTATTCTTATTGTTGAAATTATGTGGGCAAGTGAGGTTGTTTTTGGATGGTTCATAGGGATTGTGGGATTTTGTGTTGTTCATTTACTTGTTATCAATATCTATGTTCTTTGATGTTGTCCCATTGGTTCAGGGTTGCATGGGCCCTTACAATAGAGAAATTAAGAGAATTTTTTGTGGCTATTTACTAAGCCTTCTCTTATGTTCTTTTGAATAATAGGTAGGAGGTTCTGTGTGGTTATTATTAATTCCTTGTGTTGTTTGTTTAAGTTTAAAAAAGTGCTTAAATTTTCTCTATTAAATTATGCTTTTCCCTTTTAGCATATGTGTCTTCCCTTTGTTGGGTATTATGTGACTCGTTGTTTTATTTTCATCAAATAATCTAACGAAATTAGGGGCTTAAGGAATAGAGGTTAGGATTATGATTTATTTTTGCGCTTCAGGATTATGGCATAGCACATTTAGGTATTAGGGGGGTCAAGGCCCTAGGGATTATAGGGGTTTAGGGGTTTAGGAGTCAAGGTTTAAGGCTTAGGGCTTAGGGGGTTTTGGGGTTATGGGGTTGAGTTCTAGGGGGTTTATGGTTTAGTTCTTATTGGATTAGTGGTTAAGGGCTTCAGGGGTTAAGAGATTAAGGGTCATGGGATTTAGGTGTCAATGAGTTAAGAAGTTAGGGGTTAGGGGTTTAAGTGTTTAGGGGTTACGAGTTAAGGGTTAAGAGTCAAGGTTACTTTATTCCTATGAAATTATATGCATGTTTGGACATTAGATGAGCATATTGTTTCTATTTGAAATAAAATACATAGAGGATATTTGGGGGAAATGTGATTGTCCATAAAATGTAGATCAGATTTGGGGATCTTGTGGCTCTTTTCCTTGAACCCTAGTAGTGCTTGAAGGTTGTATTTGGGAGGGAGAGTGTAAAAAATCCTAATATTATCAAGAATATTAGTGTTGGAGCACCTATGTTTTGGGAGAAAGGCTTAGGGGTTATATTAGGGGTTTAAGGGTTTAGGAGTCAGGAATTAAGGGTAAAGGGTTAGGGCTTAGGGGGTTTAGGGCTCAGGGGGTTTGAGGCTCAGGGGGTTGAGGGTTAGGGGGTTTAGGTCTAGGGGGTTTAGGGGTTAGAGTTTAATGAATTAGTGTTTAAGAGCTTCATGGGTTAAGGGATAAGCACCAAGTGCTTAGGGTTTAAGTGCTTAATGGTTATGGGAATTAAGTGTCTGCAGGTTAAGGGGTTTAGCAGTTAAGGGTTAAGGGTCACTAGTAAAGGTTTAAGAGAATAATGGGTTAGGGCTTAGGGGATTTAGGTATTTTAAGTTAGGGGCTATGGGTTAAGGGTTTAGTGGCTTAGGGTTTAAGGGATCAAAGGGTTAATGTGTTATGAGTGCAGGGGTTAAGGGATTACGGCTTTGGGGTGAAGGGGATAGGGAATTTAGTGGTTATGGGTTAAGGGATTATTGGGTGTGATAATGGGACCCCTAATCCCCTTATCACAACTATTGGGGGTTCCCTTATCAATTGATCTCGTTGCCTTCCCTCTAGCCCACATAGCCCACATGCCATGAGGTCCTAAGGCCCCTTCTCATTCTCTAATGTTATAATTATATATCTCAATAAACCATGCTCGAACTTATCACTTCTACCCATACATTCTACCCTTATGTCCCTTTTCTCTGTTAAATACATAATAATATCCCCCTCCCCCAAAATACATAATAATTGAACATTTGAAGGTGATCATTTAACAATTATCACCTCGACTTTACAAATTCTAATTACAATGACTTATTTTTTGTGTGGAGGTTTCCAAAAATACCTCCAAAAGTTGCATTTTCATGACTTTTAAGGGTGGTTTAGGGATTTTAATTTAGGAGTTAAGGGGTTAGTCGCTTAGGGTTTAAGGGATCAAGGGGTTAATGCGTTATGAGTTATGAGTGTAGGGGTTAAGTGATTATGGCTTGGGGGTTAAGGGGATCAGGAATTTAGTAGTTATGGGTTAATGTTTTATGGGTTGTGATAATAGGTCAGCTAATCCCCATATCACAACTATTGGGGGTTCCCTTATCAATTGCTCTCTTTTCCTTCCCTTTAGGCCCCCTAGTCCCTATGTAGTGAGGTCCTAAGGCCCCTTCTAACTCTCTAATGCCATGATTATGAGCCAAGCTCAAAACTCTCACTTCTACCCATCCATGCTACACTTCTGTCCCCTTTCTCCATTCAATACACCAAAATATCCCCCTCCCCCAAAGTTGATGAGAGTTGAATATTTCGAGGTAATGATATAACAACTACCTCTAAAAGTTTAACTCAAATTAATTTTTAAGTATGAGGGGTTTCTGCAGTGCATTATATTATATCTATGACCATTTCCATGAGAGGTAGTCGTAACTGACTAATTTCTCATGATTTTTGAATAGTCCACTTAGCACTCATTTCATTCGATGATGCTCACAGGAGTGAAGAAGTGGGATTGGAACTAGTGAAATGAATCACATAGTGTCAACCGTCACTTCTGGGGCTTGCACACAGTAACTAGGACTTCCTGGGAGGTCACCCATCCCATAACTCCTTTGGCTCAAGTGCACTTAACTGTGGAGTCTTCCCCAAAATCAAGCCCACTTAGCTTGCTACCCCATTTGCAAAACCTTAGCAAGTATTGTGCCTCATGAACCATTCAAGAAGAGCTCCCTTTCATCTTTGTATTTCTAAGTATGAGGGGTTTCTGTAGTGTATTATATTTATATCATTTTTGGGATTCATAGATGATTGACTTACTTAACGCAGTTGAATCCCAAAAATGATATATAATCAAATGAATGTTTTTGTGGGGGGTTTTCCAAAACTACCTCCAAAAGTTACATTCTCATGACTTTTAAGGCAGGTTGTCAATTAACCCCCCTGAAAAGTCAGAAGAATTGAAATTTTGGAGGTGAGTTTGGACACCACCAAAAAAGTCACAAGAATTGAAATTTTAGAGGCATTTGTTAAATGATCGCCTCCACATGTTCAATTCTCATGACTTATCTTTTTTTTTTTTTATGGCGGGGGGGGGGGGGGGGGGGGAAACAGCGAGTGTTTCGAAAACTGCCTCCAAAAGTAAAATTCTCATGAATTTTATGGGTTTTGTCAAAAACCACCATGAAAATGTATTTTGGGGCAATCATTTAAACCCACTCCTCCCCCCCCCCCCCCAAATGTCACCATAAAACAATTTTAGAGGCGAGTTTGATAGAAAGCCCTCGGCACAAAAATAAGTTCAGTTTTCATGACTTTGGGGGGGGGGGTTTAAAAATTGCCATGAAAAATGTTTTATGTTGTTGTGGAGGCCCATGGCTCTCTACACATACTGTGCATGTGCAAATGTATCCCTCTGGAGGGTTAGGACCCCGTATAAGGAGACCAAACCCAAAATGGAGACCATATTTAAAGTTGCATAAGATCCAATGTGTCCCATTGCCCCCTAGTAAACCAATTCATCAAAGAAATCAAGTAAAAGAGTTTAAAAATCATGGAAAACAAGTGGCCACTTCATAATGGCATGCCTTTCCATAGTGGGATTTGGCATGTGCAAATGTCTCCCTTCTCAAAAGGGGGTTAACAAAACACCCTATTAGGTGTTTTTTTATTCTAAAAGAGGTGGTATTTCCTGGTACATCCTTAAAATGATGGTCTCATGTGATAAAGTAATGGACCATATTAGGGGATTGAAGGGGGAAACCTAGATCACATGCCATGGCACAAGGTTAGTTAGTGAAAGGAAAGCCCAAATTTGGGTAAATGATGTGTAGGGGGGAGAAATCATGGTACATGAGTTACCCCAACCTTGATTTTTCCACCCTTATTCATATTCATTTTCCCTTTTGTGATTTTTATTTGGTTAACTTCTCGGGGCTTAAGGGAATGAGATCATGATGTGTAAAGTATAATTGTGAATACCCCTTTTAAGCTGGAGAAGTTCTTCACCCACTAGGGGTTGGGACAAGCATGGGTTCTTGAATAATAGAGGAGGCTCATATAGGGCCTATAGGAACCAGTGTGATGGCCACGGAAGGAGGTAGGGCTCATGTATTGGCTTTTTCCCACATGCTAAATGTGTTTTTCCTAGCCATATTTTTCATTTTGTCGTACAATTTCTTGTTGAATGTGGCCAATTATGCTTTTTATTTTCTTTTATTTTCCATCAACCTTCGGGCATCATTCCAGGCCTAATCCAAGGTGTGGGCAAAGGGGAGGGGATGGATGACCCTTTGTGGAACCAATGGAAGAATGTGAACCCAGGTAGGAGGAGTGATGAATGGGATTATAATGAGAGAAATGGGGGTGATATATGTGGATCAGGGAGTGGGACCACGCAACCAAAATCGTGGTTTCCCGTGTAGTACCATCCCTAAATCCCAAAGGTCATTAAAATAGATACCTCGATATTAGGTTCCAAGGTTAGCATCCAAAAGAGACCTAGGGGAAAAGAGCACATAACTAGTACACTCTTTCTTTGAAATCCCCTCAGTAATCCATGTCCAAGAGTTTCCAGGATAAGTAAACCAAAATACTCAATCACCAAATGACATGGCATAACTTTAGGTTTGGGAGGACGACCTTCAAACATACGATCATGAAATATGGGTGAGGGACCACATGGTTAGATCAAGTGGTGAATAAATGACACAATGAGCTAAATGTTGGCCGCAAGGGGTTGGCTACTGACTATGGACCATCATGGAGAAAAAATTTCTCCTAGGGGTATCACCCACAAAATGGTGGGTAACAATGCCAATATGTTCCAAGTGCCAAGTGCTAGTGCATTCTAAGGGCCAAATCTTCCTCTATTACTTATCTCCTACTTTCCAATAATTGATCTCAAATAAATTTAATCTTAAACCATGTCAAACCATTCCAACACATGTCGAATAATACCAAGGCATCTCAACGTATGTCAGACATGCTAAGACTTTCCAAGTGCCAACACGTGCCAAGTTAAAATGTGTGTTAGGGAGTGTTACGCATGTTATGGAGTGGTAGGGCATGTCGAAGAGTGCTAAGGTGTGCTAGAGAGGGACAATGCATATTAAGGAGCATTAGGGAGTACTAGGGAAACACAAGGAAACGCTAAGTCAAAATGCATGGAAATGAATGAATACGAGGGTTTTTTAGGAAGTGTCAATGAATTCCAGGTGTCCCATGGACAAAATGTGTTAGGATAATTTCATAATAGGACTTGCAAGAGGAAAGCCTATGATTGTGATAAGGGGATAGACAAATCAATTTCAAAAAAAGTGGTACTTTGGGCTAGACACAACACTATTTTTTCAATGACTTGGTTGGGTTGCCAAGACACAAAAAAAGTAAGCTATCTACGAGGGCATGACAACTAGGGAGTGCCAAGGTGTAAAGGGAATCGCGGGAACTGTTAACACATGCTAGAAATTTCCAAGGCATGTTAGGTATTCCAATATGTGCTAGGTTCTAGGGTGTGGCACCAACGCATGTTAGGGAGTGCCAGCGAAACATAACGGAGGATTAGTTTCAATTGCATGGAAATGAATTAATAAGAGTGTGTGATAGGGAGTGTTAGAAAGTTCTAGGTGTGTTAAGGAGGGAGTGACAAGGTATTCTAGGTAGTGCCAAGGGATGATAGAGTGATAGGAAAACATGCCATTATGTTCCAAGTTCTAGGGTGTTCTAATGTGTACCAAGGAGTGTAAGGAAGTGCTAGAGAAACATAAGGGAGCACTATGTCATAATGCATGGAAATGAATGAATAAGAGTGTGTGAAAGGGAGTGTCAATGAGTTCCAAGTGTGATAAGAAGGAGTGACAAGGCATGCTTTGCAATGTTAACGAATGCTAGAGTATTAGGGCAGAATTTGGAAAATATGTTCCAACATGTGCAAGGAAGTGTTAACAGGGAGTGCTAGGGAAACCAAAGGGTGCACTGCATCAAAATGCATGCAAAAGAACAAATAAGAGTTTTTTATTGGAATGGTCAGTGATTTCCAGGTGTAATAAGGATGGCATTACAAGGTATGCTAGGAAGTGTTAAGGCACACTAGAGGCCAAGGCGACATGCCAAGATGTCCTAGGTGTTAATGTGTACCAACATGTGCCAAGGAGTGTTAAGGAATGCTATGGAAACACAAGGGATCACTAGGTAAAAATACATGGAAATGAATGAATAAGAGTTTTTGACTAGGAGTGTTAATGAGCTCTAGGTGTGCTAATGACAGAGTGACAAGGTATGCTAGGTAGTGCCAAGGAATCACTAGTCTAGATGGCTCATCTTAAACCCTCATGATATAGAAATATGTAGGAACACAATAAAATACAGAAATAAACATAACACATAGATGCGGTAGGAATAACATTTCATTTCTGTTGAATAGGTAAATCCCCTCTGCGGATAGAGGCGATCCCTCTAGCCCTAGGGTGGGTCTAGCAACAAGGGAACAAGCTAGACTTTCAAACTCCTAGCTTATAAATGAAAACGAGTTGGGATAGATGACCTACCTTGGTCCAACACTCTTTTTGTCGTTTCCAGCAGTGATCTGTTGATCCTTGTCTTCACACGTCGCGGTCCTTCAGTGATAATGTCTGTGTACCCACACAAGGATCAAGTGAACGGTGACAACATACGAAAACATATTTTCATTCACAACTATTCGATTGGTCAAGCAGAATCAAACATTTTGCATATTATCGAACACAATTTGAACCAAAAAACTAGTCATGTATTAATGATAGAGAAAAGAATTTTACAACCTTAATGCCTTAATGTTGCAACATCCTTCAACGGGTTCAGTCAAGTGCGTCTCAAGAATTCATCGAGGATTGGACTTGGTGAGGAAATGGGCCTAAAATCTCTCTCGATAATGGATTCCTATCTGCCTTCTTCTTCTTCACACCAACAATAGTAAGGATTGTTCAGCTTGCTGAAGCTGAGTGAGAAGGAAGTATTTATAGGAGAGAAGGAGGTGGTTTGAGATCCCTCTTAAGGTGGAAAAGAGGCCTTATCCTTTGGGGAGTTGCTCAGTTATAGGAAACAAGAAGCCAAAGGGAGGAATTTGACGTTATTCAGTCAAAAAAACCATGATGACTCCGCTCTCAAAGTGGTTAGGCATGGAAACTTCGTTTCTATTTTAAAAACTTTCGAAAAATAGCTTGGCGCGGGTAGTCCACTGAGACAGAGCTCCAATAGGAGCGAGGCCATAACTGCCTATCAGCGTCGACCCAAAATCATGTGTTTTTGAGAGCCTACTTCAAGAATGATCAACAGAGGAAATGTTTTTGACATGCTAAGGGATGCAATGAAACGTTTTGCAAGGTACGACAATACGGATAAGTCACTGAAATGGTCCTCCAATGTTCCAAATGGGGATTGTAGGGACGCTGACCAAATAATGTGTAACAGATGCCCCCTAAAGCATGAGGTTCGAGAGAGAGGGAGGAGTGAAATGCTTTACGAGAACATGCCCAAACCAAACACTGTCGTCAGAAGACCTGCAAGAACAAGTACAACTGATATCTCCGATACATGAATATGTGGCATGGGCACAAGAATCCATAATAGAGTACATATAAAAACAAGATTTGAGGTATGGATGCAGCCATCCAACAAGAAGGATTAATAAATAGACTTAGGCATGGTCGTAGCCATTCAATCAAAAGAGTCACACATATAATCATGATAAAACAAATAGTCTCGGAGCCTAGATTTTATCAGACACAACCCAGGGTCTTGCGCTCCATCTCTACCCGAACAAGTACAAGTTCAAGCATCCGAATGAGTGAGCTAAAGTTGAACATGCGATAAAGTCACCTAATTACTGGCCAAACATGAAATATGTTAACAGGTGTAAGAGAAACCACCAATAATGACAATGGCTCTCAAGGTACCACTAGTACAATCCGCGAAATGTGAATAGTGATTTGGTGTCGAACATCTGCAAAATCACTCGATCAAAGTCCAATGATGAGGACCTATCGTCGAATGTGAAGAATTTGCCATTGAGGCATGGAAGCTCCAAGGTACCCAAAGGGAGTCTCTAGATCAGCTTCCTGGATAATGAGCTGAAGTCGATAGGAAGTGACATGGTCGAAGGACGACCATAATGTTTCCCATGTCATCGACACAAGACAGAGGAACAAAATGACAGTGAATCAAGACCAAACAGAGAATCAGGGGTTGATAACTGCAGAAGGAAACTTCTCTTGAACATATTGACGACACAAATCCAGAATTTGGCAGTATTTGAAATCATGAGATCTTAGGCCATGATGACGTGGCAAAGAGCAGATGAGAGGTTGAAATAGATAACCCAAACCCATGGAGGAAAAAATGGCGGAATGGCATGTCCCCAACCCGACACGAATGTAGATGAGTGTCATGTTCAAGAGCGACATACTACCGACATGAATGAGAACTGGTTCCATTTTCCCCCACCATTACTGGCGAGTACCCCAATTGTTTTTGGAAACAAGCTTGAAGGGGATAACATATGCTTGCCATATAAGGTTTTCTTTCGAAAAAATCCATCCTAGTACATTTTATGAGCCCTAGGAAGGAGGAACTTCTTTACGTCATGATGACGATTTTTGATGTCATGTAAGGTTTAACGAGTCTGACAAAGGAAGAACTCAAGGTCTTTTCATGTTTAGAGAGCTTGAAAAGAAACAGAAAAGAAAACTCCAACAAGGCCCTTTTCGTAGGTAGTCTCATAGATCCGAAAAGGTAGAAAATAATTTCTGAGAGAACCTCTTGTCGCGATAAGCTAAGGTATTCCTTTTTGGTAAATAATCTATCCCAACCCGAGAAAGGGGTAAAAGTATACTGGGTAAATGCCATTTCACAGCCAACATTGTTACCGATGAAATAGGTAACCACACTGTTACCTACTTTTTTTTGGTAGCATAAAAAGCACCCGATTTTGAAAAGTGGTGATGCAGAATCACCCCTTTTTTTTGTGCACATTTTTGACACTCTAATATTTTTATTTATGAAGTATGAATATTTTTTTTGAAATGTTAGTGATTTTCATGCTAATTTTGAAACATATTCATGCAGCATCAACTTTTTTTTTTAGAGCGGTGATTTTCATGCTAATTTTGAAACATATTCATGCAGCATCAACTTTTTTTTTTAGAGCGGTGATTTTCATGCTAATTTTGAAACGTATTGATGCAGCATCAACCTTTTTTTTTAGAGTGGTGATTTTCATGTTGGTAATAAAACACAAAACTTAGATAAAAAAAATGTATATAAAAACAATAAATAAACAAAAAAAAATGTAAAAAAACAAAATTAACTCGTATCAATAAAAATAAATTTAAAATATATATATATATATATTCAAAAATTATGTCAAAAGAAATGACAAAATTTGAAAAAAAAAACACATAATTTAAAGAAAAAAAACAAAAATTAACCAAAAAAATTTAAAAAAAAAAAAATCAAATTTTTTTTTTTCCAAGTTATTAAAAAAAACCATATAATTAAAAAAAAAATTAAAATAGAAAATTTAAAAATAATTAAAATTAAAAAATTAAAATTTAGATAAAAAAAATAAAATACAAAAAAGAAAAAATTAAATTTCAAATTTAAATTAAAAAAATAATAATAAGAAGAAAAAAAATACAAATTTTAAAATTAACCAAAAAAAAAACAAATTAAAAAAAAAAAACAAAATCTAAAATTGAAAAAGAAAATTAAAATAAAATAATTAAAATAAAAAAAACTATCATTAAAAAACAAAAAAATGAAAAAAACCACATGCAAATAATTAAAAAACAAATATCTATAAATCTACTGTTTTTTTTTTAAATGAAACAATTTATAAATTTTAAAAATGAAAAACTAAAGAAACTAAAAGATTAAAAAAAAAAATAATTAAATTAAAATTTAATAAATTTAATAAATAAATTTTAAATTTTAAAAAATAATTAATTTAAAAAAAAAAAAAAAAAATTATTTTTTGAAATTAAAAAAAAAATTAAAAAAATTAAAAAAAATTAAAAAGAAAAAGAAAAAAATCAAATTAAAAACAAAATTAAAAAAAAAAAGAAATATGTTACGAATTAAAAAATATTAAAAATTAAAAATAAAAATAAAAAAGAAAACTAAAAAAGCAAATTAAAAAAATAAATAAATAAATATTAAAAATAAAAAATAAAAAGAATTTTTTGATCATGGTGGCACCGCCAATTAGCCTCCTGCGGCGGGAGGGCGATTCCCAGTATCGACCTCCTGTGGGCCGATTCCGGGAATCGATCTCTCATCGCGGGAGGCCGATTCCCAAAATC
This sequence comes from Pinus albicaulis, assembly GCA_034641835.2. NCBI lineage: Eukaryota > Viridiplantae > Streptophyta > Pinopsida > Pinales > Pinaceae > Pinus > Pinus albicaulis. The sequence goes on along the minus strand of CM076578.1, from coordinate 1,245,813,110 downwards.
GTCGTCCCGCCGTGGGAGGTCGATTCCCGGCGGGAGGCCGATACCGGAATCTCCCTCCTGCCGCGGGAGGCCGATTCCCGAAATTGCACTCCCGCCGCGAGAGGCTGATTCCCGGAATCGCCCTCCCGCCATGGGAGGTCGATTCCCGGAATCGCCCTCTCGCCGCGAGAGGCCGATTCCTAGAATCGGCCTTCGCCGCCACCTGGGCGGGAGGCCAATTGGCAGCGCCACCACGATCAAAAAATTCTTTTTTTTTCTAATTTTTTTTTTTTAATTTGATTTTTTTTTTTAAATTCAAAAAATTTATTTTTTATTTATTTTTTAATTTAATTTTTATATTTAAAATTTAATTTGTTTTAATTTTTTTGCCTTTTTTTAATTTTTAATTAATTTATTTATTTTTATTCATTTTTTTTGTTTTTAATTTTTTTTTTCTAAATTTTGTTAATAATTTTTATTAAATTTTGTATTTTTTTTTTATTTAATTGATTTTTTTTTTAATTTTTTCATATTTTTTTATTATTATTAAATTTTGTGTTTAGTTTTTTCATTTAATTTTTTAAAATTTAATAAATTTTATATTTTTTTTAATTTATTTGAATTTAATATTTATTTTTTATTTTTTTATTATTATTTTTTTAATTACATAAATTTTTTTTATATTTTTTTATTTCAATTAAAATTGTGTATTAAAATTAGATTTTTTTTTTTTTATTAAACTTAATATTTCCAATTATGTATCAAATCTTTCGGTGAAAATCACAATGGAGAAATTTGTGTTGACGCGTTTCGAACCAGCAAGTGTGGTTCATCATCAGGACAAGATACGAAATCTAATCTAGGACTCAGCTTAAATAGATTTCTCCATTGTAATTTTCACTGAAAGATTTGATACATAATTTATGGATCACAAAAGTCAAATTCTTAATATTTTCAAATTAATTTGTTTTATATTTTATTTTTTATTTAATAATTTGTTTTAATTTTTTTTTTTTTCAATTTTTCATTTTTAATTTATTTTTAAAGTTTTTTAACTTTTTATTTTAGCAATGTTTTTTTTCTTTTCTTTTCTTTTTTTTTCAAAATTTATTTGTTTATTCATTTATTTATTAATTTTTTTTTTTTAATTTAATTTGTCATTTTAATATTAACATTTTTTTTTAATTTAATAAAATATAATATATATATTTTTAATTTAAGTTAGTATATATATATATATTATTTTTTATAATTTAAATTTTTTTTTTTGGTAATATATATTTTTTTAAATTTAATATTTTTATTGTATTTTATTTTTAATTTAAATAATAATTTATTTTTTTAATATTTCTTTAAATTTAATTTTTTTTTAATATAATAAACATCTTCTTTTTCTTTTTTAAATTTAATTTCTATATTTTATTTTTTATAATTTCTTTTTCTTTTCTTTTCTTTTTTTTTTTTTTTTTTTTAAATTTAATATTTTTTTTTTTTTTATATTTATATATATTTTGAAATTTTAATCTTTAAATTTTTTTTTTCTTAAATTTTAGGTTTTTTTTTATGTTTGAATTAAAATTTTTATTTTGTTTTTATTTTTATTTTTTTATTCCTATATATTTTTAAATTTTAAGCTTTAAAATGTTTTTATTTTTTAAATTTATTTTTTCTTAAATTTTAGGTTTTTTTAATGTTTGAATTTTAAAAATTAAAAAATGTTATTTCTATTTTTTAAAATGTCAAAAATATGACACAATTTTTTTTTGTTATTCCAGCATCAACTGGTTTTGTTTTGAGGGTGTTTTTTCAATCCTTTTTTCAAGAAACAATTTTGTTTTTAGCATAATTTTATAAAATGTTGAAATTTGACCTTCAAAAAAAACCAAGTGCATTCTCGAATACACTTTTTTTTGTTTTTGGGGTGTTTTTTCATGTTTTTTGAGTCTTTTTGGGCTAGAGTTCCCGTTTTGAGGTCAGGTTACCTATTTCATCAATAACAGTGTTAGCCATTAATAAGTTCAAAATGACAAGAGTCTCAGCAATCTTTCCAATTTTTGAGAGTAAGAAAAGAGTTGAAAGATGACTCTAGGGGGTGACTTTTTCGTGTTTTTACCGAGTCCGAAAACTATAATAAAATACAACTCGTCATTTATCCCCATCACGTTGAGGACCTGTTGTTGCACAAGAAACGCATGTAAAACCCATTTTTCGAGATAAAATATTAAAATAATCGAAAAATATGCTCAAAAGCCTAATTAGGGTTCTGAAAAGTTTATAAAATGCCAAAAATAGTAAAAACAAATTACTTTTCACTTTTTACCTCTTGTGAGCATTTTTACCCTTTTTCATTGTGATTTTGTGGAATTGACAGTGGAAAATCCAGGAGACCAATCATGAATCTGTCTTTTTCAGGTGAGAGCTCGTGTCCTTGCCTACATTTTGAACTAATTTTCATTACATGCACTTCATTTTTTTCAGATTTTTGGGGGGGGCTTTTGTTCAAATTAGGGCACAGCGGTCGGCGCAGGTTCTAGGCACTGACTCGCGCTAACTCGCCTTGAATCCAAATGGGGGTGCACCACTTGGCGCGACCATTTTTAAAAAATTCACGCCAACTGCTGCCACTACTTTTTCTTATAAATTCAACTAATCTACCCATTTTAAATAATCCAATAGTTAATCATTCAACTAATGAAATTCCCATTGATATTTTTGCAGGTGTGTGAAAGCAAAATGGTGATCAAATGGAAGAAAATAGAACACGAAGATGAGTACGAGGAAGCCATGGGCAATGTAAGATGCATGGATGTTCTCAGGGACTACAGGCTTCTAAAATTCTTCATGGCAGCATGTCTTCGAGCTCCACCGGAGCTATTACAATACCTGATCAATGTATGGGACATTGATTGAGAAAGATTCATAATTCATGATTAGGAGCTAGAGATTGAAGTTTATGATGTATACTTCATCACTTCATTATCATGGAGGGGGGCAGTACTAATCCTGACAGGTACCCGGCCCACGATGGAAAACATGAGCATGGCTATAGATAGGGTGTGTCGAGGTGAAGGGAAAGGATCAAAGCGAGGGAAAGTGTATATTCAAACCATTCCTGATTTCGCACTAAAGTAGCGTTGCACATCATCACGCGAGCTGTTGGATCTCAAGCTCTGCATGAGGCCACAAAAACATAGTTACTACTTTTCGTAGATTTCATGGCACCAATTCTTTACAACTAGGTAGAGGTGGTAACAATCAATATGAAATGCCAACTGACGAAATGCAAGAACAACAAGCTGAAACAGTTCGGCTATGGGTCCATCCCGGTACCGTTCATCCTAGAACGGTTACCAATATTTCAACATCGAGAAGTCTAGTTCTGACACCACCATCCCAAGATCCATGGATGATCCGTTGGGTAGCTTTGATGCCTATATCAGGTAGTGGTCAACAAATGTCCTCGAGACCGAAATTCTTTGACTGGCTCCATCGAAAAAATATTTTCATGAAGGATTAGCCCTATTCTGGCATGGACTTTACAGGTGATGCGGATCTCCCACTCCCAGCAGGAGAGGATTGGGATGAAGCATTGGGTAAGACTCATTTTTTATTTTGATGAGTATTGTTATTTTTTATTATTATATATGTTCTGATGTTAATCCATGTATTTGCAGATGTTGGCCTACAAAGACCTGCAGGAATGTCTCCAATATCAAGGAGGGTTCCTCATGATTTTTATCTGGCCACTCATGGTGAGGGAAGCGACGAGGAGGAAATAGTACGCAACTTGTAGGGACTCACCAGTAGAATCCCCAATTATGCGATATTTTACGATGTTCCTTATGCATACTAGAGGCACACTATGGGGGTGTCGAACTGTGTTCACCACTTATTGAGGTGGCTCGTGCGTGCGGTGACATGCTACCATCAGCATCGTGCTGACTAGATGCCTAGGCTTTTATTTATGCATATTTTTTTAGAGACATGATGTCTAAGGATGTAACCAAAACATACATAATTTTTGAACTTATGATGTACGTGGATGCAAACACTCGATATGTTGTTCAGGTGAAGGAGATGGTTGAACAGAGTTCGGACCACTCGGGACCACCAAGGTCGAAAATAACCACACATGAAAACCAACAGTTAACCCAGGAAGGGACAATGTTGCCATATAATGAGCACCAACATTCCCAAAAGTAGAAAAAGGGCTAGGATTCCCTTCAAAGGGTATTCCTTGGTTGGTAAACTCCAAAAAAGTTGCCATTGGAAACAACCCTCAAAAACCCCTAAGGAAGATAACTCTAACTAGGAATATTTCGTGGGCAGTTAATTTTTTAAGACATTGAAACAAAACTATGCCTTTTCATATTTTAAGAGTCAAGAAATAGGCAAAAGGTGACTCTAGTCACTTTCAAGTTGAACGAGCGTGAAAGGACAAGTGCTCGATGATCTTTTCAATTTTAGGGAGTCATGAAAAGACCAAAACGACTACTCAGGAAATATAAGCAAGAGGGTGTACCAAGTTTCTGGGAACTGCAATATACACCATGGTGATCAAATGAAAGAGAAATGACCAAGGACTTAATGTACGTGCAGACAGTCTCCTCGAATGGTGTGTTCGGTGTATCACGGTTATAGGGCAGCAGACTCAGCTTCCTATGGATAAGGGATTGCAACCTATCAAGGTCTCCCTTTATATACTCGATGGTATGGGGAGCACAAGTCTGTGCTAGTGTTGTCTAATTCCAAGCCATGAACGATAGTTACTAGGTTTAACAACGCCAGAACACGTCACTAGCCTAGACCTCTAAATGTGTGCGTTAGGTTTCAATGCTTTGTTAGGCTAATTAAATTCATTTTAAAGTTGATCTTGAATTAATGTTGCAGTTTCAAGGCCTTACCGAATGTAATCTTGAATTCTTAATGCACAACTATATGCAAAATAAAATCATTCCAATTTGACGAAAAACTAGGGATAATGGTTCATAACGAAGCAACAATCAATCGAACATAGGAACAATTTTCCCTAATGCATCTAAGACAACCAAAGTAGAAAACAAAAAACTCTTTCCTTGTTCACTAAAAGCTACTAATGCAAAAGAATGTTTTTCATTTTCAAACTAAGAGAAAGAATGCAAATTTTGTCCTTTTAGATAAATGAGAAGCAAAATGCACTATTATACTAAAAAGAAAAATAGACATTTGTTTTGAGCAATGTGAATGAAATGATCTAAAAAATAGAGACCAATCCAAGACAAACATCAAACACACTCAAAACATAGATGCATTCCTTCAAGCAAAAGAGGGCTTTCAAACCGATTCAGTGAGCAATGTAATCTATGCTCAGGGTGACATATGGAGAGCTAAACGAACAATAAGATGATAATTTAACAACCCAATGACATGTAGAACTGAAAGAAACTATGACAATCAGCCAACAAATTGAAAATATAAATACCAAACTAACTCAAACTAAACTTAGAAGGTTCAGTGAGGAGGTAGCCAAACAAGCGGCACAAGGCACCTAGAAACCCTAGGATGACAAAATTCACTGATCGGATGAGGGAAAAATAGCTGAGAAGAACAAGACAAGAGAGTCAAAACAATTCCAGTAGACTAATTGAAAGATGAAAATCCAACCTAGAGGCAAGAGCAACTGAAAAACTCAAGAAAAAGGATTAAATTTTAACCTACAAGATTCTCTGTGTCTGTCTAGTTGTAATCCACGCTAAATAGAGGTTGGCATGCCTATGAAAAAGGAAACAAATGCCAATCGGCGCGACTATTCAAGCAGTAGCAGTGCCGAGACATAAAACCATGGAAGAAAGAAAAATCCACTAAGTGGAGGTCAGACTTGACAGTTTGAGACTGAAAATGATGGTTGAAAATAGTCAAACATGCAGAACAAAGCAGAAAAACTATAACACAACCAAGGTCGAATAGATAAGACAAACACTAGTTGAACAACGAGAGATGACAAAAACACTAATCCCCAGTATGGTCGCCAACTTGCTGAGAAAGTAAATCCCCTCTGCAGACCGAGGCGATCCCTCTAGCCCTATGGTGGGTCTAGCAACAAGGGCACAAGTTGGACTTTCGGACTCCTAGCTTATAAATGAAAACGAGTTGGGATAGATGACCTAACTTGGTCCAACGCTCTTGTTGTCATTTGTAGCAATGATTCACTGATTTTTGTCTTCACATGTCGCGGTCCTTCAGTGATAATGTCTATGTACCAGCACAAGGATCAAGTTAACGGTGACAACATACGAAAACATATTTTCATTCACAATTATTCGATTGGTAAAGGAGAATCAAACATTTTTCATATTATCGAACACAAAATTGGAACAAAAAAACCAGGCATGTATTAATGATAGAGAAAATAATTTTACAACCCTAATTCCTTGACATTGCAGCCTCCTTCAATGGGTTTAGTCAAGCGCGTCTCAAGCATTCATCGGGGATCAGACTTGGTGAGGCAATGGGCCTAAGCTCTCTCTCGACAATGGATTCCTCTTTACATCTTCTTTGCACTAGCTATAGTAAGGATTGTTCAACTAGCTAAAACTATGTGAGAAGGAAGTATTTATAGGAGAGGAGGAGGTGGTTTGAAATCCCTCTTAAGGTGGAAGATAGGCCTTATCCTTTGGGGAGTTTCTCAATTATAGGAAACAAGAAGCCAAAGGGAGGACTTCGACTTTATTCAGTCAAACAAACCATGATGACTCCGCTCATAAAGTGGTTAGGCATGGAAACTTTGTTTCTATTTTAAAAACTTTCCAAAAACAGCTCGGCGTGGGTATTCCACCGAGACAGAGCGCTAATGGGTGCAAGGCCATAACTTCCTACCAGCGCTGACCCAAAATCATGTGTTTTTTAAAGCCTACTTCAGGAATGATCAATAGAGGAAATGTTCTTGACATGCTAAGAGATTCATTGACACTTTTTCAAGATATGACAATACATAGAAGTCACTAAAATGGTCCTCCAATGTTCGGGATGGGGATTTCCAGGACAATGACAAAATACTGTGTAACAATTTCATTAATATCAAGTGATTGAAAAATTCTTACAGACAAAGTGGAAAACAAAATAGCTCTGGAGATAGTCTCTGAGAAGATATATGGCAGCTAAATGCCTCTGAACCGTGTCACAATAAGGTTCAAGGGCCTTTTTATTATTGAAAAATAAGAGAAAACCCTAAACAACCAAAACCCTAACGCGAGGAGATGTAACACCAAGTGTTTGTGAGCCCTGTTGGGGTTATTTGGGCAGCCAACTTCCCAAGGTCGTAACTTGGTCATATGATCTATGTTTGATGCACATGATACCTCGTTATAAATATATCTCCGAGGACTAGAATTGGTGACGTTTTCTTTGAAATTGCAAAAACTTTCATGCCCAAAAAACGTCATTTTGGCCCTCAAAATGGCTCTGGAAGTTTAAGACCTAAAAAGCTGACAAAAATCGTAAAATATTGTGCTATAATTAAGGAAACTGAAAAACTAAAAGAGAAAATGATGAGGGCCCAAGTGGAATAGGCATGTGGCCACCAAGATCCACCTCGATCACTTAAACTCAAATTTATTGAGCTAACTCAGTCATCATGACTTAGTTAACTGACACAAGTTGTTATGAGATGAAATTACAATTTATTTAAATGAAAAATAAATTAGATGCCTCACATCATCGCTCCTAGTACATCAAAATTACTCACTAGTGCAGGTGCATTTTTTTTTTGTTCTTTATGGTTGCCAATTTCATTGTTTCTTGTTGCAAATTTCAACACTCTCTCTCAACAAGAAAGGAATTCAATGTATCCCCATCTGGTACCTTTGGAATGTTATGCATGCAACACTTCTCTAGTGTTGTTTGCACCTAAAAATCCTAAAACTGAATATCCTCCGAACATCTGAGTCAATATAATGCATATGTCATCAAAGTCTTCTGACTTCTGCTAGCTTTTGCACCTGTCTACTGGAATCTTTGCGTTGTTGCTGACATCTGCATCTATGCCCTTTGCATTGTTGCCAACTCTAATCTGTGCTCTAGTATATGACATTTGTCACTCTGATTTTTGTCTTTCTTACATCTGACTGCATCAAAATAACTGATCCGTCCTGCTACTGTTGTATTGTGGGCTCTTCGTAGTCAGGTTCAATCCATGAGACATGCCATATCATTGGACCCTGCCTAAATTTATTATCTTCGGATTATGTCTACACATCACCCCAATTTTCACTTGGAGGTATGGCTGCACCATGCGCTCCCTCTACCCATCTGGCTCAAAATTTCCCCCTCATGGAGGTCTTTTCTTAAGTGGACGCTTCCACTCGGTCTCCTCTCTGCTTTTCCAATTGTGGTTGTTCCACAACCTTTTGAGATTGCTTCTGAGGCTGAATTTTGAGAGGTAATTTTTGCACCCTCTCAACAACCAAGTCTATAACCTCTGATTTACTCCTGAAATCTTTTCATGCATCTAGTACCTCAAGTTCATATAGGTTCTTGACTCATGCACATTGTAATTTTCCCACCATTACAAAATTTTATAAAAAAGAGTTGATTTTAAATCGACAATATCTCCCTCATCCGAGCTCCGATTTGACTGATTTTGTTTTTCCATTTGAGTAGTTTTTCGCAAGGAATCTAAATATGCTATTTTGTTTTTGAAAATTTTACACCAAAATCTTCAGATATTCTCTGCAAACTCACTGCCAACGAGATTCAATCTGATCTTGTAATGTACTAATATAAGATACTAAATCCTTCCTTCAATTTGTGGAAACAAAACATGATCGCACAATCACATATAAGTAAGAGAAATAAATTATCAATCACACAACAGAAGATGTGTTTAGGGAAGGAAACTACTCAAAACCCCTCTATCTCTATTGTGTATTAAGTGAAGGAATCATGAAACAATAAAATGCTTAATCTCTCATCAGATTCTCCAACACTTTGCATGTCAATCCATTCTTCATATGGCACATTTCTTCTGCATGCTCAATTATCTACTCAGGTTCCACCCTCCTTTGGATCTGTTGTCTCCACACATACTGAATCTCCAAACCATCTTCCAAATTTGCAGTTTATATTGCACAAATAAACCTCTCTCTAAGGGTCACAACCCGTCTTCTTCTACGCAAATTTTTATTAGTCTTAAGGGCATGTCTTATGATCTAAACATGCTAGGAAACTATCCTAACTAGGGAATTATACTTATGTACTTCTAATTGATGTAGAAAAAACCCTATCCACCCATAGAAAAAACATGACTCTTGCCTCCATAAGAGACTCGACCTAGCTCATATGCATCCATAGATTTTGGGAATTTATTTGACTAAACATTGACATCAACTTTAGATCTCAATGTCGACCCTCAAACTAGGGTTACCTCAATCAATATTACGCCTACATCTACTTCTATTTTGGCTCTAAATATAGTGCGAGCCCTCATCCATTTATGTTGGTATTTATCACAAACCTTGCGGCCTACTAACCACCACAAGGCAAGATGGTATCAACCCTCTCTTCTATTTTATGTATAAAATCTAGCCAACGGGATTCAAACTGTAATAAAACAAGATATTGAATCCTTCCTACAATTTGCAGAAACAAAACATGACCGCACAATCACATATAAGTAAGAGAAATAAATTATCAATCACACAACACAAGATGTATCTAGGGAAAGTAACTACTCAAAACCCCTCTATCTCTATTTTGTATTAAGTCAAGGAATCATGAAACAATACAATGCTTAATCTCTCATGAGTATTCTCCATCACTTTGCCAATTTTCATCCGCTGATCTAGGCAATCTTGCTCTAGCACTTAGCCAATTCTCAGCCTTACTTCATCTTGCCTTGCTCATGCAATTCCTAGGCAATTAACTCCCTATTAATTAGGAAAATATGTCTTCATTGATTTCACAATCCATCATGGCATCCCAATGACTTTATAATTGCACATGGGAAATTTTCTATAAATACAACTGATAGTTATGTTCCCTTTAACCTCTGTCTCAACTGGGTCTTCCTTAGAACTAACATGCATGCAGTTATTAATAGTGAATTATCAGTTATCTAATTGATCACTCATTGTGAATTAAATATAATTTAATTAACTTGACCTCTCACTAGCTCATTGCTCAGTTATAACTAGTTAAATTGATTTTAACTAATTTGATTGAGTTAACTAATTCACACCTACACCCCACTAATGCATCAAATGCAACTGGACCCAAAAAATATTAGAATCCCTCTAGATGCCTCATTTTATACCCTCAATTCGAATTTATAGAGCTAACTGAGTCATCATGACTTAGTTAACTGACACAAGTTTTATGAGATTAAATTACAATTTATTGTCCAATTTATTTAAGGGAAAAATAAATTAGACACCCCACATTCCTCACACTTGGTGCATCAAAATTCCTCACCAGTGTGGGTTCATTTTTTTTTCCTTTATGGTTTCCAATTTCACTGTTTCTTGTTGCAAATTTCAACATTTCATAATTTGATGTAGCCTTCACACAAAGACACCATTGAAATCACATGACCATATTCTCATGAGCAACCTCTCTTAAGCTTGATATGCCAGAAGACAACTAGCAATATTTCATCCTACTTCCTAACTCGAACCAACCATTAAAGTAGGAAAAATTCTTAAGAAACCTCACATGATGATCTTGCTCTTTGAGGATGATCATGGCCTTCCTTTAGCAACCCTTACTTGGCCCTCTTACTGATCGACCTACTTTAGGACTACATCTCTCTTCACCCCCTTGATCAAATGAGCTCCTTCTCACTTGATGTTATTTCCTTCATCCTAAGGCCTCCTTAAATAGTTTTTCCTAGACCTCTTAGGAACCCTCTAGAACTTTTTATTTCCTAAATCCACATCAGGCTGAGAAAGGCAGAGTCTAGGGTAACATCAAACCACGCTTAATCTGGTAGCTAGCCCTACCAGATCGGGAGAGGGCTCTCTCCTGGTCAATCTCAGCAAAATATGATCAGTGAGGCTTGAGATGACTTAAATAAAGGCTTATTTTAGGCGAGGTATATATGTAAAAAAGTTTGATTTGATTTTGAGGGTGTTTGTTGGATCAAAGGGAAGGGCAGATTTTGGGTCTGGGAAATGAGCAGTTTTGCAGGGATCTGAATGGGGCAAGGTAGGAAATTGTTTTGATGCTTTCAATTTTGAATGAAATGGATAGCTCAGACCAGTGAGGAGTTGAAGAGGGCGAGAGACATTCAAGAATCCTCTTTAGACAGTTGAAAACATAGAAAATTAAACAAACCCTAGGTAGAGCACTGCAAATTTTAATGAATTCCACCTTTATCCTTGTTTGTTTAACTTAAGAAGAAATAAGAGGGAAAATGATACACATGAAACACCAGTAAACTTACATTAACAGAGAGAAACAAATCATCAAAACAAAGAGCCACATGAATCCCAAGGAGTGCTGCAAACCCTGGTCTATTCCTTTGCCAAAATGCAAAGATGAAATGTACAATGAAGCTCAAAGCAATCCCAAGTGTCCAACCCTGAAAATGACTAAAAAACTACAAGATATAGACAAGAATAACGCATCCCCATGCCTCTAGGGGTTGAGCTCACTATTTTAGGATCTGTTTCAACAAGATCTAAACTAAGAACTGGAAAATAGGAAGTGGAACAACTTGCCTCTATAAGATAGGAAACTGATTCATTCAGTTACAATTCACCTTTTGATGAATGAATCTACTTCCATGAGTAAAAATTTGCCAAAATTACATCAAGACCCATGAAATTACATCAAATTACATCAAGAGTTTTACATGTGGAAGTAAGAAAGTCAAACTGGCCAAAACTAGGAGAAAAACAGAGTTACTGAGTGAAAAATGAGCCAAAATCCCCAATGCGTCGCGCCTGAAATCTCTATGCGTCACGCCAGTTTCGAGCAAGTTTTGAAGGCCTTCCCGGTGTCCAAATTGAGCGTAGGATAGTGCATTGGAAAGCTCTGACTGTATAATTTCCAACCCAAGTGAAATTTTTGAATTTTGTTTCTATTTGCCCCTCCAAAAATAATTTTTCCCAACACTGCTTCCTGTGTGTCCAAAAAGGGGCAGAAAGGTCATTTTTAGGGTGTTTTTGAGCCTTCTGGAGGCCCAAAACTTATCAAAATATCCGGTAAATGGGTAGGAATGCATAAATTTTCATGAAAAATCAAAAAATACAAAGTTTTCCCCAAGAATAGCTCCCAATCATAAGCGCACTCCAAGTGGCACGACGTGTCGGGCAGAAAAACTGTGTTTAGGCCAAAAAAATCAAAATTTGCAAAATGTGTCCCAAATTTCTTGAAATTTGGGCTAAGTGTCCTCCATCATGCACTATGTTGGGCCAAGGAAGCTTCAGCCAAAATTTGGAGTCTATCATGCCTTTTGCGACGCTTTACTTTAACTTTCCCTTCAGGATCTTAATTCGTGCTTTGCAAACATGATTTCTCGCCCAATAATGATTCTTCATGCGCCTCAACATGTTATTTTCCTTGTTGGCTTTCTCCAACAACTTCTCCAAATGAATATTGACCCTTTCAAGCCAAGTTTCTCGATCAACCTCATCTCTCGCTCAATGAATGTCATCTCGGTTTGGATCCTTTGGGCAGCTTGCCGGTTCTCACGTATATTTTGCAACTCCATGATAACTTGTTGATCTTCCAACTGTTTGTTTCGCTGCTCAAGGTAGTTGATAATCCATTGGGATCTTTGCAACTTAATGGTCAAAGTGTTTATTTCTGCCTTCTGCTCCTGAACAACCTCTCTCAACTTTGAGCTAGGAGATCCCAAATCCTCTTCAATGAGTATGAAATCTGTATCCTGGCCTCCTGAGGGCCCCTCATCCTGCATGGGCTTCTTACCCTTTTCCTGTACCTATACCTATGCTACTGATGATGGAAGCGAGACCCCTTCCACCCTGGGTGGAGATAATACTCGCCTGGCTGCTGCAAATAACCCTCTAGTGCCTCTCTGATAAGTAACATATACCGACAAGGGTGACTTGACCATCATGTAAATGCAACAAAAACAAACGGGCCAGCTCTTGATGATGATGGAACCTAGCAACCATTTCAAAAAATTGATAACAAGACTGTTGTTGAAAACATGCCATGGCAAGAGGATAGGCCTGCAACTCAGCCAATGAAGTGGGCTCCTCCCTCACATGTCTGCCACTCTTATGAGGCCTTCTAGGTGCATGTAATTCAGTTGTGGAATCACTATATCGGTCATAAGATGTATCGGTATCTGTCTCCATGATGTCCAAGGTCTATATTGTCTTGGATGAAATTGAGAAGTTTGGTGTCTTTGGTTTTGTTGCCAAATATGTGATAATATGGGAGGGACTATGGAGGGATAGGGTGGTGGAAATAATGGAATATTATCAAGTGAAATTTGAAGTTTAGGGACAATCACTTAATTTCTTGGGATAGCCTTGGGGTTTGGGGAAATTTACAATTGGGATGGGGATAATGGGAATGGGATAGGAATGAATGATTTAGGGATACAAGGGAATAGGGAAATGGGTTGTTGTGAGAAGATAGACAGTGAGGAGGGATTAACAAGATGGGGGAAATGGGAATGATTGACACCAAATCAATTTCAAAAACCTAAAGGAGCATTCTTCCAACAAGAGAATAGGATTTGATTTTTTGTATTTAAAATCTCATAAACATCACCAAACACATGTCATTGGAAATTACAAGGTTTATTGAAGGATTTTTGGCTTCTGTGATCCATCAATAAATATGAAGAAATCTTTCAGTAATAATCACATTATCATGAACAAAGTCAACGCGTTTCGAACCAACCAGTGTGGTTCATCATCAGGACTAGGTGAGAGATCAGATCAGTCGTTAAGTTTAAATAGATGTAGGAGATGAAAATAAAACGGTTAGAATCAGTCAATTTGACTAAGAAATCCAAAACGGTTAGTTCTAATAATATAATAATTAAAAAATCAACAACGGCTAGTTTGAATATTAAAATTAATAGTTTAATTAAAACATAAAAATAAATAAATAATAAACTAAATAAAAATTAAAATGAAAATACAAATTATTATATGTCAATTTGATAGTTTAATTAAAAATCATTTTATTTTTATTTATTAATTATTAAAAATACAAATATTATTTATTTGAAGATTTGAAGATTTGAAGAAATAGCAATAAACTTGCTTCCCGACCCAATGCGTCGCGCAATAAACCCAGTGCGTCGCGCTGCTTCTATGCATCGCGCAGGAGCAAATTTACACACAGGGAGCCGACCCAATGCGTCGTGCTCACCCGATGCGTCGCGACAGTCACCCAATGCGTCGTGCTCGCCCGATGCGTCGCGACAGTCACCCAATGCGTCGTGCAAGGAAACTTCAACACAGTCTGCCCTCAAATTGCTTGCTTCAACCTCCACGATTTATCCTTGGCTTACTCCAGTCTTCTTGGCATACAAATGAAGTTTTAAAACATGAAAATATCTTATATGCCAAGGATTTTGATTTTTCTTTTCAAAAAACCCACTTTGTAATGTTTCAAACTTTGACACTTTTCAAAAACTCTGTTTTGCTTCCTTTTGGCTTTTTAACTGAATGATGAGCTTTCTATCTATCTTGTAGGGAATGGATGGCATGGAGCTTTGAAAAAGGCGACCAGGGTTGCGAGTGAAATTATTATCACAACTGAGAAAATTTAAAATTACATTTATTTATACATAAAGATAAAAAACACTATTTTTCTTCAAAACAAAGTTTTGAAGAAAAATCATTATTAAGCATATGATGATGAAACTTTTAGCACTGAAACCTTATTTCAGACTTCCTCATGTGCCTGCTGACTATTATTAGGCATTCTGAAGACCTGATTAATGAAACCCTAGACCTAATGAGACTAAAACTCTAAAATGAATCTTTGCAAACTATGAGACCAAAAATGACTGTAAATGATTTTAATGAACAGAAATAGGCCAGCAGGTAAAGGACATGAGGGACATGAGTGACAAGCCACTAGCGTCAGATGATCCATGCTCCTAATGGAATGCATCTGACTGGATGAGACACCTAATAATGCAATGCAACAAGAGAAATTTGATCTCTGATGGAGGGATGAAGATACCGACACTAACCGAACTTATGGGTTTTATCCACTTATACCTTAGGTTATATTAATTTTCTTTTAGATTTTAAACCCCATCTTGGGTCCAAAATCCCTTTTCTTGGCTTCTTTTCCCACAAATCCTTTTGTGACTAAAATCCCACAAACCCATATCAATAGGCTTGTGGATTACCTCCCAAGCTACACAATTCAATAACATATTATAGTTGTAGTAACCATAACTTGCTCAAGCTTTTGTAGTCAAGCAAGGGCTTGGTTGGGTTCCCAAGTTGCAAATTAAGTAAGGGTAGTTGTGAGGGCATGATAGCTAGGGAGGGTCGGGGAATGAAAAAGAATGAAAAGGCATGCTAACACATGTCAGACAATGTTAATGCATGCTAAAGAGTGTTAGGGAGTGTCAGGATATATCAAGGGATAACTAGGTCAAAATGTATGTAAAGGAACGAATAAGAGTGTGTGTAAGGGAGTGTCAACGAATTCAAGTGTGCTAAGAACGAAGTTTGTTAGGAGAAGTTCAAAATATGATTTATAGGAGGTAAGCCTATGTTTTTTATACGGGGCTCGACATAAGACTCTTAGACAAAGGGTGATCACTTTGTGCTAGGCACAACATTGTTTTTCCTTTAACTATTTTTTTTATATGAGATGTGGCACACTTTGGCTACATGATCATGTTTTAAACTATTCTAGATAATTTCATATTGTACATTGTTGAGTATAAGATTTGGGGCACTCAGCTTGTGTCGGCTTATATCTTTTGAGCCTTATACATCTTGTGGTTCTTGCAAACTCTCAGTGAATGTTCTAGTATTTATATGAACTGAACATACTTGTGAAATATTTCATGTGTAAGATATGTTGCATAGCTATTTTATGGGCATGGCTAGATCATGTGATCCTTGTCATGATAACTAGTTAAGTGGGACAAGTTGAGCTTGAACATGAGTGGCATAAGATGAGTTATAGGCAGTTCTTAGGTGAACAAGGCATAATCTACTCGTAGTAGGTGCAATTGGTCAAGTTGTTATGGTTGAAGAAGATCAATATTGTCACATGAACTGCAATAGCCAAGGACTTGATTGGGTTCCCAAGTCATGAAAAAATGTAAAGGATAGCTATGAGGAAATGAGTGCCAAGGCGTGATAGGGAATGCTAAGATGTGCCAGATAGTGTGAAGGCATGTCAAACATGCTAAGATGTGCCAAGTGATAAGGCATCCCAAGATGTGCAAGGGCATGTCAATGCGTGCCAGGGACTGTCAAGGCAACAAAAGGGAGAAACAAGTTAAACTACAAGGAAATAGAAACATAATAGGGTTAATAATTCATCAACTTACCTTATGCAAGAGGGGCATGCTATGCACACCAACACTAGGTGGAAATAAGTGCCAAGTGTAAAGTCTTAGTGCATTCTAAGTGCCAAGTATTCCTTTATCGCTTCTCATCTACTTTCCACCAAGTGATCTCAAATAAATTTAATATTAAACCATGCAAAATCATACCAATTCATCTCAACATATTCCATACATGATAAGACTTTCCAAGCGCCAATATGTTTTAGGGAGTGTTATGCATGTTATGAAGTGGAAGGGCATGTGTAAGAGTGCTAAGGTGTGCTAGAGAGTGATAATGCATGTTGATGAGTGTTAAGGAGTACTAGGACAAAAGACTAATGGAGCACTGGGTAAAAATTCATGAAAGTTAATGAATATGAGAAACTTGTACCAGGGACTAGTGCTAATGAGTTATAGTTGTCATGCCAAGGAGGGAGTGACAAGGTATGCTAAGCATTGGTAAGGAATGCTAGGGAATATCAAGGGATGTCAAGAATTACCAAAGTGTGCTTAGGAGTTCCAAGGTGTGCTAATTATATGTGAAAATTAATAGTGCCAAGATATTCCAATACATGCTAGGTGCTAAGGATGTGCAGGGTGCTAGGGTATGTCAATATGTGTCAAAAAGTGTCAAGGAAACAAAAGGAAGAACCAATACGAGGGTTAATAAGTTGGGACTTTATCTTTTTCAAAAGGGGCATGCTAGGCACACTAATAATAGGTTCCAAATCATGCCAATTGGCATTGTGTGCCAAGTGCTAATGTATGTCAATGCATTCAATCAAGGTGTTCCAGGGCATGCTAAGGACTACATGCATGCCAAAACATGCTAGGAGAGTTCCATGTTGTGCTAGTGAATGCCACCAAGTGCTTCAGCGTCAGTGTCATGATAATTTGTTCTAGGTACAAAGATGTTCCAAGACATGTGAGGTGGTAAGAAATGTTAGTGTGTGCCAAAGCATTAATTTAAGGTGTGCCTGGATTGTTGAGGAGCATTCGGTCTTTCTCATTAATAGAATTTTTAGAGCTTGATTATGTATTAAATAATATATTTCCTACACACACTAGTGGAAATTTATCTAAAGGGAATTTCCAGATAATAAGTTTAATAGATATGAATCATGTGTTGACTCATAGGAAAACTCTATTCGACTAGTCATTACTTGAGGGAAACGATACACACTAATTACTTCTTAAAAAATTGACTAACTCTAACCTCTATGGCCTTGGAAATACTATAAAAAATACTCCACAATAATGGTCTTAAATTGTTATCTTTTGACAAAAAATATATTAACAGGCACATAGTGTCATCAAAAACTCAATGGAATGATCAATGATAACAAACATTTTTTGACCGTCACCAAAAGTAACAAAAAGAGCATTGGTGAGGGTCATTTAAAGTTCGTCACTAGAAGTGTCACCAAAGAGATAATTAGTGATGGGCCTTTAATGACGCTCACCAAAAGTGTCATTGAAAATGGCTTTGGTGATGAACCTTAAAGGGCCATCACTATATACAGTTACAGTGACACTTTTTTAAGGACCGTCACCATGTGTGACATTGGTGACAGACCTTAAAGGTCCGTCACAAGCATGACCCTCACCAATGTCCTTTTTTCTTGTAGTGAATTAAGCCCTCAGAAATATCTACTATGACACATGAAGAGGAATAATTGCAACATGATATATCAAAATTACGAGACCAAGTGCAACAAATTTCACTCTCGCAAAGAGTAACCATAAATGAAATGGAAGCTAAGATAGACGGTATGGAAGCTAATATGGATGGAATAGAAGTTAAAATTGAATATTTTAAGAATGGATTAAAGAGGAAATGGATGGTTTGAAAGAAGACATGGAAGGTTTGACAAATTTGTTTGCAAGAAAGGCTTCTCAGTGGTGACAAGGTAATCCATGAAAATCATGAAGAGGACAAAAGCAATATGAATTGTGATTTTAGAAACTACAATGTTGGGTTTAAGAACCACCACATTCCAAATATAGATATAAAGAAGTTTGATGGCAAGGATCTGATAACATGGATACTAAAACTAGAGAAATATTCTCCATGATGTGAACCAATTACAAAAGGTATGCATTACAACTTTATATTTAGAACCCAATCAGTTTTTATGGTATCGATGGATTTGTTCTCATAAAACACTTTGTCACCTGGTCAATTTTTACGGAGGAAATGATAACAAATTATGAGTGTTGATTTCTGGTAACATTGGATGTGCTCTAAGTCTCAAAATTTTCAGGGAGGCTTACGCACATGTATTCCAAAGAACCTAGAAAGAATTTTGGGAAATTCCACTCATCTTGTGTTTTATTAAATTAATTAAATATTTTTAATGTGAAACTAAGTTTAAACTTAGGAAATTAAAATAATTAAAGGGAATTAATATAACAGAGTGTGAATCTTCTAGAAAATAATGGAGATCAATTCAAGTTAATCTTAGCCATCGATTAGAAATTTAATCTCAGCCATTGAAGTCTCAAAGAGAATATTATCAGAAGGACTTGGTGGGGCATTTGGAAAACACATTGAGAGAGTCTAGAGATTGAATTTTTGAAGTGAGTAGTGCCTAGAGGAAATATCGATCAAGAGATTCTTTGTAGAGAGGGGCAGAGATAATTTTCAATTTGAGAGTTTATTCCTAAGCTAGAGAATACAGAAAAGATAAAACAAAAAGTAGTACCAACATCATAGCAGCTACCCAAAGCCAATGCAGAGGCAGTGCTGCAACCTTGAGGAGGTTATTTATTTAGCTAAGGATAAGTCATATACTATGCCAGAAAGTCAGGGTGTGAGACTAAAAGGGGCCAGAGGATAAGATCCAACTAGCAGAAGAGCCAGAATGCAAAAGCCACGCAGTCCCCACGTAGAGGCTGTGCAGAGACTCTGTAGAGGTTGTGGAGGGATTTCCATCTGGGCTTTTATCTAGTTGGGCTTCCAATGTTAGTGTGTGAGGTAATCTCACCAACTTCTCTGTCCGTTAGATTCTCTATAAGGATAACCAAAAATGCATCATGTTTGTATTCAGAAAATTACTGGATAATATATAAACCCTCAGCTATTGCATCAGTTTTCCCACATTGGATTTTCATGGTTACATTAGTCCAAAAACAATGGTGTGAGATGTGTCTATGATTTTATATTGCTTAGATCTTGTTTATGCACTTTTTTTTCCTCTGTTGTTTTATTTTTGAATGTTGTAGTGAATGCATTTCTATATTTTCTTGTAGAACACAGTAAATAATTTGTTAAGTAAATAACAAAAAGATGAATTTCCATCAGTTGCTACAGTAGGGTTCCAGGTAGTGAAAATTTTCACATGGTATCGAAGCTTGTATAGCAGTGCAAGAGTAGCAAGACAGTAAACCAGGAGGATCCAGCTTTGAGGAGAAAGAAGTATATCAAAGAGTTTCATAAGCAGCAGATCAATTTCCAAAGGGATTGCGCGGTCCAAGCCAGGAGGAATAGATTTGTAAGAAAATATCTCTCTGAGCGAGTTGAAAAATAGGTAGGATTTCCAGTTTACAGTTTGTTAGAGGAGGAGGGGGCAAGGAAGCATATTCAACGCCGATCAGTTACTGGTGGGATGCATTTTTCGTCTAGCAGTATTTGTTGGTGTAGAAAGTGTCAAAAGAGAGAAAAATAAGACATTTTTTAGGGAATTTTTACCTGAGGGAATTTCTTTCCCAAGAAATTTTGATTTCTCGTGCAGAAGCAGTGAGATCATGATTTATTTTCCTAACTCCAGTAGGGAGTGTGTAGAGCCAGCTGCACATAAGGTTAAAGGCAGCAGTTTGACATCATATTGGGTGAGATGGAAACCACTTGGCTATGTGATTAGGATCGGTTGGAGGGTGTCTCCAACTATGTAATCTAGAAGACAAGGATATCCTTCCTTCTAGATGAGCATGAGCTTAATTCCTTCATTGAAAATACAGTATATAAACCTGTAGATGCAGCTCCATTGAGAGCCTTCAAGAAGAACATGGAAAAATCC
Source organism: Pinus albicaulis (assembly GCA_034641835.2). Taxonomy (NCBI): domain Eukaryota; kingdom Viridiplantae; phylum Streptophyta; class Pinopsida; order Pinales; family Pinaceae; genus Pinus; species Pinus albicaulis. Next base: position 1,245,792,626 of record CM076578.1, on the reverse strand, counting down.
AAATGGTTGATCCTCGACGGAGTGAGGGACCACATTATCTCACATATTTTTGGAATAGGGACCATGAAGGAGATGTGGGATTAATTTTCCATGATATACCAGGTATATTCCAAGCAGTGGAAAACGTTCTTGGAGGAAAATATCTAGACTACTGGGATGCAGAAGGGAGAATGCATAGACAAGTTCCTTGCAAAGCTTCAGGAGATTCAATATCAGCTAGAATTTGTAGGATCGGTTTCCCAAGCCACATACTTGGTCATATTGGTTCTAAATTTTGTGTCTGAAGAATATCAAGTCTTTGTCCATAGTATCATGGGTAGAGATAACTTGTCGAACAGGGAAGGAATGTGGAAAAATCTTCAATGGGAAGAGATGAGGAGAGACTTACTCAAGTCCAAGCTTGATGGCACCAACAGCAGTGGGATGAAGCCAAAGAAGGAGGAGGAGAATGTAGCCCTTGCATCAGAGGTGCAGTAGGAGCAGCGAAGGTGGAAGAAGGATGTCTCAAAGAGTAGATGCTTCTGGTGTGGTGAGATGGGAAATTATGCTACATAGTGTCATCTCAAGAAGAAGTACAAATATGAGAAGCATGATATACAGGTTGCAACTGTGAGGATCGAGGAGGAGGAGTTCGTGATTATTTCCCACATATCTTCAGGGGAGAATTGGGGTGATCTGTAATTGTAGTTAAGAAAAGCTACAGTTCGTAAGGATCCTTGAGGAGTCCTCCTCTCAGATCATCACCTTGATACAGGAGCCCAAATCATAAGTATAAGGATGGAAAAGTATCATTTGGTGTAAAGGAGTGCAGAAGTGACAATGTAGTGGTTAGTGAGAACATTAATATGAGCAGCGCAGAGCAGATTTGGCAGCAGTGAAGGAAGGCACAATGCAGTAGCTTCATAGGGTCAATGCAGAGATTAGCAACAATCAGATCTTCATACCAAGATGCATCATGCTAAACACTTAGTTCAGTTTTGGATGTTTTTTTGTTGCATCAAGTAGCATAGTTGCAGTGCAATAGCATTTTGGAGTACTACGTAGGGTCATTAGTAGCATGGATGCAGTAGCGCATGTCAGACATTAGCAACGCATAAGGAGATGTTATATAATTAGCATAGTGCTTTAGCAAGATGCATTACTAGATCACATTCCTCGCTAAGAGGTAGTGTTGATTTATGGTAGCATCAAATCTGATCTAAGGCTCAAAATTTGCAAGGAGGCTTAGCCACATGTATTGCAAATAAATCAGAAATATTTTTGGTAAATTCCACTCACATTATGTTTTATTAAAATAATTAACTATTTTTAATGAGACATTAAGTTTAAACTTGGGAAATTGAAATAATTAAAGGGAATTAATAAAACATAGTGTGAATATTCTATAAAAATACTGAGATCAAGTCAAGTTAATCTTATCCACTGATTAGCGATTTAATATCGACCATTGAATTCTAAACAATAATATTATAAGAATGACTTGATGGGGCATTTGGAAAGCACATCGAGAGTGTCTAGAGATATAATTTCTGAAGTCAGTAGTTCTTAGAGGAAAGATAGATCAAGATATTATTTTCAGAGGGGGGAAGAAATAATTTATAGTTGGAAAGTATATTCCTGAGCCAAAGAATACACAACAGAGAAGACAGAAAGTAGTACCAACACAAGCAATGTAGCATCTACGCAGAGCCACGCAGAGGCAGTGTTGCAGCCTTTAGGAGGTTCGTTATTCATTTGAGAATCATTCAGATCTAGTGTCGGAGAGACAGGGCATGAGACCGAAAGGGGCTAGAGGATCAGATCTAGCCAGTAGAAGAGTCGGAACACAGAAGCCATGTAGTCCCCATGCAGAGTGATGCAGAGGCTACACAGAGACTATGCAGAGGTTGTGGAGGGATTTCCATCAAGGGTTTTCCAGTTGAGCTTTTAGTGTTAGTGTTTGAGGTAATATCACCATATTCTCTGCCAGTCAGATTATCTGTAAGGATAGCCAATAAGGAATCTTGTTTGTATTTAGAAAATTACTGGATAATATATAAACCCCCAGTTGTTTCACCAGTCTTACCGCATTGTGTTTTTCTAGGGACATTAGTCCAAAAATAATAGTGTCATATGTGTCTATGATTTTCTATTTGTCAAATCTTGTTTCTGCACTTTTTTTTCTTCTGCAGTTTTATTTCTGACGGTTGTAGTGAATGGATTTTGATATTTTCTTGTAGAACACCATAAATAATTTGTTAAGTAAATAAAAAATAGAATCCTTTCCATCAGTTGCTACAGTAGGATTCTGGGTAGTACGATTTTTCACATTGAGGATACAAAGAGAAACACCTTCTTTATCCAATTGATAAATCTCAAACAAAAGGGTTCAATGGCAGAGCACATTGAGGACTTCCAAAAGTTGAATATCAGGGTAGCAGTTATTCCAGAGGAGCATAGGATTGATGTCTTCATAGGTACTTTAAAGGATAACATCCAACATGAGGTTTGCCTTTTTTAACTCAATTAATTGGAGAAGGAACTCAGGGTGGCAAGAAAATTTGAAACCAAAATTATGGCAACAAGGAATTCTACCAATCACAATTATAAAGATGGAAATATTGTTGCTCCTAGCCTTCTAAAATCTACAAGGTTGACACCATAACAATTGGAGGAAAAAAGAGCAAAACTTCTCTTTTATATTTTGTGATAGAAAAAAGAATAAAGGTCATAAGTGCACTGAGAAGAAATTATTTTACATATATTGTGAAGAGAAGGAATAAAAGGAACAAGAAACATCAAAATATGAGGATACACCAGAAACCAACCCCAGATAAGGAAAAAATGAATCCAAGCATATATTGTAATGCATTGGCAGGAATTACCACTTGTCAAACTCTCAAGATAGAAGGATATAATAAGGAAAATAATGTAATAGTGTTGATTGATTCAGTCAGTCCCCACAATTTTATTCCTTGTAAGACAACCAAGGAATTAAATTTTTTCCTATATCCAGCACCATAGTTTCATGTGATGGTTGCAAATGGAGGAACTATAAATTGCTCAGGAAAGTTCCATAATATCAAGCTAACCATGGGGGAATATGTATTGAATAGTCCAATTATTTCTATTCCAATGGGTGGTGTTGATGTTGTACTAGGAGTCTAATGGTTACAATCTTGGGGACTATAGCTTTTAATTTTCAAGAACTTTTCTTGAATTTTTTTTGGGAAGGAAAGGAAGTTGAATTACAGGGTATCAGAGGGAAACCAAGAAAGATAACGAGCTCTAATTTCATCAAAAATCTTATAAAGAAATAAAAACAAGGCGTAATTTCATAGTTATTCTCACTATACGTTCAAACATTGAAATCGTCTATTTCTCCAGATCTCCAAAAATTATTGGACAATCCTTCAAAGGTGGTTGAGACTCCCAAAGGACTCTTACCTATTACCAACCATGATCATGGAATTTCATTTGATTCCAGGAAGTGTTCCTCTAAACATCAAGCCTTATAGATATCCTTATACCCAAAATAGTGATATTGAATGTATGGTTTCATAAATGCTAGAGGCGGATATAATTCAACCTAGTCAAATTTATTTCTCTTCTTCAGTAATATTGGTGCACAAGAAGGATGGATCATGGCGCATATATCTGGATTATAGAGAGCTCAACAAGATCCCTATTAAATATAAATTTCCCATTCCTGTCATGATGAATTATTGGATGAATTACATGGAAAAATTTACTTCAGAAAGTTGGATCTTCGTTTAGGATATCATCAAATAAGAATGAAGACTGAAGACATTCCGAAAACAAAATTTAGAACTCATGAGGGTCATTATGAATTTTTGGTCATGTCTTTTGGCCTTACCAATGCACCTTCTACATTTCAAGGTTTGATGAATTCCATTTTCAAACCCTTCCTTAGAAAATTTTTGTTAGTATTTTTTGATGATATACTAATATACAACAAGTATTAGAAGGATTATGTTCAACATGTTGACCGGGTGCTCAAACTATTGGAGGAGAAACAATTATATGCAAAAACCTCCAAATGTTTTTTTAGAGTATAGGAGGTGGAATATTTGGGTCATATTGTATCTCATGAGTGTGTTAAGGTAGACCCTAACAAAATTAAATCCACTAAGGAATGGAAAATCCCCACAACCATAAACCATCTACGATGATTTCTCGGGTTGATAGGTTATTATCGCAAGTTTGTTAAGAATTATGGGAGAATAGCAGCACCTCTAACAACATTAATGAATAAAGATGAATTTTCTTGGACTCTAAAAGCAACAAAGGCCTTTTAACATCTTAAAGAGGCAATGTGCCAAGCATCGGTCTTAGCTATGCCAGACTTCACAAAAACCTTTATTGTGGAATGTGATATCTCAGTAAATGGAATTGGTGTTGTTTTAATGCAAGAAGGAATACCCATTTCTTTTGAAAGTATTCCAATCAAAGGAAATTATTTACAAAAACCTAATTATTAGAAGGAAATGTTGGAAATACTACATGAAATTAAGCAATGGAGACCTTACCTAATGCGAAGACACTTTAAGGTAAAAACGGATCATGATAGTCTTAAATAATTTTTATAACAAATATTATCTTCATAAGAGCAGAAAAAATGGGTCACAAAGATGTTGGGTTATGACTTTGAAATCATCTACAAAAAAAGGAAGAAAATTTTTGTTGCATATGCACTCTTAAGAAAGGATGAGGATGTGGAGGCATTGTTTCCATTTCTATTATCCAACCAGACTGGATAAATGAAGCAAGGGATGAATGGAAGAATGATGAAGAAGTGTGGGAACTCATTCAAAACTTGCAGCAAGATCCTAGAACATCTGATACATTTAGTTGTAAAAATGATTAATTACAGTACAAATATTACTTATATCTTTGTAAGAATTCCCAACACAAGCAAAATATTATTTTGGAATTTCACACCTCTCCCTTAGAAGGGAACTCAAGATTTTAAAAAAAATAGAACAGGGTTAAGAAGGAATTTTTTTGGGATGGCCTTAAATATGATATTCAAATTTTTGTGGTGGAATTTTTGGTCTGTTACAACCTTTATCCATTCCAATTCAATGTTGGGAGGATGTTTCAATGGATTTTATCATAGGTTTACCCAATTCTGAGGGAAATGGTATCATCATGGTGGTAGTTGATAGACTTTACAAGTATGCACACTTTTGTGAAAAATCACATCCATTTAAAGTCGGTACAGTTGCTACTACATTTATGGAAACAATTCAAAATTTTTTGAGTATGTGTTATATTCTTTCCATGACTAGTCACACGCAGGGGCGATAGCCCCCTATGTACGTTGCAGCGGGCGCAACAGGGGGGGCGGCAGCCCCCCTGCGCTGCCTCAGGAAAAAAAATTTGGTCCTTATTTTTTGGTGGGCGAACCCGCCCATGGTTTTGTGCATGGGTTTACACATGGTTTTGGGGCATGATGGTTTTCAGCCCCTGGTATTTTGTAGATCCAGTTAAGGGAACTATGGTTATGTTCTAATCTAGGGTTAATGGATTGGGGTTTATGTATGTTTCGACATGTATATATATGTGTGTTGTAACAATAAAAGGAATATAATGAAAAATCAAGCTGGTCGTCCCGATTTGGGATCCAGGGGAAAATATCTGTGTATATTTGTTTTATGTTTTATGCTCTCGTTATTGTTTATTTTCTGTTTTTAAGTTTCATTTGCAAATAATTTATGTACAAGGTTAAAACCTACATTTGGTATCAGATTTGTTTCGGCTTCAAGAGTACGCATTTGCTGCTGAGGGTTTTTTGCTCGGCCTATGCTAGACCCTATTTAGTGGGAGATCTATGAGATTGATTCTTGTAGTGAAATAAGATGGCGAGCAGTGAAAAGATAGAGATTGAGAAATTTAATGGTCACAGTTTTGAGTTGTGGAAGCTCAAGATGGAAGATCTGCTGGTGGATAAACACCAGTGGATTGTGGTAGATACAGGTACTAAACCAACGACAATGTCAGATGAAGACTAGAAGAAGTTGGATCAGAAGGCGAAGAGCACAATACGGTTGTGTGTCTCAGATTTGGTATTGTTGAATGTATCTGGGGAAGCTACGATGAATAATTTGTGGGACAAACTTGGGACTTTGTACAAATATAAGTCTCTGGTGAATAAATTGTTCCTCAGAAAATGTTGTATAACTTGAGGATGAAATATGGAGACTTGGTGATAGAGCATCTGAACACCTTCAATACTGTGGTAATTCAACTATCATCTTTTGATATTAAAATCTCAGATGAAGATAAGTGCATTAGTTTGTTGTGTTCTCTACCAGACTCATGGGATATTCTAGTTATTGCAATAGGTAGCAATAAAACTACCTTGAATTTTGATGGCATTGTCTCAGCCTTTCTGTCGGAGGAAATGAGATGGAGAAATATGGAGGGTCAGAATGGAGATGCCTTATCTGTACGAGGAAGGTCCCAGAACAAAAAAAAGAATAAGGTTTTGAGTGGGAGATCTAAATCTAGAGGGAGATATAAATCTCCTGGAAAGTTTGTAAAGGTGTGCTGGAAATGCGAAAAGGAAGGGCACTATAAAAAGGACTGCAGATCTAAAGCTCCTAAGAAAGGAAAGGGATCTAATGATGCTCCTTCTGCAGAGGAAAAAACCACCTCGGATGAAGTTGGGGATGCGTGTTTGGATTCTTCTTCAAATACACATGTAGATCATGAGTCATGGTTGATTGACTTGGGTGCATTCTTTCACTTCACTCCTCATAGGGAGTGGTTTTGCGAGTATGAGAAATATGATGGCGGTGATGTCTTCTTAGGTGATGATAGGAAGGCCAGAATCGTCGGATGTGGAAATATCAAGATAAAGCTGCAAGGTGGAAGGATTAGCACACTTCTCGGTGTTCTGCACATTCCTGCATTGGCCAAAAATCTGATTTCTGTAAGCAAGATGGATGATTCAGGTGTAAAAATAGTGTTCAAGAAAGATGCTTGTAAGATGGTTCGGGGAGCACTGGTATTAATGCAGGGAGTTCGGATTGGAACTTTGTACAAGCTTCAGGGAAACACTATTATTGATGGGTGCAATAGTTTTGTGGTTCCCGAAAGTGGAGCGGAAAGCCTACCGATCTCTGGAGAAAATACCATGTTATGGAATCAAAGGCTTGGACATATTGGAGAGAAGGGCCTTCAGATACTGCATGGAAATGGTATGGTAGAAGGTATGTATAATAGCTCTCTAGATTTAGATTTATGTGAACATTGTGTATATGGGAAGCAAAATCGGGTGAGTTTTCCTTCTGGTGCTAAGAGGGTAAACAAGATATTAGAGCTTGTGCATAGTGATGTGTTTGGACCTGTGTCGGTTCCATCACTGGGTAAGTCTGTGTACTATGTTTCACTCATAGATGACTTCTCAAGGAATACATGGATATATTTCTTGAGGAAGAAATCTGAATTCTTTGATAGATTTAAATAATTTAAGGCTCTGGTGGAAAACGAGACAAAGAAGAAGATAAAGGTGCCGAGGATAGATAATGGTGGGGAGTTCTGCAAGAAGGAATTTGAAGAGTTCTATAAGAAGTGTGGTATAGCACGGCAAAATACTACTCCATACACACCTAAGAAAAATGGAGTTGTAGAAAGAATGAATAGAACGTTGATGGAAAAGGCAAGAAGCATGCTTAGTGGTACCGGTTTAGGACAAGAATTCTAGGCAGAGGCAGTGGAGACTGCATGTTACTTGGTTAACATATCACCTTCATCAACGTTGGAGGATAAGACTCCACATGAGGTATGGACTGGTAATAAACCCTCTCCTTCACATCTGAGGGTATTTTTATGTGATGCATATGTACATGTTCCAAAGGAGAAAAGCAGCAAGTTGGATAATAAATCTGAAAGGTGCATCTTTTGTAATGTTCCCAAAATTTTAGCTTCCAGGCTAAATGGAACATTAGAGTTAGCAGTAGCTTTAGCCGATGAATAAATGGTTAGAAAGGCCCATAAGTCTCCTAAGGAGGATAAAAAAAATCCAAGTGTGAAAGAAGACACTATTTCTAGCTCAATAAGACACCTCCATGTGTGAACAGGGTTAAATTGAAGCTGCTTTGACTAAGTCAACAGCGCAATTTTAGTGGAGGAGGAATCCTAGGATGGATAACGCAATTTTGGAGGGAGATGTAACTTGGGTTAGAAGTAACCTAAGTGAGTGGGGCCAAGGGCAAGAAAACTCATGTCTTATATAAGAAGAGGATGGCAGCATTATTCATTATGTTGTAGAATTATAATTCTTTTCTGCCAAGGATTGTTGCTACTATGTTGCTTAGAAAAGCTACAATGTTGTTTAGCACTCGGTGTTCCCGGGCTGGAATCCCGCCTCTTTCCTTTGAGGAGCTCATTGGGAGAGTTTTCATTCATCATTCCACATCAGGTTTTCAAGCCAAGCTTTAGCCATCTTCATCAACACAACTTTGTTGGAGATTGTGTAGTGTTGCTGGGTGCAACAGTGGAAGGGATTGGAATCCCAGCTTTTGAGCTAGTTTCTCATTGGAGGAAGGTTTCCTTCATTCGAGAGATCTATTTGGAGAGCTATAGAGCTTATTTCAGATTTTTTGTATCAGAACACACATTTCCCATACATTCCCAACGCTGTTTCTGCTAGGGAATGGTTATTTTGGAGGCAGTGCTCATTGCATGGGTTGGTGGCTCCGTTGTTGAGTTTCCTTGCGATTGAGAGGTTCATCCTTTCATGCGAGGAAGCCCTTGAGGGATCTACATCATATCATACATATTTTAGCCTTGTACACTCATGTGCTTCATTGTTTCAGTGACAATTCAGTGATTTCCTGAATATCACATTTGTATATAGAGTGTTTGGACAAGAAACCCTTTCCGGTTTCTTTTGTATCTTGTATAAGGAGATTAGATCTTGTTCTTCAGTATTTTAATCAATATATGAGTATATCTAGTCGTTTCCTTAATTTATGTGTTTAAAACCTCTCTTAAACTGCGCAGTCCATTAAGCAACAACTCCGGTAAAATGCAATTTTGGGGTTTTAGCACTTTTTGGCAATCCTAGGTGTGGGAGATCTATTTAACCCACCTATTTTGCTTTTTTTCAGCTCTATTCTTGGATTTATATTTCATATTGATTATTTTATGGGATCCAAGAGTCCATTTCAGTATTTTATTGCATATGTTGCTGGAAATGCATTTTTGATACATGTTTTATGAGCAATCCTGAAAAAGGGATATTACAGTGGTATCAAACCATGATCTCTGGCTCAGACTGTGAGATTCAGCTATTAGAAGAAGGAGAGATGGATAGAAGCTATAAAGATTCAGTATGTGTAGGGAGAAAGGAATACAATCTCACAAAGCTTCTTCCAAAATCTATGAAGAGCTTTCAAGGAGAGCTGAAGAAGATGAGATTGGAGATGGGATCTCCAAAGGAGGCTGAATCTAGAGCTGAATCTAGATTTTCACATGGTGAGTGTGAGCATGCAGTTGCACTCCATGATTCACAACACAGTCAAATTCCTAGAGCTATCCTGATATGGATGAGAGGAGGAATAATACCTAAGAGAATGACTCTTAGTGATTTGTTGCGGGAGTATGAATCTCAAACTGAGAGGTTTATAGATCATACTAATTTCTAAGAATTTTGCAAGATCCAAATGGAGAAGAGCCAGTAGTAGGATGCAGATATATTTCTTCTATCTAATTTTTCCGGATCACCTACTTGTTCAGTTGGAGCTTGGGTGAAGGAGCTAAACTCTTATTTGCAGCTGCACCATATTTCCGGAGATGAAGCTATCCGAGTTGCAGCACTGCATTTAAGAGGTAAGGCTCATGCATGGTGGATTTTTGAATCTTATTCCTTAAAAGATGCCAATACTTTCTCTTTTGCAAGATTCATAAAAACATTGATGGAGAGGTTTGGTGAAAACTTGCCTAAGACACATGAGCAAGGAAAAATTGAGAAAACAAAACCCTTGCATGTGATGGAGGAAAATCCATTTCATAAAACCATGAGAAGAGCTGATGTCTTGCATTACACATTTCCAGAAGAAAAACCTCCAGTTTATATTCTTGAACAAGGGGCATGGGATCAATTTTTCACAAAGGGATCCAATTGTTGAGATGTTGCCTACACACATTGATGAAGAAGAGGGCAACAATGATGTCACATCTAGAGCACATCCAGTGCCTCATGAAGAGGGAGGAGGAGCACCTACTCCCACAGGAGGGATTCTTGTATCTATGCAAGAAGTTCTCCAGGATCTCATACATAGAGGTCCAAGCACAATCAGTGAGCAGCATGATTGTGCAGCATTGCAGCTGGAAGGAGAAGGAAGGGAGGAAGAGAAAAATCATTTGATGAGGAGCACACACCCTTCTCTATTTCAGAAGGCTAATGCAAGGAAGAGGCAGAATGATTTTCACAGTGAGGGCAAGGGCAAGGTTTCCCAATCATATGTGTTGTCTACTCTTGACATTGATGTCTCACTACATGGAGGCATTCCACCTGGGAGGCCACCTGATCTATAGTTGATGGAATACATCTTTTATTTGGATTCACCACTCTTGGATTTTGGAGAGGTGAAGAGTTTGGAGGAAGAATTTGGCATGGGGGACGTCAAAGTAGCAGATAGAAGCATGAGGAGAGCTTCACATACTAGATCACCAACGCTGTCTTTGAGGAGGATTGATCCTTATTGGAGGTCTCAGCTTTTGGTGGAGTACTCCAAGGATCTTGGTGCATGCATGATTCTTGATGATTCGGAGGGAGGTGACAGATACATGGTGGATGAAGTAGTCATCTATTCCTATGGCAGGATCTTCTTGACTAGATCTGCTAGTCTCAAGGAGAAGCTGCTACATGCAGCACATGAGGACTTCTCTTCTATGCACTTTTATGCATATTTCCAGATGATGGAGGAGTTCACTTGGGAGGGCATCCAGCATGACATATATCAGTGTATGGAGAGATGCATAGCCCAGATGGTGATAGAGAGGATATCACAACCATCTTCGTACACATTGGGAGTGAGGGAGAATTTCCAGTTGAGCCATTTCAGCTCAAGACCTCAAGTACATAATGGAGGAGGTATCATTTCATGTTTTGTATTGTACTTATTTCCCTTATTTGAGCAGCATGATATAACAAGAGGAAATATTTCTTCTTGCATATTATATGATGATGTACTTGCAGCTACTTGTAGCATTGATATTGGCTATCCTTTTGATGAGCTATGGGGGAAGCCATATGTCTCTTGGTGTGCACCAATGACACCATATTGTGACTTCATGTTTTCATCTTATGAGATGACTATGGCAGAAAACAAGTGGCTGGTAAAGCACTTGTTAATTCTTATTTTGATGCAGGCCAAGGGTGCACTGCACTGGTTCCATCAAAGGGACCAAGATTCACTCTCCGGTTGTCATTTGGCAACTTGTTCTTATTGTACTTTGCTTTCATATATTGCTGACATGTTTATGATCATGAGGAGCTTTTTTTGGAGAGTGGGCTTAAGATGGAGGATGCCCATTGGGAGCATGGATCTCCCTACTTTATATGTTGTACCTTTCAGGAGGAACCATAGTAAAACCATGATTGCCACATCACACTTTTTATCTTCTTGTGGGAAGGACCACTTGGAGAACTTGAGGAGCCATTTCATGGCTGAACTATTTGTTGGGACATAATACAAGTTGACCACATTGTTCTTATTATATGGCTTTTATGAGGGAGAGATGAGGCAGCAGCAAAGGTTTTTGTTGCTATGGTTGCACTTGGGAGAGTATGGGAAAAATTCTTCCCATACTTTTCATGATATTTCTGAAGAGAAGAAAGGCACATTCATGGTGCAAGGAGGCTACCCTTCAACATTGGAGGATCATGAGAGACTTCCATGTCGGAATATGATCTTCTCACATAGAAGCATGATGGTGGATGGTTTCGGCATGAGGAATGTCAAAGAGAGGAGTCACGGGGCCTTATTCTCAATGCCGATAACGCTGTCACATGGGAGTGTATTCTTATTGATGGAGTGTTCCAAGGAGTATATGTATCCCTTCTTCTTGCAGATTTTTATGAAGAGATCCACATGGGGGAACTTATACAGGGACCTCACTTTCAGCTCCCACATGATGCATGGTAAGAAATACATTGATGTGCTTATTGATTACTCTATTGAGTATGTGTACTTTCTCACCATATGTAAATAGTGCATTGCTCCACATGAGAGCAAGATTATTTATGGGTTTCATGGTCACTTTAGGGCCAAATATTGTGATGTTGATGACCCATATTTACATGAATTTGGGAAAGTTTTGTATTGATTTTATTTTTCACAAGTGGTATAAATTGTAGCTTACTACTAACATGCATAGCTGCAAATTCTTGGGAGAACAACTTGCCACTTGATACTCTACATCAGCAGTTGAAAGAACTGCATTGTATCCACTAGAGAGACCATATGTATTATCAAAAATTGCACATACCTTTAGCCATTTTCTGATTTTGATGCCATGTGGTGATGATGTTCCATTCATCTTGAATGGAATGGTTTGGGTTGGCATGACTCATGATTTTGGAGGAAGAGTCCTTGGAGGCTCAATCTTCTTCTTGCCATTGGAGGGCAATCATGTTTCAGCCCAAGATCAGAATTCCCTCTACACTTATCATGATTGGAGAGGAATACAGCATGGGATAGGCCCTCTTGCCTATCATGTACATTCATTCAGCCCACCTACATTTCAGAAGCACAAGGTGGAGGAGACTTTTCATGAGTTACCATGTTGGAAGGTGACTCAATTCATTTGGATGATAGAATGGGTGAGGAAGGCACTAATTCACCATGTTGATCATCACTCCTACTTTGTGGAGGGCATGAGACAACAAGAAGGCTTCCATTCACAATTTCCCCCCTTTATTGATGCAGACACTTTGGTTTTGCACACCTGGGAGGAAGCATGGGATGACAGTTTATTTGCAGATTCTCTTGATATAGTGATGGAGGCTATTGATGGGAGGCCACATGAGGAGGAGGGGAGATATTTTTCTCTCCTTATGAATTTTCTTGAGGACAAGCAAATATTTTGGAGGGGAGGACTGTAATGTTCCCAAAATTTTAGCTTCCAAGCTAAATGGAACATTAGAGTTAGCAGTAGCTTTAACCGGTGAATAAATGGGTAGAAAGGCCCATAAGTCTCTTAAGGAGGATAAAAACACTCCAAGTGTGAAAGGAGACACTATTTCTAGCTCAATAAGACACCTCCTTGTGTGAAAAGGGTTAAATTGAAGCTACTTTGACTAAGTCAACAACACAGTTTTAGTGGAGGAGGAATCCTAGGATGGATAATGAAATTTTGGAGGGAGATGTAACTTGGGTTAGAAGTAACCTAAGTGAGTGGGGCCAAGGGCAAGAAAATTCATGTCTTATATAAGGAAGAGGATGGCAGCATTATTAATTATGTTGTAGAATTATAATTCTTGTCTGCCAAGGATTGTTGCTAATTTGTTGCTTAGCAAAGTGACAATGCTGTTTAGCACTCGGTGTTCCCGGGCGGGAATCCCACCTCTTTCCTTTCAGGAGCTCATTGGGAGAGTTTTCATTCATCATTACACATCAGGTTTTCATGCCAACCTTTAGCCATCTTCATCAGCACAACTTTGCCGGAGATTGTGTAGTGTTGCTGGGTGTAATAGTGGAAGGGGTTGGAATCTCGGCTTCTGAGCTAGTTTCTCATTGGAGGAACATTTCCTTCAGTTGAAAGATCCTTTTGGAGAGCTCTAGAGCTTATTTCATATATGTGGTATTATACCACACATTTCCCATACATTTCGAATGATTTTTCTGCTAGGGAATGATTATTTTGGAGGCAGTGCTCATTGCATGGTTTGGTGGCTCCGTTGCTGAGTTTCCTTGCGATTGAGAGGTTCATCCTTTCATGGGAGGAAGCCCCTGAGGGATCTACATAAAATCAGACATCTTTCAGCCTTGTACACTCATGTGCTTCAGTGTTTCAGTGATAATTCAGTGATTTCCTGAATATCACATTTGTATACAGAGTGTTTGGACAAGAAACCCTTGTCGGTTTCTTTTTGTATCTTGTATAAGGAGATTAGATCTTGTTATTTAGAATTTTAATCAATATATAAGTAGATATAATTTTTTCCTTCATTTATATGTGTAAACCCTCTCTTAGACTGCACATTCCATTAAGCAGCAACTCCGGTAAAATGCAGTTTTGGGGTTTTAGCACTTTTTGGCAATCTTAGGTGTGGGAGATCTAATTAACCCACCTAGTTTGCTTTGTTTCAACTCTATTCTTGGATTTATATTTCATATTGATTATTTTATGGGATTCAAGATTCCCTTTCAGTATTTTATTGCTTATGTTGCTGGAAATGCGTTTTTGATGCATGTTTTATGAGCAATCTTGAAAAAGGGATACTACATCTTTATTGGGTATAAGGATAGTTTAAAGGGTTACAAGCTTTGGAACCCAGAAATAAGGAAGCTTGTGTACAACCGAGATGTGGTGTTTAGAGAGGTGAAAGATGTTGTTAAACATGAAGTCCTGCCAAAGGAACCTGAAAAGATAGATTTTGAGCTAAAGGAGAATGAATCAGACTCTACAATAGAAGAAGACTCAGAAGAGGAAGAGCCACAAACTTAAGCTGTGAGAATATCAGTTTGGGAAAGAAGACAACCATAAAGGTATATTCCATTTTCTTTCTGTTCAAATTTTGCTTTAACTATAACTGATGATGATCCTAAAAACGTTAGGGAGGCTGTAGATTCAAAGGATGGAAAACTCTAGAATGAGGCCATGGTTGATGAAATGCCACCCTTGCATAAAAATGAGGCATAGGATCTAGTGGAGTTACCAGCTGGAAGGAATCCCATCAGGAGAAAATGGGTGTTTAAGAAGAAGATTAATGTAGAAGGAAAGGTGGAGAAATACAAATCTAGGTTGGTAGAAAAATGTTATTCCCAGGTGTCGGGAATTGATTTTGGTGATATTTTTTCTCCTAGAATTTTTTCTCCTGTTTCCAAAGTTACGTCTATTAGATTACTTTTATATGTTGCTGCTGCATTTGATTTTGAGGTAGAACAGATGGATGTGAAGACAACATTTCTTCACGGGGATCAGGAAGAGGAGATCTACATGAAACAACCTGAAGGCTTTATGGTGAAGGGGAAGAAAGAACTGGTATGTAGGTTAAAGAAGTCTCTGTATGGGTTAAAAAGAGTCACCAATGATGTGGTATCAGAAATTTGATATCTATATACGGTGACATGGTTTCACAAGAAGCAAGGAGGATCACTGTGTTTATTTTAAATTAATTGGTGACTGTGTTATTTATTATGTCTTTTACGTGGATGATATGTTGTTGATTGGAAATGACAAATAAATTATCCAAGATTTGAAGACCCAACTGTTCTCAAAATTTGACATGAAGGATCTTGGTGCTACAAACTATATTTTGGGCATGGAAATTAAGAGAGATCAGGCAAAGAGGAAGCTCTGGTTAAACCAGAGGAAGTATGTCGAGACTATATTACAAAGGTTCAATATGCATGATAGAAAACCGGTGAATGTTCTGATTCCTATAGGTACAAAGTTGTCTGGTGAAAAGTGTCCCAACACATAAGAAGAAGAGGAGGATATGTCCTGTGTTCCATATGCAAGTGTAGTGGGTAGCCTAATGTATGCAATGGTCTATACTAGACCAAACATTTCACATGCAGTGGGAGTATCGAGTAGGTTTATGTCAAACCTAGGGAAGGAGCATTGGACAACAGTGAAGCGGGTTTTCATATATTTGCGTGGCACTAGTGATTATGGCTTGTGATACCAGGGAAGACCGGGATTGGAAAGAGTGTTGAACATTCATGGTTTTTTTTTTATGCAGACTGGGCTAGAGATCTGGACCAAATAATATCTATAAGTGGGTATGTGTTTTGCCTATTTTGAGGTTCAGTCAGTTGAATGAGTAAAATACAGTCTGTAGTGGCTCTTTCAACTACAGAGGAAGAATACAAAGCAGCCACTCATGCAAGCAAAGAAGAAATTTGGTTGCAGAGATTGTGTTCAAGTATGGGGTTGGTGCAGCAAGCTATAAGGATAGACTGTGATAGCCAAAGTGCAATTTTCTTGGCTAAGAACCTGTTGATGCCTCGAAAATCGTTGCAACAACATTGGGGGATAACCACCCGGTCCGGACCTTAAACAACTCCTTTTCCGTTTGGGATGGTGGCTCCGACTGGATATAATGGGACCAGTTTCCCGATAAAGAATAGAAATGGGTGAATGAGTGATTGGTTTAATAATAAGTGATAGTGAATGGAATACTTAATCTATAAACAAAAAATATAAATGACTATTTTATCCCGGGAAGCTTCTATTCTTAAGTGCAACGTTTGATGATCTGTGTTTGTCAATAGGCATATAGATGACACTATTCAATAAACAAAGATATTCATTTAAATAATAATTACTTCATTCAATTAGTTGAATGAAGTAATTGATAAAACATTGTTACACTTATCTTTATAATACTGATACGTAAATGATTGAAAGAATAGGAAACTGTAAACATCCAGTAGTGGAAAGTATAAAGATTGCTGTTAAAACACATTTAAATATTCAATAATAGCAAAAATAATCAAACAACAATTTTCATATAAAAAGAATGGATTCAGACATAGATAATAGTACCATCTGAGCTGCAAGTCACTCCCCAATATCAATCACTATTTGAAATTCTTCTTTCCACGCAAAAATACTTTCACACAAAGACAATAGTGCACATTTGCATAAAAGCCTCCTTGTCAAAATTAGAATAATTGGTCCAAGCTCTGTTAAAAGAATATGTCTGGCACAAGAGGCAACTTCGTCATAAGTCATATACAACTTACGACCCTTTCTAAATACATGAAAGGGTCTATAAATACTAAATTAAACTAACAAACTACAAAATTAAAATGCTACTAAGTTGGTATAACTTGATCTGGAATATCTCCTTCTATGGCAATCTGGTAACCGGCAGCATGATTCATCACTTACGCTGTTCGTCTTTAGTCCTGAGCTGGCATATTGTAAGCATCGGCTCCACTTCTGGTGGTCGGTTAAGGCGAGAATTGAGTTGGGCATCATAGGTGGCATCCTGTATTTCGGGAATGATGCACCCGATTGCATCTGAGAGGAATTTGAGGGCGGCTCTCTGGCTGTAAGGTTTGACTAAGAACATCCAATAGGTGTCCCATGTCAAACTGTTAATTCCTGCGCTTAATCTGCCAGTTTTCTCCAGCTCTGGGTAACATGACTGTTCCAATGTTTTAGCTGATGTCAATTTACCTGGGGTACATTGAGAAATCATGTTAGATAAGTAGAGAGTGTCATTAATCAATTCAACCAAATTACTTGTGGTTAATTTGCATCTGGAAACTGCCCTCTCTGCTTTCATTAACCGGGATTGCCATTCCATAAATAATATCTCTTTATGCGATTCTAGGATCTTTGGCAATTTAGCTGACTGTCCTTCCTCAGTACCTTGCCACTCAAGATAATTGGTCAATGTCTCATCGGCCTGCTCGAAGTCTGTTCTAGCATCAGCTAATTTATCACTTAGAGATGTTGTTGAGTCACATAAAGGTTCTGCCTGGGCGATTTGTTGACATAACAACTTTATCTGTGTTAATAATGCTTTGTTTATTTGTACTGCCTCTGCCCTGAATTCAGCTACCTGTGGAAGATTCTTTGTTTTCTCAAGCTGGGCTGATAGTTGAGCAATATGCTCATCTTTTATCTTCAGCATTTGTTCATTGGCTGTCTTGAGTTGTGCCAATGCCTCTGATAACTCTTTCTGCTTCTGAACTGCACTCTGGTCAATCCTCTGCTTTTCCTCCTGCAATTGTTGAGTTAATTGACTATTGGTTTGCTGTTGTGTTAACAATTGCAGTTCTGCCTGCTCTGCCTTCTGTCGTGCTTCTGATAGTTGCGCTTGTAATGAGAAAATATCCTGGTCTTTTGTTTTTAATAAAATACTCACCTCTGATGCCTTATCTATTGTTGCTGCCGAATAGGCTCCAGCAAATTGTGATAGTTTTGTTAGGTCGTCAGAGGGGTCAAATTCCTCCTTCCAAACTACATTGCCCGTCACCGTTTGTTCTGGGAATAGGGAAGGTTGATCAGTTCTTCTCCTCTTCCTTTGTTGTTTTACCACAGCTTTGTGTTTCGGGCTATAGAAGACATCCAAAGGAGGAATTTCTTCTATCTGCAAAATAATTTGATCGGAGGGATCCTTTGGGATTATCTCTACTCCTCTAGAACTGGGTAGGCTGCTGGTTTCACCTGGAACTTGTTTTGAAATGGTCTCCTGTGTGTCTGCTACTCTTGATGTTTCGGCTTCCTTTGAACCCTCAGGATTGTTGATAATTGAATCGAATTGCTGCCATTCCTGGAGCAATTTGGGATCAATTTGAGTATCTTGATTTACCTTTATAGTGCTCTGTTCCTGCTCTTTCGTCTGGGTTTCCTCTTGCACTTTCTCCTGTTCTTTTTTTATAACCGGAGGTTCCTTAGTATGTCGCTGTTCAGGCTCGCTTGATCCTGCTGCTGGGCTTGTTGCTAACAGATCTAGGGGCAGAGTTTGCAACCTCTGTTCTCTAAGTCTGTTGAATTCAACTAACCCTTCATCTTGATATTTCGTTCTGGCCCATGATCTAACTTGAGACATTGACTCAGCTGTGGAGAATAGATCATCAAACAAATCTTCTTTATGATCAAATTTTG
Source organism: Pinus albicaulis (assembly GCA_034641835.2). NCBI lineage: Eukaryota > Viridiplantae > Streptophyta > Pinopsida > Pinales > Pinaceae > Pinus > Pinus albicaulis. The sequence goes on along the minus strand of CM076578.1, from coordinate 1,245,773,819 downwards.
CCAATTTGGCCTGTTCAAGGGCATTATAGGCAACTTTGTCGGGATCGAATTTCCTATTAGGGAGAGTGGCTAGAGTTAATGATTTCATCTTTGTAGCTTCTTTCTCTGCATGTTTGAGATCATTCAAGGTGTAGACACCACATCTAAGAGGAAAAGAGGGCCAGACCTGCTTCTTATTTCTCTTTAGAGTTTGTGTAACGCCTTCGGAAATAATCTGATAGGCTATCTCCCTTGCCAGCAGTTTATCAGGTATGTACAGAGGAAGAACATGAGGCTTGGCTTGGCTACCAAAAATTCTTATATAAGTAAATTTTTCCTCAGCAAACCATCTCCCTAAACCAGTTAAATCAATCCCTGCTTGGTAGGAAATATTGGGAGCAGGTTTATCAAAAATAGAGTAATGAATGGGTAACATGAAGCCATTGCAGATTTGGTATAAATGATGCCTATGGGAGGTTTTCCACAATTTCTGATAGTATATGTGAATGGGCATGGGCTCTTTTGGAGTCCACCTCCAGCCGAGCACGGAAAATTCAGAATTAAAACACAGGGTGTCCAGGATATAAGCACTGTAGTAAAATGGGGAAATAAACCTTTCAGAAATGCGAGTCTTGCCTCTGAAATCAAGAACTGCGGTGGCTAATTTGTCAGACAGTATAGTTCCCCAATCCATAATTTCACTATTACACGCTGCCTCCATTAAAGGAACCATTTCTATAGTGAAATTAGAGGAGTCGTGCAAACCCCATAATCTACACATCATGATCCCAGCATAACAGTAAGGAGAACATACAACAGAATACATACCGGAAGATTTATGCTTGTGTTTTGCCGGATTCTGCCTCCAATTCCGAATGGGTTCGGATTCAGTTTCGTTCTCATTTCGGAATTTCTCCAGAAATGCCTTGTTGTACTTCTTCTCTGGCTCAGGCAAATGATACATTTGCCTCAAATCATTAGCTTGAAATGAACCGAAGATTCTCCCATCTCTGGTGCAGAAGGTTCTATCTGTGATTGGGAGTTCCTCAATTGCCCACCTTACTACATCCGTATATGGGAGAATTTGTTCCCGAGCTGCTATCCGATGAAGGAAAGAGTCGGCTAAGTCCTTTAAAGTACCTTCAGATTGTTGAGTCGTATCTACCGTGGCTTCTACTGTTGTCACTTCAGGTTCTTCAGCTTCTATCAAATTATAGGTACTTTGCCAAGAAGTTTTGCCGAGACCTGAACATGTAGTATCAGATATCAATCCTTTCTTTTTATTTCCTGGATCAGTGATGTCTTGTTTTATGGCTGGCGAAGCGGAAGCGTTTGCAGTTTTCTTGGACTTCTTCCCCATTTTGCTTGCATCTATTAGCTTGGAAGAATTCTGCACAGGAGTAAAAATAAGCGTAACACAGAGAATTGGCAGTGAAAACCAGATACGGGCGAAATATATTGATTAATGCATGATGAAGAATAAACTTAAGGTCGCCGTGGATCCAATCCGTGAAAATATTTTAGGCTTACTATTTCATTAAATGGCCGTAAAAACCTGTCAATCATTTAAATGTCCATCATGTCGTTCATTGGTGAAATGATTTGTTTAAGCGTGCCTTGGCCGTTTTGGCGGTTAAACGCAGGTGAATCTCCATTAGAAAGATAAGGCTTTTAATACGAATTAATCGTAATATCCCCGTTTTAACAACTTTTTTGAAGTTCGTGTTTTTGGCTTTATCGCATCGCATCAGGGCGAAAAGGCGCTTTTGTTATATTGGCATCTCTTGGAATCCTCGTTTTCCGATAGCGATATCGCATCGCATCGGGAGCATTAACTGGGGCTCTTTTAAAAGCATGCATGGTATATCGCCGATCGCCTATTGCGTGTTATCGCGTCGGAGCAAACCAATGGTTTTTAAGTTATGCCTCCTTTGTCATTGCGATATGCGATCTTGCGATCGCTTTATCGCAATGATAAAAGATTTAATTATTTATATCAAAAAGCCATTATTGGTTTTTCAAAAAGGTTTTTTGTAATGTTTTTTATTTCATTTTCGGACCTTTTTGAATAATACAAAATTGATACCAATTAAAACTAAGAGGGACCCATTTCATATTATAATGTTGTGAATAAAAATTATATGAAATGGGGGGTTACAGTTGATGTTACTATTATTTACTGAGCAGTTGCTTATCTCTTGAGAAGTATGGAAATATTTTAACTTTTTCAAAATAGAGTTTCAATCAAAAGGAAAAATTCTAATATAACTAAGTATATATGCATTCCAAATAAAATGAAACTATTTCTTGCTAATTTCCTCTCTTTGTTTAAAATTAGATACATTCTAAGTTTTAAATAGGCCTTTATTAGTTGATAGATGTTAAAACCCTTTCCAAAGCAGTCTTTTGGTTAACCTTGGCTCCATTCCGTCATAGGTAGAGCCTCTGCTGCCAGCAAACGTTCATAGTTCCGACAGGGATACCTTTTAACCATGTTATTGTCCATTATCCCATCCATTTGAGAGTATGATTAACAGAATGAATTCAAAATATGCTTTCATATTTTGTATTTCATTTTACTTTTTTTGTTATTTCTAAGATAAAAAGCCATTGTCCTGGTTTGGTGGCCAGCTGTTTGACAATGCCATTCACTAGTAGTAATCTAACCGAACAAGCTGGCTCGTGATGAGACCCCTTGTCTTATAATTTAAGCCATTACCCTGTTTTGGTATGCAGTATTGGTAATGTCGGTTAAACTATTTCCCTATGATCATGGTAAGCAGGCTTGTAATAAGACCTCTTATCTTTTACATTAAAATTTTTAGAATTACACTCTGAGTAATCATAAACTTTTGGTGAATGGGATGGACAATTTTCTCCTTAAGAGTAAATGGATGACAGGGTAAGAGTTGAAGATGCTGAAATTGGATTAGTTTCCGTTTTGATATTGATAACCTTTTTGTTGACCAATTTAAAAACATAAAATGATTTTTTAATACTTCTAAACTTTGAGAAGAGTTCGCAAAAATTGAAGGGTGGCTTCAGAATGCAATTATACTTAGTTTCCTAGAAATTGTTCCTCTTGTTTAAGACTTCTATTTATTTAAAAGTGAATATCAACAATCCTTTCTTTTGAGCGACTTTTAAATACAGCAAAGGTCAATGGAAGATACCTTACAACTTTATTTCCTAATGATCCTAAAAAATAAATCCTACTTAGAACTAAAGGAGAAGGGATTACCTTCTCAATTGAAGAATTTCTTTAAGATGAGGCCATTAACAGGAAGAGAATCCCTTTTTCCTGTTAGATCTTGTAACATGAATGTCGAATGGCCTATCTTCTCGCTGATCTGAAATGGTCCAAGCCACATCTTTTGGAACTTGGTGTGTTTACCTTTATCCTCATGGGCTTTATCCCATTTCAGAACTAGATCACCAACCTGCAACTGTTTAGAACTAGATGAAGCCGAATCAAATGATTTTTTGATTATCTGCTGATGTTTTGCATGAGTAATTTTGGCCTTTTCTCTTTCTTCTTCTAATTTTAAAATTTGATCATGTCTAAGTTGGATAGAAGAAGAGGGGCTTTCTTCAATAAACTGCACTAGGGCTAGAGAAGGAAGTGCTAGATTGGTTGGTAGTATTGCTTCTTTCCCATATACAAGATTGAATGGAGAAGTACCTATGGAGGCCTTCTGTGCTATTCTATCTGCCCATAGTGCGAATATTAAAGATTTATGCCAATTTTTATGATTCTGTTCAATAGTTCGCTTAATGATTTTAAGGAGATTTTTATTGGTAGATTCTGCTAGACCATTACCCCGGGGATAATAATTTGCAGAATATTTCAGTTTAAAACCTCTTTTAATAGCGAACTCAAACATGGCATTACCAGAAAAATAAGATGCATTATAAAAAACAAGAGCATTTGGGACACCAAACCTGGTAATGATGAATTGATCTATAAATTCTATAATTCCTTCAGAGTTTGTTGTTTTTAACGGAATTGCTTCAACCCACTTGGTAAAGTAATCAGTAGCAGTAAGGATATACTTATGTTGTTTGGAGGACTGTGGAGAAATTTCCCCAACGATATCCAATCCCCATTTTTCAAAAGGTTGCTCAATGTTGACTGGTTGCAAAGGGAAAGCTGATTTTCTTTGTCTTCCACTGGAGGTTTGACAACTTTGACATTTCCTTACATATTCGTGAGTATCTCTGAATAAAGTGGGCCAATAATACCCAGCATGAATGATTTTGTGAGTTGTTGTGTCAGCTCCAAAATGTCCTCCGGCTGGTCCATCATGTAGCTCCTGCAAAACCTTTTGTGCTTCATGTTTTTCTAGGCATCTTAATAAAACTGAATCATAGTTTTGTCTAAAAAGTACATCATCAATGATTATGAAGTTTTTTGCTTTTAATCTAATGGCCCGTTTGTTTTTATAAGAAATATTAGGAGGTGCATATCCATTTTTCAAATAAAAGATTAAATCTGCGTATTGAGATTCAGAATTGGTAATACTTATCTGATTGATTTCTTCCATATGTTATGTATCACCTGATTCTGGAATGTTGGATGCTCCTTTTAGCTGTGCAAAAACCTTGACCCCTCACAATATTTGTTGGCTTGATTTCCAAGTCATACTCTTGAAGTATTGTAACTTAATTGGCCCTTTTTCTCCACTATATTCCCTTTGGATCGGTAATTGTCTTGCTATGAGAAAAAGGAACTATAACCTTTGTATGAGCTTTTAAAAAGGAAGGGCCTATAGTGTTTAATAGCTTTATACACGACAAAGGCTTGTTTTTCAACTTAGGTCGTTGGTCTCACACCTGCAATTTGAGCTGAAAATGATAGTGCTTCAGGTCATGATCATTAATCTCGGTGAATGCTTGCATAAGATGAATCGGATGCGATAGTATACAATGTGAAATGATTAGAAAATTGGGAGTGTTTAAGCGGGGGCATTGATTATTGATTGTTTGATTAAATCAAATGCTTCTTTTCCCACGAGATCCCCATTTAAACAGATTTTCTTAATCATGTTTTGTAATGGTAAAATGATACGAGAAAAATCGGGAACAAATCTTTTTGACAAAGTTGATCTGACCTAAAAAATGTTTGCATGGATTTTTTGTTATGGAAATAGGATTTGATTTCTTTAATCCTATCCGGATCAATATGATACCATCTTTAGAAACAATAAAACCCGGGAGCTCGCGGTCAAGAGCGAAGAAGGATTTTTTAGGATTGGTGGAATCTGGTACCTTTTGCGGCGTTGAAAAATTTGTTTTTTAAGTCATACAAATGATTGGATCTCTTTCTAGAAAGTACGGTAATATCGTCTGGGTAGACAACTATTTTGTTTTATTAATCAATCCTTTCGACGATATCCATCGCTCTTTGGGTAATGGCTCCTGCATTAATAAGTCCGAAAGGCATTTTCGATAAGCATAGGTTCCCCATTTTGTTACGAATGTGGTTTTAAGTGTCATCGGGATGAACCAAAACTTGGTTATATCTGAAAAAACGAGTCTAAAAAGGACATTAATTCGGAAACATTTTGCTGCGATTGGAGTATACGCTCCATAGTAGGTAATGAGAAGTTATCTTTGAGGCTGCTTTATTCGGTTACAGAGGCTCTATACAAATCCTAATGTCGCCATTTTTCTTTTACGGCGGGCTGTAATGAGACCAGGTTTGAGTCTTAGAGACGGAAAAAATAATCTTAGCTTTACAGAGTTTATTGAGTTCCGATTTTATTTGACTCTCTAAGTTCGGATGTATTTTCCTTAATTTAAAATTTTGTTGGTTTAATTAGGAAGCATTGGAATGGTATCTTTGGATAATAGTTGTATCTTATGTCTTTAAATGTAGTCATATTTCCAAGCAAAAACATGTTTATGTTTCTTTAAGAGTTTAATGAATGCTTCCTTTTTCTTCTACGAGAAGAAATTCTATAATCCTAGATTAACGTTTTGAGAGTTTTTTGTTCGGTGCCAAAAGTTTATAAATTCAAACCTTAAAAGTAGAGCTTTGGAGCTTTGCATTAGTCACGAGGTTTAAATCTGTCTTTAATATCATAAAGATCCTCAGCTTCACCACGGGCTTTGAGATTGAATTTTCCTCGGATTTACCTCATTTGAAGGTCATGTTGCTTTCCTCAATGATGCGGTCATCATAGGACTTTTACGAAGTCAAAAATTGTAAAATGTCTTCATGTTGATTAAATACTCTCTAATTAGTGACATTGTCGAAATTCTGTCAGCCTAAAAAGTAATTCTATTGAAAAATCTATACTGAGTTATAATCTTGACGGAGGGTATGAGTTTGAAGGCTTAACATACATTGCTCAAGTCTACAACTTTCTTGGAATTTTGAGACCCTAAGAGGGATATAAGAAATATTGAATGCGAGAAAAGTGCGTGATGGGTTCTTGTACCGGCCAATGTGTGAGGTAGCTTGAAAGACAATGTATTGTATTTCTCACACAATTTGACAATAATTTCATAATCGCCGAATACTTTCAAATATTGCACTTTAAGGCCAATTGCTTTATACGGACCTTGGACTAAGGCTTCATACTCGGAAATTTGTATTGTTTGTGCATTCAAATTCTAACCTACGGACAAACATTGTTTTTTCTCCTTGCGGGCTAACCAAGATACACCACAACTCCCGAACACTTGATTTCAGGTTACAGGGTATCAAATATAAATACAAAATAAAAGTAAGTAATCTTATTCTGGTTTCCCAGTGTGTTAAAGCATCTTGACCCTGTCATTTGTGAATAGTTTTCAAGTCATGGTATTAGTGTTTTACGGAAAGGAGATGGTTAATGGAGGTAGAAATTTCCAAAAGAAAATGACTCGAATGAATAATTTCCAAGATGTTGTTATTAAATACAATTGGTTGATTTCCCTGTACAAAGTATTTACGATTATTGGGTCATGTGTTTCTCTGGGTCAATTTTACCTTTGATTTGGCTTTCCCCTATGGGGTAACCCTGTGAAAGGACAATCGGTAGAAATATACCCATGGAGCTTTCAGACCAATCCTACTCCAAGATCAACCCCATAAATTACGTTATGTCAATTTTATTAGGATATCAATTAGTTGAACTACTGATGGATCAGCTAATAACGATAGTTACGGAGTTAATCTCTCCTAAAACACGGACCTTGGTTCTGTCTATTTGTATTGTGTATGGAGACTTTGAGTTCTATATTCGGTTGGAACAAAGCTGAAGGCAACATTACTCCTTCTGGATTATTCAGGTATTAATCGATTGCATGTGGAGGTTTCTGTTGTAGATCTCAAAGGTCAAAAAGGAAGGTGGAGTATGGGTGATCTATCTCCAATCGAGGCCGAATGGTAGCTTCTATCATACCGGAAGGTGGTTGACCCGAATCATTTACTGACTTGCTTATGAGGAAGGGTAGAGAATGGCATTCAATTCTTTTTGAGAAGCCAATTTACGATGTTTGTAATTTATAAGTTCAAGCATAGTAATGTTACATAGATTTTCTTCTATCATCAACAATATTGCAATCATTGAATGGATCCTAATGTACACAGATGTTGAAGGAGTACTTGAAGTTGAAGGTTGGTTTTGAAATGCTGGGAGGTGACTTCTTTGTAGGTACTTTTTCCTTTGTTGCTTGGCATTTCCACTGGATTTCTTTGAAGTTACTGAGAGTAGGGTTGAGAAGGTAATTTTACTCCCACAATGGCGACGAGGAAGAAGCTTCTTCGTATTATCATGTCGGAATTGGGCGATATGAAATCCCACATGCCATGGAATTCAACAACTATCTTATTATCGGTTGGTGAGATTGTTTCCTCTTCCTCTTCTTCTTGATGCGAATGCATTAGATATGACCTTCGGTGGTTTGATTCGGTTTTCTTGTAATTCTTAAAGGCCTTTTGGTTGAAGTTTCGGTGACTTGTTTCTTTATTTCAGCCATTTCATTTAGAGCATGGTCTTGAGGACCTTTTGGAGATTTTGCATGTCATATGGATCTTTCAAGGTTTTCTTCTTTGGTCATCTTTGGTAGAAACTTTTTTGGTTTTTCTTTCCTCGAAACCGCTTTCTTTTCAGAGGCATTGATAGTTTCCGTAAAGTGCTTCTTTCATGTTTTTCAGCGAGTGTTGGTTTGCGGCTGTCTGCAAAAGCCAGCTATATTGGCGAGTAGGGCAGCCAATACACTCACTTCGTTGTTCCTTGGTTTGGAGGTACGTTGGGATTTATTCCAAAAGTTTATTGAAACGAGCATTAAATTCTTTAATTGGTTCCCTATATGTCTAAGATTGGAGAGATCATTTATTAGTGTAGCTAAAGATACGTAATGCTCCATACTTAGTGAGAAGCTGTTCTTGGCAAATGTTCCATGGTAATAGAACAGGAAGGGGAAAAATAGGGATCATAACGATCCTTGCAACGCGTATATGAGAAGGAAATCCTAACAACGACATCATAGCATTATCCCCTTCAAATTAGCACTAACATGAAGTTATTGATGTGTTCCTCGACTTGGGTTCCATCATCTGGATTAAACTTGGGTGGCCATTTTTTGGGAGCATCTGGTAATGCATGTAATGGTGCGGGCATGTTGAGCGCACGGTGGTCCATCGGATGCACTTAGGTATGTGCCGATTGATGGATGATACATCTTGTTGAGATTCTGGATATGGGAAGATGGTATTTCGGTGGGCGGTTGAGATGTTGAAGTTCCAAATTCACAGTGAACAACAATATGTAATGAGGGAGTGGATGGTTGACTTGTGTGGGGGAGGATAGAATGGAGGATGTGGATGAAAGTGCTTCTTGTCGAATCTTGGTGTTTTCTGCCCTTTCCTTTTAGGTAGGGAACTCGATGGGTTCATCTTGGGCTTTCCACTGCGAGATTCTAGTGAGAGGGTGAGGTAGATTGAATTATGAGAATCTCAACCTTCTTTGAGATAGCTCTGATTTCTGTGGTGAAATCAGAAACTGCGAAGTTTTTGGATGAGAGGCGGAACTTCAGAAGATTCAAGACAGTGATGCAGTATGGTGGGTTTTGACATTAATTGGATACCTCTTCTTCTTGCTTGGATCTTGGAAGTGACATGTAGTGGGAAATGCGAGGTGATGTGGAGAGGAGAATTACTCTTAGAATGGTTTGCAGATTTAGGTTTTGCTGCCATTTCACGAGTTGATAGCCCTCCTTCTAAGCGTAAAAATGTTGATGCCTCGAAAATCGTTGCAACAACATTGGGGGATCACTGCCGGTCCGGACCTTAAACGAGCTCCTTTTCCGTTTGGGATGGTGGCCTCGGCTGGGATATAATGGGACCGAGTTTCCCGATAAATAGAAATAGGTGAATGAGTGATTGGTTTAATAATAAGTGATAGTGAATGGAGATACTTAATCTATGACAAATATAAATGACTATTTTATCCAGGAAGCTTCTATTCTTAAGTGCAACGTTTGATGATCTGTGTTTGTCCAATAGGCATATAGATGACACTATTCGATAAACAAAGATATTCATTTAAATAATAATTACTTCATTCAATTAGTTGAATGAAGTAATTGATAAAAACAGTATTACACTTATCTTTATATTCTTGATACGTAAATGATTGAAAGAATAGCAAGCGTAAACATCCGGTAGTGGAAAGTATAAGATTTAACATTTAAAACACATTTAAATATTCAATAATAGCAAAAATAATCAAACAACAATTTTCATATAAAAGAATGGATTCAAACATAGATAATAAGAGTACCATATGGGCTACGAGTCACTCCCCAATATCAATCCTTTATTTGAAATTCTTAACAACGCAAAAATACTTTCACACAAAGACAATAGTGCACATTTGCATAAAAACTCCTTGTCAAAATTAGAATAATTGGTCCGGGTTTCATAAAAATGTGCAGTAGTGCAACTTCGGGTTTTTATAAATCATATACAAAACTTACGACCCTTTCTAAATACATGAAAGTTACGTAAATACTAAATTAAACTAACAAACTACCAAATTAAAATGCTACTAAGTTGGTATAACTTGATACGGAATATCTCCTTCTATGGCCATACGGTAATCGGCGACATGATTCATCACTTAGAGGTACATTCATCTTTGGTCACTGGTGGCATATTGCAAGCATCGCTCCCATACAGTGGTCGGTTAAGGCGAGAATTGAGTTGGGCATCATAGGTGGCATCTGTGTTCAGGAATGATGCATCAGATTGGATGCGAGAGGCATTTGAGGGTGGCTCTCTTGTTTGTGGGTTTGACTAAGAACATCATCGGTGTCCCATATCCATTGTTAATTCCTGCCGGTCATCTGCCAGGTTTCTCTGACTGCGGGTAACATAGGCTGATTTCCAATGTTTTAGACGTGTCAATTTACACAGGGTACATTGAGAAATCATGTTAGATAAGTAGAGAGTGTCATTGATAATTCTTCAAATTACTTGTGGTTAATTTGCATACGGAAAGCGCCCTCTTAACTGTTCTGCTTGGGATTGCCATTCCATAAATAATATCTCTTTATGCGATTCTAGGATCTTTGTGATTCGTACATTGTCCTTCCCTCGATGCCCCTGCCTGGAATAATTGGTCAATGTCTCATCAGCATAACAAAATGCTGTTCTAGCATCGAGTGATTTATCACTTAGAAAGGATGTTGTTGAGTCACATAAAGGTTACTTTTAGGCGATTTGTTGACATAACAACTGTCGTATTATTAATGCTTTGTTTATTTGTCTTTACTTTCTCTTTGAATTCGGCTACTGTGGAAGATTCTTTGTTTTCTCAATTTGGGTGATAGTTGGCTCGTCTGCTCATCTTTTATCTTCGGCATTTGTTCATTGTTGTCTTGAGTTGTGCCAATGCCTCTTGTGCTCTTTAACATGCAGGCACTACGATCAATCTCTTGCTTTTCTTCACCGCAATTGTTGAGTTAATTGATTATTGGTTTGCTGTTGTGTTAACAATTGTGGTTACGCACCTTGCCTCCTGGCCTTGATAGTTGCGCTTATTAATGAGAAAATATCACGGAGTCTTTTGTTTTTAATAAAAGACTCACCTACGATGCCTTATCTATTGTTCTTTCCGAATAGGCTCCGTAAATTGTGATAGTTTTGTTAGGTCCTCGGAAGGGGTCCAGAAGTCCCTCCTTCAAGCTTCATTGCCGTCCTTGTTTGTTACGGGAATAGGAAGAGTTTGATCAGTTCTTCTCCTCTTCCTTTGTCGTTTACCACCATGACTTTGTGTTTCGGGCTATAGAAGACATCCGAGGAGGAATTTCTTCTAGGCTATAAAAATAATTTGATCGGAGGGATCCTTTGGGATTATCTCTGCTCCTTTAAACCCAGGTAGACGACTGGTTTCTGGAACTTGTTTTGAAATGGTCTCTGTGTCATCTGCTCTCTTGATGTTTGGGCTTCCTTTGAACCCTCGGGATTGTTGATAATTGAATCGAATTGCCATTCACGGAGCAATTTGGGATCAATTTGAGTATCTTGATTTACCTTTATGGTGCTATGTTCTGCTCTTTCGTCGAGTTTCCTCTTGCACTTTCTCTTTGTTCTTTTATTCTGCAGGAGTTCCTTAGTATGTCGGCTGTTCGGGCTCGCTTGATCCTACTGGCACGGGCTTGTTGCTAACGGATCTAGGGGCGAGTTTGCAACCTACATTCTCTAAATGCGGCCCGAATTCAACTAACCCTTCATCTTGATATTTCATTACGGCCAACGATCTAACTTGGGACATTGACTCATTTTGTGGAGAAGCAGGGTGTAAACATATCTTCTTTATGATCAAACTTTGCCAATTTGGCACCATTTCAAGGGCATTATAGGCAAGCTTTGTCGGGACAAATTGCCTATTAGGGAGAGTTGCTAGAGTTAATGATTTCATCTTTGTGGCTTCTTCTCTTGCATGTTTGAGATCACATTCGAGGGTGTAGACACCACATCTAAGAGGGAAAAAGGGGGCAGGACACCTTCTTGTTTTCTTTAGAGTTTGTGTAACGCCCTCGGAAATAATACGATGGCGGGTGGCGGGGCTTAAATACGTGAAATATATTGATTAATGCATGATGAAGAATAAACTTAAGGTCGCCGTGGATCCAATCAAGTGAAAGATTTTGAGCTTACTATTTCATTAAATGGTAGTAAAGCTTGTCAATCATATTTAAATGTCCATCACGTCGTTTATTGGTGGAATGATTTGTTTTTTTAAACGTGCCTTGGCCGTTTTGGCGGTTCGAGCGCGAGGTGAATCTCCATTAGAAGATAAGGCTTTTAATACGAATTATTTGTGTCTCCCGTTTTGCTGCTTTTTTGAGATTCGTGTTTTTGTATATGCCTTCGGGCGAAAAGGTGCTTTTGTTATATTGGCATCTCTTGGAATCCTCGTTCGCCGATAGCGACTATGCCCGCATCGGGAACGTCATGACACGGGGCTCTTTTAAAAGCATGCATGGTATATCGTCGATCACCTATTGCGTGTTATCGCGTCGGGAGCAAACCAATGGTTTTTGATTATTGCCTCCTTGTCCCCATTCCATGATATGCGATCTTGCGTCCTTTCTGTAATGTTAGGTAATTATTTATATCAAAAAGCCATTATTGGTTTTCAAAAAGGTTTTTTGTAATCTTTTTTATTTCATTTTCGGACCTTTTTGAATAATACAAAATTGATACCAATTAAAACTAAGAGGGACCCATTTCATATTATAATGTTGTGAATAAAAATTATATGAAATGGGGGGGTTGTTGTAGAGGACAACAGAACCCTGCTTATCATTCAAAGACAAAGCACATTGATGTTCAATATCACTTTGTGAGAGATATGGTTGAGGCTAAAAGGGTGTTGTTGGTAAAGGTGGAAACCTTGAAGAATGTTGCAAATGCATTGAAAAATTCTATGAGCACTAAAAAGTTCTCTTGGTATAGAGAAACAATGGGTGTTGCAGAGCAAGGCTAATGACTAAGCTCTCTTGTGGCCCCCTGTGGAAAGAAAACAACAAGTGGGAGAATGTTGGGTATGTGTTATATTCTTTCCTTGATTAGTCATGCGCGAGGGGGTCACGGGGGGGGGGGGGGGGGGGGTGGGGGAGGCATTAGTACTCCCTATATGTTGCGTCGAGCATAGCAAGGGGGTCATAGAGGCATTTGGTGGAGGATCGGGCAGCAGAAGCTCGAAAAAAAAAATTGAACCTGACACCCATCTGGGTGAACACTTGCATGGTTTTCAATGCATGGGTTTACATGGCTTTGAGGCATAGTGGTTCAACCCAGTATTTTAGATATAATCGAGGAATTTCACGGTTATGTTCTAATCCAAGGTTAATGGATTGGGGTTTATGTATGATTCGGCATGTATATATGTGTGTTGTAACACTAAAATGAATATAATGAAAAATCAAGCTGGTCATCCCAATTTGGGATCCAGGGGAAAATATTTGTGTATATTTGTTTTATGTTCTATGCTTTCGCTATTGTTTATTTTCCGTTTTTAAGATACGTTTGCAGATAATTTCTATATAGGGTTAAAACCTACAAAAGCTACATGGAAACCCAAAGATTGTTGTAAGAAATAGTAAGAAAATTGCGCTTTGGCTACCAAAGCAAAGAAGGGGAAGAGCAAGAAAGCTTCTCATTCCGGTGCAAAAGGCAAAACGAAGGACATGTCCAAGGTGAAGTGCTTTCATTGTCACCAACATGGACATTATGCCACAAATTGTCCGCATAAGAAGAAAAATAAGCAGGTTGCTGGATCTGCAGTAGGAGAGGCCTTAGCCTTGCAGTTTGAGCTGGTTTTTTCGCTGATCGCATGCTTGGTCACAAGTGTGATGGGATCAATATGGTTCTTGGATAGTGGTGCGTCTTTTCACATGACAGGAGATCGAGATTTGTTTTCTGATCTGGATGAGAAAGATCTTGGAGTGCACATCGAGATGGGCGATGATGTTATATACAGTGCGACCGGTATCGGTACCATTTCCTTTGAGAGGGAATCTGGTAAACCCTTCGTATTGAAGGAAGTGATGCATGTTCCAGGATTTAAGAAGAATCTTATCTCTATGGCGATGTTAGAAGACAAGGGATATGATGTTGTCTTCAGCGAGGGAAAGGCTATCCTGCACAGTAAGACAACTGGAGAAACCTGGAAGATAGGGGTTCGAGTCAAGAATCTTTATCAATTGCAAGTAGATGGCTGTGCAGCAATGGCATGCAAGGCAGAAGGAGTGGTGAGCCGGGATGATGGCGAGCTATGGCATAGGAGATTGGGCCATCTTCACCATGGAGCTTTGAAGATTCTGCAGCAGATTTCTACTGGACTTCCTAAGGGCACCCTTGCGCAGTCAGATCAGTGCAAGGGGTGTACTTTAGGGAAGTATGTGAAAGCCACCTTTCACGAGAAGGATGGTCGCGCCACGACGATCCTTGAGAGAGTTCACACAGACGTGTGTGGTCCTTTCTCAGTTGCTTCGACAGCAAAGCACAGGTATTATGTGATCTTTGTTGATGATTTCTCTCGAAAGTGCTGGATCTTCTTCATGCGGAAGAAGAGCGATACATACTCAAATTTACGCGGGTTCCAGGCACGGTTGTGAAGATCGAAGCCGAGGTGAAGGCTCTTGGGAGCGCTTATGGTGGTGGGTGTCTGCGGCGAATTCGAGACTTTTGCGGTCACGAAGGAATTTGAAGAGAGCTCATAGCACCTCATAACCCACAGTAGAACGGGGTTGTTGAGTAGAAGAATAGAACGATCGTGGGTGCTGCACGGGCGATGTTGCATGATCAGGGCCTACCCATTCACTTGTGGGTGGAGGCGTGCCATACTGCAGTATATGTGCAGAACCGTTGTCCTCACAAGATACTTGGCATGAAAGTCCCTTTTTTGAGAGCGTTTTTAAGTAAGAGGCTTTGATATTTCCCATTTAAGGATTTTTGGTTCATTTTACATTCATGTGATGAGATGCAGAGAAGAATACTGAGTAATATGAAGGGTTGGGATATTTGTGGGGGTACAACGTGCCCCACAACTATCGTGTGTATTTCCCGAGGCAGTCCTTGTTGTTGTGCGACGGATGTCAAGATTTCAAGAGGAGAAAAGCCATGAAGTGTTCACTTGAGAGGGAGCCACACTTGCATGTAGATGAGGAGCTATTGGTTCTAAGGATGAGCCCAAGAGATGTGGATCAGCAAAGAGGAAGTTCATGGGTGGAGGGCCACTCATCGTCGTATCGAGCGAACGCACTACGGAAAGGTGAGCGAGGGCGGCTCAAGATGTAGAGAAGGTTGTAGGAGCACCTACATCATAGTGCAGATAGAGATAGTCACCTGACCGATACATTGGATACATGGCTCTTATGAGCAAGTGTATCGTGACAGAGCCATCCTCTTTCGAGGAAGCTGTGGAGGATCCCGCATGGGTAGATGCCATGGTGGAAGAGTATGATTCTATTGTCAGAAACAGTGCATGGGAGATTGTCCCAAGGCTGGAAGGGAAATCAATGGTGGGTTCGAGATGGATCTACAAATTGAAGCAGGTAGATGACGGGAGTGTGGAGAAGTACAAGGCAATATTTGTTGCCCGAGGCTTCTCACATATTGAGGGGATCGATTATGAGGAGACCTTTGCACCTGTCGCAAGGTATTATTCCATACGGAAGATTCTTGCTCTCTCAGCGTAGATGGGGTGGCACATTCATCAAATGGATGTGAAGACTGCATTCCTCAATGGAGCCATTGAGGAGGAGGTGTACATAGAGCAGCCCGAAGGTTTCAAGATCTTCAGCAGTGAGCCGCATGTGTGCAGGCTCAAGAGAGTGTTGTATGGGTTGAAACAAGCACCTCATGCTTGGTACACACGGATAGACAGTTATTTCACCGAAATTGGATTCTCCAAGAGTTAGGTGGATCCTAACCTATACCAGATTGTGGTGGAGGGTAAGTTGATGATCATTGTACTTTATGTAGATGATTTTATTTTGACGGGTGATGAATTTTTGATACAGTCATTCAAGGCTAATCTTGCAAAGGAGTTTGAGATGAAGGACTCAGGCCTCCTTCATTATTTCCTGGGATTGGAAATTTGCAGCGCAGTGATGGACTGTTTGTGTCTCAAGGCAAGTATGCCCAAGAGATACTGGAGAATTTCAACATGCATGGCTGCAAGCCTATCGACACTCCTCTTCCTAGTGGTTGGAGGAAAGAGGATGCTACATCGGTAGAGGTAGTGGATGCCACTATTTATCGACAGTTGGTGGGGTCGCTTATGTATCTGGTCAATACACGACCCGACATATGCTATGCTATTAACTAGCTTTCACAAGCTATGGTTAAGCTTACCAAGCTCTTCTGGAAGCGACAAGCATTTATTGCGTTATCTTAGAGGCACATCGGGATATGGATTGTGGTATAGACAGGAGGATGAGGTGAAGCTATGTGGCTTCACGGATGCAGATTGGGCAGGGAGCCCAACGGACAGAAAGAGCACATCTGGAGGGATCTTCAGTATCGGGTCGATAGCAGTTTCTTGGTACAGCAGGAAGCAGAGATCCGTGGCACTCAGTTCAGCAGAGGCTGAGTATATGGCAGCGATTTTGGATGCATGCGAGGCTATATGGATGAGGAAGATCCTGGTCGGGTTGTTCGGTTCACACTTGGAGCCTACTGTGATTTATTGTGATAACCAAAGTTGCATTAAACTCTTGGCTAATCCAGTATTTCATGATAGATCCAAACACATCGACATCAGGTACCATCATATCAGAGATTGTGTGCAGCGGAGAATCATGTTACTTTCATACATTCCTACGGAGGATCAAGATGTTGATATCTTGACGAAGGCGCTCACCAGGAGAAAATTCGAATACCACAGAGGCAGAATAGGGGTTGCAGATAATCCATATCTTGTTGAGAGGGAGTGTTGAAAATGCAACAAGATGATGGAGCTTAGTGAAAAGAAGTCGCCTTCACTAAGTGGGCCCGCAGGCTATTTTTGGCGCAAACTCTATTTTTAGACTATGTCTATTTTTAGACATATGGATCATGGTCTATAAGTTGCAGGATGATATTTATGGATGATTGGTCAAGTTGGTAAAAATATATGGACCTCTATTTTTAGACATTGGGCGAAGTCTATTTTTAGACTGCCAGTCTAAAAATAGATCAGTCGAATATTATTAGCTCTTAATAATATTTGGACTATAAACATTATCTTATCCTCTTGTAGCACTTCAGTTCGAGCTACGGATGTGGCACATGCAGCTGAAAGAAGGAATTACGCTATTCCTAAGGGTTAGTTGAGCTATTGCATGGTTGACTTCAGTTAGAACTCATGTGGCAGAGTTTGGTGGAGTTGATGAGACAGTTGGTGGAGTTGTGTTCGGTTTAACTTAGTTGAACTAGTTGTATTTAATCTAACTGATAAATACACTAGTGATGAGTGGTGTGAATTAATTATTAATTAATTCAGTAATTATTAACTCATAAATCAACTAAAGAATACATCAGTTAACTGCAGTGCATGGACAGTTCAGTGGAGACCAGTGTTAGAGGTGGGTGAAAGGGTGAGTCTACTATCAGTTGTGACTATAGCTGTGCATGAGATTTGCACACACATTGATTGATATTGCCAATGAGGATTGCGCAGTACAAGCCAGTGGGATTCAAACTTGGATCTCATCATTATTCATCTTGGATTGCGCAGTAGAGGCAGGCAGATAGGTGGAGGAGATTTGAACTTGTGACTTGTTCATATCTGAGCTAGTTTGTGTGTAGCATGTGAGATAGTGCTGAGAGCTATGAGGAGATTTGTGCTATGTATTGTTACATGTTCTCTATCATTATAATATACAGATAGTTTGGGGTTTTCAGCTGTAAGCTTTCCCCATTACATATTGTGTTATATGTGTGCTTGATTATGTTTTAATGTGCGCATGCGACTGCTTCTATTTCCGCAAATTGATGATCAATTGTAGAAGAGGTTATGTATTATGCATGAAGCTCAAATAGTGTGTAATGAGGATAATCTCGGTGAATAATTTATCTATTATTCAAATTTCTACACATTGCGCGCCACATGTCCTTCCGTCACTGGTCCAATTTGTCAACCATACATCCCAGTTAGATGATAGCATCAACACGATGTCATCATATGTACTTCCACATGGCAGTCGTACACTATCTAGTAAACCTTGCAAGTTGAATTTTTAGTTGTTTTCCAAAAACTTCACAACACGATAACTTCCTCATATGATGTCAGATATAGGTGATTCATGTGTCACTGGAATTAGAATGACGAGATCTACAATTTTCCCTAGTTTCGAGAGAATTTGAGAAATTTTATTTTTTAGCATATTTTTGATCCCCTGGATCAGAGAGAGAGAGAGAGAGAGAGAGAGAGAGATTTTGAATTACTTATTAATAATAAGGGTGCATAATTCATTTAATGTTTAATATGGAGTAGAAAGTAAATTTTTACAAATATTTCAATGTGTGTCATAAATCAATTATTTTAATATAAAAATTAAGTAAAATACTTCAGTAGATAGGGGGATGCATGAGCGAGAGGGGTCATTTATCACCTTGATGAAGAAATGAAGTCAAAAATCACTTGGGGGTTAGTTTTAGCAACAAATAACCAAGCAGAAGCTTTAGCCCTTTGCAAGGCCTAAATATTGTAATATCAAGGGGGATTCAACAACTAATATTCTTCGGTGATTCAATGATAGATATTCAAAATATTCAAAAATTCAAATATCACATATAAAAATACCTTCCTCTAACGATATCCATAATATGGTTCCAAATTGAGAATTTTGAATCCATTGCCTTCTTCCACATTAAAAGGGAAAATAATCAATATTCTAATGAACAAGCCAATAAGGGAGAAAATCTAGAACAAGGGATAATAATTCAGGACCAAGGAGATCCATACATATTTCATATCCCATGACCATAAAATTAAATATCAATGGCATTATCATGTCCCAGTTAATATCCTTTGGGGATTTATTTTGAATGGAATCAAGGCTTGTTAAGCCACTTAATGACAACTCTAATCCCATGATAAGGAAGATAGTTGATAGAAGAAAGCCTTGCAAGTGGAACTGAGGTGGAAGAAAAATCAATTGGGAGAGATAGGTGAGCAATATCATGTTCGAGGATAGGTGGAGAATCATCTCATGCACATTTACACTTATCATCAAGGAAATGCAAGCTGGTACTCCACTAGCTCTGGGGTAGTTAATTTTGTATGATCTCAAAAGCAGGGAGAAGGATTTAGTGATGGAAATTTGTGTTAGGAGTGTGTAGGGATGGAAAAATGGCATTGAATGTGAAGAGATTGATGTTGGAGTTGGAATATCTGTGTTAAGAAATATAAGTGTCATTTGTTGGTCATGGAAATATCATTGGATTATGTCAGAGCTTGACTGTCCTACAGTATGGAAACTTCAAGAAGGGACAATCGTAGAGAAGATGTTAGTTGGTAGCAATAATGGGAGATATCTCAGCCCTCGTAGCAAATTTTGGTTATCAAATGGATTTAGAAACACATTCTTATTTCGCTCTGATAACAGGGAAATTGGAATAGCTACACGAGGATGTGGAGTGACTTCAACTGTTAGTGGATAATATGGAAACCAATGTAGAAAATTTGAGTTTAAAAGTGGACGGTATAGAGTTAACAATGGAAACGATGAATATGTGTATTCTTAAAGATGTGCATGGGATCCTCGAAATTTGTCCTCTAGATGTGTAGGTTGCTCCTCACCTTGACGATCCCTTGGAACAGATCATGGCTACGATGCTCTCTCAATAGATCAAAGCATAACAGGATGGACAAGATGGAATTCCCCAAGCTGAAAAGGAAGACAACAGTTGGCAAAAAATGATTTTTTTTCAAATATTTGTAAGCTTGATGGATATAATGGAGTCTTTTGGAGGCTCTCTTTTTTTTCAACACAAAAAACCTCTGGTAATATATAAATGTACCAGTTCAAAATATCCAAAAAAACTTCCATCCTTACATCCTTAAAAAATTCCACCTAATCCCAGTGGGCTATTACATCATCAAAAACTGCAAATGCTCATAAAAAAAATACATATAAAGACTTATATTAAAACAAAAACTGTCAGATACATAGTCCATCCATCAATTCTTTCAAAAAAAACATATTTTTGAGCAAAAAGACAAAAAATGAAAGGTCATCCCTTGACCATCCACGCCTTCAACTTGATTCCTGTGCATCCTCAAAAATTCAGATGAAGCATAAACAAAATCTCCATCACAATCATCAAATATTAGAACAAAAACTTGTTCCCAAACCCATCCTCTGCCCCCAGAAAGCTAATCCTTCTTTAGAACATTTGCATAGTGCCCTTAGCACCATTTCCCTTCTCCTTAGTAAGTTCATAATTTATTTCTCCCATTTTACCATTCAAATCCAATTTTGACAGTCTGTCTACTATGTGATTCTTTTCTCTGTATATGTGTGAAAATGAAATCATTGAGAAAGTACCTACTGGTGCTTTTATACGCTCCATCCAAGAGATATGTTGCACAGGTGCCAAATTGTTTCTCCTGTTTAGATAATCAATCAAAACCTTTGAATCTGAATGGAGTCGATGCATAAATTTCTAGCAAACTAGAGCAAGCCCCATAAATCCAAAGTCTCAGCTCTCGTATTTGAACCCATGCCTCCGCTCTAGAAGAGTTTGTAATGGCACAAAGGAATAAAAATATATAAAATAAATGTAGTTAGAACTATAACTAGACAAAGTCAAGGTAGAAATATGTTTTTTTATGAAATTCAATAGATATAAAAATAAATATTTTGTGAGATATGTATTTAAAAATATATTAATTAAACAAAAAAAGAAAAAAAACATAGGAGCTACCAAGATGACGTGAAGAAACCAATAAAGCTCTAGACATGTTTATGGTATGGGGCACACTAATGTGTTTGTGGTGGTTATGCTCAAATGAAAGTTACTCCTTAAATCATTACAACATAAGGGTGGGTTTTAAGACAATATTTAAGACGGTGTTTGTGTAAATTTTCTTAACTTGAGACAAAAGAAAATTTGTGTATTGTCTTAAATATTGTCTTTAAGTGGGTGTCTCAAATTAAATTGTCTTAAAATGTTGTCTCTATAAAGACAATATATTACAAAAGCATTTTTGTCTCTCGAGAGATAGTTTAATTTTTGTCTCTTTAGAGACAATAGTTGCGATTAAAGACATATTGTATTTAAAAAGACAATGTTTTCTATCCTAACTATTGTCTCTTTAGAGACAATATAAAATAATGAATCTAGAAAAATATCCCACTATTGAAATAAACCAATAGTAAAAATAGTTAATTAAAACTGAACTACAATATCATTGATTAATTCATATTAGGACACAGTGGAATCGAACCACTCACCTCCTGCTTATAAAGCAGGTGCTATTCCATTGAGCTAGCACCCTTTAAAGAATTATGTGAGAGTTACGGTACTCCTTGAAATTACATATATAGGCATTGATTTTAAAAAAATGTTCAACACATAATGGCATAATATTTGTAAAATCTAAAATCATGCAGCCCCCATTTTTAACTTGATAAAATAACTCAATGGATTTGACTCAATGTCACACCCATGTAACATGACTCACAACAAGCTAATATACAATAACTTACAAACTATTTAATCTAGTCATACAAAAAAAAAATTAATTAGAATTATCACAAGACTTTAATATCTACTATTGAATGGTTTATGTTTAGCATGTTTCCACTCTTCATATATTCCACAAATATAAATTCTTTCAAGGAAATTTTCATATCAACTAAAGATAAGGTACAAATAAATTGGCATAGCCATCCTCCTATATATCCCTACCTATCTATCCCTAAACATTTTGTAGCAAGTTAGATAATCTAACACAATTATCAATAACTATTAGTAACAATAAAAAATGAGAGTCAACAATGTCCTCATATTTAACTTGCACCCTAGAACAGAAGGTTAGTGCACAACTAGCATCTACTTGGCCATTCAATGTAACTAAAGCGTGCTATGAAATTACACTTCCAAAGAAGTCATGCATAGATTTGAAAGCTCGATTTAATCCTATTGCATGACAGTCAAAAGTGTATGGTATAATTTTTTTTCCCATATATCCAAATTACACCTGGAAACCACAAAGGTTGAAGTCTTAATTAAAAATCAAAGTGATCAAGTTGCCCTGAATTCATCTTCAAGAGTTGCAGCAAGGTCCAACTCACAACAATTTGGGGTAAATTTGGGGCTTCTTTGCTCAAACTTGATGAGAAAATCTAAGAAGCTTCTTCCTAGGAACCAAGTTATTCATTTGCTTCCTCTACTACATAGACTTGAAACCATCAATCTCGACAAGAGGAACCACACTACCTCAAAACCTCTTCCACAAGTCATTTGCAAATTTATACCATCTCATACTTACATTTAACTTCCAAAGGAGTGTCTTCGTTCCAAGCATAATTTCACTCTTTGTATAGGGCCCAAACATCACCACCTTTAAGGGGAACTATCCTAATAGTTCCTTTAGGACTTTTCTCCCATGAAACAATATGAGAAAATATATTTAGCACGTTGTTGTTGGAAGTTTTTCCATGCTTAAAATCCCCACAACCCTCGTAAAATCCATCATCCACCCAATTAGTGACAGTCGTGCCTTCAACGAAATTAATATATTTTACAAGAATTACAATCTAGGAAGACTAGCTAAAAATTGCAAAGTTTTAACCAAAATTCTAACAACAAAAATAAAAATGCAATTAGATTAGAAAGAACATATACAAAAAAAAACAATCCTAAATACTACATTCAAAATTTTTGTTGAAGAACCAAAGAAATAAATAATAACAAAAATACTCTGCCAAATTAGAAGGCATTGTAGAAAGAACAGAGAATCAACAAGGTGCACATGGAAGAAATTTATCAAGAGGTTCCTTACTAAGAAATTCAATGGAAACACATTCACCTGAAATATTTCCTTCATTAATCTAAATGACTGGACCATCATTGCTAGAATTTCCAAAAGCATCCTCTCATCCGCCCAAATCACTGTAAATCCAGAGAGTAGTATATCAAATAGTTGGCATAGTTTTTCAAAAGCATTTTCATACTCGATCAAAGGATACCAAAAGCACGAAAAAACATAAGTCAAAATACAAATATGAAAGGTAGAAAAATATAAAATGTAGTCACTATACACAAGTTCTTTTCCCTACATAGATTATGACAAAAGCTTCTTATCCAGTGGCAAACCCTTACCCATTGCTTCAACTACATGCTCTTAACCACTAGGCCCACTCAAGTTATATCATAAAGCCCGCTCAAGTTGTATACAGGGAACAAAATCAAGTTACATATATTTTATCCAAGACATATCAAAGGTACCTAGGATATTTGTACAGGGTAAGTTTGGCAGCACCAAAATAACTTATAAGGTTTTTTGTTTTTTTTTTACAACTAATAATGAGGTATTTTAAGTTTTGGAGACAGATGATATGTATTTAAAGAGTCATAAAAAGTTATGATACATTTAGGAATTCTCGCACCATCGACTTCAATTAAAAAAAAAATTGTTTCTTTGTTTTTTTCCAACTAATTATATGGGGTAATTTAAATTTTGGAGACAGGATCGATGCTATACAATATTTCTAGGTGCCATAATAGCATTGTATAAAAAAAATGAATATATCATTATAACTACGTGCTATATTTTTGGCAACTAGATAATGATGTAATTGTGGAAACATTAAATATCTTTGTTTTTGGAATCAAAAGCCTAGAAGCAGAAAAAGAGACAAGGCAACACGGCTATATAAAGTGTGAAACTTCACGACATCAAGAATTGAACTAGGTTTCTTTAAAAATTAAGTAAAGAATTATAGGAGTAAAAAATGAAAAAATAGGAGATTATGAAACGTTCATGGAGAGAATAAAAGTGAAATATGGTCGTATATAAATTAGAATATTGCAAATTTCTCTATAATCTTGGAAGTAACATGGTATATATACTGTTTAGTGTTTGTCATTTTTAATTTGATTGTGAAATCCAGGAATATTTCAATCACTTTTAAATTTGATTTCAAGGATATTTAGAAATTTAACCATAATTTTGTTAATCGAATTTTAAAATATTTTAGAAATCAACAATTTAATTAAATTAAATAAATATACATCAAAATATTTCAAAATTCTTAATAATTTTCGAAATTTCAATTGAATTAAAAAATATATCATACAAAGATGAATGGAAAGTAAACGTATAGCTCAAAAGGGAGGAAAAATATCAATAAAATAAATCAATAATAGATGAAAATCCCCATAAAAATAAATGAAAAAGGATCAAAATTTGGTGGGAAGGATATGCCAAAATGAAGGAGAGAAGGAACGTGAGTTCAAAATTTTAATAAAAAATTGTGTACCTGCATCCAATTTACCTTCATTAACCTTAATGTCAACGGCGAAAACCATCTGGCCCAAGCTAGGTCAACGTTTAAATTTTACGTCTGCATGTAATCCTGCTCTACTTTCTCATTGGCCAACACAAATAAAAAGTAAAATTGCTATAAAAAAACCTTCTTAATATCACTTGCCAGGGAAAAACTAAACAGTCAATCGATGCTTTACATTTTGTGGTTGATTATGTTAGGATTGGAGGTATTTAAATATGTTGTTGCTTGGGATTTTAATGGCTACCGGTTGGTCACAAATAAAAAAGTAAAATTGCTATAAAAAGTCTTCTTAATAGGTCACTATCTTGGCAGCATTAGTCTCATCATCTGACCATTGTTGGGTGGAAACAAAAGAGCAAAAAATAAACAGTCAACTTATGATTTACATTTTGTGGGTGATTATGTTAGGATTGGTGGTATTCAAAGATGTTGTTGCTTGGGATTTTAATGGCCACCGAAACAAATTTATCTGGAGTTTTTTACTTTTTAGATAAGATATATTAATCTAAGGGTTCTAGATTTTAGATACACATTGTTCTTCATAAATTAGACCTTATATTAATGAAATAATTCATTAATGTTTCTAATTAGAAAATTAAAATTATCAAGCTATGTTGCAGAAAAACACTAAGGTAAATCTGATGAATTGAGTTCTCTTTAAATATGTTACAAGTAAGTTTAAATTTTCAATGGTTTATTGCAGATATGAATTTATTATACTAAACAAAGAAATGATAAAAGATGTGATCAAGTGGTAAACACTCTCCTATCACATGTGGACTGGAGCCTTGATGAATTGGACTGATGGAGAAAAGAGAGTGGAAATCTTCTATGCGAACTTATTAAGTTCTATTCTTGCAGGAATATGCAAATAATAAATAATAATGAGAAGTAAACAATAAGAAGAGCGCCATAATGTCACATGCTCAACATAAAACATTGGAATTGATAACCATGGGGAAATTGATAACCACAAGGATATATAAGCATTACTGGCATCCAAAGTACATCCAAAAATATGATAAAACAGAGATGAAGACTGCAAATTTGAGAATACCACTTCTTTTCACTCCTATTAACTCCTCAATGACACATATGATATAATGGAAAAGAAGAGAAATCATAAATGATCAAGGATATCCAACTTTAGATATTGAAAATAGGCATCATCCTAACTATGGAAAGGATCTTTAGGAATTTGTAGGGAACTCTTTTAATGATGTTCCACATGTACTGGAATTTATGAGGTATATCTCAAAATTGGAAGAAAGACATGAAGATATCATGATCAGATTATTTATACTTTATTTTGGATAATAGCGTAATGGTTGGCTCAAACATTCTTGCTGTTGGGGTTCCAGTGTTTTGGCCAGATTGGCAAGACCAAAAGACTAGACAACATCACAACCGCTTTAGGGCCTTAGGATCTAGCCCTCCTAGACTCAGAGAGGGATCTCTCCAATAAAGGCAAAGAATGATATATCTTTGAAGCTCAAAATGAGGTATTAGGTTAGGTATGAAGCACAAGGGGGGTTTAAAATGATTTGGTTGGTTGTTGGGTTGGGTCAGAGATCATCAACTGAGAAGGTTATGGAATGAAAGGAACAAAGTAGCAGGATGTTTCAGCAAAAGAGGATAGGCTCGGAATGTGCCATCCATTGAGCTATGGAGTCATGAAAGGGGATTACTTGCAAAACAACTAGCCAAGGCTTTCATAGGGCAAGTTATCTATACTAAAGGATCTTTTAGATAGATGGTGAAATGGAACAATAAGGAATGAAGGTGAAAGAAGGAAAGAAACCAATTATTGTCTGGAGATCGAGTCAGATATCATTTAAATCCAGACCTGCTTTGACATACTCAAAGGCAACTCTCAATGAAGATACAAAGGGCAACTTAAGATCAGGTTAGAGGCCATTTAACTCCAGGCCTACTTCAGCATATTCCAAGAGAAAAACATAGATAAGATTTAACACAGATTGAGGCCTGAGATAAGAGAAGGGCTTTTAACCTTAAATGTTTTGACACTAGCTCAAGGGATCTTGGAAAGGCCAATCTATTGGAAAAGGACCCCAGTGGACAGAGCTTACACTAAATCCCCGGTATCCCAATTCTTCCAGCTTAAACCCAACCAAAACATCTAAGCAACAAACCCCGAACTCACACATCAGTAAGCATGGGCTGGACCAACATCTTTAGCTGGTTAAATCACATGAGTTTGCTCTTAGATTCACTATCAGCAGAAAAACATCAGGGATAAGAAGAGCAGTGGGCATTAAGGTACCATCCAAGGGTATATCTTAAGCCTGATTTACTGATTCTTATCGAAGAATAAATGGACAGTATGATTAAAATGAAATAAGACAATGCAATAAGAGAAACATCACCTGTAATATAGACCAGGATCTTGTGAAATTTGCTTGATTAATTGATGTGCAAAACTAGTCACATACACTGAGCTCAATGGCATATTACAGTCCACACTTCTCCTCCCAGCCTACTACATTACAAACTACTTAGCTACTCTCCCCAAAACTTTTCTAACAGTCAAATGAATCCCTACAACTAACAGCAACAACAACAACAACCTTTACAATATGTTCTCCAGGGGTTCTTATAGGAGAATGAATAATAGCAAGAGTAGCTGTGAATTAAATGGACTCATTAAGACAGAGTGGAGGCAAAATTTGAGCCCACTCTGCTTAATGGCACCGCAACATTGTATGTACTCTGTAGCATGGCCTGGGATTATGGAAAACAAAGTGAATTCACCACTTCATATACCTTGCACAATGCAATAAACCTGTTAAGAAATCCAGGGGAGGTGGCGGAGAAATGCTGTGGAGGCCAGTGAAATGGTGGCCCAACTGTGGAAACAGTGGCAATAGTGGAGGAAATGGTGAAAAATAGTGGGCAAATGATACGCTGGAGGTCTGGTGTGGAATAGGTCGCAGACAGTTGGATGGGAAGAAATAATAGTGATCAACGGCCAGGATTTGATGATGGAGGTGTTAACACGAAGTTAGACGGAGAAAAAATATTTAGTGCAAAGCCCAAAGTTTTAAGGTTCAGGAAGATACAAAGGAAATGAATGAAGTCGTGCCTTTAATGGTGGGACTTGGCTAGGGCGGAGGGTGATTAGATATGAACCATTGGATCTTAGGAGGAGATCAATGGTAGGGATCGAATGCGGGAATATATAAGGGAGGGGTGGTTTCTGAAAGAAAACCACTGGTGTCACGCGGCTTTTGGGCAGTTTTGAGAAATCTCCTAAACAACCCGATATGATCCACTGTATTACACGTGGCAAAACAAAACCACTCATATCGCATAATTTGAAAACATCAACGCTCAGACGCAAAATTTACGTGATATGCATTCTCAGCCGTTGGATGGAGGGGCGGAAGATCAAACGGTGGGAGATAACGTGCGATATGGAGAGATGCACAAGTGAAGTGGGCCATTAGGTTCACTACGGACCGTTGGATTATGTGGATGGCCTATCCAAATTTAAAGAGGAGCGGGGAGGTAAAACGGTCAGTGAAATGGGCAGGATGAATAAGGACCATTGGATCCAAAGGGATCAACGACAAAGATCCAATCGCATCGGAGGGGGGAGGGGTCATAAACTCTGATGGTAAGATGTTTCGATTACATATGGACCATCAGATCACACGGAGATCAACGGTGGAGATTGATTCGGAGGGAGAGCGATGGAGGACAAAGGAGCGGGTAGCAGAGGAATCTGGGCCGTTGAATCAGAACAAAAGAATGGCGGAGATCGGATCGGGGATCGGCAATCGGGGTAGCAGGAAGTGGCGTCTTAAGAAATCTCCGATTGGCGATGTGCGATTGCACTAGAGCCATCGGATCTAGCGGGGAGATTGATGGCCTATATTCAATCGATGGGGTTGACAAAGGGACGAGGCGAGTGTGGTGAGGGACAAGCGCTAGCCGTCAGATCTTTAAAAGATCAACAGCTCAGATCACGGCATGAGTCTACAGACCAAAACCCATTGCATCGAAACTTTTTAAGTTTGCAAAGGAAAAGGGCGCATGCGAGACCTTCGATTGCGATAGGTGCCTATGGGCTTAGTGCCTGGTCTTGGCTCCCGGTCGCATGGTGGGGAAGTGGTTAAGGGGGCTGGCCAAAAGGGGCTTAAGCGTTATATGTAAAATGGGTTATTTTTTAGCCCAAAAGAGGATTTTTTAAGGCTTAAAAGGGGTTTCGGTAGAGGAAATAAGGGACTATTACACCAAACAGAAGGCAATTGTAAGGTTTAAAGGGGATTTAGGATGATTTAGAGGGTTAATGGGGGAAATTGGGAGGGGAAAAGGGTGATGAAAATAGAGGCTTTATGGGGATGAAATAAGGGGAAAAAAGGCATTTTTGAGCATTCTTCTTCACAAAACAGAGAGGCTTTTTCAATGGGGACAGTAGTGAGGATTCATCAAAGGACAAAAGGCACAAGGAGGCTTCAAGGATGATGTGTTTTCAGAGGGAATGCATTCCTTGAAGGCTCAAACAACATTTTAGCCCCCTATTTGCTTGTCAAAAAATTCATAGGGGGCTAACAGTGGCTCCACATGGGGATGGCATCTTCTTGAAGGTGTCAAGAATTCAGAGAATAATCTTTGGAGTAGGCCAGATGCAAGATCTTTGAACCATATTTCTTCTTTGATTCAACTGCCACAATCTTGAAGACATCATATCACCAGAAATATTATCCCAAACAACTACTTACCCATACTAGTATCCTAATATTATTTCTTCTGGGTGCATTTCGACTTTCAGACCCTTTACATCATCAATTTTTACAAACAGGAAAATAAACCTATTCTACTGCTACCCTTATTACTCCATGAGACCAAATTACACTGTTGGTCTCGTACTTTCTCTACCTAAACTATATCTGCTAGGATTAAACTATCTATCAGATTTCTTCTCTACATTCTAAGACAGAAATTGAAAAAATAGTCAAGCCAGGATTAGACTGTCTGGCTTGCTATGGACCATGGCATAAAGACAAAATTGCTCATGGACTGACACTTATTGATATTTTCCTACCTACCCTACTCTAACTTGACATATTTACAAGTCTAGCTTATAAACCTTCTTTTCAAATACAACCAGTCCATCAAGTGACCCCATGACTGGTCTTTCCTGCTCATCTCCTTGAGCATGCTGGATAGGTAGGGCCACTCCCATTCTCTTTGTTTCTTAACAGCAGCTTCTAAAAATTTTCTTGTTGTATGCAACATGCTGCCCAAAAAGACCTTTGATCCTTCTTCAAATGTTTCCAGGAAATAAACATAAGGATCATGAAATGGTACCAGGTTATGAATATTTGGCAGGCAGGCTTCAACCAGGATTTCTTCTTCTACCACTGGATCAAGAACAAGGCTCTCTTGAGAAAGAGAATCTCCCTCATCTTCTTCATCATCTGAACTGGAGGACTCATCATAAATTGCAGTTGTATCCTCTTGGAGCTCTGATATATTCTGCTCTGGTGGGTTGAGCTCTGTGAAGAGATTAATGCATTCTTGAGCAGGGGTTTGTTTTATTGCTTCCTCTTTTTCAAGAGAAGGCTCCTTGTTTTCATCATGCTCAAAAATATCTTCTTCATTTTCCTCCTCATCTTTTAAGATGAAATGCTACTGATCTCCATTCGTATGCAGATTGCTACTGATGACCTGAGGTGTAACAGAGTGAAGATTTGATGAATCTACATCTATTACTATGCTTTCATAACTTTCCCCATCAGTATCATAGATAGGCTAACTTGGTTCATTGCCTCTCTGGAGTTACTGGCCGTGATTTTCCGCCCATGAATCTACTGATGATGGTCCTACAAGCTCAGCTTTCCTTTGGAAACACTCATCATAAAACAGATCATAACTAGGAAAATCATAATCGTAAGCAATGTCACCAATCAAACCTGTCGGATTTTCAGCAAGTCCTTCTTCGTTCTGATCCACAGAGGAGTTTTCTGGATCTGTATCATCAAACTCATTAGATGAATGAGAAAGAGTGTTTGTTCTATAAAAGAGTTCAGAGGTGGACTATGTGTTTAATATTCGGTCCATCTCTTCTTCTGTCAACGGAGATATTTCTCTTTTAACATAGACAGAAGAACAACAGTCCTCTATTTCTTGTACTAACTGATCTAGAGGCTGGATATCTTCTTGAGCCTCTTCTGTGGAATCTTCACTTGTGCTAGTAGGGAAACTTTGAGGAATTTCTGACGTTTCCTAATCTCTTTCTCTTTCCACATCAAATTTTGCATATTCTATGTGGTTTCTTGTATCCTCAAAGCAGCGTTCCCTATTAGCCTTTGCTATTAAGCCCTGATTTTCTCTAATCAGCATAGCACGAGACATGGGTAAGAAATCAGACGGTTCTTAATCACATTCCTCTTCATCTTCTATAGACTCTTGAGCATCATACATGCCTTGCTCATTGTCTAGGTCTAGAGTTTTCTCTTGCTCTGGAAAATGCATGGGCTGTTCTAAATAATCAACATTTGTATTTAAATTAGCCACATACATCTCCACCACTTCACCAAATCTGTTCACCAATTTTATCAATTTATCCTCTAAAGCATCTAGCTTTGCTTCTTGGTCCATATTTGGATCCATGTTTCTACAAACAAGGTCACTGCATCTTCTCAACCAGTTCAGAGTCTTCTACCAGTGGAGTCATTAGGTCTATTAGGAATTATAAGGTGTGGAGTCACCAGGTGGATGAATTTGGATGTTTGAAACAGGCTGTTTTCCACCATCAGCAATGAAATACCAATCTAAAGGTATTGGTTTGAGTTGTTCCCCAGTGGATTTGCCATTATGTTGGAGACTACATTGGGACGCAAGACCAGACATAGCAGTTAAAGGCACTCAAAGTTTTTTCCCCAGCGGAGTCGCCATTATGTTGGGGTTCAAGTGTTTTGGCCAGATTGGCAAGACCAAAATACTAGACAACATCACAACCACTTTGGGGCCCTAGGATCTAGCCCTCCTGGACCAAGAGATGGATCTCTCCAATAAAGGCAAAGAATGATATATCTTTGAAGCTCAAAATGAGGTATTAGGCTAGGTATGAAGCATAAGGGGGGTTTAAAATGATTTGGTTGGTTGTTGGGTTGGGTCAAAGATCATCAACTGAGAAGGTTATGGAATGACAGGAACAAAGAAGTAGGACCTTTCGGTAAAAGAGGACAGGCTCGGAATGTGCCATCCATTGGGCTATGGAGTCATGAAAGGGGATTACTTGCAAAATAGCTAGCCAAGGCTTTCATAGGGCAAGTCATCTATACTAAAGGATCTTTTAGATAGATGGTGAAATGCAACAATAAGGAATGAAGGTTAAAGAAGGAAAGAAACCAATTCCTGTTTAGATATCAGGTCAGATATCATTTAAATCCAAACCTGCTTTGACATACTCAAAGGAAACTCTCAATGAAGATACAAAGGGCAGCTTAAGATCAGGTCAGAGGTCATTTAACTCCAAGCCTGCTTCAGCATATTCCAAGAGAAAAACAGAGATAATATTTAACACAGAACTAGGCTTGAGATCAGAGAAGGGATTTTAACCTTCAATGCTTTGACACTAGCTCAAGGGATCTTGGAAAGGCCAATCTGTTGGAAAATGACCCCAGTGGATAGGGCTTACACTAAATCCCTGGTACCCCAATTCTTCCAGCTTAAACCCAACCAGAACATCTAAGAAACAAACCCCGAACTCACACATCAGTAAGCATGGGCTAGACCAACATCTTTAACTGGTTAAATCGCATGAATTTTCTCTTAGATTCACTATCAACAGAAAAAAATCAAGGATAAGAAGAGCAGTGGGCATTAAGGTACCATGCAAGGGTATATCTTAAGCCTGATTTACTGATTCTTATCAGAGAATAAATGGATAGTATGATTAAAATGAAATAAGACAATGTAATAAGAGAAAAATCACCCGTAATATAGACCAGGATCCTGTGAAATTTGCTTGATTAATTGATGTGCAAAACTAGTCACATACACTGAGCTCAATGGCTGATTACAGTCCAAACTTCTCCTCCAACCTACTACATTACAAACTACTTAGCTACTCTCCCCAAAACTGTTTTAACAGTCAAATGAATCCCTACAACTAACAGCAACAACAACAACAACCTTTAGAATATGTTCTTCAGGGGTTCTTATAGGAGAATCAATAATAGCAGGAGTAGTTGTGAATTAAATCGACTCATTAAGACAGAGTGGAGGAAAAATTCAAGCCCACTCTGCTTAATGGCTCCACAACACTTTATTTACTCTGCAGCATGGCCTGGGAGTCTCTGTCAGGTTGAAATTAACTTCGGATGTATTCTTTGGAGTCCTCTTTGACTGTATGGCACTCTGTTCTGTCTTATGAAGCAAGTAAGGTGACTGAAGGTCTTCTGGGTTTCCAAGCTTACATAACTGTTGTCTTGACAGTTTAGAAGCTTCTGTTAGTGAAATGGCTTTAAGGGGCTCGAGGAGGCATGGAGACTTCTGTTGGAAGGTGTACTTTCTGAGAAAATACATTCTTCTAACATTAAACACAGATATGGCTTGCTTCATGTGCATTAGTCCTAAAACTGCGTCTTCTCCCTTTGAATAAGGATTAAAACATTTAATCTTCAATTACGGGCTTAAATCCTCTAATTCATCTCTGTTGTTACTCTCTGCCACTGCTATAATGGTTCTTCCGCATTCTAAGTCACAGTGACTATGATTATGGAAAACAGAGTGAATTCACCACTTCGTATACCCTGCACAATGCAATAAACTTGTTACGAAATCCAGGGGAGGTGGTAGAGAAATGTTGTGGAGGCTAGCGGAATGGTGGCGCAACTATGGAAACAGTGGTAGTAGTGGAGGAAATGGTGAAAAATAGTGGGAAAATGATACACTGGAGGTCTGGTGTGGAATAGGTCGCAGACCGTTGGATGGGAAGAAGTAATAGTGATCAACGGCCAGGATTTGATGATGGAGGTGTTAACATGGAGTTAGGCAGAGAAATAATATTTAGTGTAAAGCCCAAATTTTTAAGGTTCGGGCAAATACAAAGGAAATAAATGAAGTCAGGCCTTTAATGGTGGGACCCGACTAGGGCGGAGGGTGATTAGATATGAACCATTGGATCTTAGGAGGAGATCAATGATAGGGATTGAATGCAGGAATATATAAGGGAGCAGTGGTTTCTGAAAGAAAACCATTGGTGTCGCGCGGCTTCTCGGCGGTTTTGAGAAATATCCTAAAAAACGCGATATGATCCGCTGTATGACACGTGGCAAAACAAAACCACTCATATCACGTCATTTCAAAACATTAACGCTCAGACGCAAAATTTACGCAATATGTGTTCTCAGCCGTCGGATGGAGGGGCGGAAGATCCAAGGGTGGGAGATAGCGTGCGATATGGAGAGATGCACGAGTGAAGTGGGCCATCAGGTTCACTACAGACCGTTGGATTACGTGGATGGTCGGTCCAGATTTAAAGAGGAGCGGGGAGGTAAAAGGGTCAGTGAAATGGGCAGGATGAATAAGGACCATTGGATCCAAAGGGATCAACGACAAAGATCCAATCGCATCGGAGGGGGGAGGGGTCATAAACTCTGATGGTAAGATGTTTCGATTACATATGGACCATCAGATCACACGGAGATCAACGGTGGAGATTGATTCGGAGGGAGAGCGATGGAGGACAAAGGAGCGGGTAGCAGAGGAATCTGGGCCGTTGAATCAGAACAAAAGAATGGCGGAGATCGGATCGGGGATCGGCAATCGGGGTAGCAGGAAGTGGCGTCTTAAGAAATCTCCGATTGGCGATGTGCGATTGCACTAGAGCCATCGGATCTAGCGGGGAGATTGATGGCCTATATTCAATCGATGGGGTTGACAAAGGGACGAGGCGAGTGTGGTGAGGGACAAGCGCTAGCCGTCAGATCTTTAAAAGATCAACAGCTCAGATCACGGCATGAGTCTACAGACCAAAACCCATTGCATCGAAACTTTTTAAGTTTGCAAAGGAAAAGGGCGCATGCGAGACCTTCGATTGCGATAGGTGCCTATGGGCTTAGTGCCTGGTCTTGGCTCCCGGTCGCATGTTGGGGAAGTGGTTAAGGGGGCTGGCCAAAAGGGGCTTAAGCGTTATATGTAAAATGGATGATTTTTGAGCCAAAAAGAGGATTGTTTAAGGCTTAAAAGGGGTTTTGGTAGAGGAAATAAGGGACTATTACACCAAACAGAACACAATTGTAAGGTTTAAAGGGGAGTTAGGATGATTTAGAGGGTTAATGGGGGAAATTGGGAGGGGAAAATGGTGATGAAAACAGAGACTTTATGGGGATGAAATAAGGGGAAAAAAGGCCTTTTTGAGCATTCTTCTTCACAAAACAGAGAGGTTTTTTCAATGGGGACAGTAGTGAGGATTCATCAAAGGACAAAAGGCACAAGGAGGCTTCAAGGATGATGTGTTTTTAAAGGGAATGCATTCCTTGAAGGCTCAAACAACATTTTAGCCCCCTGTTTTCTTGTCAAAAAATTCATAGGGGGCTAACACTTGCAACCCAAAGAGCATACATTCTCTCAAAATCTAGTTGAAAGCTTCCTCAAACATTGTCACCCAAGGTTTCAGAAATTTGATGATAATGACCAGCACTTGTTGGCAACATTACACTAGGAAGACCATCTTTGTATTTTTGTAGGAAATGATGGCATCTATGAAGATAATGATGTAGCTTTTGTGGAGGAAGAATACCTTATAGTGCTAACTGAAGGAATGGATGAAGATGAAAAATTATTTTAAGATTAAGATCTTCCTCATCTCCTTCAACATGATGATCATCCATATCAGGAAGACAATTTAGAGGGTGAATATCTATATTGTGATGATGCTGCTATTGATATGAAAAAAGTGTTGAGCTCAAAATTTGAGGAAGTTAGTGTTGTTGGCATAATTTAAGAGGCTACTAGCATACTACATATCTAGAAGGAGAATAACATAGTAGCCCTGATACATAATTTCATTATTTTCACAAA
The DNA here is from genome assembly GCA_034641835.2 of Pinus albicaulis. Taxonomy (NCBI): domain Eukaryota; kingdom Viridiplantae; phylum Streptophyta; class Pinopsida; order Pinales; family Pinaceae; genus Pinus; species Pinus albicaulis. Next base: position 1,245,738,272 of record CM076578.1, on the reverse strand, counting down.
GAAAAGGAATATCATAAGTTTTTTTTTTTTAACCTAGTCCTATATATGAAGAATATGAGCATACAAATGACATTAAAGAACATTGCTCAGATTTGGCTGTGAGCCATTTGATTTTCCCATAACTCAATGTCAACTAAAATATTGTGATGTGTAATCAATCCGACCCCAAGGCAAAGAATGACAGGGTTTTTTATGAAGAGGATAATCAATCAATTGCTAAAGGGAGCATACTAGATCAACCTTTTGGTGAGGAATTAATTCTAGCTTTATATTTTTTAATGATGAAATTATTACCTCTTCATTTGATGACAGTTATGAAAATTATGAAGAAAATCCAGTTGTGGAGACCTCAAATGATATGCATCAAGGAAATGGCATAAGTAAAAAGCACTGTACAACATGTAATGATAGGATTTTTCTTGTTCTTGAAACTATGAGCAAGGTTTTCTAACAGCAAACAGTAAGGTAAATGGAGAGGGTGAATGGGATGAATTTGTTTCAATTCAGTTATACTTATCATATATCATAGATGGCTGACAACAACTATTACTGGAAATCTTAGTGAAGAGAAGATTGTGTTTAATCAAATATTCCACTGAAATTTCTCAAAGAGGCCCTGAAATCTTGGTTTCCATGTCTCTTCTCCGTGGAAGAAATGGGCATTCTCAAGATGCTGCTACATATGATGAAATTTTTGGGAATCCGAGAGTTGTTGAAAATGGACCATTCACTCCAGAGGTGATGGGGATCCCAACATATTTTCATTTGGATTTTAATGTGTCTCTATTTTCAACAATGATTAAACACAGTGGAAATGGATATTGCAGTCTGGAGAAGATGCTTTGGTTACTTTGGATTATTTACTTCACTTTTGCAGCTTCATCTTGAGAGTTTGGGGTTCTTAAGCGATTCCAAGAAGGTTGTGTGTGCCCAATAGTAGCAATATTTTACCCCTTGGTTTGCATGAGAGTACCATAAGAAATTTGTCCCTCAAAATTATCCAAAATTTGTGGACAGAGGAGATCAATAAAATGTTTGGAATTATATTACTATGATCAGCCTCTACTAGCTCCAATGATGGATGTGACAGTTTGTGGGATTTTTCCTAAATTAGAGACAAGGCTATGGTTTGACAGACACTTATGGGCAGTTGGATTTCATATAGAAGAAGATAACTAAGATAATTAATCCCATGGATGGAACATCACCTGGTATAAGTAATTATCCTAAAACTAAGTGTAACCTAGTGTGAAGAATAGACATGCTATTGTATTAAGAAGGATTAGGGTGTTGTTAGAAATGTATAACCAATATGTCACTATACAAATGTGTTGTCCACGGGGATGATGGAGATATTAAAAATTTGTAGAAACTAGTCAACATTTGAAGTAGATCTTCCATGACTTATAAGGCATTAGATGGCTAATAGTTTTGTACAATTATTATGGGGCATGCATATCAAAGCCTAGTCAAGGGTTAACGTAATCTTGAAAGTGAATCTAAATCCATCATAGTGTTGTGTCCTGACAATAAGGAATACATCTGTATAACTATTTCATTACTTGAAGCTTTTTACGTGGTATACCTGTGTTTGGAGATAACTGAAAAATACCAACCTGTAGTAAATATGTAACAACAAAGGGATGAATTTCAACAACTTCTGAAGCAGGCTGAGTTAAAAAATGAAAATAACACTACCCAAGACTTTGGTTTGACTGTAAATAAAATGGTTTGAGAAAGCCTGCATTGAGCCGAAGTATAAAGGGAGGTTTAAAAATAAATGAATCAACACACACACACATGCCATTAATGAACCTTTCACTCATTATACCTATATATATATTATCTATGTTCTGGGTGAATCCTGACTCAATTTTGTATAGGCCAACCTTTGGAAGGTATCTAAAAACAACTTCAATTGTGGGCCAACCTTTGTAGTAGATGTTTTCTTGATGTAATTTCATTTCTTTGAAGAAACTTTTGGCAAGTTAAAGTATAACAGGAGGTTTAAAAATAAATGAATCAACACACACACACATGCCATCAATGAACCTTTCACTCATTGGACCTCTAACATAATCAGACTATTTGTGTTTCACTTTACTTTGATGTTTTTGAGGATACATATATATATATGGTTTTGAATGCAATGATCTCTATTCTAGGTTAATCCTGACTTAAGTTTGCATAGGGCAACCTTAAATGGAAGGTATCTAAAAATAGTTTCAGTTGTGGGCCAACCTTTGTAGTAGTTGTTTTATTGATGGAATTTCATTTGTTTGAAGATTCATGTTCATGTATCATAGAGAGCATGGGTTTTTTTGACGGGTCTTCTTATTGTTTGGAAACCTTAGCCTTCATTTTGAGAAGCCCCAAACATTTACCTTAAAGAGACTTTATAATCATGTTGTGTTGCATGTTGGAAAGTCAAATGGAAAGCTAGAAATCCCACATTGTCCTCATGGAGGAGTATTTGGGGGTATAAATTCCATGTTTGGCAAGCCTTTAAAGGCTAGATAATCCACTTCAAAACATCACCTATACATTTGGCGAGCCTTCAAAGGCTGGAAAGTACCATGTTTTCATGCTTGGAAGGTTACTTGCGAAATGGTACATTGCGAAAGGGCCTTTGAAGGTTGGATGCCTAACATGAACTATACAAAATTGAAATAGAACTATAGAAAATTGAAATATTAATTCCATAAGAGGAAAAGCTCTAAATTTACATTCAAAAATTGTGCTTGAAGTAGAAGGATCAAAAGCTAAAACCTCTCAAATATAGCCGCCCACCATTTTAAAGAAAATAAACATAGCAAGTTTTGGCTAGCCTTGTCACAATACACAAGCATTCATCGTGTGCTTAATGCAATTTGTCTAAATCTCTTTCAATCATAGGTATTAAATTTGGACGAAAATAATTCCCAAATCATTTATGTTAATTAAAACATTGCATTGTTAGGATTCAAAACATATCGTTGTAAAGAAAAAGCATTCAAATACAGACAAACATAACAATGAGAAGTATTGATTCATCCCCTGTATGGTATATGATCCCAAATTGCAAGACTATATCAAATACCTAACGTAAAATATTTCACAACTAAAAATTAATGCAAAATATAATCAAATTCATAAAAATTCCTAAAATAGTCTCATAAAATCCGTGGTGAAAATAGGGTAAATGCATGCTAGATTGGTCTGTTGGGAAAAATACTCGAGAGGGGGTGAATCAGTATTTACTGCATACTCAAAACTTTTTAATTTTTCATACTCTAAAACCCATACGCTACTTTTATGAAGCCAACTAGCGTATATATTCGGATATCCTTCATAAAACTTGCGTATACAAAGAGATCTAATTATGCCATTAATTCTTCACTTATATCGTTCCATCATTCATTCATTAGATGTTCTATAAACAGTAAACATGTGCAGTAAGAACAGAATAAACCATCACACATAAGCATCACACATGAACACCAGGATTTTAGGTGGAAACCCAAGTCGGGAGAAAACCACCGCCGCAGTTGCTCAGCCTTCAATATTTTATTATAGAGAAAACATCTTACAACATATGTGCTGGCGCAGACTTGACCAGCACGCAGGCACCCACCTGCGCTCGTTTACCAGCCTCTCCTGGAAGGGAGCTACAACCCCCTGACTCGTTTACCAGCCTCTCCTGGAAGGGAGCTACGACCCCCTAATCTCGTTTACCAGCCTCACCTGGAAGGAAGCTATGACCCCCTGACTGAAGGCTACAACCCTCAGCACCTTTATGGACCACGTTTTCCTCAATTTTCACACTGGATCCAAACAACTTCAATAGAGCACAACTTGCAGGCCTCGTTTCATCATATTTTCAGACTGGACCCACTCCACACATTTAAGCTCAATCATTCAACCAAACAGATGCAGACAACTCAGAACTGTAGAATATAGATAGCAGTAACACAGCAGAACAGATCAGACATTTCATACCCCATGCTTCAACAAACCCTAGTTTTCATACGCACTTTCCTTTCACTGATACCGCGTATATACACGCCTTCTATCATACAAACCCGCGTATACTTCAGCACATATTACAGAGCTAAATTTACTGCGCATACGCGCTTTATCTTCAGCTAAGCCGCGTATATACGCGCTTCTTCTGCGGAAAAATAGCGTATGGTTCTTCAGACATTTAGGTCATTTCAATTCTTCAGAACAGATACATCACACAGATTTTACCCTTTACTTCAGAAAAATGTTCGCCTCATCTCAGATCTAATCATTTCATAAACAGATCTAGAAGATACAAATACATTTCAGATCTAGATACCCTTCTTCATCATTTTCTTCATTGGTGCCTCATGCATTCAGATCTATCATTCAACTATAACCCTTTCCATTCAGATATACTTCAGAGAGAAGTATTCATTCAAGCTCAGACATCTTGCTCCCACACTCATGATTTGCACAATGAATTTCTTCTCCTTATATAGGTTTACCCTTTTTTCAATACCATGAGCCAAAACCACATTACTTCCGATGGTATTCCTGGACGGGGTCATTTAGACGAATCATTACCCAATACAATGGGTCAATACCATGGTGGTTACCCCTGGTTTTGCACTATGAGCGCTTTTCCTATACGCGACTTGGCACGTTATTTCCCGCGTGCATACGCGACTTTTCTTAGACAAATCCGCGTATTCCTTGAGACATACTCTTTTCATCATAGATCTAGCACTTACTGAATTCCTTTCTTCGTTTCCTTATGTACTCACCGTAGGTACATCAGATTTACATCATTTAACAAGTTCATCAAGACATATTCTATCAAGCACAACTTCATCAAGTAGGCTACCATCATCTTCATCAAGTGAGTTTCCATTCAAGGACAACACTCTATCAAGTGGGTTGTCATCAAGGACAACACTCAGCATCATATTGCCAACAAACATCATATCACATCAGATTTACATCATTTACCAAGCCCATCAAGTCAAGAATAACTTCATCAGGTGGATTGCCATCAAGGACAACACATGTCAACAATCTTATGTCTTCATCTTCATTCAGTGGGTTGCCATCAAGGACAACACTCTGCATCATATTGCCAACAATCTCCCCCTTTGGACTTGATGGCAACCACGATGGTGTTTGATCACCACAACAGATAGGTACATTAAGAATACAATGACACCATGTCACTCTTCCCATTCTTTGACACCATTCTTTCTCTTCATTCAAACACCATGTCACTCTCCCCCTTTGACATCAAGGGCAAAGGGCGGATCAAAACCAACACACTCTCCCCCTTTTCTCCTCAAGTGGAAGAAACATTCTGCAGATCTGATGTAAACTGAAGTGACCAAGCTCCCCCTGAGTTCATGCTGAATCTTCAAACATATTTGTCAATGAAGTACATGACTCTATGAACTTCCTATCACCAAAGAATCATACTTACATCAATTATCCATCCAAGTGGATTTACATATGAGACTCAACTACCCAACCAAGTGGGTTTACAAATTTGACTCAGCTACCCAACCAAGTGGGTTTACAAATTTGACTCAGCTACCCAACCAAGTGGGTTTACAAAATTTGACTCAGCTACCCAACCAAGTGGGTTTACAAAATTTGACTCAGCTACCCAACCAAGTGGGTTTACAAACTTGTCAAGTCCTTACATGACTGAATATTACAATTTTTCATCATGGGTCTCAACAAGACCTTTTCATCAAATTACAAATATGACCATTTATGACCAACACCAGAAAGTCCTCAAGAAAGAGATCATTTTTCAGAATCAACATAATGCCAACAATGCATTATACTCAGCAAGGCCAATACTCCCCCTGAATCTGTGTATCCAAGCATCCTTTCCATATGACTAAGGCTCCCCCTTAGTTTGTGCATCCTGAACACTTTCACCAACAAATCATCAAGGCATATTTAAAACATCAGAGATTGAAACAGTATTATAAGAACTGGAACACCACCAAAAATACCAGATATACCAAACAGCACTGCAGTTGTGCTGAAGAAAGCTGACCCCAAACAGAAATTTGTCAGCAATCAGACATACGCGGTTTTATGTGCATGAACTCGCGTATATACGCGACTGTGTTTCATGAAATCCGCGTATCCACTACCATCTTCTATATTTCAACCAGATCTGATCCTCTGTGAGGCAAAGACAATGTTCAGCTTCTTTCTGAGATATTTGAATGCTTCCCTAGAATACATATAGATAGAACAGTGTAGTTGTGTCTTCAAGCGTCATCCAACGGTTGTAGCATAAGCACATTAGTAACCAAGCCTTCAGATTCTTTGTAGCATCAATACATTCTTTCTCTTAGAAATTATCATACCAGAAAAACATTTTCAAATATGTGTCAAGAAATCATCCATGCGGTCCAATATCACCATGATCTTTAAAATTTAACATAAAGTAACATATGTAGGAAGAAGATTTCAACCATAGTAACAAACTCTGCATGATCTCATTCTTATTTCTGAATCAAACGACTCCCAATTCATTCATGGGTGAGCACAAAAGATACTTTCCAGCAAACAGGGCTCAAAATCTCATCATAATAAACCATGTACCAAGTCATCATCATTTGAGCATGAGTATCACAATAACCAAAGAAAAAGTAGTCATAGTGCCAACAATGCAATCATTAGTATTCAACCTGTTGCTCCCCCTGAACCAGTGCTCTTCCTTAACTTGTGCAACCTGAACACCTTCATCAGCAAGTCATCAGCAACAGTCTCTGTATGATCTGTCCTTATCTCCGAATTATAAGACTTTCATCTCAGCAACGAATACTCTTCATCAAAAAGCAAACAGGACTCATCCATAATCTTCAACATAAGAAACCAAGTATCATATCATCATTATTTAGAACTTAGAAACTAAGCTGATACAGAGTCAATAATACAGTTATTAACAGTCAGACTGATGCTCCCTTGAACCTCTGCTCCTGATCTTCAGCTGTCATCCCAATTCTCTTATCATAAATGAATACGCGACTGTGTCTGCTGTAACTCGCATGTATACGCAACTTTTGTTCATCAAACCCACGTATGGAAAGTGAAGCATAGAAATTTTTCATCTTCCTTCATCTCCCCCTGAACTTGTACCTCCTGTACCTGTCTTTTCCACATCAGATGTGCTGTCAGAAATAAACATAACCAGAGTAATCAAATCAACCATGAGAGTCATCATACATTGCTCCCCCTGTGACGATACATTACTAAATCTCATAATGTATCCCACATCATTCCTGCAGTCAATAAGAGAAGTAAGCTTTAGAAGCGGATTACTGCAGTAGGGTCAGTATTCCCTACGTTTCTGACCAGTCCTCCTTCTTTTTCCAAATTTGCTTGAACTTCCTAACTGTGTGCTGAAAATTGTCCACTTTCTCAGAGCTGTTCAACCTGCATTCCTTTTCTACATGTCCATACTTGTTACAAGAATAACATCTCATGTGTCTAGAGAAATAAGCATAAGAATCATAATGAGTATTTCTAATCTTCCTCCTTTTACAATCAGCTGCTTTATGTCCATACTTGTTACATGAAAAACAATATCCCTTGAAGAAACCAGAGTACCTTTCTATGTAGGATTTGTTAGTTTGTGGCTGAAATATTCTGCTTCTGCAATTTGCTGCAACATGCCCATAATTATGACATTTAAAACATTCAACATTCTTGAATGATATCCTTTGAGAATTCATGATCGTTGGTTGACTTTTTGTTTCTTTCAACTCTTCAGGTTTTGCTTTGACATCCTTTGAATCTTTAGCACTTCCTTGCGAACTAGATTCTCCTTTGACCGTTTCATGAAAACCCAGACCAAGTTTAATATAAGGAGACCTTTGACTACTAAGAATATTGTCCAAAATCTTAGTACTATCTTGAAACCTCAAAAGTTTAACTTTTTCTTCTAATTTACCTTTGAGAATGTTTACCTCAACCTCCAAGGCTTGACATTGCTTCGTCATGCTTTCTTCTTTCCTTCTTCCATCTTCTACTTGATCATTGAGATTTAGAATCTCTTCTTTCAACCCATTTCCTTGTTCTTCAAAAGTTTGTAAGAGTTCTTCATTCTTCTTCTTCGATGCTTCGAGATCTGCTTCAAGTCTTGCATTCTTCTTATTTGATTTATCCAGATCTTCTTTGAGGGAGATGATTTCTGCTTCAAGAGCTTCCTTTTCAAATGATTGTAGAGGTTCCTCATTCTTCTTATTTGATGCTTCAAGATCTGCTTGCAGAGAGATGATTCCAGCTTCAAGTCCTTCATTCTTCTTGTTTGTTCTTTCGAGATTTGCATTTAGATCGTCGATTTCTGCTTCTAGTCTTTTAATTCGATTGGATGCATAAGCATTGAACCTTTGGTACTTGTCTATCTATCCATTCAGGATTTCTATCTTTCCTTTCATTTGAGAGATTATTTCTTTGTAGATAGAGTCTTTCTCTTTAAGTGATATTTGTTGATCTTCAACTTTGATCTTGATAGCTTCCTCTAGATCCAAAGAATTACTTTCACTATCTTCACTATTGCATACACCAGAAAGTGAATCACAAGAACAACTATCAATACCTGATTTATCTTCTTCATTTTCTGCTGCACATGTTTTCTGAGATATCTCCATTTCAGTAGCCTTCTTCTTTTTCTTTCTTCCCATTGTGACGAATCTCCTTCAAGCGATCAAGCTTCTGCAGAAGGACCTCCTCTGATACCAATTGTTGGGAAAAATACTGAGAGGGGGGGTGAATCAGTATTTAGGGAAAACTAAAAATTTTTACTTTTTCATGCTCTAAAAACCCATACGCTACTTTGCTGAAGCCAACTAGCGTATACATGCGGATATCCTTCATAAAACTCGCGTATACACAGAGATCTAATTATGCCATTAATTCTTCACTTATATCATTCCATCATTCATTCATTAGATGTTCTATAAGCAGTAAAAATGTGCAGTAAGAACAAAATAAACCATCACACATAAGCATCACACATTTACACCAGGATTTTAGGTGGAAACCCAAGTCGGGAGAAAACCACCGCTGCAGTTGCTCAGCCTTCAATATTTTATTATAGAGAAAACATCTTACAACATATGTGCTGGTGCAGACTCCTACTAGCATGCAGGCACCCACATGCGCTCGTTTACCAGCCTCTCCTGGAAGGGAGCTACAACCCCCTGACTCGTTTACCAGCCTCTCCTGGAAGGGAGCTACGACCCCCTGATCTCGTTTACCAGCCTCACCTGGAAGGGAGCTACAACCCCCTGACTGAAGGCTACAACCCTCAGCTCCTCTATGGACCACGTTTCATCAATTTTCACACTGGATCCAAAGCTTCCTTTAGGACACAACTTGCAGGCCACGTTTCATCATATTTTCAGACTGGACCCACTCCATGCTTTTAAGCTCAAACATACATCACCAACAGATACTTGTCAATTCAGATAACCTAGACAGATAGCAGTAACATAGCAGAACAGATCAGACATTTCATACTCATACTTCAGCAAACCCTAGTTTTGCATACGCGCTTTCCTTTCACTGATCCCGCGTATATACGCTCTTTATACCATACAAACCCGCGTATACTTTTGTACATATTATAGAGCTAATTTCACTGCGCATACGTGCTTTCTCTTCATCGAAGCCGCGTATATACGCGCTTCTTCTGTGGCAAACTAGCGTATGGTTCTTCAGACATTTAGGTCATTGCAATTCTTCAGAACAAACACATCACACAGTTTTTACCCTTTACGTCAGACAGATGTTCGCCTCATCTCAAATTTAATCATTCCATAAACAGATGTAGAAAATACAAATACATTTCAGATCTAGATTCCCTTCTTCATCATTTTCTTCATAGGTGCTTCATGCATTCAGATCTATCATTCAACTGTAACCCTTTCCATTCAGATATACTTCAGAGAGAAGTATTCATTCAAGCTCAGACATCTTGCACCACCACTCATGATTTGCACAATGAATTTCTTCTCCTTATATAGGTTTACCCTTTTTTCAATACCATGAGCCAAAACCACATTACTTCCGATGGTATTCCTGGACGGGGTCATTTAGACGAATCATTACCCAATACAATGGGTCAATACCATGGTGGTTACCCCTGGTTTTGCACTTTATGAGTGCTTTTGCCCATACGCGACTTGGCACGTTATTTACCGCGTGCATACGCGACTTCTACTAGACAAATCCGCGTATGCCTTGAGACATTCTCTTTTCATCATAGATCTATTGAATTCCTTTCTTCATTACCTTCTGAACTCTCTGTAGATACATCATATTTACATCATTTAACAGGTTCATCAAGACATATTCTATCAAGCACAACTTCATCAAGTAGGTTTCCATCATCTTCATCAAGTGAGTTTCCATTCAAGGAAAACACTCTATCAAGTGGGTTGTCATCAAGGACAAAACTCAGCATCATATTTCCAACAAACATCATATCACATCAGATTTACATCATTTTCCAAGTCCATCAAGTCAAGAATAACTTCATTAGGTGGATTGCCATCAAGGACAACACATGTCAACAATATTATGTCTTCATCTTCATTCAGTGGGTTGCCATCAAGGACAACACTCTGCATCATATTGCCAACAGGTTCTATGAGTATTGGAAAAATCGATGAAACAAACACGTCGTTGAGTTATAAGCATAGCTCCAACAGATACAATAGAGAGCTAAAATTAAATTAAATTTTAAAGAAAAATGCAGTATACAACTAGATCGTTGGAAAATAACTTAATAAACTTCTCTGAGAAAAACTTATAGACTCAACATGGACAAGCGCAAATAGCTAACTAGAAACCAACCCGAAAGGAAGACATTAGTTAGTCGTGCCATATCATATTTTGGTGAGCTAAGAAACAAAAGACAAAAAAAATTGGAACGAACCAAACCTGAAAGCAAGGAGATAACCACAAAGGGGGATTAGTTTAGTTATTCCAATCAGATTTTAAAACCCAAGGAAAATAAAAACGTTTGACCAAAGGGGCACGATTGTTACCTTTTCAGGTTGAGTGAAAACCAGGAGACTACACCTAGAAGCCTGCCGCAACAGAATAAATTTCAACCTTTAAATACAGTAATAAACTCTGGAAAGAAAGGAATGGAAAGTGAAATTGTATCAAAAGTTGTCAAGGGGAGGTCTTAGGTAACCTAACCCTTACCATTATGCAGATGAGAAATGAGTGTGATGCATAACGAAGAGCTGCAGTGAATCTTCTTTTTTGAGGAAACTATGGTTAAAAAAAAAAAAAAAAGATTTTCACCATGCTCAATCATCATAGAATGAGAGTAAAAACATGTATAAATAATTTTTTACAGGAATTCATCAGAAAAACACCCGCTGGTACATTTGGTCCCCGAGCCGAACCCATTAGTAAACCCCTACACTAAAAATGAAAATTGATATACTTGGCAATGCATATAGTGAAAGACTTATATAGAGTTGCTGGCATAAATATATCAATGTTGCTTGGTGGTAATATTAAAGAAAAGGAGGTACCTGAACTTCAGATTGCATGATGAATGGAAGCATCTTGAAAACCAACTAATGCAGAGCACTCTTGTAGCATCACTAATGCACCAAGAACCATAATATGTTGCTCTGTGAAATAGTCAAGTGCTTGGAGTGACTGTAATGGTAAATTTGAAGAATAATTTCAAGGGTTTCAAGAAAAATGTGTTACAGTTGGAGGATTTGATCCCTGCCATAAATTCCACCCCTGCTCTATTCGTTGTAGAACAGGGCCCGAGGAGTCACCTATTCATCACGTGAGATAAGTGAACGTGGCACCATAACAACAACACTATTAATTTTCCAAGCGTGATTGTACCCAAAGATAGAAGGGAATATCAATTAATATAAATGGGAGAAAGGAACAAGGTTACAAGTCACATCCCATCAATTAACATATTGGAAATACATGAAATGTTATGAGGGTATCTAACTAACCAAGGTGAATAACAGAGAATTTTGGTAATTGGGTTAGAAATATGTTGAATTACGAAAGAACTCAACCAAATTCTAAAGAGGAATGTTAGGGTTTCAAAAGCAATCCCCATTATCCAGGATTATAAGAAAATCCTAATTGTCACTAATATTAACAACCACGTAAGATGCCACGAAATGAGATAGATGGACACCCTTTCAAAACGTGTGTGATCACATAGGCACAAATGATGCATGTGGTGGATGAACCTAACAAATAGTATGTCATATTAAAATAAATTGTAGTGGTGACACATCGCTAATTCCATATTATGAGTTTAGTAGAATTTACAAAAATCCTAATCAAGAAAAATCGAACCCAAGTGAAATATTGAAATCAAATATGAGATACCCATTATACATTAAACAGTAATTGTTGAAGTCCAACAAGAAATTGCAACACCTACACTAGTGTAGGACCAATAGGTCCTAGCAGTGCCTACACTAGTTGGGACCAACAGGTCTTAGCAGCACCTACACTGGTGTGGGCTAAATTTGTTACAGTGTCTATTTTAATTTTCCCTTAATTAAAATGGACAATAAAAATGCAATCTTATCTCATATTCCCTTGTAATAGTTAATTGAGTGTGATAAACTCAATTAGCTCATGAATTTTGAGTTGAGGGTAGTTGGTGAGGCATGCAGAGTAATTCTAGTTGTAACAGAGTTCAAAGTGCAGTTGGTGCATTAGTTTAATGCATGAGTAATTAGTTAACTCAGTTAGATGAGTTAAAGTCAGTTGAGCTAGTTGTAACTGTTTGTTGCACTAGAGAGAGATCAAGTGAATTAAATATTATTTAATTCAAATTCAATGATATAGAATGCAACTGATGATTTACTATTATTAGATGCATGCATGCCAGTTCCAGTGGAGACACAGTTGAGACAAAGGTGAAAGGGAAATTAACTATAAGTTGTAGGATTATTGGGTTGCACCCATGCAACCAAAAACACATTTGATTGCCCGTGATCCTTGCGCAGTTTAGGAAGGCCAAAATTCCTAAATAATCAGGATTTCATTCATCAGGTATTGCACAATCAAGGCAGGTTGTTTAGAGGCTGAGAATTGGCTAAGTGTTGGTCAATTTTGTCCATGAAAGTGTGAGACAATTAGCTGAGTGTTGTAGACTCTTGTGAGAAGAGTGCATTGTAATTTGCAGAAGACTTTCTTGGTGCTACAAGTGATTCAGGATTGAAATTGCTTTCAATGGCTTGATATTGGAGTATGCACTCGAGGGTAGCTCTAACTATATTTCCTAGAAAGACAGAATGGAGGTAGTATTGGAGGACAATGGATTTAAAGAATTCATTGACAATGATGTTCCCAAACCCATTGTGACAGATGTTGCAAATATTGATCCCTAGAAAAAGAAGGTTGCAATGGTGAGGATGATCTTACTGGAGGGGGTATGAGACCACATTGTCTCAAGTCTCCATGGCAAAGCAACACCATATGTAATGTGGAAGCTTTGACAGATCTATTTCAGAGCAACAGTGATCATAGAAAATTGTCACTAAAGGATAAAATTAGGAAGATAAAAATGGAGAAAGGAGACTCCATGAAAAAATATTTAACAAAGTTTGTCCAATGTCGGGATGAGATTGGGAGTGTTTTCATTACTGTCGCTAATGAATATTTGGCGAGCCTAGCTCTTCTAGGACTTCCCAAGAGTTGGCATAGTTATCAGGACTTTTTCAAAGGAAGGGAAAATCAGCCAGATTGGGAATGACTTTGGTCGGATTTGGTGCAAGAAGAATTTAGGCAGAATACCAAAGATGGATCTTCATCTAAGAATGAAGATGAAGAAGATTGTGCTTTTTCTTCCAAGGCAAAGAAGGGGAAAGGAAATAAATTTCATTCCAAATATGAGTCTAGTAAATATGTAAAGAAGTGCGACATGTCTAGAGTGAAGTGTTTTCACTGTCACGAGCATAGACATTATGCCACTGACTGTCCAAAAAAGAATAAGAACAAGAAGGCTTCAAGATTTGCTGCTTGTGAGGCTTTGGCCTCGCAATTTGATCTTGACTTCTCACTCATTGCATGCATGGCGTCAAGTGCAATGGGATGATTCGGTGTGGTATTTGGATAGTGGTGCATCCTTTCACATGATGGGACACAAAGAACTTTTAAATATCTTGGAGGAGAAGAACCTCCAGATGCATATCAAAATGGGTGATGACAGGCAGTACAGTGCTATTGAGATTAGTACCATTACCTTCCAGAGATAGTCAGGTAAACCCTTTTAATTAAAATATGTAATGCATGTACCAGGCTTGAAGAAAAATTTTGTCTCAGTTGCAATGTTGGAGGATAGAGGCTATGATGTTGTTTTCAGTGAAGGAAAAGCTTTCCTGCAACACAAAACAATAGGAAAAGCCAAGAATATTGGGATTCGAGTTAATAACCTCTATAAACTAGATGTAGATGGTTGTGTAGCATTGATGGGTGAGGTAGACAAAGTGGTGAGCCGAGATGAGGGTGAGTAATGGCACAGGAGATTGGGCCATCTTCACCACAGAGCCTTGAAGGTCATGCAGTAGATTTCTATGGGTCTTCCCAAGGGTACACTTACGCAGTTAGACACATGCAAGGGATGTACTATGGGGAAGTATGCAAAGGCCACTTTTCATGAGAACGAGAACTGAGCTTCAGAAATCCTTGAGAGAGTTCACTCAAACGTGTGTGGACCATTCTCTACTACTTCAATAGCAAAGCATAAGTACTATGTGATATTTGTTGATGACGTTTCTCGAAATTGCTAGATCTACTTTATGCAGAAGAAAGATCAGACGTTCTCAAATTTTCTTGAGTTTAAAACACTGGTGGAGAAAGACACGGGGAAGCATGTGAAGGCTCTTATGAGTGAAAATGATGGTGATTATATCTCCAATGAATTCAAGAACTTCTGCATCAAAGAAGGAATTCAGAGAGAACTGAATGCGCCTCATAACCCACAGCAGAATGAGGTCGTAGAAATAAAGAACAAAAAAATTGTGGGTGCAACAAGAGCGATGTTGCATGATCAGGGACTACCATTGCATCTATGGGCGGAGGCATGCAACACAACAATATCTGTGCATAACTGTTGTCCTCGTTAGATACTTGGCATGAGTACACTAGAATAGGATTTTACTGGTGAGAAACTTGATGTTTCACATTTTAAGATTTTTGGCTCATTTATTTATGTACATGTGACCAAAGATGCCAAGAACAAGCTGGAACCAAAAAATAAGATTGGGATATTTGTGAGGTACACTGAAACTCCCCACAACTATCGGGTGTATTTTCTAAACATCAGAATGATTGTTGTGTGACGGGATATAAAATTTGATGAGGAGAAAGCCATGCAATTCTCCCTTGAGAGGGAGCTAGATTTACATACAGAGGAGATACTCTTGGTTCCAAAGAATGAACCTCAATATGTGGAGCAGCCACATGTGGAGAATCATGGAGTGGTAGAAAACACTCTTGCAGAGACATCCACCAGAAATAATAGAAGGTGCACCATAGAATTTGATAGATTGAGACTTGATGCAGAAGAGAATGTAGGAGCCCCTACTTCACTACACAGACAGAGACAGATTCCAGGCATATTTACTGGATACATGGCTCTTATGAGAAAGTGTATTGTGACATAACCATCTTCCTTTCAGGAGGCAATGTAGCAACCAGTGTGGGTTGATGCAATGGTAGAGGAGTTGACTCCATTTTCAATAACAGTGCATGGGAGATTGTCCCAAGACCGTTCGAAAAATCAGTGGTTGGATCTAGATGGATCTACAAGGTAAAGCAAGTTGTTGATGGGAGTGTGGAGAAGTACAAGGCTAGATTTGTGGCCCAAGGATTCTCACAGATTGAGGGGATCGACTATGATGAGACTTTCACACCAGTCACGAGGTACTCTTCCATTATATCTACCCTTGCACTCTCAGCGCAGATGGGGTGGCACATTCATTAGATGGAAGTGAAAATTGTGTTTCTCAATGGATTTATTGAGGAAGAAGTGTATATAGAGAAGTGAGAAGGTTTCGAGATCTTTGACAGTGAGTCACATGTGTGTCGACTCAAGAGAGAAATGTATGGGCTAAAGCAAGCACCTCATGCTTGGTACACTCGGATTGACAGTTATTTCACCGAGTTGGGCTTCACCAAAAGTGAAGATGATACAAACTTGTACCAGATTAAGTTTGATGGTAAGATCTTGATTATCGTACTTTATGTTGATGATCTAATTTTGATAGGTGATGAGCAGTTGATAAACTCATGCAAGGAGGATCTTTCAAGGGAGTTCGAAATGAAGGACATGGGACTCCTTCACTATTTCCTTTGGTTTGGAAATATGGCAGTGGGATGGTGAATTTTTTTTTTCTTAAGGAAAGTATGCCAAAGATATATTGGGTAAGTTTCACATGGAGAGATGTAAACCCATGGACACTCCTCTTCTAGGACATTGGAGGAAAGAGGATGCTACTTCTGGAGAATTAGTGGATGCTATTGTCTACAGTCAGTTAGTAGGTTCATTGATGTACTTGATGAACACCAGAAAAAACATTTTTTACACAGTTAACCAGTTGATTCAAGCTATGGTTAAGCCGACCAAGCTCTTTTGGAAGGTGGGCAAGCATGTCTTGAGATATCTCAGGGGAACTAAAAAGTATGGATTATGGTACAGACGGACAGAGGGAGTGAAGCTTCAAGGGTTCACTGATGCAAATTAGGAAGGCATTCCATCAGATAGAAAGAGCACATTAGGAGGGATCTTCAGCATAGGATTGACAATAGTTTCTTGGTACAGTAAGAAGCAGTGATCTATGGCACTCAGTTCAGTGGAGGTAGAGTACATAGCAGCAAGTCAATTTTAGGTCCCTATATTACTAGTATAGTCCCTTATTGTTGTTATTGTAACCCCCTTATCATTATTATTTTAGCCCTGTAACCCCCATATTGTTATTATTGTGCCCTTAAATTATTATTGTTAGGTCGGCTAGGATTACATTATGGCCCCACTAGGATTGTGGCTCCATGGACTCCTATATATAGAAAGGAGGTTTTGTAATTTGTATCATATAAGAATTGTTCATTCATGTAATGTATTGGAGGTTTCCCCCTCGAAGTGGCTTATTTCTAAGCCATTGATATCTCTTTTATTCTATTTTTGGAGCTAGTTTCACAACATTTGGTATTAGAGCTTTGGATTCTAGGGTTTCGCTGCTCCAAACAGGTCATCATGGAATTTTCGTTATAATTTTTTTTCTAAAAAGGTTTAGATGCTGAAATTTTTAGAGTGCGAATTCAAAATCTAGAGGAACATCATCACAAAATTTCAAATCTTTGTTCGCAATATTGTCGGAGATATAATCTATGGAAGTTAGGGCTTTTTGCAGGTTCCTGAATTTCACTTAAAATGGTAATCATGGAATTTTCACTATAACGTTTTTTATACGAAGGTTAAGAAGCTGAAATTTTTAGAACACGAAGCTGAAATCCTGAGGAACATCTTCGCAAAATTTCAGAGTTTGGTTTGCAATATTTTCAGAGATATGATCTGTGGAATTTAGGTCATTTTCAGGCTCCTGAATTTCATCTCAAAGAGGTGATTGTGGGAAAATATTCATAACTCTCTCTTTGAGCATCAGATTGGAATTCTGTAAAAAGTGACTAGAAGTACACAGAATGTAGCTTCCTGTCTATAAATTTCAGATCCAAAGGAGCAAACAGTGACACGTGGAAAGTTTTACAAGTTTGCTCTACTAAACCATTCCATAATTATGTCATTGTAGGAGATTGGGCATAAATTTTCCTTGAAGAATATAAATAAATTCAGACCTATGGTATTTGAAATAAGCTTCAGAGGACTAATACAGGGCAGCATTTCAGATATTGAGTATCTGCATGTATCGAGATAAGTCAATTTCAATATCGAGCTCCTCAAAAGCAAGTAAAAGGTGTGTATTTTTTTTTCCGAATTGCATAAAGTCTTGTTTGAAGAATCAAGTTGAATTGATTCCAAGGGAATATTGTAGAATAGATATCAGTATTGGATTCTCAAATGGCCCCTAAAAATAATTCAACACCCATTAAGCCTTTAGAAGACTCTACTATGACCCATGAAGACAAAGAATGGCAACATGACATATCAAAATTACAAGAGCAAGTGCAACAAATTTCGCTCTCACAAAGAGAAATAACAAATGACATGGAAGTTTTGAAGAAAATCATGGAAACTAAGATGGATGGTTTGAAGAAAGGCATGGAATCTAAGATGGATGGTTTGAAGAATGACATGGAAGCTAAGATGGATGGCATGGAAGCTGGCATGGAATCTAAGATCAATGACATGGAAGCTAAGATGGAAAACATGAAGAATGATCTAAAAGCAGAAATGGAAGTTTTGACAAAGTTGATATAAGAAATGTTTCCTAATGGTGAAAATATAGTAGAGGAAACTCATGATGAGAAAAAATAAATGTTAATCGTGATTTCATAAACTCTAATATTGGAGGGAAGAACCACCATATTCCAAAAATGGATATGAGGAAGTTTGATGGAAAGAATCCTGTAACATGGATACTATAGATGTAGCAATATTTTGATCTCAATAATGTGCAAAACACACAAAAGGTATGCATTGCAACTTTACATTTAGAACAAAATGAATTTGTGTGGTATCGATGGCTTTTCTCCCGTAAAAAAATTGTCACTTGGTCAATTTTTACGAAGGAAATGATAGCACATTATGAGGATACAAAGAGCAACACATTCTTTAGCCAATTAATAAATCTCAAACAAAAGTCTTTAGTGGGGGAGCACATTGAGGACTTCCAAAAATTGAATATAAGGGTAACTGATATTCTAGAGGAACACAAGATTGATCTCTTCATAGGTAATTTAAAGGATAACATCCAACATGAAGTTTGCATTTTGGAACCTAATTCAATGGAGAAGGCATTTAGGTTGGCACGAAAAATTGAATGAAAAATTATGGTGACAAGGAAGCCTACCACTCACTTCTATAAAGATGGAAGTGTTGCTACTCCTAAATTTCCACAACCTACAAGGTTGACACCACAAAAATTGGAAGAAAAAAGAGAAAAAGGGATTTGCTATAGTTGTGATAGAAAATACACTAAAGGTCATAAGTGTGCTAAGAAGAACTTATTTTGCATATATTGTGAAGAGGAAGAATAAAATGAACAAGAATCTTCAAAAGAAGAGGATATACACCAGGAACCAACCCTAGAAGAGGAAGAAATGAGTCCAACCATATCGTGTAATGCATTGGCAGGAATTACCACTCCTCAAACTTTCAAGATAGAAGGAAATATCAAGAAGAAAAAGGTAATAGTGTTGATTGATTCAGGTAGCACCCATAATTTTATTCATTGTAAGGTAGCCAAGGAATTGAATTGTTTCGTATACCCAGCACCAGAATGTCAAGTGATGGTTGCAAATGAAGGAACTATAAATTTCTCTGGAAAATGCCATAATATCAAGATAACCATGGGGGAATATGTATTGAATAGTCCAATTCTTTCCATTCCTATGGGAGGTGTTGATATTGTACTAGGAGTACAATTGTTACAATATTTGGGGACAGTAGCTTTTAATTTTCAGAACTTTTCCTGAATTTTTTTTCAGAAGGAAAGGAAGTCGAATTACAGGGTATGGCAAGGAATCTGGGAAATATAATAAATTCTAATGTCATGACAAAGCTTCTAAAGAAAGAACAATGAGGCGTAATTGCACAATTATGCTCACTAGAAGTCCCAACATCAAAATCATCTATTTCTGCAGATCTCCAAAAAGTCTTGGACAACCATTCCAAGGTGTTTGAAACTCCCAAAGGACTCCCACCTATTTGTGATCATGATCATGCTATTAATTTCATTCCAGGAAGTTTTCCTCCAAATATTAGGCCTTATAGATATCCTTATGTCCAAAAGAGCGAAATTGAACGTATGATTGCAGAAATGTTAGAGGTGGGTATAATTCAACCTTATCAAAGTTCTTTCTTTGCTCCTGTAGTATTGGCACAGAAGATGGATAGATCATGGTGCATGTGTCCGGATTATAGGGAGCTCAATAAACTCACCATTAAAGATAAATTTCCCATTCCCGTGATTGATGAATTATTGGATCAATTACATGGAGAAATTTATTTTACCAAGTTGGATCTTCGTTCAGGATATCATCAAATTAGAATGAAGACTAAAGATATTCCGAAAACTACATTTCAAACTCATGAAGGTCATCATGAGTTTTTGGTCATGCCTTTTGGCCTTACCAATGCACCTTCTACATTTCAAGGGTTGATGAATCCCATTTTCAAACCCTTCCTTAGAAAATTTGTGCTAGTATTTTTTGATGATATACTAATTTACAACAGGTCTTAGAAGGATCATGTTCAACATGTTGACATGGTTCTCAAACTATTGGGGGAGAAACAATTATATGCAAAAAGATCCAAATGTTTCTTTGGAGTACAAGAGGTGGAATATCTGGGTCATATTTTATCTCACGAGGGTGTTAAGGTAGACCCTAACAAAATTAAATCTATTAAGGAATGGAAAGTCCCCACACCATAAAGCAGTTGCGAGGATTTCTCGGGTTAACAAGGTATTATTGCAATTTTGTTAAGAATTATGGGAGAATACCAGCACCTCTAATAACATTATTGAATAAAGATACATTTTCATGGACTCCTGAAGCAACTAAGGCCTTTGAACATCTTAAAGAGGCAATGTGCCTAACAGTGGTATTAGCTACGCCAAACTTCAAAACAACCTTTATTGTAGAATGTGATGCCTCAAGAAATGGAATTGGTGTTGTTTTAATGCAAGAAGGAAGACCCATTTCTTTTGAAAGTCATCCAATCAAAGGAAAGTATTTTCAAAAACCTATTTATGAGAAGGAAATGTTAGCAATACTGCATGCACTAAAGAAATGGCGAACTTACCTAATGGGAAGACACTTCAAGGTAAAAAATGATCATGATAGTCTTAAACACTTTTTGGAACAAAGACTATCTTCAGAAAAGCAGAAAAAATGAGTCACAAAGATGTTGGGTTATGACTTTGAAATAATCTACAAAAGAGGGAAGCTAAATGTTGTTGCAGATGCACTCTCAAGAAATAATGAAGAGGTGGAAGCATTGCTTTGTCCCATTTCTATTATCCAACTAGATTGGATAACTGAAGCAAGATATGAATGGAAGAAGGATGAAGAAATGTGGCCACTCATTTAAAAGTTGCAGCACGATCCTACTACATCTGATACATTTAGTTGGAAAAATTATTCCTTATGGTACAAAGATCGCTTATATCTGTGTAATAATTCCCAACTAAAACAAAATATTCTTTTTGAATTGCAAACTTCTCCTTTAGGAGGACACTCGGGATTTTTAAGAACTTACCACAGGGTGAAGAAATATTTTTTTTTGGGATGGCCTTAAATCTGATATTCAAATTTTTGTGGCAAAATGTTTGGTTTTCCAGCAGAATAAAGTTGAGACAATTAAGACCCTGGGTCTTCTACAACCTTTATACATTCCAAGTCAATGTTGGGAGGATATTTCAATGGATTTTATCATAGGTTTACCTAAGTCGGAAGGAAAGAGTGTCATCATGGTGGTAATTGATATACTTACCAAGTATGCACACTTTTGTGCATTATCTCATCCATTTAAAGCAAGTACAGTTGCTACTACATTTATAGACACAATTCAAAAGCTACATGGAAACCCAAGGGTTATTGTGAGCGATATAGATCCCATTTTTACTAGAAAATTTTGGACGAAGTTATTTTCTTGTTTGGGTACTCAATTAGCTCATAGCTCATCTTATCATCCTCAATCTGATGGTCAAACTGAGATAGTAAATAAATGTTTGGAAGGATATCTTTGTTGTTTTGTATCTGATAAACAAACATAATGGGTCAAGTGGTTAACTCTCACTGAAAAGTGGTATAACACTTCCTTCCATACTACAGAAAAAATGACCTATCTATGGCACTTTATGGATATCATACACCATCCATCACATCATCTTTAAGAGAAAATTCGAAGGTTCAAGAAGTGGAAGATCACATCGAGCATTAACAAGAAGTTCTCTAACTCTTAAAGGATAACTTGAATTTGGCACAAAATCGAATGAAACAACAGGAAGATCAACATCACAATGAGAGAAGTTTTGATGTAGGAGACTGGGTATTTTTATGGCTACAACCATACAAACAAATGTCCCTCAAGCAAGCTAAGAAGGATAATAAATTATCGCCAAATTACTATGGTCGTTACAAGGTGTTTCAAAGGATTGGTACTATGGCATATAAATTGGAGCTTCCTGCTTCTTCACGAGTGCATCCAATTTTCCATGTTTCATGCTTAAAGAAGGATATAGGTGAAAATATTCCAGTTCAAACAATATTGCCAGAACATGATGAGGAAGGAAAAATCATATTGGAACCTGAAGCGGTCACGGAAACAAGAACTCGACAGCTATGAAATTGATCAACTTCAGAGCATCTCATCAAGTGGAATAATTTACCCACTGAAAATTCTACATGGGAGGATGAGAATTTTATATAGAAGAACCTAGAGCTACTCAAGCGTTGAGGACAACACTTTTTTGAAGGAGATGGGCATGTTAGGTCCCTATATTACTAGTATAGTCCCTTATTATTGTTAGTGTAACCTCCTCATTGTTATTATTGTACCCCTATAACCCCCATATTGTTATTATTGTGCCCTTAAATTATTATTTTTAGGTCGGCTAGGATTGAATTGTGGCCCCACTAGGATTACATTGTGGCTCCATAGACTCCTATATATAGAAAGGAGGTTTTGTAATTTGTATCATCCAAGAATTGTTCATTCATGTAATGTATTGTTGGTTCCCCCCTCGAAGTGGCTTATTTCTAAGGTGTTAATATCTCTTTTCTTCTATTTTTGGAGTTGGTTTCACAACATTCAAGCTACATCTAAGGCCATCTAGATGAGAAAGATTCTAGTTGGTTTGTTTGGTTCTCATATGGATTCGACAGTGATACATTGTGCTAACCATAGTTGCATTAAACTCTCGGTTAATCTGGTATTTCACGATAGGTCCAAGAACATAGACATCTGGTACCACCATCTTAGAGATTCAGTTTAGAGGCGCATAATGTTACTTCAGTACATTCCCACGAAAGATCAGGATGCATATATTTTGACGAAGGTGTTCACCAGGATCAAATTCATATACCATAGAGGCAGGATCAAGGCGGAATATAATCCCTTTCTTGTTGAGAGGGAGTGTTGAAGTCCAACAAGATATTTTAGCACCTACACTACCTTGGGACCAATAGTTCCTAGTAGCACCTAGACTAGTGTGGGACCAACAGGTCTTAGCAGCACCTACATTGGTGTGGGCTAAATTTTGTGCAGTGTCTATCTTAACTTTCCCTTAATTAAAATGGACAATAAAATGTAATATTATCTCATAATCACTTGTAATAGTTAAATGAGTGTGATAAACTCAGTTAGCTCATGAATTTCGAGTTGAGGGTAGTTGGTGAGACATGTAGAGTAATTCTAGTTGTAACAGAGTTAGAAGTGCAGTTGGTGCATTATTTTTAATGCATGAGTAATCAGTTAAATCAGTTAGGTGAGTTAAAGTCAGTTGAGCTAGTTGTAATTGTTTGTTGCACTAGTGAGAGATCAAGTGAATTAAATATTATTTAATTCACAATCAGTGATCTAACATGCAACTGATGATTTACTATTATTATCTTCATGCATGTCAGTTCCAATGGAGACCCAGTTGAGACAAAGGTGAAAGGGATGTTAACTATCAGTTGTAGGATTATTGGGTTGCACCCATGAAACCAAACACACGTTGGATTGCCCATGATCCTTGTGCAGTTTAGGAAGGCCAAAATTCCTAAAGAATAGGGATTGCATTCATCATGAATTGTCCAAGGCAAGAAGGCTATTTAGAGGCTGAGAATTGGCAAAGTGTTGGTCAGTTTTGTCCAGGATAGTGTGAGACAATTAGCTGAGTGTTGGAGACTCTTGTGAGAAGAGTGAGTTGTTTCATGTTGCATGTTTCCATGTTGAATATACAATTGAAGATAGTGGGGCTTTGAGCAGCAATCTTTCCTCAGGAAATTATCTGTTTTGTGGTTTGATTGATTTTGTTGGGTTCCCATGTTTTGGCACGTTGGCAATACCAAAATATGAGACAACATCAAAACCACTTTCAGACCTTAGGATCTAGCCCTCCTGGGTCCAGAGAGGGATCTCTCTATATAGCCAAAGGTTTTATGTCTTTGAAGCTCTATGTTAAGACATTAGGCTAGTTATAAGGCTTGGTTTGTTTTTTTTATTGTTTATTTGGTTGTTGGGAATCAGAAAGGGAGAGTTCAATGTGAGGAAAGGATGTGCAAAGAGGGTTTTATGGAAAGGAGAGATGATTTCAAAGAACACTCGAGACCATTGGGAAATGGAGTCAGGAAAGGGTTTACTTGCTATTCAATATGCAGGCTTCCAGTTGGGCTAGTCATCTAAAGCATTGGATCTCAAAGATGATAATGTGGCATGAAATGGCAAGAAAGAAGGTGAAAGGAAAGGAAACCCCCAAGGTGACCTTTCAGTAATCAAATCTAGGGATAGGACATGCCATTGGACAACCTGTGATCCGAAACCTAAAAGTTTAACTCTTCAGACAGGGAAACATTAAAGATTTAAACACAAAGGTGAAAACCTGAGATCAGAGAGAGACTTTGAACTCTCAATGCTTTGGTATCCAGCTTAAAGGAACTTAGAAAGGTTAAATTAATTGAAAAGGACCCTAGTGAGACAGAAACAGAGTTCTAAACTCCCAGTATCCCAATTCATTCAATTAAATCCTAACAAGAACATCTAAGAATAGATTCATTAATTCATACATCAGCTAGCAGTATATATTTTACCACTACACTGGTTAAATTAGCTTGAAATCAATTCTCAGATAATACATACAGTAGAAAATATTGAAGGCAGGGAGAGCAGAAACATAGGGTACCTAGCAAGGGTAAATCCTATGCCATATTTCTGATGCGTGCTAGAAGAAATGAAATGTGATGAATTATAAGGTAAAACAAAGACAAAGATAGAAAAACATCATCGCTGCTTTAAATCAAGATCCAAAGAAATGTGCTTGTCATATTAAAGAGAAACACTAGTCATGTACAACATTACCAACAGCTTGATGTTCAGCCTGAAAACATCTTCCTCGGCCTATCTTACAACTTTACATAGAGAAATACGTCTCAAGAGAAACAACTTACAATTCACAGATATCCGATCAACAACCTTTTCAATGTTTTCTCATGAGTTTTTATATTAGAAAGAGAGGTCAAGGAGGTAGGTGGAACACTAAATGAAACATTAAACAGAGTAGGAGCAGTGGGTTGAAACCCATTCTGTTTTAATGTCTATGCATCGAACTTCTGTACTCTTTGGATGAAAGAGTGGTCTTTGACAGGCTAAGATTTACTCCAGGTATGCCCTTGATGTATCCTCGGCTGCAGTACTTGTGGTACTCTGGTGACTTAAACAAAGGTAGAACAATGATTCTGGAGTCTGCCATGCTATGTAACAAATGCTCTGGTAGCATCAGGACTGTTGTCAGGTTAGATATCTTCTCTGGAACACGGTATCAGATGAAAACAGTATGGGCACTTTGTCCTTTCATGGAAGAAACTTCTACTAATGTGAAACGCTGTCAATATTTTTTTCTGTACGCCAAGCCTCGTTAGGCCCTCTGTGTGATTTGATGAGGTCTTCAATCTGGTACATTTTCCTTCTAAACACTGGATTAGGGCTTAAAATCCTCAATACTAAGCATTTAATTCCCTGATCTTTTGCTGATACTCTTTGTCGCTTCATGATTTTCCATGTCTGTGAAATTTTAAGGGCGTCGGAGAGGTTTTACAGAGTTTAACTCTGTTCTTTTAACAAGAATCATGTCATAACACCTTCCCAGGCTCTTCTTCATAATTTCAATCCCTGAAAATGGTCTTCCATGCGTTTTGTGCCACTGTAACAGTGACGATGAACCATGGCAGTCGTCAACCGCCTGTACCCTGCAAAACACACAAAATTGTCAAGAAATCCATGCTGGAGGGGGATGGACGCTTTTATGGCCTGCGAAATGGTGACAAAACCGTGGAGGAATGGTGAAAAATGTAGTGGAATAGTGAAAACAGACCAGACAATGAAAAAATGGTGGAAGACTAGACAGATGGAGGCTTAGTGGAGCAATGCATGGGGGTCGTTCGATCATGCATGGGGGCGATGATCGACGGCGGGAAATGAACAATGGAAGGGTTTTGAAAATCGAGCGAAATACAAAAGAAATGGGAAAAATGCCATGAAAGCAGGCAACGTGGAGCTCAGGTGGTGGGACTTGGTCAATGGCAGGGGTGATCAAACCTGGACCGTCCGATCTCATGACGAGATTAACGGCCGCAAGTGCATCGGAGGGTGGCTGATGGTGGGCCAGGGGCCCTGTTTACCTTGGTTATCATCCGAGCATCTTTGGGGAGCGATTACCGTCGGATGGCCAGCCTCAGATCGGATGGCATACATGCATATCGTGCTCACTCCTCATCTGAACTTTAATGCGCGATGAGGGCGGTTTTTCAATAGTGCTCAAAGCCACGTGTCAGCTGGTGAATGGCATCACTGTCGAACGAAAAATACAGCCCGCCTTCCAAAAGTGATGCAATGAAAACCGCCGGTTTCGAACAGTGATTGACGCAGGGACCACCGGGGCAGATGATTTGCAGGTCGTTGATTTGCGGATCATACGAACTGTGGATATGCGATCGGAGTGGTGAACGGGGTGGGCCATAGGCACGATGAGATTTGCAAGGACCGTCGGTATGTATAGATCGACGACGGGTATTGCGCCTGACCACGATCTGATAAGCGCGCTATGGGCTAGCGCCTGGTTTTAGCGCCCGGGTCATGTGGAGAATTGGTTTACGAGGCTGGCTGAAAAGGGGCTAAACCTGCATATGAAGAATATGGGTTTTTAGCCTGTTCTTAGTGCAATTTGAGGCCGAAAAGAGGTAACGATAGAGGGAAGGAGGGGTTATTTGGCCAAACAAAGGATGTTTATGAGGTTTTAAAGGGGAGATGGGAATGATTTAGAGGGTTTAGGAAGGGATCTTGGGGGCAAAAGGGAGGCTTTGCAAAAGGGGAAAAGGGTTGGAATGGGATATTTTGCAGGGATACAAGGGGCAAATGAAGGCCCTCTTTGAGCACAATTTCTTACGGTCAGTGAGGTTCTTTTTGAAGGAAAAGGACAAAGACACAAAGAGGCTTCAAGGATGAGAGATTTTCATGGGAAATGTATCTCTTGAAGACTCATAAAACGATTTAGCCACCTATTTTCTTGACAAAAATTTCAGAGGTGGCTAACAGTGGCTCCACATGGGGATGGCTTCTTCTTGAAGGAGTCAAGAATTTAGAAATTAAATCTTTGGAGTAGGCCAGATGCCTGATCTTTGAGCCATATTTCTTCCTTAATTTCAGCTATTACAAATATAATAAATCAGAAGCAACATTCCCAAACCATCTACCTACCCATCCTATAATCCTAGAATTTTTTCTTCAAGCTGCATTTGAATTTGCAGACCTACTTCATCATTTTTAATGAAAACAGAAACACACTAATCTAATTCTACTCTTATCACTCCATGAGACCAGATTAGATTTTTGGCCTCACATGTCTCTCTACCTAATCTAATATCTAGTGGGATTAAACTATCTAGTAGATTTCTTCTCTATATTCTACAACAGAAACTTAAAACAGTCAAACTAGGATTAGACAGTCTAGTTTGTTGTGGATCCAAGGAATAAAGACAGTTGCACATGGACAGAAAATTGCAGAAAACTGAAAACAAAATCTTGAAGGCTTGAAAACTTAAACTTTGAAGCATCCTTCCTTGCTTTGTGACTCAAGTTTTGAGCTTGTTAGAGTCACTTTCTCTTCTTCGTTTCAGCTCTGGTCTTGGGCTTGTTAGAGCTGATTCTTCTTTCTTCTTTGTTGGTTCAGATTTTGGGCATGTTAGAACCAGCTATCTTTACATCCTTTGGCTCAGGTTTTGATCATGTTAGAGCCAATATTTTCACTTTAGAGGTTCATGTTTTGAGCATTTCTGAACCTCTTTTTTCTCTTTTTTGAAACATTTCTCTTTTTCTTTGAAAACAAAACACGACAATGGTATTTACAATGGAAATGGAAACTGGAAATTGGAAATAAGCAGTAGTAATGTTTGAGCATCCTGCCATTGACAGGACCCCCAAACAGATCTGTACCATCTATTTCTTGTAGAAAAAAGGCGTTTGGACCCACAGTGGCTTGTATGATGTAAGGACCTTTCCACAAACTGTCAAATTTTCCATGCTTTCCTTTGTCCTCTCTCCTGGAGTCCCACTTCAAAACTTTATCTCTAATTTTGAAGTCAGAGGCCTTGGTTCTCTTATCAAATAACTTCTTAATATTTTCTTGAACTTTCAGGGCTCTGTTATAAACCTCTTCCCTTGTTTGCTGGAGATGAATTGTTTGGTTTATCCTCCTTACCATGCTGTCTTCTTCTGTTTTAATCTCTTGGGACAAGTTTAATCATTGGTACCCCAAGGCTGGTAGGAAACATTGCCTCTATTCCATAGACAAGCTGATATGGTGACATGCCAATGGATTTCTTTGTTGTAAGCCTGTCAGCCCACAAAGGATGCATTAACTTGTTGTGCCATGACTTTTTGTTCTCTTCCAGCAGTTTTTTGATGATGGTCACCAAGCTCTTGTTCAATGATTCAGCTAACCCATTACCTTGTGGGTAATAAGGAGTTGAATGACCGAGTGTTATTTGATACATGTGACAAAAATCGATCATTTTCTTGGATCCAAAAGCAGTAGCATTATCAGTGATTATTTTTCTTGGGCAGCCAAACCAAGAGAGGATGTGGTCTTCTAGGAACTTAATGATGACAGCATTTGTGGCATTCCTAGAAGGTATGGCCTCTATCCACTTAGTGAAGTAGTCTGTGGCTATAAGGATCCACTTGTGTTGTGCAGAAGAAGCAAGGTGTATTTCTCCTATGAAATCTAGGCCCCATTGCATAAAGGGACCTTCAACAATGATGGGTTGTAAAGGTAGAGGGAGGAGCTTTCTTTTGCCTTCAAAAATCTGGCATTTATGGTAGGCAATTATCATCTTATGGATGTCATTGAAAAGTGTAGGCCAATAATGGCTAGCTCTGAGTATTTTGTTAACAGTCGCTTTCCAGTTCAGGTGGCCTCCACACTCTCCTGCATGGAACTCTTGTTTAATCCTTTCTACTTCAGTTTTAGGCAAACATTTAAGCAATAGACCATTTGAATTTTTCCAATATAAACATTCATTTAGCATGTAGCAGTTTCTGGCCTTTAGCTTTAAGAATCTGGCCTTAGTTTTTGATAGTTCAGGGGGGGCATTGAGGTTCGTGAGCACATACAGGATGTCAGAGTACCAAGGGGAGTTTTGAAATCGCTCCTTAACTGTAGGATCAGGCAATCCTTCCTGCTCATCCAAGGCGTTTACCATGTTAATGTCAAGGGCTTGTAAATTTGATTCAGCCATTAATTGAGCTAAGCCCTGACATTTGATCAGTTTTGTGGGTTTTATTTCCAGGTCATACTCTAAAATCATGGCAATCCATTTTCCCCTCTTCCCATCTAGGTCTTGGGACAAGATGT
Organism: Pinus albicaulis; assembly: GCA_034641835.2. Classification (NCBI taxonomy): domain Eukaryota; kingdom Viridiplantae; phylum Streptophyta; class Pinopsida; order Pinales; family Pinaceae; genus Pinus; species Pinus albicaulis. The sequence goes on along the minus strand of CM076578.1, from coordinate 1,245,708,465 downwards.
CTTTAACCACTATTTTTGGCACGTAGGCTACGGTGTGGGAACGCAGTATGTACACCCTAAATTCTTTCAAGGCCTTTACCAGAGCATAGGCTTGTTTTTCCATTATGTTATATTTCAAGGGTGCATCCCTCAAAGCTTTGCTAAATAAAGTAATGGGCTGTTCCATTCCCTCTGGATTTGTCTGCAGTAGAACTGCAGCCACTGTATGCTCGGAGGCAAATGAAAAAACCAGGAAATATTTTGAGAAATCAGGGTTGATTAGGACAGGAGCTCGGGTGAGTGCAAGTTTAACCGATTCAAAATATTTTTTAGCCTCAACGGTCCACTTAACCCCTACACCTTTCTTTAGCATATTAGTCATATTCCTGAGGTGTTCAGATAAGTTGGGAATAAACCTCCTTAGGAAGTTAATTTTCCCAATGAAGGACTGTAACTCTTTAATATTTCTCGAGTGTTTGATTTGTAGTATTCCCTCAACTCTTTTTGGGTCTATCCTAATTCCCTTCTCAGATATGATGGGGCCAAGAAGCTTACCTTCTTGTAGCCCAAATACAGTCTTTTTAGGATTCAATGATAGACCGAACCTTCTACATTTTTCAAGCACTCTTCTCAGATGTTTTAGGTGTTCTTCAGCCATTAATTGAGCTAAGCCCTGACATTTGATCAGTTTTGTGGGTTTTATTTCCAGGTCATACTCTAAAATCATGGCAATCCATTTGCCCCTCTTCCCATCTAGGTCTTGGGACAAGATGTCTTTAACCACTATTTTTGGCACGTAGGCTACGGTGTGGGAACGCAGTATGTACACCCTAAATTCTTTCAAGGCCTTTACCAGAGCATAGGCTTGTTTTTCCATTATGTTATATTTCAAGGGTGCATCCCTCAAAGCTTTGCTAAATAAAGTAATGGGCTGTTCCATTCCCTCTGGATTTGTCTGCAGTAGAACTGCAGCCACTGTATGCTCGGAGGCAAATGAAAAAACCAGGAAATATTTTGAGAAATCAGGGTTGATTAGGACAGGAGCTCGGGTGAGTGCAAGTTTAACCGATTCAAAATATTTTTTAGCCTCAACGGTCCACTTAACCCCTACACCTTTCTTTAGCATATTAGTCATATTCCTGAGGTGTTCAGATAAGTTGGGAATAAACCTCCTTAGGAAGTTAATTTTCCCAATGAAGGACTGTAACTCTTTAATATTTCTCGAGTGTTTGATTTGTAGTATTCCCTCAACTCTTTTTGGGTCTATCCTAATTCCCTTCTCAGATATGATGGGGCCAAGAAGCTTACCTTCTTGTAGCCCAAATACAGTCTTTTTAGGATTCAATGATAGACCGAACCTTCTACATTTTTCAAGCACTCTTCTCAGATGTTTTAGGTGTTCTTCATCAGTCTTGGAATAGACTATTATGTCATCCAGGTAGATGACAATGAAGTGCCCTATTTCATCTGAAAAAGCTATGTCCATCTCTCGTTGGAAGGTTGCACCGGCATTCATCAGTCCAAAGGGAATTTTTACATACATGAAGGTGCCCCATGGAGTGGTGAAAGATGTCTTGAGTTGGTCTTCTGGGATTACTAACACTTGGTTGTAACCTGAAAAACCATCTAGCAGGGAGATCCGCCTTGAGCCAACTACCCTCTACAGGATATGTTCCATCTTTGGCAAGGGGTAATTGTGCTTAAGTGAGGCTCTTTTAAGGTTCCTGAAATCTATGCATAGCCTAATCTCACCTGTTTTCTTTCTCACAGCTACAAGGTTTGAGACCCAATCGGACAACTTCACAGGAACTATTATTCTTGCTTCGTACATATTCTTTATTTCCTTTCCTACTGCAGACAATTGTTTTGGGTTTATTCTGCGAAGTTTCTGTCTGAAGGGTTTTTTATTTTTTTTCAAAGGTATTTTGTGTTGTATAATGTTTGTGTAATAGGCCTTTAAGTCCTCGTAGCTCCAGGCAAACACATCAATGAATTCCATGAACAGGTTGATATATTTCTTTTTCATGTTTGTGGGTAAGGACCTAGCTAGCTTAATCATTTTAGGCTTGTCTTCAGTGCCTATGTCGCATTCCTCAACGTCAAAGTCTAAGTGTTCAATAGTGGGACTTTTTTCTACATCATCGAAATCGAAAAGATCTTCTAAAGGTGCCAGACCTCGGGGTATGTTCTTATCCTTTTCCTATAGCACCTCTATTTCCTCCTTATCTGCATTTTTACATTCTTCGGTTGGATTTTCGATTTGTTAATTTAAAGTGTTTATTTCTATGTTACAGGGTGGTTCTTCCTCGTCTGAGGGTGCTTCACTTAGGCAGCTATCATTGGACTTAGAGCCTGAATCAGAAAATTCAAACTCGTTCCTGCCTATCAGGAAATCCTCAATCTGCTTATCACGTTCAAAAACCTGCCAATATTTCTCATTATCAGGTACTGCAGGTCTAAAATTCGTCTGAATGATGATTTTTTGATCACTGGGAGGTTTGTGATGTGAACTAGCTATACATGCTAATCCATTTGCAATTACATTCCGACTCCTAGGAATAAAACACTAGTTCATATTCCACAAAGTTCTTCAATAAATCCATAGCGTCATTCCTGTACGCTCTCAGCCTAGGGTGTTTCGCTGTGTATTCACCATTCACTTGTTTGATAATTAACTCAGAGTCTCCTTGGACAGCTATCCTATGGGCTCCTAACTTTTTCAACATATTCAAGCCTAGGATGAGAGCCTCATACTCTGCAATATTATTTGTACATTTGAAGTTCAGGTTGAAGGCATGATTCTCAGCATAGTCAGTCTCCGTGTTATGCAACCACACTCCTACCCCTGTGGTTTTCTTGGTGCATGACCTGTCAAAATTCATTTCCCATAAGGGTTCATTCTTGGGTTGTGGATGGTTTCGTTCTTCGTGTGGTGTATGAGTTTGTGAGGAGTGACTAGCCCACCGTTCACATTATGTTTCTTGTTTACTCGGAGTTTCGTTTTCAGTGCACTGTCCACAAATTTCATCTTTGTTTTCTTCTAAGGTTAGAGAGGCCATTATGTTGTAACCTATGGGCTCTTCCCTATTGTTTATACCTCTGCTTTCTAGCTCTGGCTCTTCTAAGGATTCATCATTGCAAAGGATAAAGGAGTCCAGCTCTGTGTGTACAGAGTACAGAGGAGAATTTTCGGGCTTTTGAGGGTTTTTGACCAGGAATTTCATTTGTGCCTCTCTATACACTCTCCTAAGCTGGCTAAAGACAGGGATTGTGGCATATGCCCCATCCATCTGCATTGTGCCTTGCAGCTTGGCTCCCCATGATCTTGATAGTAACATGCCATACTTAGGTGGCACATCTGCCACTACAACATCCATAACCATATATTTGGCTGGAATTTGGTTTAATCTCACACATAGGTCCTTAATTGGGCCAAAACACTTTACCCTGCTCGAGTCAAATGAATATAAATCTCTATAAGGGCGAGTTATCTCTAGGCCTAACCTTTCCATAACTACTTTTGGCATTAAGTTGTGTGAGGCCCCAGAGTCATGCATTGCATTGTGAAGGATCTTGTCATGGATATTGAGACTGATATAAAAAGGAGGTATTACCCCTTCCTGAAACTTCCCTTCTATCTTTAGGCCAAATAAGAGGGCTGGTTGATCATCACTTAGATTAATAGTGTCACTGTTTTACCCTATATTTAATGCTTTCAAAATTTGGCCTTTATATACATCCTGAGTGGCCAGCTCAAAGAGTGGGACAGAGATCTTAATTTTAGTGATCTCACTCTCCAAATTGAAGAGAGATTGACTCTTTGTGACACTCAACTCTGTTTTGTTAGCCACTACCTTAGTGGCTGAATCAGTGGGTCGATTCTCACTATGTACAGGATTAGGAACTGTTTTATCAGGAGCACTAGCTACAATGCTGGTGCTGCAAGTTGGTTGACTTTTTTTATCAGTTTTTTGGTTGTCTTTTTCTTTGTTCTTCACAAAACTCTCAGTTGTTGATTTGTTACTTTCAACAAATACTTTAGAAGTTTTCTCAGGCCTTTTCTTAATGGTAATCTCAGAAGCTTTGGGCTTGGAATTGTCTAGGCTCTTTTTGCTTCTAATTTCATACTGTTCTCTGACCAGCATGATGGCATTTTCAAATCCTAGTCTGTAATCCTCAGATTCCAATTTTTCCTCATCCCAATATGAGGGTGAGGGTTGATATTCCTATGTGGAACAATTGTGGATTGAGTCATCTGTCTCAAACATATTTATTGTGTTCTCCTCAGACTCTTCTATTATCCCCTCATCTTCATCAAGGAAGTTCTCCTGAAATGGGGGTATGACTTGCTAATCTGATTCTCTTTGTCTGTTGGGAGTGGTATTGTTCCTTCTAAAGTTCTGGTTCTGGTTATGATTTTGGTTTCTATTCTGATTATTAACTATGACAACCATTTTTTCCATCATCTACTGTAGCTTTTCCATGTTTTTAGATAGATGGTCATAATTGGGGTCAGATGTGGAAGCTACAGTGTCATCTCTATATGTCACCCTCTTTTCAACCTTCATTCTGGCTTTCTTCTCAATCAGGTTAGCCTCAACACTCACTACTCCTTTTTGCATGTCTTCTAATGTGTTGTAATCTCTCTCCCTAAGCTGGTAGGCCATGTCAGCATCAAAGCCTTCAGGGTATTTCACTAAAGCCATACCCTGGGGAGATTTCATATGTGGAGGAAGAGCATTATAAACGTTGTTAAACCGTGTAGAGTAGTCATGGACACTCTCTCCTACATTCCTTTTCAGGTTCTTGTATTCTGCTAAGATTTGGAGAGGGTTGGCCTTAACTTCCCATTTATTTATGAAGATCTGGTATAAGGAGGGTAGATCTTGGATGTTGTTAGGAGGTAGGCCCTTAAACCATTTTTTCACATCACCTCCTAAGCTCTGGGCAAAGATTCTCATTTTGATTGTATCATCATCTATCTCCATGTAGTCAAAAGAATCTTCCATCCTGTCTACATGATGCTGAGCTGTGGTAGAATATTTTACAGTGAAGTGTGGGATCTTTGATTGGTAATCATTGGGTAAGGGCACTAGGGGCTGAGGTAACATAAGAGGCGCATATCAGGCTACCATGATGATGTTCTGAGGAAGTAAGGGGTTGGCCCGAGCAGTTGGTATATAGATGACAGGGATACTAGGACCAGTAGAAGATTGTTGAGCTGATTTAGGATGACTGAACCCCAAGTTTTGAATGAAATGAATATCGGGAGGTGTATATGGAGGGGTCTCTTTTTCCCTAATGTGTTGACCACTATGAGATGGTGAAACGGGAAACTCAAACTCTAGCTGATCTGGAACACTGAATGACCTAGTTCTAGGTAAATTGTTTTGAGAGTCTAGGTCCAGATGAAAGTTTGATAGAGCTATAAAGTCTTCTGGTGTAGAGTTAACTCTATGGATGTGTCTGGAAATAGTTGGTATTTTAGGTGTGGGAAAATTTCTGAGAATGATCTCGGGGTTGTCCACTATTTCAGGTGGTTTTGGGTCAGGGTAAGCTCTTGTGTGAATGGTTCTTGAAGCCAGAATGCTATTTTCCAACAAAGCATATTATCCCTACTTGTTACTTCTATTATGGCTGATGTTGTTATGGAGGTTGGTCTCCTAGTGGAGTCTTATGTAAAACCAAGATAATCAGCAGGCCTACTATTCACCAGTGGAGTCTTTGATCTTCAAGGAACTATGGAGTCGCCAGGTGGAGGTTTAGGATGTTTTTCTAGGAGGTACACTGTCCACCACAGTGCTTATGTAATGTCGCTTTTCAAGGATATCCTCAAACACAGCAAACTCTAACCAGAGATGAACTGGGAGGGCTTTTACCAGGTATGTCACCTCTGAAAGAGAGTGAGACCTGGAGGCTATCTGGCCCTTTCCAGACTTTGTCTAAGAGTGTGGGGAGAAACACAACAAGTGGTGCAGAAAGCGAATAGCAATCGGAAGTGTTTCACTACCAACCTAACTAGAGATTCTGGGCCTTCTGAGGCTCTGGTGATGTAGTAAGATAGAAGATACTCAGAAGTTCCCCAGCGGAGTCGCCATTATGTTGGGTTCCCATGTTTTGGCACGTTGGAAATACCAAAAGATGAGACAACATCAAAACCACTTTTAGACCTTAGGATCTAGCCCTCTTGGGTCCAGAGAGGGATATCTCTATATAGCCAAAGGTTTTATGTCTTTGAAGCTCTGTGTTGGCGAGGAAACAGGTCTCGTAGGCAAGACCCAGGTTCAGGGGTTGGGGCCAACAAAGGAATCCCCTATAGTCTAGAACCACGGCGGCATTATCACCCTACTCTGGAGAGCAGAGAGTCTCACCCGAGGCTTGCCGCAACCACATGCAGAAGGGGAATATATCTATAGCAGTGAAAGGATCCACAACTCATGATTAACATTGAATTGATTGCATAAACATAGTTATACACAAGAACATTCAGAGAGCGTGCAGGTATTAAGCATATAAAATTTTAAATCATCACAACCATCATGCATGCATATGAATCACATAGTAGGACAGCAACCTGCAAGTGTATTGATATCTTCAGCCAAATCCATAGTTACATAGCTTCCGCAAGGAGAGCTTACAAGTTTGATACAGATGCCTTATAGAACAGAAAGGTAAAATAAGAGAACCCTAGGAAATATAGAGATATCATGCCCGGTCTCCTTCAGTCGCTCTGCATTCCTTCTCTTTTTGCCTTCTCTTTTCTTTCGGTCGAGTGACTGCTATTTATTCACTCGCTATCGCAGCTGTTAGTTCCTATTTGCATTCTTCTTCAGCTGCTTCCGGCTTCTCTCCTGTTGTCTGTGTGTTCTACTCTCTTTCTTCTGTTGTATATTCTCTTCGTCTGTACTCATGCATCTGCTTTCTTCAGTTATATCTTGCTTCTTTGCCACCTTGATAGCTCTGCGACTTACTGTAGTTGCGACTAGGGTGCGACTGCCATGTGTCATTCTGCAACCTCCAAAAAGCCATTCTTTATTCAAAATTCAAAATATTCAAAACAAGTTTTCAAAACAAGGGCCCCAACACTCTGTGTTAAGATATTAGGCTAGTTATAAGGCTTGGTTTTGTTTTTTTGATTGTTTATTTGGTTGTTGGGAATTGGAAAGGAAGAGTTCAATGTGAGGCAAGGATGTGCAAAGAGGTTTTTAGGGAAAGGAGAGATGATTTCAAAGAACACTCGAGACCATTGGGCAATGGAGTCAGGAAAGGGTTTACTTGCTATTCAATATGCAGGATTTCAGTTGGGCTAGTCATCTAAAGAATTGGATCTCAAATATGATAGTGTGGAATGAAATGGTAAGAAAGAAGGTGAAAGGCAAGGAAACCTCCGAGATGACCTTTCAGGAATCAAATCTAGGGACAGGACATGACATTGGACAACCTGTGATCCGAAACCTAAAAGGTTAACTCTTCAGACAGGGAAACATTAAAGATTTAAACACAAAGGTGAAAACTTGAGATCAGAGAGAGACTTTGAACTCTCAATGCTTTGGTATCCAGCTTAAGGGAACTTAGAAAGGTTCAATTAATTGAAAAGGACCCTAGTGAGACAGAAACATAGTTCTAAACTCCCAGTATCCCAATTCATTCAATTAAAGCCTAACAAGAACATCTAAGAACAGATTCATTAATTCATACATCAACTAGCAGTATATATTTGACCACTACACTAGTTAAATTAGCTTGAAATCAATTCTCATATAATACATACAGCAGAAAATATTGAAGGCAGGGAGAGCAGAAACATAGGGTACCTAATAAGGGTAAATCCTATGCCAAATTTCTGATGTGTGCCAGAAGAAATGAAATGTGATGAATTATAAGGTAAAACAAAGACAAAGATAGAAAAACATCAGCGCTGCTTTAAATCAGGATCCAAAGAAATGTGCTTGTCATATTAAAGAGCAACACCAGTCATGTACAACATTACCAACAGCTTGATGTTCAGCTTGAAAACATCTTCCTCGGCCTATCTTACAACTTTACACAGAGAACTACGTCTCAAGAGAAACAGCTTACAATTCACAAATATTCGATCAACAACCTCTTCAATGTTTTCTCATGAGTTTTTATATCAGAAAGAGAGGTCGAGGAGGTAGGTGGAACACTAAATGAAACATTAAATAGAGTAGGAGCAGTGGGTCGAAACCCATTATGTTTGAATGTCTATGCATCGAACTTCTGTACTCTTTGGATGAAAGATTGGTCTTTGACAGGCTGAGATTTACTCTAGGTATGCCCTTGATGTATCCTTGGCTGCAGTACTTGTGGTACTCTGGTGACTTAAACAAAGGTAGAACAATGATTCTGGGGTCTGCCATGCTGTGTAACAAATTCTCTGGTAGCATCAGGACTATTGTCAGGTTAGATACCTTCTCTGGAACACGGTATCGGATGAAAACAGTATGGGCACTTCGTCCTTTCATGGAAGAAACTTCTGCTAATGTGAAACGTTTTCAATATTGTTTTCTGTATGCCAGATCTCATTAGGCCCTCTGTGTGATTTGAAGAGGTCTTGAATCTAGTACATTTGCCTTCTAAACACTGGATTAGGGCTTAAAATCCTCAATACTGAGCATTGAATTCCCTGATCTTTTGCTGATACTCTTTTCCGCTTCATGATTTTCCCTGTCTGTGAAATTTCAAGGGCGCCGGAGAGGTTTTACAGAGTTTAACTCTGTTATTTTAACGAGAATCATGTCATAACACCTTCCCAGGCTCTTCTTCATAATTTCAATCCCTGAAAATGGTCTTCCATGCATTCTGTGCCACTGTAATAGTGACTATGAACCATGGCAGTCGTCAACCGCCCGTACCCTGCAAAACACACAAAATTGTCAAGAAATCCATGTTGGATGGGGATGGACGCTTTGATGGCCTGCAGAATGGTGATGGAACTGTGGAGAAATGGTGAAAAATGCAGTGGAATAATGAAAACATACCAGACAATGCAAAAATGGTAGAAGACTAGACAGATGGACGCTTAGTGGAGCAATGCACGGGGGTTGTTCGATCGTGCATGGGGACGATGATCGACAGCGGGAAATGAACGATGGAAGGGTTTTGAAAATTGGGCGAAATAAAAAAGAAATGGGAAAAAAGCCACGAAAGCGGGCAACGTGGAGCTCAGGTGGTGGGACCCGGTCAATGGCAGGGGCGATCAAACCTGGACCGTCCGATCTCAGGAGGAGATCAACGGCCGCAAGTGCATCAGAGGGTGACTAATGGTGGGCCAAGGGCCCTGTTTACCTTGGTTATCATCCGAGCATCTTTGGGGCGCGATTACCGTCGGATGGACAGCCTCAGATAGGATGGCGTATGTGCATATCACGCTCACTCCTCATCCGAACTTTAATGCGCGATGAGGGTGGTTTTTCAATAGTGCTCAAAGCCACGTGTCGGCCGGTGAATGGCATCACTACCAAACGAAAAATACAGCCTGCCTTCCAAAAATGGTGCGATGAAAACCACCGGTTTTGAAAAGTGATTGACGCGGGGACCACCGGGGCAGATGATTTGCGGGCCATTGATTTGCAGATCATACGGATGGTGGATATGCGATCGGAGTGGTGAATGGGGTGGGCCACGGGTACGATGAGATTTGCGAGGACCGTCAGATCTGTATAGATCGATGGCAGTTATTGTGCCCGACCACGATCTGATAAGCACGCTATGAGCTAGTGCTTGGTTTCAGCATTCGGGTCATGTGGAGAATTGGTTTACGGGGCTGGTTGAAAGGGGCTAAACCTGCATATGAAGAATATGGGTTTTTGGCCTGTTCTTAGTGCAATTTGAGGCCGAAAAGAGGTAACGATAGAGGGAAGGAGGGGTTATTTGACCAAACACAGGATGTTTATGAGGTTTTAAAGGGGAGATGGGAATGATTTAGAGGCTTTGGGAAGGGATCTTGGGGCCAAAAGGGAGGCTTTGCAAAAGGGAAAAAGGGTTGGAATGGGAGATTCTATAGGGATACAAGGGGAAAATGAAGGCCCTCTTTGAGCACAATTTCTTACGGTCAGTGAGGTTCTTTTTAAAGGAAAAGGACAAAGACACAAAGAGGCTTCAAGGATAAGAGATTTTCATGGGAAATGTATCTCTTGAAGACTCATAAAACAATTTAGCCACCTGTTTGCTTGACAAAAATTTCATAGGTGGCTAACAGATTCTTTCTTTGCATCATGTGGTTGGATTTTTTGTTTAATTTCCTAAATTGATTTGTAGAAGAGATTCAATATCTAGCTTTAGTACATTGTTAAATCAGATTTAATCCATGATATACATATGTTTGTATAATTTCTACAATAATGACTAAGGACACAAGGACTAATGTCAACATAAGAAAACAAAGGTGCTAAATATCCCCAACACAAAAATTAAATGAAGGTTTATATATGGTCCTTTAAGATAAGAAAATACCATACTCATAAAGAATATTGCCATGTTTGAATGAATGACACGTTGATGTTATTGGCATGGTATAACATTATCGTATAGATGCAAAGGATGAAACCATAATGCCATTAAACCATGATATAATAGCAAATCAATTATGAAGTGCCCCAAGTTCATTACACGTTGGGATGATAGTGGGGTTAGAGGATGACTCAAGGGTTAGATGCCTTGGTTGATGTGTTGACCATATCAAGTGTGACCTATGTTGATTTCGGTAGGGAACGTTTTAGGTATTTTAATTTTTTCGTGGAACATTGGGTTATATAAATATCTATAAATATATGTGATGGGAATACTTTCCACCAAAAAAGAGTCATGAGTGAGTAATGATAGTTATACACTAATGAAGAAGTAGCACTTCCAACTTGAAGTGTATATGAATGAAGGTTAGTTGATATACCATATGATGGAGGGGTTAATACAACCCTATTCAATGAACCTTGTTATGGTGAGAAATTAAAACCAAATATTGAAATAGAGACATAGTGCATAAGCATGTTAGTATAGGTGGAAAATTTTGGAAACTTATAATACAAAATTGGTGAAAAATATTAGAGGAACCGGGTAAAGAAGAGTATTGCTAAATAGCAAATTGGGATATATTGGACATACCAGATATTCTAGGATGCATGATCCCTTTGAAAGTCAATAGTTACAATTAAAACCTCTACTACATTTGTGGAAGAAGATTAAAACTTAACAATTGTGGTGAGTATTTCTCCCAAGAAATTGAGGCATTTTACAAATCATGGGGAATTTTTCGCTTGAAGACAAATCCACATGGTCTCAAGCAAGATGGCCATGCTAACAGGCCAAATCAGACCTTAATAAAAATGGATGAAGCATCAGATAGAATGCTAGCTTAAGAAAAGGATTTTGAGCTGAAGTAATTGCTACAACTAATTACATGGTCTCGAGTAGGATGGCCATGCTAAGAGACCAAATCAGACCTTGATAAAAATTGCATGAATCATGAGAGAGAATACTAGCTTAAGCAGAGGATTTTGAGCTGAAGCAGTTGCTACAAATAATTATTTGATTAATATGTCACCAAGTTAAATTTTGGGTGACATGACATTAGAGGAATTCAGGGTGGAAATAAGCCCTCTCTTGCACATATTAGGCTTTTGAAGTGCGAAACATGAGTGTATGTGGCTAAAGTGGATAATACAAAACTTGAAAACATATCTTAAGCAAAGGATTTTGAGCTGAATAATTTTATGCAGCTAATTATTTGATTAATATGTCTCCAAGTTCAATTTTGGATGACATGACACTAGAGGAAGTCGAAGTGGAAAGAAGCCCTCTCTTTCACATCTTAGGTTTCTGAAGAGTGAAACATGCATGTATGTGGCTAGGGTGGATAAGATACAACTTGACAACATATTGGTCAATTTACTTGACCCTTTATTGGCTATTCAGAAGGAGTGTGAATCCACCACCGTTAATATCAAGGTAACCCCTATCATATCAAGGGCTACAAGTTGTGGTTTTCATTTGAACGTCAACATACCTACAACCACGCATACAACTAGGATATGATTTTCGAGGAGGAGAAATCTCATGGAGATCAAAATCAAGAATCCATTACAAAAAAAAAATACAACCTGTGGCGATTCCAAATAAGCATAGATGAATAGCTGCAATAGATGTCAAATGTGGAAATTTTGGAGGAAAAAGATGAAATTCATCTTCCTTTCGCATTCGAGCGAGGGGAAAATCAATCATCAATGAAAATTCAAAATGTGCAAGTTGAGCATGATAAACCAAAATGGGGGCAGAGTTTGAGGAACATTCGTAAGTGAAAGGGGCCTAAGTGATATGACTACGACCCATCTAATTTTCATTTTTTATCTTTATTTTCCATGGGTAATGAGCCAAAAAATTTCAAAGAGGCTCTTAGTGGATATGAAACTTCTTATTGGAACACATTCATATGTTAAGGAAAAAATACCAGGGAATGTTAGGTCCCTATATTACCAGTATAGTCCCTTACTGTTATTAGTGTAACCCCTTTATTGTTATTATTGTACCCTTGTAACCCCCATTTTGTTATTGTTGTGCCCTTAAATTATTATTGTTAGGTCGGCTAGGATTACATTGTGGCCCACTAGGATTACATTATGGCCACATGGACTCCTATATATAGAAAAGACATTTTGTAAATTGTATCATCCAAGAATTGTTCATTCATGTAATGTATTGGAGGTTTCCCCCTCAAAGTGGCTTACTTCTAAGGCGTTGATATCTCTTTTATTCTATTTTTGGAGCTGGTTACACAACATTTGGTATCAAAGCTTTGGATTCTAGGGTTTCGCTGCTCCAAACAAGTCATCGTGGTATTTTCGCTATAAAATTTTTTATACAAAGTTTCAGAAGCTGAAATTTTTAGGGTGCGAAGCCGAAATCCTGAGGAAGATTGTCTAAAAATTTCAGAGCTTGGTTCACAACATTTTCGAAGATATGATCTGTGGAAGTTAGGTCTTGTTTCAGGCTCCTAAACAGGTCATCGTGGAATGTGCGCTATAACATTTTTTCTACGAAGGTTCAGAATCTGAAATTTTTAGCGTGTGAATCTGAGATCCTAAGGAAACTCGTCAAAAAATTTCAGATCTTGATTCATAACATTTTTGGAGATATGATCTATGGCAGGTGGTGCTTTTTCAGGCTCCTGATTTTCATCTCAAAGAGGTGATCGTGGGAAAATTTCAATAACTCTCTCTCTGAGCATCAGATTGGAGTGTCGTAAAATTTAGTCGAGGGTACACGGATTTTTTTTTCTTGGCTATCAATTTTAGAGGTGAAGGACGAAACATGGACACGTGGCAAGTCATAAAAGTTCACTCTACTGAACCAGTCCATAATTAGGTCATTGTGGGAGATTGGACATAACTTTGTCTTGGAGAATCAAAATTAGGTTAGACCTATGGCATTCAAAAGAGAATTCATAGGGCTACTTCAGTGCTGAATTTCAGATATTGAAGAGCCACAATCACAGAGATAATCAAATTTAAATATCGAGCTCCTCAAAAGAAAGAAAAAGGTGTGTATTTGTTTCTGAATTGCATAAGTCTTGTTTGAAAAATCAATTTGAATTGATTCCAAGGGCATATTGTAGAATAGATATCAGTATTGGGTTCTAAAAAATGCCTTGTAAAAATAACTCAACACCCATTAAGCCTTCAGAAGGCTCTATTATGACTCATGAAGATGAAGAATTGCAACATGATCTATCAAAATTACAAGAGCAAATGCACCAAATTTCACTCTCACAAAGAGTAGCAAAAAATGAAATGGAAGTTTTGAAGAAAGGCGTGGAAGCAAAGATGGATGGTGTTATCCATGTTTGCCCCCCCCATTTAAATTTTTGGCCTAATTCTCCTCATGAACCCTTTAAATCAGATATCGGGGCCATAAACCCTCATATTCTGTCTACCGTTACCCTCCCCGCTCGAAAAAATACACTGTACAAAGGCTCAAAACCCATAATTGAAAATTTATCGGGCCTAGCCCCTGAGATCTCAGCCCTCCTTGTTTTGGTTCCCATGTGACCTAGGTACAAGACCGTGTGCCAAACAGGCGGGAGCTTATCGCCTAATGTTTTCGGGCCAAACCGCAGCCATCCGATTTTAATTAAATCAACGGCCCGCAACCATATCACCAGTGGAGGCCCTCGCGCCCGAAAACCGGCGGTTAATTCCTCACCATCTTCACCGGGTTGGCAGTTTTCGATCAAATGGTAGTGATTCCACACGCTGCATGACGCGTGTCCTCAATGTACGATCTCCAAACCGCCCATTTTGCGCATTAAAGATTGGTCAAAGGTCGGGCAGCGGAATGATCGTAAACCGTCAGATCTCGCAGTCTTCATCCAACGGCTACCGTTTGACTTAGTTGCACGGGTGTTAATTCCAGTCTACAGTGTCCCGTGGCCCATCATTACATCACTCCTAGTGCCTTTGAGCCGTTGATCTGGTTTCAAGATCTAACGGTCCAGGACGCGTTCTCCTCTGCCTGTTGACTTCGCATCTCCACGTCACCCCTTCCATATCATCTGTCGTCCATTCGTTCACAGCTTCCACGTGTCATCCACTTTCACCTCCACCATTCATATATTACATCCATATGCCATATTCTAGCGTTTTAGGTTATAAATTTCCATTGGTCCATTCTTCACAGTCCCTCTGCGTTTTCACCACCACCCGGCGTACCGCCACCATTGTTGTCATGACGCTTTGTCACACGGCCACCCTCCTTGCATGTCTATCCCTGAGTCTGGTTTCTTTTAATGTGATTGTGGATTTTTGTAGGTGTCTGATGCTGAAGGACCCTCGTAACTCGTGGTTTACATCACAGAGAATGAGTACATTTCAAAGATCTATGCAGCAGGTGCAGGATGATGAAGCATAGACCCAGGAGGATATCGTTGATAAGACATTTATTTAATGGAGCAGAGTTGAGATTTACCAAACCCTCCAGAGTCTTTTAAAATGAAGATTTTACAGATTGGGATATTAATGGAGCAACCACAAAATATCAGGGAATGATCGAGAACCTCGACCTCCATGCATTTAAGATTTTAGGTGTGAAATCAAAAGATGGAGGGAAAAAGTGCAAGAACTTAAAAATCATATCTTCCAGGTTACTTCAACAGATTTTTCATCTAAGGAAAAGTACAAAATGTCTATTATATACTATCGTTGAGCCACGTTCCTGGAGAGTTTTTCATCCTCAGCATTTATTTCATGAAGTAGTAGCAGAGTACTTGCACCAGTTCAGCACCGTCAAACAGCATAGGCGGGTTTTTCTTTCAAATTTGTTTTAAATTAGATCATTAAATGTGTATCACCTACCTCATTCTCTAGATTTTTCTCCTTCTCCTATAAAAACTAGAAAAAAAGATATTGAAAGGGTTCCAGATTTCTATCAGTAAACTGTGTAGTGAGAAGTTCTTGTATACATCTTGTAACACTTCTGTATGAAGGCTCAGAGCCCGTAGGGTCTCAGTGAGGAGGAGTTATAACTGTAATGAGGATTTTGGTCTTTGGTATCTCACAGTATGTAATTTTCTCTTATGTGTTAATATAAAATCTCATTCCATGCTATTTATCTTCTTGTATCATGTTCTAGAATGTGAGTGGCTCACTGGTCTTAAGTAAGGATTCATCCTAGTTGGTGCCCATACTTGGATTAGTCAAGCACTTTAAATAGGCCTAGTCATGGTATACTGTTCCATGTTCATTTCATCCATATTTTACGCTATATTAGTTACTTGAGGTGGGTGCTTTTAAAACGCCATTTTCATGTATGGATTCTTAGTTGGATAAGCCCATATGTGGTTTTGTTGTGTATCTGGGTATCAGCCTCATGCTAACTAGTATCTTCTTCATGTTTCTTCACTGCATCCACTTTCTGATATTTGATTTCTGTGGCATATTATTTGAACTGGCCCTCTTTGCAGTAAGCTGTCTTTTAACTGTCTGATGCTTTTGTATCGGAGTTTTGCATGTTGTTCCTACATTATTCTTATCTTTGTATCAGCTTCTGAGAGAGTTTGGTTCCATTTAAACTAATTTCCTTGTTTTACAAGAGATAGTAAGAGAGCTTTTGGATTGACACCCAAGCTATATTTCATGTTCTCTTGCTATGATAAGATTTCCTAGGCACTGGTCTATGGCAACTCTAGACTGTCTCTAGGGGATGACAAAATTGTCTACAACATCTTTCTGGTGCCGTTGCTGGGGACAAATTTGAGAATATCAGCTTCCCTGGGCCTCGACAAATCATATTCACTCTCTAATCAGGTGAGCACAGAGAGTTGAAGAGTTGCATATCTCTCACCTTGGCGACTCCACTGTTCTTTATTTGATAAATCTATTGGTAGTCCTGGCTCCTCGAAAGCCACATTTGAGGTCAGATTCCTCTAAGTTAAAGACATCCTCTATATCTGACTCAGAGAAGATTATTCATAGAAGAAGTTGGAGAGAAAGACAGTCAGTTCATGCTGAAAACCCTGAACATTCTGTAGAAGACTTCCCATCCTCCTCTTCTCAAGAAATCCCAGTAGAAAATCCCAACTTCACTGAGGAAAATCTCGAATATTACTCAGATAGTCCACCCCGGGGAAGTGCTAGAACTAAAGTGAACTTTCATCCTACCCCTGAGGCCGAGGAAGTTAAAGAAGTTACAGAAGTAGCCCCTGTCAATCGTGAATTGTTTCCATCTACACCTTAAGCTTCTATACAGTATATCCCTATTGTTATTCATACCCCACTTCCTCCTACTCCTCTTCCTTCATTTGTACCTCAGATTATTGCACAACCCCCACCTCCTCCAATGGCTAATGTTCCTGCTTTTCTATTGAACAAATATGCTCCCTTGGCCTTACCACAGGTGCTCAATGATATGCCACAGGATTATTTGAAGATTTTGCCTAGATTCAATGGTGAAAATGAAATTGATGCACAGAAACATCTTGAGACTTTCTGCTCTTTTGCAGAAAACTTAAATGTAGAAAATTTGGATGTGGTCTTAAGATTGTTTGTGCAATATTTGGATGGTGAAGCCGGAAAATGGTTCAAGACCTTGGGAAATCGTTCAGTGACCACCTGGGATGACATGGAGAATAGTTTTCTCAGGAAATGGGGAGAAAAGAAGGATCATGGACAGTGTCTCACTGAGTTCAATACACTCAAGAAGAGACATAATGAATGGGTGTCAGAGTTTATTAAGAGATTTAATAAGTTATATCTAAATCTCCCTGCAGATATGAAGCCTCATCAAAACGCTGCAAAAGTTGTTTTCATTGCAGCTTTTGACTCAAATTTCGGTTTCTCCCTCAGGGAGAGAAAGCCTGCCACCCTAGATGATGCTCAATCAGACGCTCTTGAATTGGAAGCTAACTTTGCTTCCTCTGGAAAATTAAAAGGGAAGGCTGAACAGGATGTTAGAAGGAAGGGAAAACAATAATTATCCACCTCCAACCAGGATAAGGATTCAGATAAAATGGAGGAAATAAGCAAAATGATAAAGAAGATGGTCAAGCTTGAATTGGAGGCAAAGAACCCAGCTCCCAAGAATTTTTATAATGCTCAAAACAGAGGTTACAATCCTCAATATAGAAAGCCACCTCTGTAGATATTGCCAAGAGAAGCAAAAGAGCAAGACCAGGTACCACATCCCTTGTACCTGGAAGGTCCAGCAGATGACTCCACTAAAGATGCTGCTTGTGAACTAGAAGATTCAAATCTTTCTTTCTCAAACACTGATGAAATGGAATGCCCATTGCAAGAAGAAGAAGAAGAAGCAGAGATTGATCATTATTGTAAAAAATTTGCTGATTTCATGCAAGCACATTTCAATAGAAAATATGATCTCAGATCTTCAAGGAAGAGGACCCGAACTCAAGATCAAGAAGAGGAGCCACCTCAGAAGGAGGTACCTGCTCAGAAGGAATCAGCAACAAAGAGAAACACAGAAAAAGGTAAGAGTCCTCTAAATACTCCCTTGCAGCCTAATGACCATATTCCTTCTTCTTCAAAAGTAGTCAGTCCTCCTAATGATGAATCTGTATCAAAAGAAATTAAATTTTCAGCTGAAAATAAAGAGTCAAAAGAAGTTGTGATAGAAAATCCCCCTCCTTTTTTTAGTTTGCAAAAAGAACTTGAGAAAATTAAAATTCCAGTTCCCTTGACCGAGCTGCTAAAACAACCTGCATATCAGTCTCAAGTTACTTCTTTTATGCTCCCTCCTGAAATATCAATTGTGCCTGATAGTTTAAACCTTCAAGAAGAAAGACCCATGGTAGTCTTTGGCCCACATGTTGAGGAAGTAGATCCTTCTACTCCCCCTTTTTATGTGTCTCTAGTTATTCATGACCTGCTGTTACACAATTGTATGTTAGATTCTGGGGCTTCCCATAATCTTATGCCTCTATCTGCCATGGAACAACTAGGACTGCAAATCACACACCCATATAAATACCTTTACTCATTTGATTCCAAAAGAGTCAAATGCTTGGCGATGATTAAAGATTTAGTGGTCAATTTGGCCCAAATTCCAACAAAGAGTGTGGTCATGGACATTGTGGTGGCTGATATCCCAGCCCGCTTTGGCATGTTGCTGTCAAGGTCCTCGGGTACAAAAATTGGTGGGTCAATTAAGCTGGATTTAACGTATGCTACCATCCCAGTTTTCAGTGGACAAGAGAGGAGGTTATACAGAGAGACTAAATTTGTCAAGGTAGTTACTAAGGCTGATAACTCTGAAAATTCACCAGTCTATAGTAAAGAAAGAGATTTTTCATGCTTTATGCTAGAAGAAGATCAAAATTATGAGCATGAATCCTCCTTCAAAATTAAGGATGAGCAGCCTTCAGAAAATTATGGAGCTGGAATCTGGACTTTACATTTTGATGGGGCAAATTCAAGAGAAGGCAATGGAGCTGGTGTGTTATTAATCTCTCCTACAGGAAAATGGGTCCCACTGTTCTTTAAATTGGAATATGAGGCTACCAATAATGTAGCTAAATATGAAGCACTTTTGTTGGGATTACAGACAACCAAGAATATGGGCATACAAAGTTTAAAATTCATGGGAGACTCTAAGCTGGTGGTAAGGCAGGTCAGAAATCAATGTCAAACTAAGCATCTACAGCTGAGAACCTACAGAAATGAAGTATGGGACATGGTGGAAAATTTCTTCTCGGCTTTTAATATACAGTTCATGCCCCGGGAGAAAAACAGAATGGCAGATTCTCTTGCTGTGGCTGCTAGCACATTTCGTCCTCCATGGAATCCTCTTTTGAGGTACGAAATTGAAGTACGATATAGACCATCAATCCCAAATAATGTTAAACATTGCCAGGTATTTGAAGATGATGAACAGATGAAGAGATTCTTGGAGACAGTGGGAGAATTCTCCAATATGGATATTGATGATAATGAAGACGAGGAAGCTGAAAGCGTTGTAGAAAACAAATGGGAAGAAAAAATAGCAGGCAATAAAGTGCTGCAGCTAAAAGGAAATATCATAACTAGAGGGCTGGTGCCTCTAGAAATATTGTTTGACAAAAATGATGTTCCATTGCAGCATAATAAAATAGTAGAAGAAAATCAAGTAGAAGACTTGAATTTGGGCACTGATGCTGAGCCCAAAATTGTCAAATTATCCAAGAAGGTCCCAGATGTATATAAAGAAAAATACTTGAAGTTGTTTCAATCTTATAAAGATGTATTTTCATGGTCCTATCAGGACCTAAAAACTTTTGATATTAATATAATGCAGCATAAAATTCCTTTGAGGGAAGATGCAAAGCCTTATAAGCAGAAGCTCAGACAGATAAATCCTCTGTTGCTTCCCTCTATTGAAAAAGAAATCAAGAAGCTGCTGAAGGCCAAAATAATTGTGCCACTGAGATACTCATAATGGGTAGCAAACCTTGTTCCTGTTCGAAAGAAAAATGGAGAAATAAGGTTGTGTGTAGATTTCAGAAACTTAAATAGAGCATCTCTAAAAGATAATTATACATTGCCTAAGATGGACCACATCCTGTAGAAAGTGGTGGGAGCATCTAGAATGTCAATGATGGATGGTTTTTCTGGTTATAATCAAGTGGCTGTGTTCCCAGAAGATCAAAAGAAGACTGCCTTCACCACGCCATGGGGAACATTCATGTATGCCAGGATGCCTTTTGGATTAATCAATGCAGGAGCCACCTTTCAGAGGGCTATGGATATTGCTTTTGTTGGAGAGAAGGACAAGTTTCTGGTGGTATATCTGGATGATATTACGGTATTTTCCAAGAATGATGATGAGCATATTGAGCATTTAAGGAGAACTTTTGAAAAATGCAGAAGGTATGGCCTTTCTCTCAATCCTCAAAAATCTTTATTTGCATTAGATGAGGGAAAACTCTTAGGGCACATTGTAACTAAAGATGGTGTGAAAATAGACCCTAAGAGAGTTGAAGTTATAAACAGTATTCCTTTACCCAGGAATAATAAGGAAGTGCAGGTGTTTCTAGGTCGAATCAATTTCTTGAGAAGGTTTATTCCTAACTATGCTGAGATAGTTAGGCTTATAACTGATATGTTGAAAAAGAATAACGAAGTAAAATGGTCCCAAGAATCTAGAGATGCATTTACAAGGATAGAACAGGCATTTGCTGAGGCTCCTGTGCTAGCTGGGCCAGATTATACAAAGACATTTATAATATTTTCATTTGCTTCACCCCATACAGTAGCAGGAGTCTTATTACAGAAAAATGAAGATGGGTATGAGCAACCAATAGCCTTTTTCAGTCAGGTATTGCATGATGCAGAATTGAAATACAACATATTGGAGAAACAGGCATATGCCCTGGTGAAGTCTCTTAAAGCTTTCAGAATGTATATTTTGCAATCTCACATCACTGCATATGTCCCTACAGCAGCTGTCAAAGACATTCTTGTTCAGGGGGATAGTGAAGGTAAAAGAGGAAGATGGATTGCAAAAATTCAGGAGTATGATTTGGACATAAGGCCCACTAAGTTGGTTAAAGGACAAGGGCTAGCCAAAATTCTGTCTGAATCAAATCATCAGGCTCTAGGCATAAATTTATCCATGATAATAAATGAAGAATCTAACAAAGGAGAAGAACAGCATGGACTAGAGATGGCCACTCAAAAGATACACATAAAATATCTCACTAGTCCTTGGTACAAAGAAATAGTTGAGTATCTTTTAACACTCAGTTGTCCTCCAAGTTGTGATAAATCAAAATACAGGGCTTTGAGGCTGAAATCACAAAAGTATATAGTTGCCAATGGTCAGTTATATTGGAGGGATCCTTCAGGCATACTGTTATTGTGCCTCACAGAGGATGAAGTAGAAAATATAATGATAGAATTTCATGAAGGGATCTGTGGAGGACATTACAGCTGGAGAGCTACAGCACATAAAATACTGAGAGCTGGTTTTTATTGGCCTAAATTATTTGCAGATGTTTTTAATTGGGTTAGAGCATGTGATAAGTGTCAAAAATTTGATGAGAGACAAAAGCTGCCTGCTCTGCCCCTAATTCCAGTCCATGTAAATGAACCATTTCAGCAATGGGGATTGGATTTTATTGGAGAAATACATCCCCCTTCAAGTGGCCAACACAAATGGATATTAACAGCTACAGATTACTTTACAAAATGGGTGGATACCTGCGAGGAATGCTACAGATGCTGTAATCATCAAATTCATGGAAGAGAACATCATATCCAGGTTTGGCTGTCCAGCTAGAATTGTAACTGATAATGCACAGGCCTTCAAGTCCAATAAATTTGTAAATTTCTGCCAGCAGTATAATATTGCATTAAATCACTCCACAGCTTACTATCCACAGGGGAATGGCTTGCCAGAATCATCTAATAAAACTCTAGTGAGGGCCTTGAAGAAAACAATCAATGAGAACCAAAAGAATTGGGACTCCCAATTAAAGTTTTCTTTGTAGGCCAATAGAATAACCAGTAAGAGATCAACTGGGAAATCCCCTTATGAACTGGTATATGGGCGAGCAGCTCTGTTTCCTGTGCAATTGGCATTGCCAGTAGCACGTTTCATGCAGGAAAGTCAGGAAGAACCCAATGACATGGTCAGAAGAATTAATCAATTGGTCAAATTAGAGGAAACACGGAACCAAGTGAATTAGAGACTAACAGAATATCAGGAGAAAATGAAAAATGTATTTGATCAGCATGCAAAAGAAAGGAAATTTCAAATTGGTGATCTGGTTCTCAGATGGGATATCCGGAGGGCTGAAAAGGGAAAACATGCTAAATTCGATCCACTTTGGTTTGGCCCATTTAAGATTATGGAGCTAAAAGGTAATAATACATTTATTTTAGAAAATTTGCAGGGTGACTTGTTAAATTCCCCTATGAACGGCCAATTCCTAAAGCCTTATTTTCAATTTTGATTCGGGCAGAGTATGCCTGTTGTATTATATTGTATATAGACTTTGTTTCAGTTTTTATTTTAATAAGGGATGTGTGCTAAAGAGTTTTGAAGAAAAAGCCAAGGGGCTGAAGAGCGGAATCTACATACAAGATGATCAGTGGTCTACAAGTTCTCGATGTGTCCAAGAATGAACACACCGTCCCCAGCTGGAGCTGATGTTATCCATGTTTCCCCCCCCCCATTTAAATTTTTGGCCTAATGCTCCTCATGAACCCTTTAAATCAGATATCGGGGCCATAAACCCTCATATTCTGTCTACCGTTACCCTCCCCGCTCGCAAAAATACACTGTACAAAGGCTCAAAACCCATAATTGAAAATTTATCGGGCCTAGCCCCTGAGATCTCAGCCCTCCCTGTTTTGGTTCCCATGTGACCCAAGTACAAGACCGTGTGCCAGACAGGCGGGAGCTTATCGCCTAATGTTTTCGGGCCAAACCGCAGCCGTCCGATTTTAATTAAATCAACGGCCCGCAACCATATCACCCGTGGAGGCCCCCGCGCCCGAAAACCGGCGGTTAATTCCGCACCATCTTCACCGGGCTGGTAGTTTTCGATCAAATGGCAGTGATTCCACACGCTGCATGACGTGTGTCCTCAATGTACGATCTCCAAACCACCCATTTCACGCATTAAATATTGGTCAAAGGCCTGGCAGCGGAATGATCGTAAACCGTCAGATCTCGAGGTATTCATCCAACAGCTACCGTTTGACTTAGTTGCACGAGTGTTAATGCCAGTCTACAGTGTCCCATGTCCCACTGTTACATCGCTCCCAGCGTCTTTGAGCTGTTGATCCAGTTTCAAGATCCGACGGTCCAGGACGCGTTCTCCTCCGCCTGTTGACTTTGCATCTCCACGTCACCCCTTCCATATCATCTGTCGTCCATTCATTCACAGCTTCCACATGTCATCCACTTTCACCTCCACCATTCATATATTACATCCATATGCCATATTCTAGCATTTTAGGTTATAAATTTCCATCGGTCCATTCTTCACAGTCCCTCTGCATTTTCACCACCACCCGGCGTACCGCCACCATTGTTGTCATGACGCTTTGTCACATGGCCACCCTCCTTGCGTGTCTATCCCTAAGTCTGGTTTCTTTTAATGTGATTGTGGATTTTTGCAGGTGTCTGATGCTGAAGGACCATCGCAACTCGTGGTTTACATCACAGAGAACGAGTACATTTCAAATATCTATTCAGCAGGTGCAGGATGATGAAGCATAGACCCAGGAGGATATCGTTGATAAGACATTTATTTAATGGAGCAGAGTCGGGATTTACCAAACCCTCCAGAGTCTTTTAAAATGAAGATTTTACAGATTGGGATATTAATGGAGCAACCACAAAATATCAGGGAATGATCGAGAACCTCGACCTCCATGCATTTAAGATTTTAGGTGTGAAATCAAAAGATGGAGGGAAAAAGTGCAAGAACTTAAAAATCATATCTTCCAGGTTACTTCAGCAGATTTTTCATCTAAGGAAAAGTATAGAATGTCTATTATATACTATCCTTGAGCCACGTTCCTGGAGAGTTTTTCATCCTCAGCATTTATTTCATGAAGTAGTAGCAGAGTACTTGCACCAATTCAACACCGTCAAACAGCATAGGCAGGTTTTTCTTTCAAATTTGTTTTAAATTAGATCATTAAATGTGTATCACCTACCTCATTCTCTAGAGTTTTCTCCTTCTCCTATAAAAACTAGAAAGAAAGATATTGAAAGGGTTCCATATTTCTATCAGTAAACTGTGCAGTGAGAAGTTCTTGTATACATCTTGTAACACTTTTGTATGAAGGCTCAGAGCCCGTAAGGTCGCAGTGAGGAGGAGTTATAACTGTAATGAGGATTCTGGTCTTTGGTATCTCACAGTATGTAATTTTTTCTTATGTGTTAATATAAAATCTCATTCCATGCTATTTATCTTCTTGTATCATGTTCTAGAATGCGAGTGGCTCACTGGTCTTAAGTAAGGATTCATCCTAGTTGGTGCCCATACTTGGATTAGTCAAGCACTTTAAATAGGCCTAGTCATGATATACTATTCCATGTTCATTTCATCCATATTTTCTGCTATATTATTTACTTGAGGAGGGTGCTTTTAAAACGCCATTTTCATGTATGGATTCTTAGTTGGATAAGCCCATATGTGGTTTTGTTGTGTATCTGGGTATCAGCCTCATGCTAACTAGTATCTTCTTCATGTTTCTTCACTGCATCCACTTTCTATATTTGATTTCTATGGCATATTATTTGAACTGGCCCTCTTTGCAGTAAGATGTCTCTTAACTGTCTGATGCTTTTGTATTGGAGTTTTTGCATGCTGTTCCTACATTATTCTTATCTTTGTATCAGCTTCTGAGAGAGTTTGGTTCCATTTAAACTAATTTCCTTGTTTTACAAGAGATAGTAAGAGAGCTTTTGGATTGACACCTAAGCTATATTTCATGTTCTCTTGCTATGATAAGATGTCCTAGGCACTGGTCTATGGCAACTCTAGACTGTCTCTAGGGGATGACAAAATTGTCTACAACAGATGGTGTGAAGAATAATATGGATGGTTTGAAGAAAGACGTGGAATCTAAGATAGATGACATGGAAGCTGGCATGGAATATAAAATGGAAAACATGAAGAATGATCTAAAATCAAACATATAAGGTTTGACAAAGTTGATACAAGAAATGTTTCCTAATGGTGAAAAGAGAGTAGAGGAAACTCATGATGAGAACAAAATAAATGTTAATCGTGATTTCATAAACTCTAATGTTGGCAGGAAGAACCACCATATTCCAAAAATGGATATGAGGAAGTTTGATTGAAAGGATCTTGTAACATGGATACTATAGATGGAGTAATATTTTGATCTCCATAATGTGCAAAACACACAAAAGTTACGCATTGCAACTTTACATTTAGAACAAAATGCATTTGTATGGTATCGATGGCTTTGCTCCCGTAAAAAAATTGTCACTTGGTCAATTTTTGCGGAGGAAATGATAGAACATTATGAGGATACAAAGAGCAACACCTTCTTTAGCCAATTGATAAATCTCAAACAAACGGGTTTAGTGGGGGAGCACATTGAGGACTTCCAAAAATTTAATATAAGGGTAACTGATATTCCAGAGGAACACAGGATTGATCTCTTCATAGGCACTTTAAAGGATAACATCCAACATGAAGTTTGCGTTTTGGAACCTGATTCATTGGAGAAGGCATTCAGGTTGGCAAGAAAAATGGAATGTAAAATTATGGCAACAAGGAAGCCTACCACTCACTTCTATAAAGAAGGAAGTGTTTCTACACCTAGATTTCCACAGCCTAGAAGGTTGACACCACAAAAATTGGAAGAAAAAAGAGCAAAAGGGCTTTGTTATTGTTGTGATAGAAAATACACTAAAGGTCATAAGTGTTCTGAGAAGAAATTATTTTACATAGATTGTGAAGAAGAAGAATAAAATGAACAGGAAGAGGATATACACCAGGAACCAGCCCTTGAAGAGGAAGAAATGAATCCGACCATATCGTGTAATGCACTGGAAGGCATTACCACTCCTGAAACTCTCAAGATAGAAGGACATATCAAGAAGAAAAAGGTAAGAGTGTTGATTGATTCAGGTAGCACCCATAACATTGCAAGGTAGCCAAGGAATTAAATTGTTTCCTATACACAGCACCAGAATGTCAAGTGATGGTGGCAAATGGAGGAACTATAAATTTCTCTAGAAAATTCCATAATATCAAGCTAACCATGGGGGGATATGTATTGACTAGTCCAATGCTTTCCATTCCTATGGGAGGTGTTGATGTTGTACTGGGAGTACAATGGTTACAATCTTTGGGGACGGTAGCTTTTAATTTTCAAGAACTTTTCTTGAAATTTTTTTCAGAAGGAAAGGAAGTCGAATTATGGGGTATTGCAGGGAAGCCGGTAAAGATAATAAGCTCTAATGTCATGACAAATCTTCTAAAGAAAGAACAATGAGGTGTACTTTCACAATTATGCTCACTAGAAGTTCCAACATCAAAATCATCTATTTCTGCAAATCTCCAACAAGTCTTGGACAATCATTCCAAGGTATTTGAAACTCCCAAAGGACTCCCACCTATTCATGATCATGATCATGCTATTCATTTGATTCCAGGAAGTGTTCCTCCAAACATCAGGCCTTATAGATATCCTTACTTCCAAAAGAGCGAAATTGAACGTATGATTGCAGAAATGTTAGAGGCGGGTATAATTCAACCCAGTCAAAGTTCTTTCTCTGCTCCTGTAGTATTGGTACACACGAAGGATGGATCATGGCGAATGTGTCCGGATTATAGGGAGCTCAATAAGCTCACCATTAAAGATAAATTTCCCATTCCTGTGATTGATGAATTATTGGATGAATTACATGGAGCAATTTATTTTACCAAGTTGGATCTTCGTTCAGGATATCATCAAATTAGAATGAAGGCTGAATATATTCCAAAAATAGTATTTCGAACTCATGAGGGTCATTATGAATTTTTGGTCATGCCTTTTGGCCTTACCAATGCACCTTCTACATTTCAAGGGTTGATGAATTCCATTTTCAAACCCTTCCTTAGAAAATTTGTGTTGGTATTTTTTGATGATATACTAATCTATAGCAAGTCTTGGAAGGATCATGTTGAACATGTTGACAGGGTGCACAAACTATTGCAGGAGAAACAATTATATGCAAAAATATCCAAATGTTTGTTTGGAGTACAAGAGGTGGAATATCTGGGTCATATTGTATCTCACGAGGGTGTTAAAGTAGACCCTAACAAAATTAAAGCCATTAAGGAATGGAAAGTCCCCACGACCATAAAGCAGTTCCGAGGATTTCTCAGCTTAACAGGGTATTATCGCAAGTTTGTTAAGAATTATTGGAGAATAGCAGCACCTCTAACAACATTATTGAAGAAAGATGCATTTTCATGGACTCTTGAAACAACTAAGGCCTTTGAACATCTTAAAGAGGCAATGTGTCTAGCACCGGTCTTAGCTACGCCAGACTTCACAAAAACCTTTATTGTGGAATGTGATGACTCAGGAAATGGAATTGGTGTTGTTTTAATGCAAGAAGGAAGACCCATTTCTTTTGAAAGTCGTCCAATCAAAGGAAATTATTTACAGAAACCTATTTATGAGAAGGAAACGTTAGGAATACTGCATGCACTAAAGAAATGGAGAACTTACCTAATGGGAAGACACTTCAAGGTAAAAACTGATCATGATAGTCTTAAACACTTTTTGGAACAAATACTATCTTCCGAAGAACAACAAAAATGGGTCACAAAGATGTTGGGTTATGACTTTGAAATAATCTACAAAAAAGGAAAGCTTAATGTTGTTGCAGATGCACTCTCAAGAAAGAATGAGGAGGTGGAAGCATTGCTTCGTGCCATTTCTATTATCCAACCAGATTGGATAACCGAAGCAAGAGATGAATGGAAGAAGGACAAAGATGTATGGGCACTCATTCAAAATTTGTAGCAAGATCCTAGTACATCTAATACATTTAGTTGGAAAAATGATTCCTTATGGTACAAAGATCGCTTATATCTTTGTAAGAATTCCCAACTAAAACAAAATATTCTTCTGGAATTGCACACTTTTGCTTTAGGAGGACACTCGGGATTTTTAAAAACTTACCACAGGGTGAAGAAAGAATTTTCTGGGATGGCCTTAAATCTGATATTCAAAAGTTTGTGGCGGAATGTTTGGTTTGCCAGCAGAATAAATTTGAGACAATTAAGACCACGAGACTTCTACAACTTTTATCCATTCCAATTCAACGTTGGGAGGAGATTTCAATGGATTTTATCACAGGTTTACCTAAGTCTGAAGGAAAGAGTGTCATCATGGTGGTAGTTGATATACTTACCAAGTATGCACACTTTTGTGCATCGCATCCATTTAAAGAAAGTACAGTTGCTACTACATTTATGGACAGAATTCAAAAGCTACATGGAAGCCCAAGGGTTATTGTGAGTGAAAGAGATCCCATTTTTACTGGAAATTTTTGGATGGAGTTATTTTCTTGTTTGGGTGCTCAATTAGCTCATAACTCATCTTATCATCCTCAATCTAATGGTCAAAATGAGATAGAAAATAAATGTTTGGAAGGATATCTTCGTTGTTTTGTATCTGATAAACAAGCACAATGGGTCAAGTGGTTACCTCTCGCTGAATTGGTATAACACTTCCTTCCATACTGCAGCAAAGATGACCCCATTTATGGCACTTTATGGATATCATCCACCATCTATCACATCATCTTTAAGAGAAAATTCGAAGGTTCAAGCAGTGGAAGATCACATAGATCATCAGCAAGAAGTTCTCCAACTCTTAAAGGATAACCTAAATTTGGCACAAAATCGAATGAAACAATAGGCAGATCAACATCGCAACAAGAGAAGTTTTGATGTAGGAGATTGGGTATTTTTACGGCTACAACCATACAAACAAATGTCCCTCGAGCATGCTAAGAAGGATAATAAATTATCGCCAAAGTACTATGGTCCTTACAAGGTGTTGCAAAAAATTGGTACTATGGCATATAAATTGGAGCTTCCTGCTTCTTCGCGAGTGCATCCAGTTTTCCATGTTTCATGCTTAAAAAAGGTTATAGGTGAAAATCTTCCAGTTCAAACAATATTTCTAGAACTTGATGACGAAGGAAAATCCATATTGGAACCTGAAGCGGTCACGGAAACTAGAACTCGACAGCTACGGAATCGATCAATTTCAGAGTATCTCATCAAGTGGAAGAACTTACCCACTGAATATTCTACATGGGAGGATGAGAAGTTTATACAAAAGCACCCAGAGCTACTCAAGTGTTGAGGACAACACTTTTTTGAAGGAGAGGGGCATGTTAGGTCCCTATATTACCATTATAGTCCCTTATTGTTATTAGTGTAACCGCTTTATTGTTATTATTGTACCCTTGTAACCCCCATTTTGTTATTATTGTGCCCTTAAATTATTATTGTTAGGTTGGCTAGGATTACACTGTGGCCCACTAGGATTACATTATGGCCACATGGACTCCTATATATAGAAAGGAAGTTTTGTAAATTGTATCATCCAAGAATTGTTCATTCATGTAATGTATTGGAGGTTTCCCCCTCAAAGTGGCTTATTTCTAAGGCATTGATATCTATTTTCTTCTATTTTTGGAGCTGGTTACACAACATTTTCGAGGAGGAGAAATCTCATGCAGATCAAAATCAAGAATCCATTACAAAATAAAATTACAGCCTGTGGCGATTCCAAATAAGCATAGATGAATAGCTGTAATAGATGTCAAATGTGGAAATTTTGGAGGAAAAAGATGAAATTCATCTTCCTTTTTCATTTCAGTGAGAGGAAAATCAATCATCAATGAAAATTCAAAATTTGCAAGTTGAGCATGATAAACCAAAATGGGGGCAGAGTTTGAGGAACATTCGTAAGTGAAAGGGGCCTAAGTGATATGACTACGACCCATCTAATTTTCATTTTTTATCTTTATTTTCCATGGGTGATGAGCCAAAAAATTTCAAAGAGGCTCTTAGTGGATATGAAGCTTCTTATTGGAACACATTCATATGTTAAGGAAAAAATACCATGGAACGTAACAAAACCTAGCATTTGTAGGATTTTCCTAAAGGAAGGAAGGCCAATATGTAGAAATTATACAAGATGCGTGTATATTACCGGACTCCCCTGATCTAACAAATTAATCTTATGTTAAATACATAATTCTTCCACTTAATTCTTTGCGGAAATTAAATTGCCAATTGCAAACACATATGAAGCAAATCAATCGCACATAACAAGAATGTTTTACCGGGAAAGCTTGAAGTTAAAAACCCCAACTATCATATATTATGTATATCAATGGAACATGTAACAATCTCATAAAAGCTTAGTACATCAAGCTCTCAGTACAATCAACAATCGTCACACACTATCATGCAGAAATTTGCATATCTATGCACCAATTTCTTGCCTCCCGATAGCCTGCCTCCACTACACAATCCTTGTTGAAGAACATCCCTGAATGAATTCGATCTTGCCTTGCCTTGACTGTGCAATCCTTATTGGCAACTCCAATTTCTGTTTAGATGCGTTGAATGCATCACTATAGTCACAATAGATATTCCATCTCACCCTTTCACCTATCTCTCCACTGGGTCTCCACTGGCGTTGACATGCAAGTAGTTAACTGTTGTATTTGTTCAGTTGCAAGTGAGTCTCTAGTTGTGAATTAATTAAATAATTAATTCACTAAACTCTCACTAGTGTGTCTTTAGTTACAACTAGATACAAATAGCACAACTGAGTTTAACTCACTTAACTAAGTTAAACTAAATAACAACTCACATAACTACTCTTCCAACTGTGTCACAACTTGCCACTATCAGTTATAACTAAGTCCTCCATGCATGAGTCACCAATCACCCTAGGAATTGTGTAATTCCTTCAGGGCACTGATGTGCCACACCTGTTCACTGAAATAAAGTGCTCCAAGAGAATAAGTTGATATTTAGAGTCTGATTATTATTAAGGGGTAATAATAATCGACATGCATCTATTTTTAGATTAGCGATCTATAAATATACTATGCCCAATATTCTAAAAATATAATTTCATCCAAAGATAGAATTTTCTCAACCATCTACAATTAGTATCCTGCTAACTCTAGAATATGCTCACCATTCTAAAAATATACATACACCTAAAAATGACCTGCGGGCCCCACTTAGTGAAGGTGCTTAATTTTCACTAAGCTCATCATCTTGTTGAATCTCAACACTCCCTCTCAACAAGATAGGTATTATCCTTCACCCCGGTCCTGCCTCTATGGTATTCGAATTTTCTCCTAGTGAGTGCCTTCATCAAAATATCTGCATCATGATCTTCCGTAGGAATGTACAGAAGCAACATGATCTTCTGTTGCACACAATCCCTGACATGATGATACCAGATATATATATGCTTAGATCTATCATGAAACACAGGATTAATCGAGATTTTAATGCAAATATGATTATCACAATGAATCACTGTAGGATCTAAATGAAAACCTAACAAAATGACCAGGATCTTCCTCATCCACATAGCCTCACATGCAGCTTGAATTGCTTCCATGTATTCTACTTCCACTGAACTGAGTGCCAAAGATCTTTATTTCATGATGTAACAAGAAAATTTTGTAGATCCAATACTGAAAACCCCTCTTGATGTGCTCTTTCTGTTCGTTGGGCCGCCTGCCGAATCTACATCCATGAAGCCATGAAACTTCACCTCATCTATCTGTCTGTACCATAAGCCATACTCAGATGTGCCCCTGAGATATCGCAGGACATGCTTGTCCGCCTTCCAAAAGAGCTTTGTAGGTTTAACCATCACTTGACTAAGCTGGTTCATCACATAGCATATGTACGGTCTTGTATTAACTAAATACATGAGCGAACTTGCCAACTATCAATAGACAGTAGCATCCACTACCTCTGTCGATGTAGCATCCTCTTTCCTCTAGTTTCCTGGAAGAGGAGTATCCATGGGCTCGTAGTCCTGCATGTGAAACTCACCAAGTATCTCCCGAGCATACTTTCCTTGAGACACAAACATTTCACCTTCTCGTTGCCATAATTTCCAATCCAAGGAAATAATGAAGGAGGCCCAAATCCTTCATCTCAAACTCCTTTGCAAGGTCCTCCTTGCGTGAGTGTATCAACTTCTCATCACCCATTAGTATTAAATCATCAACATAAAGAACAATGATTAAAATATTACCCTCCACCACAATTTGGTATAGGTTTGCATCTTCCTCACTCTTGGCGAAGCCAAGGCCAATGAAATAGTTGTTGATTTGTGTGTACCAAGCATGGGGTGCTTTCTTCAGCCCATACAACGCTCTTTTGAGTCTGCACACATGCGACTCGCTGCTGAAGATCTCAAATCCTTCAAGCTGCTCAATGTACACTTCTTCCTCAATGATCCCATTAAGGAACATAGTCTTCACATCCATCTAATGAATGTGCCAACCCTTCTATGCTGAGAGAGAAAGGATGGTCCTTATGGAAGAATACCATGTCAAAATTGAAATGGTTTCTTCATAATCAATCCCCTCAATCTATGAGAAGCCTCGGGAAAAAAATCTTTCTTTATACTTCTCGACGCTCCCATCAGTAGCTTGCTTTACCTTGTAGATCCATCTTGAACCTACCACTAATTTACCAACCATCCTTGGAACAATCTCCCAAGCTTTGTTTCTAAAAATGGAGTCATACTTCTCCACCATGGCATCTACCCATGTGGGTTCCTGTGCTGCTTCCTTAAAGGAAGATGGCTCTGTCACGATACACTTGCTCATGAGATCCATGTATCCAGTGAATTGGTCAGGTGACTGTCTCTTTCTGCGTTGTGATGTAGGGACCCCTACATTTTGTGCCCCATCAAGCTTCAGCCTCTCAACTTCTGTGGTACAGCTTCTACCAATTCTGATTTTTGGCTTTACGTGAGTGGACTTCTCCACTCCATGATCCTCCTCTTGTGGCTGATCCACATCTTGAGGCTCATCTTTGCGAACAAGAATTTCCTCCTCCGCATGCAAGTGTAGCTCCCTCTCAAGCGAAAAATTCATGGCTTTCTCCTCATTGAATTTTATATCCCGTTGCACCACAGTCATTCAACTATTTTTAAAATACACACGATAATTGTGGGGTGTTTCTGTGTACCCCACAAATATCCCAACTTCTATAGTCGGTTCCAGCTTCTTCCTAGCATCCTTGTTCACATGAATGTAAACATATGAGCCAAAAATCTTTAAATGAGAAATATCCAGCTTCTTACCAGTAAAAGCTTCTTCAGGTGTACTCATGCCACGTACTCTATGACGAAAATGATTTTGCACATAAACCTTAGTGTTGCATGCTTATGCCCACAAGTGCATTGATAGGCCCTGGTCATGCAGCATAGCTCATGCAGCACCCACAATAATTACGTTCTTCCTCTCCGCAACCCCATTCTGTGGTGGGTTATGAGGCGCTATGATTTCTCTTCAAATTACTTCTTTGCTACAGAAGTCTTTGAATTCGTTCGAGATATATTCACCACCATTATTGCTCTGCAGAGCCTTCACTTGCTTCCCTGACTCCTTCTCCACCAATGCTTTAAACTCACAGAACTTTGAGAATGTTTGATCCTTCTTCTGCATGAAGAAGATCTAGCATCTATGAGAGTAGTCATCAAAAAAAATAACATAATACCTGTGTTTTGCTGTTGAAGCAACTGAGAATGGTCCACACACGTCTGTGTGAATTCTCTCCAGGATCACTGAAGCACAGTTCTCCTTCTCATGAAATGTGGTCTTCACAAACTTACCCATAGTACATCCCTTGCACTAATCTGACTTCGTAAGAGTACCCTTGGGAATTCCAGTAGAAATTTGCTGCAAAATCTTCAAGGCACCATGTTAGGTCCCTATATTACTAGTATAGTTCCTTATTGTTGTTAGTGTAACCCCCTTATTGTTATTATTGTACCCTTGTAACCCCATATTTCTATTATTTTTCCCTTAAATTATTATTTTTAGGTCGGCTAGGATTACATTGTGGCCCCATGGACTCCTATATATAGAAAGGAGGTTTTGTAATTTGTATAATCCAAGAATTTTTCATTCATGTAATGTATTGGAGGTTTCCCCCTCAAATTGGCTTATTTATAAGGTGTTGATATATCTTTTCTTCTATTTTTGGAGTTGGTTTCACAACATTTGGTATCAGAGCTTTGGATTCTAGGGTTTTCGCTGCTCCAAACCGGTCATCGTGGCATTTTCACTATAAAATTGTTTTTACGAAGCTTCTGAAGCTGAAATTTTTATAGTGCAAATCCAAAATCGTAAGGAACATTGTCGAAAAATTTTCGAGCTTGGTTCGCAATATTTTCGGAGATATGATCTGTGGAAGTTAGGAATTTTTCAGGCTCCTGAATTTAACCTAAACATCTCATCATGGAATTTGCGCTATAACATTTTTTCTATGAAGTGTCAAAAGCTAAAATGTTTAGAGAGAAGCCAAAATATTGAGGAACATCATCACAAAATTCCAGAGCTTAGTTCACAATATTTTTGGAGATATGATATGTGGAAGTTAGGTATTTTTCAGGCTCCCGAATTTCATCTCAAAGAGGTTATCGTGGGAAAATCTTCATAACTCTCTTATTGAGTATCAGATTGGAATTCTGTAAAAGGTGGCCGCAAGTACACAGACTGTAGTTGCTTTTCTATGAATTCTAGAGCCAAAGGAGGAAACAGTGACATGTGGCAAGTCGTACAAGTTCGCTCTACTGAACCAGTCCATAATTGGGTCATTGTGGGAGATTGGACATAACTTTGACTTGAAGAATCCAAATCAAGTCAGACTTGTGACATTTAAAAGAAGCTTTAGAGTGCTACTGCAAGGCCAAATTTCAAATATTGAGGATTTGCAATTACAGAGATAATTTAATCTGAATATAGAGCTCCTCAAAAGCAAGTAAAAGGTGTGTATTTTTTTTCCCGAATTGCATAAGCCTTGTTTGAAGAATCAATTTGAATTGATTCCAAGGGCATATTGTAGAATATATATCAATATTAGATTCTAAAATGGCCCCTAAAAATAATTCAACACCCATTAAGCCTTTACAAGGCTCTACTATGACTCATGAAAACAAAGAATGGCAACATGACATATCAAATTTACAAGAGCAAGTGCAAAAAATTTTGCTCTCACAAAGAGCAACAAAAAATGACATGGAAGTTTTGAAGAAAAGCATTGAAACTAAGATGGATGGTTTGAAGAAAGGCGTGGAATCTAAGATGGATGGTTTGAAGAATGGAATGGAAGCTAAGATATATGGCATTGAAGCTAGCATGGAATCTAAGATGGATGACATGGAAGCTAAGATTGATGAAAAATGGAAAACATGAAGAATGATCTAAAAGCAGACATGGAAGGTTTGACAAAGTTGCTACAACAAATGTTTCCTAATGGTGAAAAGATAGTAGAGGAAACTCACGATGAGAAAAAAATAAATGTTAATCGTGATTTCATAAACTCTAATGTTGGCAGGAAGAACCACCATATTCCAAAAATGGATATGAGGAAGTTTAATGGAAAGGATCTTGTAACATGGATACTACAGATGGAGCAATATTTTGATCTCAATAATGTGCAAAACACACAAAAGGTACGCATTGCAACTTTACATTTAGAACAAAATACATTTCTATGGTATCGATGGCTTTGCTCCCATAAAAAAATTGTCACTTGGTCAATTTTTACGGAGGAAATGATAGCACATTATGAGGATACAAAGAGCAACACCTTCTTTAGCCAATTGATAAATCTCAAATAAAAGGGTTTAGTGGGGGAGCACATTGAGGACTTCCAAAAATTGAATATAAGGGTAACTGATATTCCAGAGGAACACAGGATTGATCTCTTCATAGGTACTTTAAAGGATAACATCCAACATGAATTTCGCGTTTTGGAACTTGATTCATTGGAGAAGGCATTCAGGTTGGCAAGAAAAATTGAATGTAAAATTATGGCGACAAGGAAGCCTACCACTCACTTCTATAAAGAAGGAAGTGTTGCTACGCCTAGATTTCCACAACCTACAAGGTTGACACCACAACAATTGGAAGAAAAAATATCAAAAGGGCTTTGCTACAGTTGTGATAGCAAATACACTAAAGGTCATAAGTGTGCTGAGAAGAAATTATTTTACATAGATTGTGAAGAAGAAGAAGAAAATGAACAAGAAGAGAATATACACCAGGAACCACCCCTAGAAGAGGAAGAAATGAATCCGACCATATCGTGTAATGCACTGGCAGGAATTACCACTCCTCAAACTCTCAAGATAGAAAGACATATAAAGAAGAAAAGGGTAATAGTGTTGATTGATTCAGGTAGCACCCATAATTTTATTCATTATAAGGTAGCCAAGGAATTAAATTGTTTCCTATACCCA
Organism: Pinus albicaulis; assembly: GCA_034641835.2. Taxonomy (NCBI): domain Eukaryota; kingdom Viridiplantae; phylum Streptophyta; class Pinopsida; order Pinales; family Pinaceae; genus Pinus; species Pinus albicaulis. Next base: position 1,245,671,956 of record CM076578.1, on the reverse strand, counting down.
GCACCAGAATGTCAAGTGATGGTTCCAAATGGAGGAACTATAAATTGCTCTGGAAAATGCCATAATATCAAGCTAACCATGGGGGAATATGTATTGACTAGTCCAATGCTTTCCATTCCCATGGGAGGTGCTGATGTTGTACTAGGAGTACAATGGTTACAATATTTGGGGATAGTAGCTTTTAATTTTCAAGAACTTTTCTTGAAATTTTTTTCAGAAGGAAAGGAAGTCGAATTACGGGGTATTGCAGGGAAGCCGGGAAAGATAATAAGCTCTAATGTCATGACAAAGCTTCTAAAGAAATAAAAACGAGGCGTAATTGCACAATTATGCTCACTAGAAGTTCCAACATCAAAATCATCTATTTCTGCAGATCTCCAACAAGTCTTGGACAATCATTCCAAGGTGTTTGAAACTCCCAAAGGAATCCCACCTATTTGTGATCATGATCATGCTATTCATTTGATTCCAGGAAGTGTTCCTCCAAACATCGAGCCTTATAGATATCCTTACTTCCAAAAGAGCGAAATTGAACGTATGATTGCAGAAATGTTAGAGGCGGGTATAATTCAACCTAGTCAAAGTTCTTTCTCTGCTCCTGTAGTATTGGTACGCAAGAAGGATGGATCATGGCGAATGTGTCCGGATTATAGGGAGCTCAATAAGCTCACCATTAAAGACAAATTTCCCATTCCTGTGATTGATGAATTATTGGATGAATTACATGGAGCAATTTACTTTACCAAGTTGGATCTTCGTTCAGGATATCATCAAATTAGAATGAAGACTGAATATATTCCAAAAACAGCATTTCGAACTCATGAGGGTCATTATGAATTTTTGTTCATGCCTTTTGGCCTTAGCAATGCACCTTCTACATTTCAAGGGTTGATGAATTCCATTTTCAAACCCTTCCTTAGAAAATTTGTGCTAGTATTTTTTGATGATATACTAATCTACATCAGGTCCTGGAAGGATCATGTTGAACATGTTGACAGGGTGCTCAAACTATTGCGGGAGAAACAATTATATGCAAAAAAATCCAAATGTTTCTTTGGAGTACAAGAGGTGGAATATCTGGGTCATATTGTATCTCACGAGGGTGTTAAAGTAGACCCTAACAAAATTAAAGCCATTAAGGAAAGGAAAGTCCCCACAACCATAAAGCAGTTGCGAGGATTTCTCGGGTTAACAGGGTATTATCGCAAGTTTGTTAAGAATTATGGGAGAATAGCAGCACCTCTAACAACATTATTAAAGAAAGATGCATTTTCATGGACTCCTGAAGCAACTAAGGCCTTTGAACGTCTTAAAGAGGCAATGTGCCTAGCACCGGTCTTAGCTACACCAGACTTCACAAAACCTTTATTGTGGAATGTGATGCCTCAGGAAATGGAATTGGTGCAGTTTTAATGCAGGAAGGAAGACCCATTTCTTTTGAAAGTCGTCCAATCAAAGGAAAGTATTTACAGAAACCTATTTATGAGAAGGAAATGTTAGCAATACTACATGCACTAAAGAAATGGAGAACTTACCTAATAGGAAGACACTTCAAGGTAAAAATTGATCATGATAGTCTTAAACACTTTTTGGAACAAAGACTATCTTCAGAAGAGCAGAAAAAATGGGTCACAAAGATGTTGGGTTATGACTTTGAAATAATCTACAAAAAAGGAAAGCTTAATGTTGTTGCAGATGCACTCTCAAGAAAGAATGAAGAGGTGGAAGCATTGCTTTGTACCATTTCTATTATCTAACTAGATTGGATAACTGAAGCAAGAGATGAATGGAAGAAGGACAAAGATGTATGGACACTCATTCAAAAGTTGCAGCAAGATCCTAGTACATCTGATACATTTAGTTGGAAAAATGATTCCTTATGGTACAAAGATCGCTTATATCTTTGTAAGAATTCCTAACTAAAACAAAAGATTCTTCTGGAATTGCACACTTCTCCTTTAGGAGGACACTCAGGATTTTTAAAAACTTACCACAGGGTGAAGAAATTTTTTTTTTGGGATGGCCTTAAATCTGATATTCAAAAGTTTGTGGCGGAATGTTTGGTTTGCCAGCAGAATAAAGTGGAGACAATTAAGACCCCGGGACTTCTACAACCTTTATCCATTCCAAGTCAACGTTGGGAGAATATTTCAATGGATTTTATCACAGGTTTACCGAAGTCCGAAGGCAAGAATGTCATCATGGTGGTAGTTGATAGACTTACCAAGTATGCACACTTTTGTGCATTATCTCATCCATTTAAAGCAAGTACAGTTGCTACTACATTTATGGACACAATTCAAAAGCTACATGGAAACCCAAGGTTTATTGTGAGCGACAGAGATCCCATTTTTACTGGAAATTTTTGGACGGAGTTATTTTCTTGTTTGGGTACTCAATTAGCTCATAGCTCATCTTATCGTCCTCAATCTGATGGTCAAACTGAGATAGTAAATAAATGTTTGGAAGGATATCTTCGTTGTTTTGTATCTGATAAACAAACACAATGGGTCAAGTGGTTACCTCTTGCTGAATGGTGGTATAACACTTCCTTCCATACTGCAGCAAAAATGACCCCATTTATTGCACTTTATGGATATCATCCACTATCCATCACATCATCTTTAAGAGAAAATTCTAAGGTTCAAGCAGTGGAAGATCACATCGAGCATCAACAAGAAGTTCTCCAACTCTTAAAGGATAACCTGAATTTGGCACAAAATCGAATGAAACAACAAGTAGATCAACATCGTAGCGAGAGAAGTTTTGATGTAGGAGATTGGGTATTTTTACGGCTACAACCATACAAACAAATGTCCCTCAAGCAAGCAAAGAAGGATAATAAATTATCGCCAAAGTACTATGGTCCTTACAAGATGTTGCAAAAGATTGGTACTATGGCATACAAATTGGAGCTTCCTGCTTCTTCACGAGTGCATCCAATTTTCCATGTTTCATGCTTAAAGAAGGTTATAGGTGAAAATCTTCCAGTTCAAACAATATTGCTAGAACTTGATGAGGAAGGAAAAATCATATTGGAACTTGAAGCAGTCACAGAAACAAGAACTTGACAGCTATAGAATTGATCGATTTCAGAGTATCTCATCAAGTGGAAGAACTTACCCACTAAATATTCTACATGGGAGGATGAGAATTTTATACAGAAGCACCCAAAGTTACTAAAGCATTGAGGACAACACTTCTTTGAAGGAGAGGGGCATGTTAGGTCCCTATATTACTAGTATAGTCCCTTATTGTTGTTAGTATAACCCCCTTATTGTTATTATTGTACCCTTGTAACCCTCATATTGTTATTATTGTGCCCTTAAATTATTATTGTTAGGTCGGCTAGGATTACATTGTGGCCCCATGGACTCCTATATATATAAAGGAGATTTTGTAATTTGTATCATCCAAGAATTATTTGTTCATGTAATGTATTGGAGGTTACCCCCTCGAAGTGGCTTATTTATAAGGCCTTGATATCTCTTTTCTTCTATTTTTGGATTTGGTTTCACAAAAAATTTCCTCTCCACAACCCCATTCTGTGGTGGGTTATGAGGCACTATGATTTCTCTTCGAATTCCTTATTTTCTATATAAATATTTGAATTCGTTCGAGATATATTCACCACCATTATCACTCCATAGAGCCTTCACTTGCTTCCCTGACTCCTTCTCCACCAATGCTTTAAACTCACAGAACTTTGAGAATGTTTGATCCTTCTTCTGCATGAAGAAGATCCAGCATCTACGAGAGTAGTCATCAACAAAAATAACATAATACCTATGTTTTACTGTTGAAACAATCGAGAATGGTCCACACACGTCTGTGTGAATTCTCTCCAGGATCATTGAATCACAGTTCTCCTTCTCATGAAAGGTGGTCTTCATAAACTTACCCATAGTACATCCCTTGCACTGATATGACTATGCAAGAGTACCCTTGGGAAGTGCAGTAGAAATTTTTTGCAAAATCTTCAAGGCACCATGGTGAAGATGGCCCAATATTCTATGCCATAATTCGCCCTCATCACGGCTCACCACTTCTTCTGCTTTTCCCATCATTGCGGCACAACCATCTACCTCCATCTTGTAGATATTCTTGACTCAAATCCCTATCCTCTTGGTTTTACCCATTGTTTTATGTCACAGGAAAGCTTTTCCCTTGTTGAAAACAACTTCATAACCTCTGTCCTCCAACATCGCGACCGAGACCAAGTTCTTCTTCAGACCTGGAACATGCATAACATCTTTCAACATAAATGGTTTACCTTAATCCCTCTCAAAGGCAATGGTTCCAATTTCGATCGCACTGTATCTACCATCCTCGCCCATCTCTATATGCATTCGAAGGTCTTTCTCCACCAATTCCCTGATCAACTCCTTGTCTCCCTTCATGTGGAAGGAAGCACCACTATCAAGATACCACACCGATCCCATTATGCTTAAAACAAAGCATGCGATCAAAGAGAAATGAAGTTCAAATTGCAAGGCAAGGGCCTCACCAGCTGCAGCTCCAGGAGCCTTCTTGTTCTTCTTTTTCTGTGGGCAGTTAGTGGCGATATTCCCATGTTCGTGATAGTGAAAAAACTTCGCCTTGGAAAAATCCAAATTCTTGCCTTTAGCCTTCGATTTTGGATGGGATTTATTCCCCTTCCCTAAATTCCTTTCTTTGGCAGCCAAAGTGAAATTCTCTTCATTTTCATTCTTAGATGAAGAGCCATCCCTGGTACCTCGCCTTATCTCCTCCTACACTAGATCCGACCAAAGTCACTCCCAATCCGGCAGTTTCTCCCATCTATTGACAGAGTCTTGATAATTGTGCCAACTCTTCGGAATCCCAAGGAGAGCCAAGCTTACCAAATCATCATCTACAACTGTGACTCATCCCTACATTGGACAAACTTGGTGAGATATTTTGGAATATTTTCTCCTTTCTCCATTTTGATTTTTCTGAGCTTATATTTGAGCGCCAACTTCCTATGGTCACTACTACTTTGGAAAATATATGTCAAAGCCTTCCACATTGCAAATGGAGTGGATTTCCTATGAAGGCTTGACACAATATGGTCTTTCACACCCTCCTACAAAATTCTTCTTGTCTTCGCTACTTTCTTTTTCCAGGCATCAAGTAATGCAACATTCGTCGAAGTGGGCTTAGGAACATTTCTATCGATGAAATCCTTCAGACCATTATCTTTAAGCATCGGCTCCATCCTATCCTTCCAGGCTATGTAGTTAGAGTTTCCCTCGAGTGCATACTCCAACCACAACCCACTGAAAGCCATTTCCATGTATACTCAACTGTCGCACCAAGAAATTCTTGCAATGAATTTGAATTGTCCACCAGCACAAAACTTAGCACCACTTCAATATTGCAATCTCTAGTGATCAACACTGTACCATGTATAAATTATACAAGATGCATGTATATTATCAGACTCCCCTGATCTAACAAATTAATCTTATGTTAAATACATAATCCTTCCACTTAATTCTTTGTGGAAATTAAATCGCTAATTGCAAACACATATGAAGCAAATCAATCACACATAACAAGAATGTTTTACCGAGAAATCTTGAAGATAAAAACCCCAACTATCATATATTATGTATATAAATGTAACATGTAACAATCTCATACAAATCTTAGTACATCAAGCTCTCAATACAATCAACAATCGTCACACACTTTCATGCAGAAATTTTCATATCTATGCACCAATCTCTTGCCTCCTGACAGCCTGCCTCCACTACGCAATCCCTGCTGAAGAACATCCCTGAATGAATTTGATCTTGCCTTGCCTTGACTGCGCAATCCTCATTGGCAACTCCAATGTCTGTGTAGATAAATTGAATGCATCACTATAGTCATAACAGATAGTTCATCTCACCCTTTCACCTATCTCTCCACTGGGTCTCCACTGGAACTGACATGAAAGTAGTTAAATATTGTATTTGTTCAGTTGCAAGTGAGTCTCTAGTTGTGAATTAGTTAAATAATTAATTCACTGAACTCTCACTAGTGTATCTTTAGCTACAACTAGATACAACTAGCACAACTGAGTTTAACTCACTTAACTGAGTTAAACTAAATAACAACTCACATAACTACTCTTCCAACTGTGTCACAACTTTCCACTATCAGTTATAACTAATTCCTCCATGCATGGGTCACCAACCACCCTAGGAATTGTGTAATTCCTTCAACCCACTGATGTGCCACACTTGTTCACTGAAATAAAGCGCTCCAAGAGAATAAGTTGATATTTACAGTCGGATTATTATTAAGGGCTAATAATAATCAACATGCATCTATTTTTAGATTAGCAATCTATAAATAGACTTCGCCCAATCTTCTAAAAATATAAATTCATCCAAAGATAAAATTTTCTCAACCATCTAGAATCAACATCCTGCTAAATTTAGAATATGCTCACTATTCTAAAAATAGACATACACCTAAAAATAGCCTGCAGGCCCCACTTAGTGAAGGTGCTTAATTTTCACTAAGCTCATCATCCTGTTGAATCTCAACACAATAGACGCAAATGAGTGTTTACGGAGAAGTATAAGATAGATGGTCCAATGCAACAATATAAACCTCATTGGTAAAAAAGGGGTACTCTTAAGTTGAGGGTGTTGATTATGATGAGGATTTTTCTTTGATGGTCAAAATGTCCTACATTAGGTTGGTGTTGGTGCTAGAAATTGCTTATGATTTGGAAGTGGAGAAAAAAGATGTGAATGCCACTTTTTTAAATGTTGAACTCAGACAAGAAATATTCATGAAGCAACCAAAAGGAAAGGATTTCTGATAGAATGGAGAGAAGAAAGTGTGTTTCAATTGAAAATATCAGTATATATATTGAAGCAGTGTGAAGACAGTGGTACCAGTGGCTAAAGAAATATGTTGTTGGACAAGGTTTCATAAGGAGTGATGAAAATTAGTGTGTTTCTTTAAGCGAAAATATAATCACTTTATTATTTTGAGCTTATATGTTGATGAAAAAAAGTTTTATCAGTCACAATTAAAAAAAAAAAAAAATTCAAGGAAACCAAGTTCCAATTGTCATGTAATTTTGACATGAAGAACTTAGGTGAGTTTCACTATTTCTTGGGAATTCAAATGAAGAAAGGCCACCAAAATTGGAAATTGTTTAGCAACAATAGAAACTATTTGTAAAACATGCTTGATATTTTTAGGTCCTAAGATGGATATGTGTAAACCATTTTGCACCTAACCTCAAGTGGGATCATGTTTTTCCACTCACATGAGTCCTAAGAGCCAGAAATAAGAAGAGGAGGATACAAGAATTTCATACTTAGTGTGGTTGGTAGCCTTATATATGTAATAGCATGTACAAGACTAGATATCATTGGACAAGTGTCAAGGGGATATTTAGGTGCATATGGGGCACTAATGACTATGTTATTTTCTATGAGGAAGATGGAGGTAAAAACCCTCAGCTGCATGGGTTTGTTGATGCAGACTGGGCAGATGATATGCACAATGGAAATTCTACGGGTTCTTATCTATTTATCTTGTTTTTAAGGAGTTTTGAGTTGGATTTAGAGGAAATGAGTGGTTTCCCACTAAAGTATTGAGATAGATAACATTACAATTTCTTAAACAACCAAGGAATTCATTTGATTAAAGAAAATGCATGGAGGATATTTGGGGGAAATGTGATTGTCCATAAAATGTAGATTGGATTTAGGGGACCTTGCGGCTCTTTTCCTTGGACCCTATTAGTGCTTGGAGGTTGCATTTGAGGGGTTAGTGGACACAAACCTAATATGACCAAGAATATTAGTGTTTGAGCACCTATTCTTTGGGAGAAATCCTTAGGGTTTTACGAGTTAAGGGGTTTAGGGGTTTAGGTGTCAAGGGTCAATGGTAAAGGGTAAAGGGTTATGAAATAGGTGGTTTATGAGTTAAGGGTTTAAGGTCTATGGGGTGTAGGGGTTATAGGCTAATGACTTAGTGGTTAAGGGCTTCAGGATTTGAACGTTAAGCACCAAGGGCTTAGGGGTTAGGTGCTTAAGGGTTATGGGATATAGATGTAAATAGGTTAAGGGGTTAGGGTTAGGGTTTAATGGGTTTATGGGTTAGGTCTAAAGGGTTATGGGTGAGGTTTAAGAGGATAATGGGTTAGGGCTTAGGGGCTTCAAGGATTCTAAGTTAAGGGTTAAGAGTTAAGGGGTTAGTGGCTTAGGGTTTAAGGGGTCAAGTGCTTAATGGGTGTGAGCTATAATTGTAGGGGTTAAGGGATTCTAGTTTTGGTGTTAAGGGGATAGGGAATTTATTGATTATGGGTTAAGGGCTTATGGGTTGTGATAGTGGGGCCCCTACTCTTGTTATCACAACTATTTGGGGTTCCCTTATTAATTTCTCTCGCTACCATCCCTCTAGACTCCATAACCCCTATTCCATGAGGTTTTAAGGCCCCTTCGCATTCTCTAATGCTAGGATTATAAATCTCAGTAAACCTTTTGGCCTTGATTGTTGAACTTGTACTCAATTATCTTCTTCACAGTATTCTCATTCGGGTCCATCACCTTGGGAGGCAGTAGTAAGAAGTCCAAATCCTCATTTTCCTCCTCTAATTCTCCCCATCGCACCTTCACTGAAGCTTTGATATTTCCCACCTTCTCCATCTCCTTCTTCCTTGCACCCTCCCTTTGTGCAACATCATTGGTAGTGGATGACACTACAAGAAAAAAGCACATTGGTGAGGGTCATGCTTGTGACAGACCTTTAAGGTCCGTCACCAATGTCACATATGGTGATGGTCCTTAAAAAACCGTCACTGTAAGTGTATATAGTGATGGTCCTTTATGGTCCGTCACCAAAGACATTTTCAATGACACTTTTGGTGAGGGTCGTTAAAGGCCCATCACTAATTCTCTCTTTGGTGACACTTATAGTGACAAACTTTTAATGACCCTCACCAAATGCTCTTTTTGTTACTTTTAGTGACGGTCAAAAAATGTTCGTCATCATTGATCATTAAAAAACCGTCACTGTAAGTGTATATAGTGATGTTCCTTTATGGTCCGTCACCAAAGACATTTTCAATGACACTTTTGGTGAGGGTCGTTAAGGGCCCATCACTAATTCTCTCTTTGGTGACACTTCTAGTGACGAAATTTTAATGACCCTCACCAATACTCTTTTTGTTACTTTTGGTGACGGTCAAAAAATATTCATCATCATTGATCATTCCAATGAGTTTTTGATAATGCTATGTGTTTGTTAATATAGTTTTTGTCAAAAAGTAACAATTTAATACCATTATTTTGGAGTATTTTTTATAATATGTCCAAGGCCATAGTGGTTAGGTTCAGTCAATTTTTTAAGAAGTAATTAGTGTGTATCATTTCCCTCAAGTAATGACTATTCGAATAGATATTTCCTATGAGTCAACACATGCTTCATATCTATTAAGTTTATTATCTAGCAAATTCCCTTTAGATAAAGTTCCACTATTGTGTTTAGGAAATATATTATTTAATACCTAACCAATTAGCTCTAAAAAATATATTAATGAGAAATACCTAACAATCCTCAATAATCTAGGTATACCTTAAATTAATGCTTTGGCACACACTAACATTTCTTAGCACCCCACATGTCTTGGAACATCTGTGTACCTAGAACAGCTTGTGATGACACTGACACCCAAGCACATGGTGGCATGCGCTAGCACAACATGGAGCTCTCCTAGCATCTATTATCATGTTGCATATAATACTTAGCATGCCCTGGAACACCTTGGTCGAATGCATTGACATACATTAGCTCTTGGCACACAATGCCAGTTGGCATGTATTGGGACCTATTATTAGTGTGCCTAGCATGCCCCTTTTCAAAAAGATAAAGTCCTAACTTATTAACCCTCTTATTGGTTCTTCCTTTTGTTGCCTCGATGTTGAGATTGCAACAAGATGATGAGCTTAGTGGAAAGAAGTCGCCTTCACTAAGTGGGCCCGCAGGCTATTTTTGGCGCAAAGCCTATTTTTAGACTATGTCTATTTTTAGACATATGGATCATGTTCGATAAGTTGCATGATGCTATTTGTGGATGGTTGGTCAAGTCGGAAAAAAATAGATGGACTTCTATTTTTAGACATATTGGGTGGAATCTATTTTTAGATTGCCAGTCTAAAAATAGATATGTCGAATATTATTAGCTCTTAATAATATTTTGACTCTAAACATTATCTTATTCTCTTGGAGCACTTCAGTTAAGTGCACAGATGTGGCACAGGAGCTGACAGAAGGAATTACGCTATTCCTAAGGGTTATGTGGAACTATTGCATGGATACTTCAGTTAGAACTCATGTGACAGAGTTTGGTGGAGTTGATTGAGGAAGTTAGTGGAGTTGTATTCAGTTTAACTAATCTAAACATAATTGAGCTATTTGTATCTAGTTTAACTAATTGATACAATTAGTGAGAGTGGTGTGAATTAATTATTAATTAATTCACTAATTATAAACTCATTAATCTACTAAAGAATGCATCAGTTAACTTTAGTGCATGGACAGTTTCAGTGGAGACCAGTGCAGAAATAGGTGAAAGAGCAGGTTAACTATCAGTTGTGACTATACAGTTGCTATTTGCAACACACGGAAAGGTGGAGAAGCCCATGAGGATTGCGCAGTACAAGCCAGGAGGTTTATCCATTTAATGAAGCCATCCCATAGCATTGAAAACACAATAGAGGCTGGCTATCAAGTGGCAAAAGATTGGAGCATGTGTTTTGCTAGATCTAGCTTGATAGTGTGTAGCAATTGAGGGTGTGCATGAGAGCTTGTGAGGAGCTTTGTACTATGATTGTTACATGATCTCCATGAAATATAATATACAGATAGTTGGGGTTTTCGGCTTTAAGCTTTCCCATTAAATACTGTGTTCATATGTGTGATTGTTTGTGGTTTTAATGTGCGCATGCAATTGATTTTATTTCCGCATGTAATGATCAATGGTAGAAGAGATTCTGTATTATGCATGAAGCTAAAATAGTGTGTGATCAGGAGAATATCGGTGAATAATATATCAGTTATTCAAATTTCTACATGGTATCAGAGGGATATTGATCATTGGAGCAATTGCAAAACATTGAAGCGGTTGAGTTTTGTGCTGGTGGAATTCAAATTTGCAGCAGTGTTTTCTTGGTGTCGAAGTTGAGATGTCTTTCAATGGATTGTGATTGGAGTATGCCCTTGAGGGCAGGTCGAATTATATTGCATGGAAGGATAGGATGGAGGCGGTGCTGGATGACAATGGGTTGAAGGAGTTCATAGATGTAGAAATTCCAAAACCTACTTCTAGTGATGCTGCCATACTTGACGCATGGCAAAAGAAGACAGCAAAGTGTCAAAGGATTTTGTTGGAAGGTGTCAAGGATCACATAGTGTCCAGCCTTCATGGTAATTTTTCTCCATTCTTGATGTGGAAAGCTTTGACAGATTTATTCCAAAGCAAGAGCGATCAGAGGAAGTTGGCGCTCAAGGATAAACTCATAAACATAAAAATGGAGAAAAGCGACAGTATGCCCAAGTACCTCACGAAGTTCATCCAATGCAGGGATGAGCTGGGAAGTGTGGGGGTGACTGTTGATGATGAGGACTAGGTGAGCTTGGCTCTCCTTGGGCTTCTGAAGAGCTGGCATTCCTATCAGGACTCTGTCAATGGTTGGGAGAAATTGCCAGGATAGGAGCGACTTTGGTCAGATCTTGTGCAAGAGGAGATAAGGTGGAGTACTAGGGACGGATCTTCATCAAAGAACTATGATGAAGAGAATTGCGCTTTGGCTGCCAAAGCAAAGAAGGGTAAGAGCAAGAAATCTTCTCAATCCGGTGCGAAAGGAAAGAAGCAGGACATGTCCACGGTGAAGTGCTTTCACTGTCACCAACACAGACATTACGCCACTAATTGTCCAAAGAAGAAGAAAAATAAGCAGGCTGTTGGGACTGCAGCTAGAGAGGCCTTAGCCTCGCAGTTTGAGCTGGATTTTTTGTTGATCATATGCTTGGTCTCAAATATGACGGGATCAGTGTGGTTTCTTGACAGTGGTGCGTCAATTCACATGACAGGAGATCGAGATTTGTTTACTGATCTGGATGAGAAAGATCTTGGAGTGCACATCGAGATGGGAAATGATGGTAGATACAGTGCGACCAGTATCGGTACCATTTCCTTTGAGAGGGAGTCTGGTAAACCCTTTGTATTGAAGGAAGTGATGCATGTTCCAGGATTGAAGAAGAATCTTATCTCTGTGGCGATGTTAGAAGACAAGGGATATGATGTTTTTTTTAGCGAGGAAAAGGCTTTCTTGCGCAGTAAGGCAACTAGTGAGACCCGGAGGATAGGGGTTCGAGTTAAGAACCTTTATCAATTGTAGGTAGATGGATGCGTAGCAATGGCAGGCAAGGCAGAAGGAGTGGTGAGCCGGGATGATGGCGAGTTGTGGCACCGGAGATTGGGCCACCTTCACCATGGAGCTTTGAAGATACTGCAACAGATTTCCACTGGGCTTCCTAAGGGTACTCTTGCACAGTTAGATCAGTGCAAGGGATGTACCTTGGGAAAATTTTTGAAAGCCACCTTTCACGAGAAGGATAGTCACGCCACGACGATCCTTGTTAGAATTCACACATACGTGTGTGGACCTTTCTCAGCAGCTTCGACATCAAAGCACAGGTATTATGTGATATTTGTTGATGATTTTTCTCATAAGTGTTGGATCTTCTTCATGCAGAAGAATAGCGAGACATACTCAAAGTTCTGTGAGTTCAAGGCACTGGTTGAGAAAAAATCGGGGAAGCAGGTGAAGGCTCTAAGGAGCGAAAATGGTGGTGAATTCATCTCTGGCGAATTCAAGGACTTTTGCAGTGCAGAAGGAATTCGAAGAGAGCTCATAGCACCTCATAACCCACAGAAGAATGGGGTTGCTGAGCGGAAGAACAAAACGATCGTGGGTGTTGCACAGGCGATGTTGCATGATCAGGGCCTACCCATACACTTGTGGGTTGAGGCATGCAATGCTGCAGTATATGTGCAAAACCATTGTCCTCACAGGATACTTGGCATGAGTACACCCGAGGAGGCGTTTTCTGGTAAGGAGCCTGATATTTCCCATTTGAGGATTTTTGGTTCACCTGTTTACATTCATGTGACGAAGGATGCCAGGAAGAAGCTGGAACTGACTGCAGAGGTTGGTATATTTGTGGGGTACACTGATACGCCCCACAAATATCGTGTGTATTTGCCAGACAATCGCAAGACTGTTGTGCGATGGGATATAAAATTTCATGAGGAGAAAGCCATGAAGTGTTCTCTTGAGAGGGAGCCACACTTGCATGCACATGAGGAGCTAGTAGTTCCTAAGGATGAGCTTTAGTATGTGGATCAGCCACAAGAGGAATTTCATGGAGTGGAAGAGACCACTCAGGCAACGCCAACCATCAGAGGGCGAAAGCGCACTACAGAAGCTGAGCGACTGGCTCAAGATGCAGAGAAGGTTGTAGGAGCACCTACATCACAGCGCAGACAGAGACAGTCACCTAACTGGTATACTGGATACATGGCTCTTATGAGCAAGTGTATCGTGACAGATCCATCCTCTTTCGAGGAAGCTGTGGAGGACCCCGCATGGGTAGATGCCATGGTGGAAGAGTATGATTCGATTGTCAGAAACAGTGCATGGGAGATTGTCCCGAGACTGGAGGGGAAATCAGTGGTGGGTTCGAGATGGATCTACAAAGTGAAGCAGGCAGTTGACAGGAGTGTGGAGAAGTATAAGGCAATATTTGTTGCCCGAGGCTTTTCAGAGATTGAGGGGATCGATTATGAGGAGACCTTTGCACCTATCGCAAGGTATTCTTCCATACGGACGATTCTTGCTCTCTCAGTGCAGATGGGGTGGCACATTCATCAGATGGATGTGAAGACTGCGTTCCTCAACGGAGTCATTGAGGAACATGGTCCACAAGAGCGACTGAAGGTTTGGGCACTCTTCGGCGTGAGTCGCATGTGTGCGGAGCTCAAGGAAACCTTTGTATGGGTTGAAACAAGCACCTCGTGCTTGGTACACACGGATAGACGGTTATTTCACCGGACTTGGATTCTCCAAGAGTGAGGCGGATCCTAACCTATACCAGATTGTGGTGGAGGGTAAGTTGCTGATCATTGTATTTTATGTAGATGATTTGATTTTGACAGGTGATGAGCTGTTGATACTCTCATGCAAGGAGGATCTTGCAAAAGAGTTTGAGATGAAGGACTTGGGCCTCCTTCATTATTTCCCGGGATTGGAAATTTGGCAGCGTAGTGATGGACTGTTTGTTTCTCAGGGTAAGTATGCTCGGGAGATACTGGAGAAGTTCAACATGCATGGCTGCAAGCCTGTTGATACTCCTCTTCCTGGTGGTTGGAGGAAGGAGGATGCTACTTCAGCGGAGGTAGTGGATGCCACTGTTTATCGACAGTTGGTGGGGTCGCTTATGTATATGGTCAATACACGACCCGACATATGCTATGCTGTTAACCAACTTTCACAAGCTATGGTTAAGCCAACCAAGCTCTTTTGGAAGGCGGGGAAGCATGTATTGAGATATCTCAGAGGCACATCGGGATATGGATTATGGTACAGACAGTCGGATGCAGATTGGGCAGGGAGCCCAACGGACAGAAAGAGCACATCTGGAGGGATTTTCAGTATCGGGTCGATAGCAGTTTCTTGGTACAGCAGGAAGCAGAGATCCGTGGCACTCAGTTCAGCAGAGGCCGAGTATATGGCAGCAATTTTGGCTGCATGCGAGGCTATATGGATGAGGAAGATCCTAGTTGGTTTGTTCGGTTCATACTTAGAGTCTATTATGATTTATTGTGATAATCAGAGTTGCATCAAACTCTCGGTTAATCCAGTATTTCATGATAGATCTAAACACATTGACATCTGGTATCATCATATCATAGATTGTGTGTAGCGGAAGGTCATGTTACTTTCATACATTCCCACGGAGGATCAGGATGCTGATATCTTGACGAAGGCACTCACCAGGAGAAAATTCGAATACCATAGGGGCAGGATAGGGGTTGCAGATAATCCTTATCTTGTTGAGAGGGAGTGTTTAGATTGCAACAAGATGATGAGCTTAGTGGAAAGAAGTCGCCTTCACTAAGTGGGCCCGCAGGCTATTTTTGGCGCAAAGTCTATTTTTAGACTATGTCTATTTTTAGACATATGGATCATGTTCTATAAGTTGCAGGATGTTATTTGTGTATGGTTGGTCAAGTCGGAAAAAAATAGATGGACTTCTATTTTTAGACATATTGGGTGGAATCTATTTTTAGATTGCTAGTCTAAAAATAGATATGTCGAATATTATTAGCTCTTAATAATATTTGGACTCTAAACATTATCTTATTCTCTTGGAGCACTTTAGTTAAGTGCACATATGTGGCACAGGAGTTGACAGAAGGAATTACGCTATTCCTAAGGGTTATGTGGAGCTATTTCATGAAGACTTCAGTTAGAACTCATGTGACAGAGTTTGGTGGAGTTGATTGAGGAAGTTAGTGGAGTTGTATTCAGTTTAACTAATCTAAACATAGTTGAGCTATTTGTATCTAGTTTAACTAATTGTTACAATTAGTTAGAGTGGTGTGAATTAATTATTAATTAATTCATTAATTATAAACTCATTAATCAACTAAATAATGCATCAGTTAACTTTAGTGCATGGACAGTTTCAGTGGAGACCAGTGCAGAAATAGGTGAAAGAGCAGGTTAACTATTAGTTGTGACTATACAGTTTCTATTTTCAACACACGGATAGGTGGAGAAGCCCATGAGGATTGTGCAGTACAAGCCAGGTGGTTTATGTTATTTAATGAGCCATCCCATAGCATTGAAAACACAATAGAGGCTGGCTATCAAGTGGCAAAAGATTGGAGCATGTGTTTTGCTAGATATAGCTTGATAGTGTGTAGCAATTGAGGGTGTGCATGAGAGCTTGTGAGGAGCTTTTGTACTATGATTGTTACATGATCTCCATGACATGTAATATACAGATAGTTGGGGTTTTCGGCTTTAAGCTTTCCCATTAAATACTGTGTTCATATGTGTGATTGTTTGTGGTTTTAATGTATGCATGCAATTGATTTTATTTCCGCATGTAATGATCAATGGTAGAAGAGATTATGTATTGTGCATGAAGTTAAAATAGTGTGTGATCAGAAGAATCTCAGTGAATAATATATCGATTGTAAATTTCTACATGACACATATTGACATACGTCCCTGGCACCCTGCACCACTTCCTTAGCACCTAGCATGTATTGGCATATCTTGGCACTATTAATTGGCACATGATATAATTAGCACACCCTAGAACTCCCAAGCACACTTTGGGAATTCTTTACATGCCTTGATATTCCCTAGCATGCCTTACCAATGCTTAGCATACCTTGTCACTCCCTTCTTGGCATGACAACTAACACTCATTAACACTAGTCTCTGGCAGTACACGTTCCTCATATTCATTAACTTCCATGAATTTTTACCTAGTTCTCCCTTGATGTTTTTTCCCAATACTCCTTAACACTCATCAACATGCATTATCACTCTCTAGCACACCTTAGCACTCTTCAACATTCCCTTCCACTTCATAACATGCATAACATTAGTCCCTGACACATATTGGCGCTTGGCACGTGTTGGCGCTTGGAAAGTCTTAGCATGTATGGAATACGTTAAGATGCCTTGGTATGATTTGGCATGGTTTAATATTAAATTTATTTGTTATGATCAATTGTTGGAAAGTAGATGAGAAGCAACAGAGGAATACTTGGCACTTATAATTCACTAAGACTTTGCACTTGGCACCTATTGCCACCTAGTGTTGGTGTGCCTAGCATGCCCCTCTTGGAAAAGGTAAATTGATGACTTATTAACCATCTTACGTGTTAATTTCCTTGTAGTTTAACTTTTTTCTCCATTTTGTTGTCTTGACAGTCCCTGACACGCATTGACACACCCTTGCACATCTTGGCATGCCTTATCACTTGGCACATCTTAGCATGTTTGAAATGTATTCCCACTATTTGGCACATCAAGGGTGTGAAGAGAGATGTAGTCCTAAAGTAGGTCGAGTACGAGGGCTGAGTAAGGGTTGTTAAAGGGAGGTCACGATCATCCTCCAAGAGTAAGATCATCATGTGAGGGTTCCGAAGAATGTTGCAT
Organism: Pinus albicaulis; assembly: GCA_034641835.2. Lineage (NCBI taxonomy): Eukaryota > Viridiplantae > Streptophyta > Pinopsida > Pinales > Pinaceae > Pinus > Pinus albicaulis. Next base: position 1,245,654,695 of record CM076578.1, on the reverse strand, counting down.
ACCTTAATGGTCAGTTTGCACTAGGAAGTAGGATGGCATATTTTTGCTTCTCTTCTGGTAGATCGAGAGAGGAGGGGGATTGAAGGGTTGAGGGAGAAGAATAAGACTTATGAAGGAGGTTCTCAATCCCTAAAATCCTTTGGGAACTTGCATTCCCAAATGGTCCTTGATGAAAGGCCTTTGACACCAAATGGGATCACACGGGGCCAAGTGGACCCAACCTAGGTTTGAGGATGGAATTTAGCAACCAATTATGTTCCTACCTTGGACAAGGTGATGGGAAAGTATTAGACAAGAGTTTTTGCTTCTATAGGTCAAATTGATCCTACTAGGTTCTATCCTTGGGAACACCTAGGAAAAACTTGATCCTAGAGCTAGGGCTTGAGTTATCCGGAGATTCCATCGTCGAAATTGGCCCAAGTTCTGAGGAGAGTGAGGGCACCTAGGAGAGTGATTTGTGTAGATTTCATTGTGCATTAAAGTAGATGTGTTGTGGTACTTGAGTGTGTTTTCATAAAAAATTCTAAGACAAAACCTAGATTCTCATGTGTTGTTGATATTGAACATATGCCTTATTCACCTAAGAACTACATGTAACTCATCTTATGCTACTCATGTCCAATCTCATCTAGCATGCCTTAACACTGCCTAGCATACCTTGACGTTACTCCCTCCTTAGCACATTTGAAACTCAGTGACACTTCCCTTAACCCCAAAGCCATACTCCCTTAACCCCTACACTCATACCTCATAAGCCACATACCCCTTGACGCATGAAACCTTAAGCCATTAAATCATAACCTAGAATCCATGAACCCCCTAAGCACTAACCCTTTATTCTCTTAACTCATGACCCTTAAACCTTAATACATAACCCCCAAACACCTTAAAACCTAACCCCTTAGCCCCTAACACTTGAATCCCTTAATTATTAATCCCTTAACCCCTAAATCCCTTCCCCCCAAGTCCTTGGCCCTTAAATCTTAACTCTTGAGGCCCTTAACCACTTAGTATCTAAGGCAAAACACAACACCTCAAACCAACAAAATAACCTCTTAGGAGAATCCTTCACCTCTAACTAAGAATATTGGTACCATTTGATTTTTAGAGAACTAGGTATTGGTCTCGAGGGTGTGTGTTTGTGGGTAATGCGCTTATTAACATGTATACCAAATGTACAACAACTGGATAATTTGAAAAACCTCCATAAGAATTGCTCACAATATCTACTCTTCATGTTCACATGGAGCTTGTAGTGTTCTCCCACATAAGGAGTTGACAATGAATAAATCACTCATAATGACACAACATATTCAACCCTAATGAACAAGGAGCTAACCCTTGATAGAAATATTTGTTTGCTAAAAAACCACAATTTTGTTAATGTATAATACTATACACAAGAGAAAATAAAATGATATTATCCACATCAATTCTTGAAATAGCCTCACATTTGCCACGAGTGGTGAGCCAAGGGGTGAATGTAGGGCACTATTAAAGTTACATCATGTTTAAATTCCTTTTACATCATGAGATTGTTCTCCATTAGGGTTGATGCACCATCACAAGGGAGCATGCCACCTTTTTGTGGGGGAGCGATTAAAGTTATAACACAATTCAGGTGACATACACCTCCAATGTAAATGACATCATTATACGTTTGTGTCAAGTTGTTAAAGAGGTTATTTATAAACAATAAATTTTATACTTGGACTTCATATTTTCATGGCCTTGACTCTAAGATGGATTTGTACTAGGAACACTTCATGAAAATAGGAGGGGGCCTTATTTTTTAACCCTCACACACACAAGAGCACTAGATGTTGCCCTTCAGATCCCCCATGGTGGTTTCAAAGCGGGCTTACATTAGTGTCTAGTTGAAACCAATGACATCATGATATTCCTCTTCTCAATAACGTCTTCTAGCTTTGCCATATACACAACATTGAGTTAGAGGATCACCTCATCTAATGATCCTACAATTACAAGTTGTAAAAGTTCACCTGCTAAATTAATACTAAATTTGAGAAATTTTAAGTGACCGAACTAAAAATGACTAACTTAAATGACAAAGTTAGTTTAGGGATAAAATATATGACTAGATAATAAGTGACCAAGCTAAAAACGACTAACTAAAATGAATAATTTAGTTCACGACTAAAATATATGACTAGATAATAAGTGACAAGATTAATAATGATTAACACAAATGACTACTATAGCCCAATAATAAAAATATGACCAAATAATAAGTACAACAAGTATATGAATTAGTCATGTATGTTAGTAATTTTTAATTGTGTCACTCCAGAAATAGAAAATTGCAATTTTGATATTGAAGTGTTTTATTTCACTACAGGGGTCTCTAAATCCATATGTAGTGTTAAATTTAGACAAAGGGGTCTTTGAATCCATCTAAAATGTTAAAATTCTAAATGCCCCTTTGTCTCTAAATTTTAACACTGTAGATGGATTCAAATATTCTCAACATTAGTTTTTCCTTCCTTCATCGTCGCGGCAAGACTCTCCTTCACTAGTTCATCCAAGGAGGGCAAGGCCAATGGCACTTGAGATGAAGGACAATAAAAAACAATTCGGAGAAATTCATAACTTCTGAATCTTTTGAAAACCCTAAGAAAGTCATAATACATTGCATGTCTTTCTCTGATCTCTAGGATGAAAGGGAAACCAAACTCAAAGCTAGACAATGTACATACATTGAAGATGGACTCAATTTTAGAAACTATCATTTAAAAAGAGGTTAGCTCTACCCCAAAATGACAGTCCCTCCTCCAATACCTTGCCACAACTTCCATAGTTGTCAAATTTTACAATAATAGAAACTCTAAGTCCAAGCTTACCATATAGTTAGAACTTAGGTTGGAATTTATTTGATTCTTGAACTCTTTAGATGATGACTGAAGATCATTAAATATATAGATTGAAGCATTTGCTTGTAGTTATTGATGAACTTGTTAACCATCCATAGAGGAATACTTCCTTCAGACATGTACTTGATTTTGTCCACAACGAAAGAATCCTACTATGTTTTTGGTATATTCGACAAGACTACATCTTTAAAGTAATGAAGATTTAATTATTAATGTTTGAAAATCCTTTAAGAGATGGAGACAATCAAATTCACATAGGAGGAGGTATTCCCTTTGTGTATCGAACCTCCATGGAGAGAAAGCAATAAATGCAAGATTAACCTATTGTTTATGTGATAATTAGGGAATGTATATCCATTCTCTCAAAGATTAGTCTTAGATAAAGAGAAAGAATCTCCTATTTATTCTAAATAACCCTTAACGCTATTTATAGAATACTTTCTCACCATCACAATCACAATAGTCATTTTTTTAGAAAAAAATTACAACAAAACTTTAAATATGCAAATAAATAACCTCCATACATGAAGGTGAAAGCATATTTAAAACAAGTTTAAAGAAAATTAGAATATAATATAGAAAAATTAACAAAAAATTTGATAAAACATTAATTTAAATAATTTTATTTGACATAAATATATTATTAAAAACTACAAATTAACATTAATAAATAAATAATTTATATAAAACCCCACTTTAATAATGAATAATTACTTAATTTATAATTAAATTATACAAAATCTGAATGTATATTGATTCAATGTGACTTAAAGAAATGACATAAGCCATTATAATTATCCTTAGTCACTTAGTTTCATTCCTTTGCCCTCTTGTACCATTTATTTTTCCAAATTAAAAATTAAATCATTTGACTCAAATACGAAAATACAAATATATGGCGCCTCATTTTGCCGCTATTGCATTATCCCTCTTCCTGCCCTGAAACGAGCTCACGCGCTGAAACGAGCGCTTTTGTACAATATTGGTATGCAATTGCTCTGGCATAAATCCCCGAGACCCCAGTTCTCTTCATGAACGATTTCCAACAGATCATTTGCGTTTCTTCACCGTCAAAACGAGTTCAGAAAAGGTATTTTTCTGCAAGAGAATGCTTAAATTGCAAAATCCCATATTTTTTTTTGTGGCTGTCACGAATCTTGTATGCTCTGTCTTGGAGAAAATTCATTAAACAAGCCAGTGTATTCTACTCTGAACTAAATTTGTCGAAATAGGTCTGGCTCAAAACACTGTTATTTCAGTTTCAATTATTCTAAGCTTTCAATGGAAAATTTTAACCCTATTTTGGCTTATAGACAATATCTCATAAGCTAAGGCTCTCTATAAATGGACTAGAGGAGGTTGTGCTCAAAAATTTGTTTAAAAAAACGACATAGTTTGCGAATAAATTCATTGAGTTAAAGGATGGGGATTCTGATACATTTCGAGTAATTTGATTGAATGATTTCTCTTTCTGTTCTGCACATTTCAAATTTTTGGGAGAATGGACATTCATTATTCTGGTATTTGACGGTATTCTATTAAAATTACACAGAGGATGATAGAAAGTTAGGGCTTTTAGAGGCTGGGCGTATAGAATGCCAAAATCTTTACAGGCTTTTGTGAGATTTTTAAGACTGTCAAATAGGATAGAACATTAGGGCTTTCACTAAGCCAAGAAGGCTAATGTCACATTCTTTACAGATTTACTTAAGAGTTACGAGACTGAACATTTTTGATGTTCAGGTGGTTCATAGATATCTTCAAGTGGTTTCTATTTGTATGGAACAAATAGTTTCTGTTTGTATGTAACCAAGAATTTGATACATCAACTGAAATATTATGCTTTAACAGGTTTTCCCTTTCAGATCATCTTTGTGTAATAGAATACAATCTTTAATGCTCTTTAGTGTATGGATAAGTCAAAACTAATGGATCAAGAAGCAGTGACTATAGAAAAAGTTAGTAATGGAGGGAAACGTTATCCTTCACAAGATAACAACGTAGAGGTACTTTTTTGTTGTTTTGGCCAGAATAGGCCATCCAAGTAGGCCTTAGAAGTTACAGAGAGAAGCTCTTTGTTTTCTTTTACAACGGCTGAAGTGGAAAATTGTTGCCACATTCTGGGGTCACCTCTGTCCATTATAGAAGGAGGTCTTGTAACCTTCTCCGAGTTGCCAGTTTCTCTCTAAGAAAGTTTGTATGGAAAACCAATGTTCTATTGAAGGTTTAATCATACAAAGGATGCGTAAAATGAAACTCCTTTAGTGAGACCAAGAAAAAGACCTGGCGAAGAATTGGTGCAAAATGATACCTGTAGAAGAGGCGACAAAGTTCCAAAATTAGAGCCAACTTCACCAATTAAAAACTGCAAACAACCTGGAATCTTATCTTCAGGACGAGATTGTTTGAAGCACCCCTAAAATTCAAGTATGTTGTTACTGTGCTACCTTTCTATAGACTGGAATTATTTCTTTTATTTAGTCCTGGTTCAAACATTTGAAAGATAGAATTGATTTTTCATCCAATTGATTATGAGACTTTGTACTCAAGGTCACGAGAAAAAAATCCAATACTTTTCAGCTAGTCAAGCATAAGTTCTTGAAAGTTAAATAGTAACTGTCTCTATCTAGTTTCCCACTGTGCAGTGGGCATATCGCTGATTTTAGCAAGCCTTAGCATTTTCCTCTCTAACTGCATAAGGAAGCAAATTTCTGAACTCTTCCCTGACACACATGAAAGTCAGATGCAGTTTCGGCAATGGTATTCGCAAATTATAAGAAATTATTGTACAAGAACCTTCTTATAGTCCTTGCTTCTCAATGCCAAGCAGATGCTACAATGAGAATTTTGTCCAACCATCCTTAGACTTTTAGCTATTGCAGTATGATTTATGGAGCAAAGATTTAACTGTGTCTTTATTGTTTATTTTCTCTTTCCAACCTGGATTGTTTATCTGCTCTTAACAGTTCATTTCCTTTAGAGCACAAGGCTTCCTTTTAAGTGCCCATTTTCCCTTTATTACACAAATATCCAAAAAAACCTTGTTACCTTGCATCTATTCTTTGATTCCTTCCTTCTTCCATTGATCTTCTAGATGATAATATGAAGGTTAATCATAAAAACAAGACAAGGTACACTGCTCATATTCCAGACATGATTTCTTCATTTCTACATGTGCCAGAACCCAGTTGAATTTTCCTTCCTCTTATCATCTTGATTCTTGCTTAGCTTAGTCCAACTTCTTACTTTGGAAGTTTACAAAAAAGTTATAGAATCTGTAACATCTTGTGTACCTGAGCGGTGCATTTCCAAAATCAATAGGTGAAGTCCAATTTCCTAGCGTCCAAATTCCTTCAATTCACTATTGATACAAAACAAGAAATAATAGCTAGCTGCTAACATTCTCACTTAAAGCTTAACAAGATTCCCGAGAATTACATATATCCTTTAGTGTTTCTAGTCATCAGAATTTAAGGAGCCAGTTTAGAAAATCTCACACATACAGGGAAATCAACAAGAACATTCTTCAAGAGATTAAAGCCAGACTCTCAAAAATTACATCTCTATCATTCCTACTAATAAAAATACGAGTCGATTAGGATTGTACTAGTGCAATAAGAACATCTACCATGCTAGGGACTAATGTTTTATTCTTATTTGGCACAAAAGTGACCAGGTTTATCCCCATTGCTAGCTTCCAACATGAGTGGTTCCCTCTGGTGATTTCTCACCGTCAACATTTAGCCAACATAAGGCTTGGTCTAGTGGTAAGTTGGACCAAGTTCGATGCTAGAGACCAAACTTCTATTCCCTATAGGCATAGAAGTTTACTAGGACTATCTTGATTGGCTAGCCTGCAACGTTAGTGGCACCCTTAAGAGGGCTTCTAGCCATCAACATGAGTTGCAAGAAAAAATGATCTACCAATAAGGGGGAGTGCATATGATGACTTGGGTTCAAACCCTGACAAGTGCACTCCATTGTGTTACTAAGGGCCCATGATGAGGCCAAGAGGAAAATACAAAATTCAAGTCCAAATGGATTTTATATGGGCATAGAAACCCCTCAAATGCGGCAACTTAGCCAATGTTCCATTGTGTTTGACAGTGCTCTTCCCCATGTTATAGTGGGGAAGTGTTTCCCCTGCTTTTGACCAAAAATAAAATAACAACCTAGAGAAGATATTAAAGCCAGACCATCCTTAAAAATCACATCTCTATCATTCTTACTAATAAAAATATGAGTTGATTATGCTTGTTCTGGTGTAATTTAAGAACACATACCATGCTAGGGACTAATGTTTTATTCCTATTTGGCACAAAAGTGACCAGGTTTATCTCCATTGACTAGTTTCCAACATCAGTGGCTCCCTCTGGTGATTTCTCACCATCAATATTTATCCTACATAGGGCTTGGTCTAGTGGTAAGTTGGACCAATTTCGATGCTAGAGACCAAGCTTCTATTCCCTATAGACATAGAAGTTGACTAGGACTATCTTGATTGGCTAGCCTGCAGCATTAGTGCCACCTGTTGTGGCCGTGTAATTTATAAGATTGGTAAGAATAAACGACAGAGGACAACATCAAACCGCTTTGGAGTCCAGGACCTATCCTTCCTAGACTCAGAGAGGGCTCTCTCTGTTTTTATGATTTAGCTTGATGGTTATAAAGGCTGATATTGGGCTAGTTATAGAAATTATGAGGGTTGTTTGTTTTGATTGATTATGTTGTTGGACAGATAGAGCTATGAAACTTAATCCATTGAGCTATGGAATCATAAAAGGCTAAATTGTGTATCAACTTTTCAAGGGCATTCACAGGGCAAGCTAACTATGCAGACTGGATCTTACTGGAAGTTTGAATATGAGATGGAAGAAAACAATGAGTTCAGTAATAGCTAAAGAGCAGTTAAGAATTCTTTAACTATACTTCAGAAGAAAACATTAAGATAGTAAACACAGACAAAACTAAGGTGCTCTCTTAGCAAATCTTAATCTAAATTTTTTGTTTCACAATAAGACAAATTGATGCTCAGCATGAAATACAGAGAAAAACATTAACACAGAAGAAATATCACCATTAACATAGCTCAAGAATCATGTGAACGGTCTCTTATTATTGATGCCCTAGCAAAAACTACAGTGCTCCAATACAATGATCTTTACAACGCAGAGTCTAACAAGGTCCAACCCTTGATAATGAAAATACAAGCAGTATTTAACTGCAACTATGCTGGTTGCCCTAATCTACTTCGACAATCTTCATTAACTACAATTTAATTAGAATTTGGCAACTGTGGCCATGCAAGGCCTTGAACAAAAAATATCTTTGGCAAAATCGACTGTAACATTAACTTTGGCAGCTCTTCGTAAATAAAAAAAGGTATGCTGAAAGTGGCCGAGGTGGTCACAAAGAGGCAACGTTGGGTGGCTTTGACATCTGGCTCTGCCATTCATGCCGCCTTTTCTGAATCATTAGTTCTAATGCGGCGCTGGCTACCATGTGTACCCTCGAATATCTCTGTCCAATATTTGCCATCGGTCACCAATTTTTGCATCTACATCGTCAATTTCTTTTCCTAGCTTTTGAAGCATAGCATCGATCCTATTTATCATAGAAGATGAAACATTGCTTCCTACAGAAACTTTAGTCGCATGACACTTTGCATCCTTTGATAGCTAGACACAAAGAATCCTTCACCCTTGTTAGGAAAGGTTGAATTGGTGGCTTCACATTGTTGTTTACACTCAGTCACACTGTCTGAAGGAAGAGATTGTGTTGCCTTCTGTGGTATCTCAAATATACCCTTTACAAAACAACCAATTCCTCCTGCTATCATAATTTCTCCATGTGGCCCTCAATTATATCATGTAACACCTGTGTTGGAGTTCGCTTGGCCTTTTTTCCACGGTATGACATTTGTTGCTGCTTGTAATCTCATACTTTAGCTAATTATTCTTCTCTTGTTTTCTCCCTCTTTGTCCCCTGATAGGAAGAACGTTGCCATATAAGGCCATCCTGCTCAAGTATGGGTTTATAATCGAAACGCCTTTTCTGCTCCTCTGTAGCCTTCCTCACGGCATTTTCATGCTCAGCTAATAGCTGAAAGCATTTCATAATCGCAGGAAGCTTTGCCTCTTGGACAAGGCAATTAAGACCTCTGCATGACAAATGATGAACTCAACAACATCCAAACCGAATCAATAGCAAAACATTGGCCATACACATTCTCCAGATTTTCCACTACAACGTATTCTCCTTGTGAAAGCTTAAACTTCTGAAAGTGCATCATATCCCATTTCAGGGATAGACTCAAAACAGACATCAATATTCAGAACATGTGGACCAACAGTCTCGATCATTGAAATAACATTTGGAAGAAAAAGAAAACTTCCCGCAAAAGTTTCTGTCAAACCATAGTCCTGTACAACATGGAAACATGTCACTACTCGTAGAAACTCTTCCACATGTCTTGCAAGTGGATCTGCTCTTGATGACATTACACGGACATGTTCTCCCAGACCTTGTTTAATCTTGCTAAAGACAACTTGATCAAAAAGTGGAGATGCTTTTTCATGTTTCAACCCTTTGCGCATATTATTAAGCTTGTATTTGTATGCAAATTCAAACACCTTTCTATTTAGAAATCCTCCAACGATGATCTTATGGTTTAAACCTGAATATATGCGATCAAAAAAACATGTGGGACACCACATAAGACAGTTGGTTTTAGTTCTGCTTTATCCTCCACCAAAAGCTTCACATCCCCGCGCCAGAAGCCTATTGAAGCACTTTTTGATATGAAAAATTCCTCTGTCACCTGATAAAATATATTTGCTAGAGGAAGAAACGAGAAATAAACATCCTTCTCTGCGAGCTCTTCATTCTGACATTTAAGAAAATAAGCAATTTCGGTCACCATAGAAACAATGTTTTCATTTGTGATCAATATGCCTTTACGTTCACCAGTTGTGCCATTAGTGTACATTATCGTGCAGATATCACTCTTTTTGGGTAATGATTGTTCAAACCTCCTTTCCTTACTAGCAACAAAAATTCGTTCCAAGTATAGACTTTGAGCGTTTGTTTTACGAAAACCCGAAAACCCGAAACCGGATTTCGGAGGGCCCAGCAGATGGTAAGACATATTGTGATTTGGGGGGGGGGGGGTGCGAACATATCCTTCGCTTTCCACGTGGTTAATGGCTGAGTTTGAAAAGTACCCATTTCGAACCCCCCCTGCTCCACTAAAATTCGAAACACTGAGGGGGTTCGAAATCAACTTGAACTGTCAATCTAAACCAACGGTTATCCTTCATAAGTCAAACATGCGTGAGGTTTAGCATAATATCGACAGAAGCTCCACTGCCATAGTGTTATAGTTCTTAGCTCTTAAATCTCCTTCTACCAGACCATCCTCTGTCGGAATGCCAATATGCATAGCCTTACTTGCATCAGGTTCATCTTGGGATTATCTTCCTCCACTTCAGGAGATCTCTGCTCATTTGTAATAATAGATTTTGAATTGACAAAACATTCAGCCATTTCATTGTTTATATTTCTTTTAGACACACTTGTCGCTGTTGATATAGTGTGGGGAAAAGACTTGTTTTCATATTTATAACATGGAACCACCAGCTCAATCATTTGAGAATCTTCACTGCCCTCTATGTATATGCTCAATAGAATCTTTACTGAGGCTTACTATTTCATTGTTTTTTTTTTCGCTGATTCAATGTTTTGCAATGTCATATCTCTGAAACATGGGTAGTCATCGACTGTCACTCTCGCTATCTCCCTGATTTCTCTGTTACTAATTGATAGCTCTCCACCAACTTTATTTGACGAGCAATAATGTCAGCACATCTTGGAAGAAGTTCAACTGGCTGCCCTCCTGGGATCACAATATACTCAATAGCAAGTCTGGCCTCTTCTAAAGCATCAATCTCTTCTCAGGAAGATCTTTTCTTGGCTGCTCCATCTGATATCTCAATATCATTCTTAAGCTTTTTGAATGAATTAAAATAACTTGCACCAAGAGTCTCCAAACCAAGAATAGTACGCATGACCCTTACCATCTCCGCCATTATGTTTGTCTTCATCACAAATATGGGTAGACGCTGATATTTAGCCACTCCTCGAATCCATGAATTATCCTTGAGCTTAGAATGTAACGCAAGAATTGCATCAGTTGCTCCAATGTCATTTGTGAATTTAACTGCTTTCTCTAGGCCCATTACTTCACTACTTGCTCTAGATCAGACTCCATGATCTTTTATAAGTATATAAAATAAGTGGTGAATCATCATCCTTCCGAAATTGCTCATAACTACCTTTCAACCCAAAAATATCATCATCACCACTCTCATTACCAGCCTCAAAAACACCATCGGACTCTAAACATGTCAAAGTGCTCCTAAAATGGCTTCCAATGCTTGGTTCTGTTGTGGCAAGACTTCCATCTGTCACTACCTTCATAACCATCTGGCGGACCTCAAATGATGGAGATTTTCCTATTCACAACATATAATGGAAATTTTATATGAAGTTTGAACAGGCCAAGATAGATACTTGATTAATTATTTTTGTTTTTGAATTGACATTGCATACAGTATCATCCAGCATATTTATCCCCTGGGATGGATATGAAAAAATTTATAGAGCACTTGCTAATATGGCATCCATAGTTGCTTCTAAGCTGTGATGAATACGACTTTCGGTCCTTGATGTCATCTCTACAGCATAAGTAAATGAGGATGGTCCTTTTCTCTCAAGTATAGCCTTATGAACTCCCCTTCTCTTTGCCTCATCATCTCCAAGGGCAACACTCTGCACACTCTCTACAAGCATCTCTAAAGAAGGATTCTTTATGAGATTTTCAATAGTCATTCCATGCGCAGTTCCAACCAATTGGATTCCACGCTGAGAAATAGTACTCGCTACCATTGCTTCAGGCTCTGTTCCAATTTCATCAATAATAACTGTTTGAGGCATATGATTTTCAACTGCTTCAATCATGACTTTATGTTGCATATCAACATTTGGTACTTGCATTCTCCGCGACCAACCAATGCATGCATGAGGGATGTCTCCATCACCAGCTATTTCATTTGATGTATCAACTACCACAGTTCCATATTAGGCTGATTGGATGGGAGAGACATTGATGTTTCTGAAACATCAAACATATTTCCCAATTTCATATCTATTCCCTCACTTATTGCTTCACCACTACCAACTGCAATTTCTTCTACTGTCAAGACACTCTTCTTCTTCATTATCTGAATGTGAATCAAATTCAGCATCAGAGGAAGATGATTTTTCCTCTGATTGAACTTCAAACCCCTCATCGTCAAATGAGTTAAACCTATCAGTTCCATCTTTGTGTTTCCCACTATCATCTGTGCCATCCACAACCTGAGAAATGCCCTCAAGATTGGGTTCAGTTGCAACATCATTTGTGTCTACAGTGGGCTTTGATTTTTTGAGAAATATCTTGTATTTTAACATTGATTTTGCTTCTTTTCACAAAGGCTTTCCTCAACTGTCTGCATAGAAATTCCACCTCCCTTTGTCCTGTGACAAATACCAGTATACCACCAAGTGGTAACTTCTTATGAATAGCTAAGACCTTTTTGTAAGCCTTCCCCAAGTAATCTACCAGCTATGTCTTTGCTGAGAGATGAATGGTTATGGGAAGTTGCCTTGTAGCCACTTATACTACAGATGGACTCGAAATAGGAGCTACAAAATTTGCGCCCAAAGGAGCACATTCAAAAGCCTTAGAAGTGGCACTGGTTTGTGTATCTATCTTTGTTAACAAGTGGCTAAGGGATTCATTGTTGTGAGTGTCGATAAGATTCAAGATACTGAGGCAGCATACAACATAAGTAGCAGGTCCAGGTGGTGGGGCACTAGTTTGTGAAGCCAGTTCAAATTTGTTCCATTTCTGCTAATGAATTTGAAAATATGCAGGACAAATTGTAAATTTGAAATTTATCCCATGCCAACACCACCCTTAATAGGGCTTTTGGCTATCAAAAAGATTTGCAGGAAAAAATGGTCTACCAATAAGAGGGAGTTCATATGATGACTTGGGTTCAAACCCTGAAAAGCACACTCCATTGTGTTACTATGGGCCCATGATGAGGTCAACAGGAATTACAAAATTCTAGTCCAAATGGATTTTATATGGGCATATAAAACCCTCAAATGCAACAGCTTAGCCAATGGTCCACTGTGTTTGATAGTGCTCTTCCCCATGTTATAGTGGGGAAGTGTTTCCCCTGATTTTGACCAAAAACAAAATAAAAACATAGAGTGTTGTAATATGTGCACCTCAATGCAATTGATTAATATCGAAGGCGGGTCTTTTTTCCATCTTGGTAACTCCCTCATTATCACAAAAAGAATTATGCTTATCCTAATGAACTTGCATATCTGCAAGTATTTTCCCAATCCAAATTGCTTGACATGCCCATTTTGTTGCTACTCTGTCTTGAGTTTCCTACATTAAACCTTGGAAGTTAGGGGAGAGACAGATCTAGTGATATAACCTTTTCCAAGGAATTTGATACCTTTTGTAGGGAAACAAGGATCAAGAGGATGCTAAGAATGTGCTTGTAGAGTAAAAAATCCATCATTGAGATAGCTAAAACCATGATCCAGGACATGGATTTACCCATGTGTCTTTAAGCCAAAGCTTGCAACACATTGTCTATATCTTGAACCAATGTCCTCACAGGATCTTGAAGGACAAAACACCAAAGAAATCTTTTGTTATTGAGAAGCCACAAGTATTACATTTTTGTTTCCTTTTTTTTTGTCCAATTTATATTCATATTCATGATGAGAAAAGCACTAATATTGAACCCTTGAACATAAAGGCGGTCTTTGTTGGATAGAGTAAGACATCCAAGGCCTACATGATCTAAATTAAAGTGCAACTTAAGACATTGGTGAGCAAGGATATGAAGTTTGATGAAGATGAATGGTCCTCAAAACCATAAAAACATCCTATAGTGATTAATGCATGCGAAAATGTTGAACTTTATACTGCTGATGAATTCAATTTCATTCTTATAGACTTCTCCCCTTTAATCTGAATACGAGATCTGATAGATATATTCTTACTGGTGGATTATTTTTGGTTTGCAGAAAATGATTACAGATTTTCCATCTTCGACGGTGCATATCTTGGGTTACATTTGCGTTGCTGTGTGCTGTATCACAGTACTAAGTTCCCAATTGTTATTTTCTAAGTGGTAACTTGCCTTTTTCCTTCTTCTGGTGCTTCTTTATTTCTAAATATTTACAACCTTTTTCTCTTTTTTTAAGAAGAGACTGGGAGCATGCACTTTCTTAAGAAGAGACTCAGATCATGCATAATTGTCAAACTGACCTACTACTTTCTTAGTCTACATGGCATTATGTTGCCATTAATTCTTTCCTCAAGTCGCAGGAATCAGGCACATGTGAAACAAAATATCGCTTTATTTAAAAAAGATATATAGAACAATTCAGATAGGGACAAGAATAAAACATTTGGAAGGAGTAGAAAATAGGCAAATAAACAAAAGAATAAGGTAGGATATTCCAAAATGCATGTCCTGACCAGAAAGCACATGCTGATGTTAAGCTATGAAGAGGGATTAGGAAGGGGTAGGAAAATAGGAATCAATTGCTTGATCCATTGTGAAAATGGTCACCTGACCAGCTAACTGGTTCAAAACAAGCTTTGGCCTCCTTTGGAGAATTTTCTAGGTAGAATATCTTACACTTTGTTTTCATAGTGCAGTGGAATAGAAAGTTTCACTTGGTGGACTAATTATCATGGCAGCTGTGGCATAAAGGGTATTTAGGGTATCTGCCACTAACATATGTCCTTTAGTTGCCAGTTGCATAATCTGATTTATATAGTAAGACTGACATCAGAATATAACTTTAGCATTTTCTATTAATGTATGTAAATATGTTATAGATTGTTTCTCCTCGTTATGGTCTTACAAGTGGAAAATGCATGTGTTTTAACAGTCTATTTGTGACATTTGACCCCAAAAAATCTTCAGGTACCAAGGTTGCAGGGGCATCATCTTGCAATATATGACAACTATGCTATGGATTTGGGAAAGTATTCAGATCTTCCTGATGGATGATCATGTAAGATATTCTTCTTAGTTTGTTAGCATTATGATTTTGTTACCCTTGTAGCTCTTTACATCACAGTTGATTTTAGTTTTGTGATAAGGAGTTGAGAGGGTGTTGCTTATGGAATCTAAAGCAATCTCTCTTTAAGAACAACTACATTCATTTGAAATTTTATTCATTAGGGAAGAACTCTGTTTGACATATTGAAGCAGGAATGGACATACATTTCTTATCATGCTGTAGCCCTTTCCACTTGTACAGGTGTGCTGTACCAAGTACCCTTTTAGTAAGTTCTCTTCTCTGGACATTAGACTAGGGAATATGAAGTATTTCTTAAATTCCTTTTCATTGGATGTTTTCACATGTGGAACAGAAATTTATTTGTGTTTTAGAAGAATTTTCTAAGTAGTTTCATTTGGTCAATTTATATCTCGTTTCAAATCTATAATTTATTTCAGTTCCAAAGGTTGTATGCTGTTGTGAGTACCTGCATTTTCCATCTCGTCTTAGAAATGATATTTGTGATTTAGCACATTAGTATATGGATATTAAAATATGCAAAATCTCGTGTTTCTGTAACAGCATACATCTGCGGCTAAGGATCTTTGGGCTAGCATGTCAAGCTGCTGCTATTTTGGCAAGAGGAAAATGGCAAGATAGTTTAGCTTTGTTGTTTGTCATCACGGCTAGTCACTTATTGGGTGTTTTAACTTCCATATTCTATTCTAAAACTGAAAAAGAAATCAATGTCAGATCAGCAAGATTCTAGTCAAGGAACAGAGACCTAATTACTTACTAGTGTAGCCAGTAAGTTAAGATGGCTTACTCAAACATTGTAGGGTGTACAGGAACAAGTGGGAGCATCTAAGTCCACGTTTCAGGCGAGTCGTCAACCTAAGAAATTTCCTACTTATGTTGCACTAATGTCTTCTATTCTTCATACATTGCCCTCCCTTTTTTACTTCAATTTCATCTTTGAGAAAGGATGTTTCCTTGGTAAATTTTTGTCATTGTATGTCAAGGGGATTTGCTGAGCTGAGGAGATAAATGTGGCACTTGATGAGCAGTGGCTCACAATTGAGGGTAAACTAGCTTTCAACTGAACTTTCAACTGAAAACACGTAAGTGTGTTCTTCCAAATGATCATTGAGAAATGTCTTTCAAAGTTGCTGAAAAAAACTCTGGGCACAAATTTGGACCAAAACTGACGTCGTTGTTGTGCCCTTGGGATTGATTTCTTTTACATGTAGTTTATAAGTTGCAGATATAAGGATACCATTTTGAGATCATGATGTGTAGATATCCTGAGCTCACATATTTTTGGTGAATGAAATAAGAGGTAGTGGTGGTACTAGTGTGAGAAAGAAAGACCATCCTCCTTTATGAATTATTCCTTATAGGTATAACTGCTGTAATGAAGTGAGTTCTAGGTGGGAAGACTATCTTCAGTAAGCTACAATGGTCCATCAAAGTGTTTTTTCGGTTAGTTCTACTGGCAGACTTGGCAAGAGATGGCTCAAAATTCTTGCAAGTGATCCACCAAATATATAGCATGGAGAATTGTCAACTCAAAATGGCTACGATACAGACTAAGGGATGCATCAGGGATCTAATTTATGATTTCTGGTTGTTTACCTTATTTTTGTAGCTGATTGGATTGTTGCCTTAAGGAGTTCATGCTAGTAAACTTCCTAGTGGACCCATAAAAGAAATATGTTCATAATCATTTAAATTCCTTTCCTGTAGGTTGTCATATCAAAGGACTTACCCATGGCATGATCAAACCAACTGTAAAGAAAAAGAAAAGCAAACTTTTCTAAGCTTAATGACTTCTTTCCATTGCTAAGCTAACTAGGACAACCTTGAAATATTTTCAAGAAATTTCTATGATGATGCTAAATTGGTCTTGCAAGGCCTGTCAATGGCAAATTTTACAGCTTGATTTCACAAATGGAAATTTAGGGTGACTGAAATATCTTCTATAAAGTGCAGAGGACCAGTCACCAGAATGCAAAGAATTGTTTTGCTAGACTGTTTATCTAAATTGATGGATAGACTCTTAACCAGACTCCTCAAACATTGATGATGTCATAAAATGATTGAGGGGCTCTTCCAATTCAGCACCATACCCAGCATATTCATGATCATCTTGGATGATATTTAGGCCATTAATGAGATTGGAAAGAGGGCTCTCATATTGGAATCAAATTCAGCATATAAATAGATCTATCTAGGTTTGTACAATAATTCAACTCATCTCAAGGTGATACAAAAGTCCCTTCAGGTCATCAAAAGCAATGTCTTTCTAATTTATTTCGTCATTTGAGTGAATGCCAGTGCTTTGTGCCTTACTTATCTTAAATTCTTAACTGTCTGAGTAAAATCACTAACTTCTGCAATTTACCACAGTCAAACTGTATAAGTCACCTATCAGGAAAGAACAACTGCCTTCACACACTAACAGGTCTAAGAGGTTCAAGAAGCACACTGAGCTCTTTTCTAGCATTATTTTATAGGATTCAATGGCTTAGAACAAAGTATTCTGATTTAGTACACCACTAAATTGGTAGAGGTGCTCTTGCAGCTGGAATTGCAAGGACAAAAGATTTAATGAAGTTCAGCAACATTTGACACCACTATGAATGTAACAAAACAAGATCAGTAAGTCTTGATGAAGACTTCAGATAGCATGAGCTTCATTCATTGTGTGAAGATAAGTATATTTATGATACCAAATCCCTTGAAATAGAATTGGGTATAGGGTGGTGGTCTCACTCTGAAGACAAAGGGTTCACAGCTGTAGCAAAAAAGACACTAGAAATATTTAGTTGTGTAAAGTTTAAACAAGGCCTCTTGTCTTGCAGATTTTTAGGTGAATGCCTTAAAAGCGTTGATGACTGTGTGAGCCTTGTCAATATTCGACAAAAAGGTTGTAAGTTCATTCGTGCTTGAGAACTATCATACTTATCCAAAACAATTTATGTGCTTGTTATGTATCTAGACTCTACCTACTTTCCTTGTTTATGGTATAACATTTTCGGTTCAATCCGTTTTGGTGCTTATCCTTCTATTTATAGGACCTCATATTGTGTCTTGTTGGATAGGGGATGCAGTTGGGATCAATAAACCTAAATGCAGCCTTGTCAGAAGAATCAATAGGTTTGTGTGTTGAAGATATTTTCAATTATTTGTTATCAATGCAGGTGTTAGCCACCCTTGGTGACCCAACAAATTACATGCTAAATTTTCTCTTTAAATAGGCCCAAATTTTGATAATTTTTGTGAGATGGATGTCCAGCTGTATAGTATCAATAAAAAATAAGATGCAAACTTCGACACTTTATGCAAATGAGATCAAAATAGTGATCACAAGCCTAAGATCATTGACGTATATCAAGCCATTAGATATTATTCATTCTCAACATAAAAAGTACTAGGAAAATGGAGAATCAAAGATAGGAAGAATGTGGGAGATGTCCTTTCTGATGTCTCTCTTATGAGTTTGGGATTTTTTCCTGTTCTTTGCAGTTGTGTTGAAAAAAATAATGTTGCAAACATACCTTTAGCTGTAATTGATATGCTCTTAAAAGGTTTCCTTGCATCTAATACATGGGTTCCTGTTTTTCAAAAGAATTTTCCCACAAAGTGTGTAATTAGTCAGCTTCGACAATATAGTTGGAGAGATTAAGCTCTTGCAATCCTGAATTTACGTTTATCTTTAGCATGTGTTAGAGGAGGTGCTGAGATATTGCAGTTTGCTGGGATTTTTCAAGCTTGTCAACATTTAGTCACTTCCTACGGGATGAACTTTCATCGGGCTTTAGAGATAGAGAGGGTCCATTCTCTGTATGGCATAAAGATAGACAGTGTGATGGGTTATGGGGTTTAGGGCTAGCAGTTGTAACAACGAGGGTGAATTATATTGGGGAAAATGCTACTGTTGTTTCAGTTCTAGACAATGCATTGCCATTTTATTTTTTATTTTTATTTTTTCCGAAAAAGATTATATCTTGTGTGCATTGTATGTTGTTGACCTTCCAACCGATGCACTTGGTAGGAAAATAACATAACATAAAGACCCTAGACTTCTCTTGTTGCATTACAAGAAACAGAGCATGCCATTACTCTTATGTGCCATCTTGCAAAGAACCGAGTGACATGACTACATGTTATGCAATGTGTAGATTTAGAACTCAGGGAAACTAGTATACATCTATTAGCCTTTATTGTTGGAGAAGGTCTTATCTATACTCAAGATAATACTAGGGAAAGTATTTTTTTGCAATGCCCTCCCATTCAAAAGGAAAATCTAGGTGCACATGAAAAACCTTAAACAACAAAAATGGATGGTTTGGTGTTTCAACAAGGGGATCTATGGCTAAAAGAAAATGGTGGATAGCATTGTAATAATTTACACTTGATCTTGGAACAAACATTTTGTCATTATTCTTGGTAAAGGGTGAAGCTAAATCAGAAAATATCACTGCTTCCTTTACGAAATACTCAGATTTGGTTTCCTTACAAGTGTTCATAATAAATTTTCTAATTTTGAATTTTTTGTGAAGGCAAGCAAAAGCAACAATTGAAAGAGTAGAGGAAGTTGGCAATATCGATCTTGTTCATTTCGTAGAGCTTCCAGTGTCTGAATATAACACATACCCAGTAGGAATGAGTATTTAAATATGAAAGTCATTGGTTTGATGTATTGTTTCTTGGGTCCAGAGGTGTGGCCAAGTACAAGTGAGGTTTTCCTTTGGCACGGAAAGTACATGCTTGAGACCTTGAAAAGATTCCAAATGATTGTTTGTAAATCCATGGTCACCCCAATGATGCCAATTCTAGGTTGCATGCTGACTTGAACTCAGATATGGTAGATCCTTTGATGTATAGACAATTTATTAGATACTTGATGTAACATCAAACTTGATGTATGTTTCATAGTGAACACCTTGATCTAGTTCACAGTTGATCTAAGGTATATTCATAGGGTAGTTGCAAAACATGTTCTTTGATATTTTTAGGGTACAAAACAGTATGGTTTGAAATATGCAAGAGATGGTGAGTTGATGCAGCATGGATTTACTGATTTTTATTGTGTAGGAGATGCAAGTGATAGGAAGAGTACTTTCTGGTGCTGCTTCAATTTGGGTTTAGAAACAATTTTCTGGTTGACTAGGAAGCAGCATTTAGTGCGATTGAGTTTAGAAGAGACAGAGTACATTGCAATCAACACTACTAGTTGTAAAGCCATATATGGCTTCACAAGTTGATTGCAGCACTAACATGTGAGATTTTGGAGCCCACTTGGGTCAATTGTGACAATTAAAATTGTGTCGAACTCTATGATAGTCCAATATTCCATGATTGCTCCAAGCACATTAAAATCAAGTACCATTTGTTGGGAACATGTTTTAGAAGGGAGCAATTGATCTAGAGTACATTCAGATAGGTTGCAAATATCTTGACTAAGTCCTTGGCCAAGGGAATTTCAAGATATTCATGGGGAGACTTGGATGGGTGGAGAACAATTTTCTCAATAAGAGGTAGTATTAAAATATTGCACCTTGGATAGTCTTTTACAATCTAGTTGCACATGTGGTACTCCTTGGCACATGTATGAATGAGGTATGAGTGCTTTAGTTGCAGAATTTCGACAGGATAGTGAGGGGCACACTTCCTCTTTCCAAATTCAACAGTATGGCACTTTAATTGTGAGGGAGTGATCAATCTTATAGATTGGATTGTTGCTCTATTCTTAACAATCTATTCTCAGTAATTTGCATGTGTTTTCCATGTATAATAGGGTGCATGCACTTTGCAAGTGTTATTTTTAAATTCATTTAAGTAGTTTGCTAATTTTGACCTAGTCTGAAGTCTAGTTAAGAAGGGTGCATGCAATCTAGCGATAGGGTGTAGATCTCAAGGAGATTTTATCTCTTCCTTGGAGCACACTAATTAAAATCTGTCCATTATGTAGAGATAGGATGCAGACCCCAATGACCTTAAAACATGTACTTGCATATTTTTAAGTTTTGTATTGTCACCATTATTTGACATGGGTCTGTAGTATATACTTGCAAGTTGTACTAGTCACTATTATCAGAATTCTAGGTTGGGTTTGGAATAATGGACAATGCCAAAATGGAAAATATGCAGTAAGAATGTCTACAGGTTTCAATCTCCACCTATTAGTATGAACGCATGCAGGTTCAAAACTTTACCTTTCTTATTCCATTACACTTCCCTAACATTGTGCTGGGATAAAAACTCGTACAAAGTTTTGTATCACGTTTAATTTGTTGAAAAATACAGAAGAAAACTGCAGTTTAGCTGCTGAATATCCATATCTAGATATGAATCTAACCTATCCATGCTAAAATTAGAATCATATGCCATTGGTGTTCACGTCTTCTCCTTTTCCCCATCTTAGTTTTCTTTAATTCTGCTATATGAAATTGATGGTAATTCCAGGTAAGGATGGACTTTGTAATGCTTTTTATTTTTTTGGAAAACATGTCTTATATTTTTAGAAATTATTCAAAAACAGTAGAGAAAAAAGTGGAGATCATAAACTCTTATCAAAATATAAGAGCATATAAAAATAAACAATGGGATCTAAACATTGGGCATCTTTGATCAGTAGTGTCTTTGGCCAAACGCTGATGGTATACCTTATCACTCCACAGAACATAAGCATAGAATGAGCTATCCTCATGGTGAAAAACATAAATCTTCCATAGATTGAATAATGCCAAACTCTGTAAGGACTGCCATATCCCAAAGAGGGCAATACAAACTAGAGATTGACAATCTCCAAAAGATGTAGAACACCAATGAATCTTTCCTGGAAGCATAACTGAACATTGATCATCTATATGTCTCCAGCAGTGTTTGAAAAACTAACACTCACAAAAGATAGGTAGGACACTGGTCATCAGAAAGGATGGTGGAGAGGGAGGCATTCCATAGGTTCCATGGGATGTGCCTTCCTTGTGGCCGAGTAGTGTGGTGTTTAGGGGTTCAGTGCCTTGGAAGGGCTTGTATCTACATCTTCTATGAAAGAACAGTTGCTATTGAGTTATCAAGAGAAAGAACAGTTGCAATTGAATTAATAATAGTGAAATATGAACTTTTGTAGTTCTACTTATGTAGCTGCGCCAATATTGACAATCAACTGCTCTAGACATTGAATTCTTTATGGAAGAAATCCCAAGATATTTGTGGCAATTTTCAAGCTTATTATGTGAGTCGATGAAATCTTCCTTACCCATTACTCTTATGTGCCATCTTGCAAAGAACCAAGTGACATGACTAAATGTTATGCAAGGTTCCTTACCCATTACTCTTATGTGCCATCTTGCAAAGAACCAAGTGACATGACTAAATGTTATGCAAGGTGTAGATTTAGAACTCGGGGAAACTAGTATACGTCTATTAGCCTTTATTGTTGGAGAAGGTCTTATCTATACTCAAGATAATACTAGGGAAAGTATGTTTTTGTGATGCCCTCCCATTCAAAAGGAAAATATAGCTACACATGAAAAACCTTAAACAACAAAAATGGATGGTTTGGTGTTTCAACTTTCAACAAGGTGATCTATGTTTTGAGAATTTGTAGGGCTGGAGACTAATTCAAATTCTCTTCTTGATAATTACTTGTGAGTTTACTTGAGTTACTTATGTCTTCTCTTCTTAGCTTATTTAGTCTTTCATGGGAGAGGTTTTTCCCTCACTCTAGGAGCCTAACTTTGTGTCTTTTGTATTTTGGTAATGGATGGTTTGGTGTTTCAACTTTCAACAAGGTGATCTATGTGTTGAGAATTTGTAGGGCCGGAGATTAATTCAAATTCTCTTCTTGATAATTACTTGTGAGTTTAATTGAGTTACTTATGTCTTCTCTTTCTTAGCTTATTTAGTCTTTCATCAAGTCAATTACCAAAATACAAAAGACACAAAGTTAGGTTCCTAGAGTGAGGGCAAAACCTCTCCCTCTTGGAGAGGAAAACCCACGAGAAATTCTTCTTATAGATCTTCAAATGACAAGTACCATGACTAAGACTTAGACCCTTGACCTATGAATGCTTCCAAGACCTCACCACTGCTTCTTTCGCTGCTTCCAATGCTAATCCTTTATATTTTCATCGTCTTACACTGATCTGCTTCAACATTTAGAGAACTTGGTTTCTGCTTCTATTTTCCTTGGTTTAGTCAAGACACTGCTTCTTACTTCATATTCACTTGAAATATATATATATATATATATATATATATATATATATATTACTTTCTTTTGAATACTAAGAATAGGAAGGTAAATCTCCGATTTAGCTTCCTTTCTTTTACTCTCTCTATGTAGATATACACCACTTCAGACTTTAGATGATTAACTTGGCAATTCATATCATAGTATCCACACACTTTTTCAATCCCGATCTGTATATCTGTGCACTGGATTCTAATTCTTTAAAGGGTGCTAGCTCAATGGAAGAGCACCTGCTTTACAAGCAGGAGGTTGGTGGTTTGATTCCATCATGCCCTGATATTCATATATAGGGAATGACGAAGATCAGTTTTTGGTGACGGATGCTCTTTTGACCATCACCAATGAGTTTATGGTGAGACTTTTCGACCCTCACCAAAATATGAAATGGTGACGATCAACGAACGCCACCATATATATATGCATCAATAGTGATGACCATTAAAGGTCCGTCACCATAAATCGTTGTTGTTTATATGAAATGGTGAGGGTCACTGTTTGTCATTATAGTCATTATTCGTGATGGACTTTGATGTCACCAATGCGTTTATGGTGACGGTCAATGAACGTCGCCATATATATGCACCAATAGTGACGGCCATGAAAGGTCCATCACAAAAAATCGTTGTTGTTCATATGAAATGGTGACGGTCACTATCCATCATTGTAATTAATATTCATGACGGACCTTGAATGTCACCACAACACATACTTTCGGTGACACCACCTTTGGTGACGTTCAGTTTTTTGGTGACAGAGGCTATTGTCCGTCACCATTGCTCATATGAAATGGTGACGGTCAATATCCATCACTATAAATCATTATTGGTGACGGACCTTGAATGTCACCACAACACCTATACTTTCGGCGACGCCACTTTTGGTGACGTTCAATTTTTTGGTGACGGAGGCTATTGTCCGTCACCATTGCTCATATGAAATGGTGATGGTCACTATCCGTCACTATAAATTATTATTGGTGACGGACCTTGAATGTCACCACAACACCTATACTTTCGGCGACGCCACCTTTGGTGACGTTCAGTTTTTGGTGACGAAGGCTCTTTTGACCCTCACCGATGAGCTTATGGTGACCATTTTCGCCCCTCACCAATGTGCTTTTTTCTTGTAGTGTGAAACCCATTCCTAGGATGCTTGGGCTATTTGTCTACACAACGTTTATGGTAGTAGCTTTGATCCACTTTTCCTTCATTTTCGCTTATGAGAGCCCGCTTCTCCTCCATTTTCTGCTACCATAGGAATCCCTTCTACAAAGAATTTTACAGTTGAACCCCTTCTACAAAGAATTTTATCCAAACACTTTTTAATTTTATCACCTAATAATGTTTCCGACCCAACCTGGGTTCAAGTCCTGCCGAGTCCATATATTTTTGCTTTTGGACCAAACCGGTGGAGCTCTTCCAATGGATTTTTTCCAATTGGACCATGGATTGTGACATCCACATATGCTCAAAAGGATTTTTCATTGTCA
This sequence comes from Pinus albicaulis, assembly GCA_034641835.2. Classification (NCBI taxonomy): domain Eukaryota; kingdom Viridiplantae; phylum Streptophyta; class Pinopsida; order Pinales; family Pinaceae; genus Pinus; species Pinus albicaulis. The sequence continues at coordinate 1,245,629,905 of CM076578.1, read as the reverse complement.
AGTTTTCAACAACTGAGGACAGAGATATGATTATTAAGGAGGGGCCATGGTTCTGGGGTTCTACGGGACTCTCCATCACACCATGGTTCCCAGATTTTGATGCCAATACCATGGAGGTGACCAGAATGCCGGTTTGGGTCCGGCTCCACAACCTCCCGCTTCACTTCTGGCAGTAAAGTGTTCTTGAAGGCATTGGTAACATCCTTGGTAGATATATCAAAATTGATACACAAAGAATGGAGGAGTGAATCTACACTTTCGCACGAATCTGTGTGGAAGTGGATTTGAGCAAAGGACTACCAAAATGCATTATGCTGAACCACAAACATCAGAAATGGACACAACATTTAGATTATGAGAACACCGCTTTTCGCTGTCGGATCTGCAGGAACACAGGTCATCTACAAAGCACTTGCCCGGCAGCCACAAGAGATAACAGGAGAAGGAAGAAAACAGGTAAAGTTTCCAAAGGATGGCAATTTCCATTAGAAGAGCCAGAACAGCAAAAGGAAGAGGAAGAAACCAACCCACAAGATAGTAAACAGATAGATATTGATTTGAGTGCACAAGAGCAGGAAATGCAGGAACCCATTGATGCCACTACCACTACCATGACACAACCAGATATGGATTTCGGAGCACCAAACAATGAAGGAAACAAAATACTACATACTTCAGACTCATCGGACTCTGATAAGGACGTTGGAGCACACATGATAGAGAACCAGCTCGTCCTTATATCGACCACACCAACACAAGATGGTTGGCGCAAGGTTGAAAATAAAAAAGGGAGGAAAGCCTAATTTCCTCTTCATTGTATTTTTATCTTGCGGCATACTTGCTTGTCTTTGACACTACCAGCTAATGTAACATGTAATTTTGTTATGATTAATAAAATTACGAATTTTTCCTTTGTGAAAAAAAAAGTTTATCACCTAATAATTTATGAAGAAATAATTTTATCTTTAAAAAATATATATTAAAATAAACCCTTTACGCTTTTTTTACTAGTGCCTTGTATCTACATTGTAATAATTTAAGACGAAATTGTCTTTAAAAAAATTGGCTTAAAGTAAATCTTTAACCTTTTTTTTCACTAGAAAAAAACAGGAGTATTGTATTAGATATAACAAATTGTTTACATATATCATAGGCCACATGTCCATCCATGTTCATTTGGAATTCTCTATTGCAAAAAAAAATTACGTCAAAATACCTCCAAAATTTAAGAAAGTATTCCAATACATATATCTTAACCAAAAATAATCCCGAAATAAAAAAGGGATTTATCATCAGTGCTCCACACATTTTCCTTGTCAAAAAACATATCGTAACTTGACAGTCCATGAGTTGCAGAAACATGAACCAACGCTCAGTGAATGGAAAAAATTCCACTATGTTGATAGATGGAATTTGCATATAATTTGTATTATAACATAACAAAAGGCAGATCAATGAAGTGTTCCATGATTTTCTGAATTCTACCCAACTAGTTGAAAAGGAGTGGTGGGAAAAATCGGATCTATTAGAAACCCACTCCACAACCACTTGTGAATCTCCGAAGATTTCCAGTTGTACCAATCCAAAATTGCATGCACAGAAAAGAAGGCCCACAAGTGTCAAAAATTCAGCTCGTGTATTTAACCCATTACCCCCATTCCAACATATATGGTACATAGTTCCCGAACAAATGATGATGTAGGCACCAAAACCACAAATCCCATACTTATTTGCATCATCGAAGTAACCCCGTGGAAAAGGAGTTAAATTTAGTGAAGGAGAAATCAGTCTCACAGTAGGTGTACCCCCGCCAAAATATTTTTCCTTATAATATGCCACGATGTAAACACACCTATGTTAGATACTAGGAAAATTGTTCTCAAATATGAGTGAATTTCGTCTTTTCCAAATTCCTCTATAATGTATATAGGAAGTGGCCCGAAATTTTTATATTAAATAATCCAGTCTCAAATACAATTAGCCATAGAAGAGTTGTTCCAATCTGCTTTTAAATGCAACATCTCAAATACACCATTAAAAATTTATTTTGCAAAGGAGCATTGAAGAAATAGATGGGTCGAATCTTTCATTGCCTCCATACAGAGTAAACAATAACTAGGCCCACTTTTTCCTTTACGACACATATTGTCCCATGTCAAGATTATATTTTTCCAAATCAGTTAAGCAAAGACCTGTAGCTTTGTTGGAATCTTCCACTTCCATATTTGGATAAACCATTTGCTAGAGGAAGAAAGAATAAGTGGCGAAATGTACCAATATGCATCTTCTACCTTTCTTTGAGCCGTCACCAAATTGTCGTTCAATACATATTTATCCTTGTTTTCAGTGAGAAATATGCTCGCATGTGCAAGCTATCAGACGTAGATATTTCATCTACCTTCAAGATCTCCATATAATCCAATTTCGAAGGCCATGAACCAATATGGATTGGAAAATATGTCATGTATCATTTGACTAACATAGTGTATGCCCAAATTGTGGATTTTCCATAGAAGGTCTGGTGGAAAGGTGTGATCACCTGTAAATCCACAAATTGGATCGAAGCCAATTTCAATATTTGTGCCTTCTCCAATTTTCCACTGAATATTACTCATAATCCTTGGGAAATACTTCATAAAGATCCTCCAAATATAATATATGTCATGTGGGATGTGTGCACCAACCATTATCCATAATATCATCGATTTATTTTGGATGTAGTTAGATTTGATGATGTTATGCCAGAGACCATCATCATTTAGAACCCTCCAAAAAATATTCATAAGTAATGCCCAACTCATATGCTCGAGATCAAGGATGCCCCGTCCTCCTTCCTTTTTCCTCTGAGTCATAATCGCCATGCTAGCCAAATGATATTTTTTATTATCAAAGTTACCATCCCAAATAAAATTTGAGGTGATGGAGCGAATCCTTTTAATGATATTATTAGGTAGAGAGAAAAGATGAAGCCAGTATACAAAGATGCTCTAAAGGACTGCTTGAACTACATTAAAGATGCCTCCCAGGGAGAGCCACCTGTGTGCCCATGATAAAATTTTACGGTGGAATTTATTTATAAGCTAACACCAATCCTTAATTCCATAAAAATTAGGTTTGAGCATAAATCAAATATATTTAAAACTTGCATCCAATGCAGTGCTGATAACACCAAAAATATGAGAAATCTATAGTACGAGTGCATCATTTGGGTAAGAAGAAATCATATAAGATTTATTATTATTCATAAGGAGTCTAGAGACTGATCCAAAGAGGTCAATAATACCATAAAGGTGTCTCCATTCTAGAACAGATAATCTACCATATAGTAACATGTCATCGAAAAAAATAAGATGAGTAACCTTGACTTATCTAGTAATAAAGATACCTATCAATGACCCATCCATTTGTTCTTGTAAGAGTAATCTACTAGGTCCCTCAGTAAAAATAATGAAAAGAACGGGTGTGTTGTGGATGATTTTATCACCCTCCTAGAGACAGCCTAGAGTTGCTATAGACCAGTGCCTAGGACATCTTAATATAGCAAGGAGCCCTTTTAGTTTGGGTTGTCAGTCCAAGAACTCGCTTACTATCTCTTGTTCTAAACAAGGAAATCAGATTTGAATGGGACCAATCTCTCTCAGAAGCTGATACAAAGATAAGAATAATGTAGGGACACAATGTAGAACTTCAGCGTGAAAGCATCAGACAGTTAAGAGACCGCTTACTGTAAAGAGGGCCGATTCAAATAATATATCACAGAAATCAGATATCAGGAAGTGAGTGCAGTGAGGAAGCATAAGAAGATATTAGCTGACATGAGACTGATACCCAGATACACAACAGAACCATACAAGGGCGCACCAATTTACGAATCCTTATATGACAATGGCGTTTTAAAAGCACCCTCCTCAAGCAACTAATATAGCAGAAAATATGGAAAGAGTGAACATGGAACAGTATATCATGACTAGGCCTATTTAAAGCGCTTGACTAATTCCAGAAAGGGCATCACTTAAGATGAATCCTTACTGCAAACTAGTGAGCCACTTGCATTCTAGAACATGATACAAGAAGATAAATAGTATGAAAAGAGATATTGTATTAACACATGAGAGAAATTACATACTGTGAGATATCAAAGACTAGAATCCTCAATACAGTTATAACCCCTCCTCACTGAGACCCTACGGGCTCTGAAACTTCATACAGAAATGTTACAAAATGTATACAGAAGCCTTCTCGCTGCACAGTCTGCTGACAGAAATCTGGAACCCTTCAAAAATCTTATTTCTGAGTATTTATAGAGAAGACAGAAACTTCTGGAGGAGGAGGGAGACGAGACACAATTAATGACTCAGTCTGAACCAAAAATCGCAGAAAACATTCCCGCCTTCTCTTATGAATGACTAACTATAAATGAATACAACTAACATTCCGTCTAAAGAAATAAATGCTGGGAGATAAAAATCTCTTTTTATACAAGACAGAAATAATAAAATATATACAATATGCTGCCCGCGGCTGAGGAAAATCTGCTGCCGTAAGAGATTTGAAACAATCTGCATTGTTGTACTGTACTCTCGGCCCTTAGCTTTAGATTTGAGTCCTGGATCTTTAATGCGGGGCGGACGCATCTAGAGAGTTCTGAGAATCCACATCTACGTTTTCTTTAATGTCGGTCACCTCTCCCACCTACCCTCGGCTTCTTTCCTTAATTTTTCCAGTAGGATATGTCCTTTAGTATGTTCCAGATCTTTGCAATAGAGGCGGCGAGTTAAAGCGCCAACTAAGTCGTTTTAAAACCTGCAAAACCCGTAAAACGTTAGAGAAAAATGACTCGGTGACAGGGAGTGTGGATACAACAGCGGCCATGGAATCGATAATGCAGACTAGGTGAGATATTGAGAAGATGCAGGGTGACATGAAACACACGAATATAACGGAGAAACAGGGGGGTGAAAATGCAGAATAGAATGAAGTGATAATGGACGAACAGAGCAAAGGTTCAGGACACGTCATCAAAACATATGGATGGTGGAGGAAGAACACGACGTGCACTTGTGAATTACGATGACACGACCACAGGAGGTGGGACCCGAATCGGGGATCGCAATCGGGAGATGGAGCGGGGAGACCGGGGTGATACATTCTTTAAGTTCCGACTGCGATTGAGGGCGGGACTGCGATTGACTCAGGGCCGTTCGATCTCAAAACAAGATCGACGGCTACACTTGCATCGGAGGATAATAAAGCAGTGGGGCCATGAAAACCGCCGGTCTGTTGCACGTGGACCCTCCATAGAAGTTGATTGCTGCACCGTCGATTTGCACCAGATCGGGCGGCCAGCCTTGCATCCGATCATTAAGACAATCGGCCCCTTCTTGCTTTGAATTACGGTTTTCAGACTCGGGTCATATGGAAGCTGAAGTAGGAGAGCGCTAAACTTCTTCGGGGACTTGGCCCGATTATTTAAATTTGGATTTATAACTATTGTGAAGCAGATTTTCGGGCGGAGATGGTAGTATCTAGCAGGAATCATAAGATTTTAGGCCACGGTAGAGGTTAAGAATGGGTTTGAATGAGGCAGCGGGGCAAAATTCACAGGCAGAGGAGAATATGTACAACATCGGCTCCATCTGGGGACGACATGTTCGTCCTCGGGCATGTCGAGAACACGCAGACCATTAAATATTTCATCTTATTTTTGAATTCCCCTTCACTTTTACTTCAAGTAATTATCAACATTCTTTTACTTTATAAAAATAAAAGCCAAAACAAACTATATACAGTATATACAATCAAGCATCCCCAGCCCGGGTCAGAATTGAAAATAAGGCTTGAGGAACTGGCCATTCACGGGTGCATCCAACAAATCACCCTGTAGATTTTCTAAAGTAAAGGTGTTGTTTCTTCCTAGCTTCACTATTTTGAATGGCCCGAACCACAATGGATCAAATTTAGCATGTTTGCCCTTTTCTGCCCTGCGAACATCCCATCTAAGAACCAGGTCTCCAACTTGAAAATTCCTATCCTTTGCGTGCTGATCGAAGACATTCTTCATTTTTTCTTGGTATTCTATCAGTCTCTGATCTACCTGGTTCCTTGTTTCCTCCAATTCCACCAACTGATTAATTCTTCGGATCATGCTGTCTGGTTCTTCCTGGTTTTCCTGCATGAAACGTGCCACAGGCAATGCTAATTGCAAAGGAAACACTGCAGCCCGTCCATATACCAGCTCATAGGGTGACTTCCCTGTTGCTCTTTTGCTGGTTATCCTGTTTGCCCATAGAGAAAACTTTAATTGAGAGTCCCAGTTTTTCTGATTTTCAGCTATTGTCTTCTTCAGGGCTCTCACCAGGGTTTTATTGGATGACTCTGCTAGACCATTTCCCTGTGGATAATATGCTGTAGAATGAGTGAGGATGATGTTGTATCTTTGGCAGAATTTCACGAACCTGGCGGACTTGAACGCCTGTGCATTGTCAGTTACCATTCTTGCTGGACATCCAAACCTAGATATGATATTATCTTCTATAAAGTTCATTATTACAGCATCTGTAGCATTTCTGGTAGGTATGGCTTCCACCCATTTTGTAAAATAGTCTGTGGCTGTCAATATCCATTTGTGTTGGCCACTTGACGGGGGATGTATCTCGCCTAAAAAATCCAATCCCCATTTCTGAAATGGTTCATTTACATGAATAGGAATCAAGGGCAATGCTGCTAATTTCTGCCTTTCTGCAAATCTTTAGCATTTGTCGCACGATCTAACCCAAGCAAAAGTATCTGAATACAATTTCGGCCAGTAAAAACCAGCCTTCAAGATTTTATGAGTGGTAGCCCTCCAGCTGTAATGTCCTCCACATATCCCCTCATGAAATTCTGTCATTACATTTTGCACTTCATTTTCTGTGAGGCATAAAAGTAATATGCCTAGGGGGTCTCTCCAATAGAGCTGTCCATTGGCAATTGCATATTTCTGAGATTTCATCCTTACAGCTCTGTATTTCACCTTGTCACATCCTGGAGGACAGCTAAGTGTTAACAAATATTCAACTATTTGCTTATACCAAGGACTAGTCAGATATTTCACATGTATCTTTTGAGTAGCCATCTCTAGTCCATGTTGCTCTTCTTCTTTTTCTGATTCTTCATTTGATATCACAGACAGATTAATGCCCAAAGCTTGATGATTTGATTCAGATAACATCTTGGCGAGTCCCTGTCCTTTCACCAACTTAGTAGGCCTTATATCCAAATCATACTCTTGGATTTTTGCAATCCATCTTCCCCTCCTACCTTCGCTGTCTCCCTGAACCAGAATGTCTTTGACTGCTGCAGTAGGGACATAAGCTGTAATGTAAGATTGCAAAATATAAACTCTAAAAGCTTTAAGGGACTTTACTAGGGCATATGCCTACTTCTCCAGTATATTATATTTCAACTCAGCATCATAGAGCACTTGACTGAAGAAAGCTATAGGTTGTTCGTATCCTTCTTCATTTTTCTGTAATAACACTCCAGCAATGGTATGAGGTGAAGCAAATGAGAAAATCATAAATGGCCTTTTGTAATCTGGCCTGGCTAGCACAGGAGCTTCAGCAAATGCTCGTTTTATCCTTGTGAATGCATCTCTAGACTCCTGGGACCATTTTACTTCATTCTCCTTTTTCAACATATTGGTTATGTGCCTAACTATCTCTGCATAGTTAGGGATAAATCTTCTCAAGAAATTAATCCGACCTAAAAACACCTGTACTTATTTCTTATTTCTTGGCAAAGGAATGCTATTTATCACTTCAACTCTCTTAGGATCAATTTTCACACCATCTTTAGTCACAATATGCCCTAAGAGTTTTCCTTCATCTAATGCAAACAAAGATTTTTGGGGGTTAAGAGAAAGGCCATACCTTCTGCATTTTTCAAAAGTTCTTCTTAAATGCTCAATATGCTCATCGTCATTCTTTGAGAACACCGTGATATCATCAAGATACACCACCAAGAACTTGTCCTGTTCTCCGACAAAGGCTATGTCCATTGCCCTATGAAAAGTAGCTCCTGCATTAATCAATCCGAATGGCATCCTCGCGTACATAAAGGTTCCCCATGGTGTAGTGAATGTAGTTTTCTTCTGGTCTTCTGGGAACACGGCTACCTGATTGTAGCCCGAAAATCTATCCATCATTGACATTCTGGATGCACCGACTACTTTCTGCAGGATATGATCCATCTTAGGCAGTGGATAGTTATCTTTGAGAGATGCTCTGTTCAAATTTCTGAAGTCTACACACAGCCTTATTTCTCCATTCTTCTTCCTAACAGGAACAAGATTTGCTACCCACTCGGAGTATCTTAGTGGTACAATTATCTTGGCCTTCAGTAATTTCTTAATTTCTTTTTCAATTGAGGGAAGCAGCAAGGGGTTTATCTGTCTGAGCTTCTGCTTGTATGGTTTTGCATCTTCCCTCAGTGGAATCTTATGCTGTATAATATTTACATCAAAAGTTTTTAGGTCCTCATAGGACCAAGCAAATACATCTTTGTAGGATTGAAATAACTTCAAATACTTTTCTTTGTATTCTTCTGGGACTCTTTTGGATAATTTAACCATTTTGGGGTCAGTGGAAGTACCTAGATTCAAATCTCCCACTTGATCTTCTTCTACTACTTTATTTGGCTGCACTGGAACATCATCTTTATTGAACAACCTTTCTAGAGGTACCAATCCTCTAGGTATCACATTAGCTTTCATTTGCAGCACTTTATTACCTGCTATTCTTTCTTCCCATTTGTTTTCAGCAATATTTTCAACTTCTTCCTCTTCATTACCATCAATCTCCATATTGGAGAATTCTCCCACAGTCTCCATAAATCTTTTCATTTGTTCATCATCATCGAATACCTGCCAATGCTTTATATTATCTGGAATGGATGGTCTGTACCGTACCTCCACTTCATATCTTAGGAGCGGATTCTGAGGAGGACGAAAGGTACTGGCAGCTACAGCGAGAGAATCTGCTATTCTGTTTTGCTCCCGGGGCATGAACTGTATGTTAAACGCTGAGAAAAAATTCTCTATCATGTCCCATACTTCATTTCTATATGATCTGAGCCGTGGATGCTTAGTTTGACATTCATTTTTGATCTGCCTTACCACCAGCTCAGAGTCTCCAAACACATTTAAACACTGGATGCCCATACTCTTGGCTGTCTGGAGTCCCAATAATAGTGCTTCATATTCAGCTACATTGTTTGTAGCCTCATACTCCAGTTTAAAAGAGAGCGGCACCCATCTCCCTGTAGGGGAAATCAACAAGACCCCAGCTCCATTGCCTTCTCTTGAATTAGCTCCGTCAAAATGCAAAGTCCAAAGTCCTGATTCATGCTCTTCTTTAGGCTGCTCAGCTCGAATCTGACCAAAAAGGGGCTCATGTGCATAATCCTGATTTTCTTCCAACATTAAACATGAAAAGTCTCCCTCTTTTTTATAGACTGGAGAATTATCTGAGCAGTCGGCCTTAGTTACCATCTTGACAAATCTAGTCTCCCTGTATAACCTCCTTTCTTGACCTCCAAAGACTGGGACAGTTGCATACGTTAGATCCAATTTGATTGATCCCCCAATCTTGGTACCCCAAGACCTTGACAGCAGCATGCCAAAGTGAGCTGGGATATCGGCAACCACAATGTCCATGACCACACTCTTTGCTGGGATTTGAGCCAAATTGACCACTAAATCTTTAATCATTCCCAAGCACTTAACCCTTTTAGAATCAAATGAATATAAATCTTTGTATGGTCTTGTAATTTGCAGCCCTAGTTGCTCCATGACAGAGAGAGGCATGAGATTATGGGAAGCCCCAGAATCTAACATACAATTGTGTAGCAGCAGGTCATGAATGACTAGGGATACATAAAAGGGTGGAGTGGAAGGGTCTATCTCCTCAACATGTGGGCCAAAGACTACCATGGGTCTTTCTTCTTGAAGATTTAAACTATCAGGTGTAATTGGTAGTTCAGGAGGAAGAATGAAAGAGGTAACTTGAGACTGATATGCAGGCTGTTTTAATAATTCAGTCAGAGGGACAGGAATCTTAATCTTCTCAAGTTCTTTTTGCAAATTGAAGGCAGATGTGGGCTTTTCTATCACTACTTCTTTCGACTCCTTATTTTCAACTAAGGATTTGACTTCTCTTGACACTGGCTCAACATTAGGAGGACTGACCGTTTTAGAAGAGGAGGGAATCTGATCATTAGACTGCAAGGGGGTGTTCAGAAGGTTCTTACTTCTTTCCACATCCTTCTTTGCTGCTGATTCCTTCTGAGCAGACACTTCTTTCTGAGGTGGTTCTTCTTCTTGCTCCTGAGTTCTGGTCCTCTTCCTCGAGGATCAGAGATCATATTTGACGTTGAATTGGGCTTCCATGAAATCAGCAAATTGCTTGCAGTAATGGTCAATCTCTGCTTCTTCGTCTTCTTCTTGCAGAGGACACTCCAGATCATCGTTATTTGAAAAAGCCAGATTTGAATCTTCTAGTCTATAAGCTGCATCTCCAGCAGAGTCATCTGCTGGTCCTTCCAGGTACAAGGGATGAGGTACCTGATCTTGCTGTTCTTTCGCTTCCCTTGGCAATATTTGCAATGGAGGCTTTCTGTACTGAGGATTATATCCTCTGTTTGGAGCATTATAATAGTTCTTGGGAGCTGCATTCTTAGCTTCCAGTTCTAGCTTGACCATCTTCTTTATCATCTTGCTTATCTCATCCATTTTATCTGAATCCTTTTCTTGATTAGAGGTAGAAACCTCTTCTTTGCCTTTTCTTCTTGTTTCATGTTCTATTTTTCCTTTTAACTTCCCAGTGGCAGCAAAATTTGCCTCCAACTCTAGAGCATCTGTCTGAGCATCATCCAGGGTGACAGGCATTCTTTCCCGCAGAGAGAAACCAAAATCAGAATCAAAAGCTGCAATGAAAACAACTTTGGCAGCAACTTGTTGAGGTTTCATATCGGCAGGAAGGTTCAGATATAATTTATTAAACCTTTTGATAAATTCTGCCACTCCCTCATCGTGTTTCTTCTTTAGCGTGTTGAATTCAACGAGGCACTGCCCTTGGTCTTTCTTTTCTCCCCACTTTCTGAGAAAAGCATTCTCCATCTGGTCCCAGGTGGTGATTGAATGGTTAGCCAATGTCTTAAACCATTTTCTGGCTTCACCCTCCAAAGACTGCACAAATAACCTCAGGACCACATCCAGATGTTCAACATTTAAGTTCTCTGCAAAAGAGCAAAAGATCTCAAGGTGCTTCTGAGCATCAACTTCATTCTCACCATTAAATCTTGGCAAAATATTCAGGTAATCCTGCGGCATATCATTCAGCACTTGGGGCAAGGCCAGAGGCGCATATTTGTTCAATAGAAAAGCAGGAACATTAGCCATTGGGGGAGGTGGGGGTTGCACAACAATTTGAGGTACAGATGAAGGGAGAGGAGTAAGAGGAAGCGGAGTATGAATAACAATGGGAATATATTGCACAGAAGCTTGAGGTGTAGATGGGAATAACTCACGGTTAACAACAGCTACTTCTGTGACCTCTTTAATTTCTTCAGCCTCGAAAGCAGGATGAGATTCTCCTTCAATCCAGGTATTTCCTCTACGTGGAGTTTCTGAGTAAAACTCGGATTTTTCTGTTCTAACTTCTTGAGAAGAAGAGGGCGGATGATCTTCAACGGAATAATCAGGATTTTCGGAACGAACTGACTTCTTCTCTTTCCAAGCTCTTTTATGAATGATCTTTTCCGGGTCAGACACGGGTGTTTTCGGCTGGGAGGTATCCGACCTCAAATGGGGCTTCCGGGAAGCCAGGACTTCTAATAAAATTTATCAAATAAAGACCAGTGGAGTCGCCAAGGTGAGAAATCTGCAACTCTTCACCTCTCTGTGCTCACCTGATTAGAGAGTGAATATGAGATGTCGAACCCAGGGAAACAAATATTCTTGAATTCGTTCCCCGGAAACGGCGCCAGAAAGATGTTGTGGATGATTTTGTCACCCCCCCCTAGAGACAGCCTAGAGTTGCCATAGACCAGTGCCTAGGACATCTTAATATAGCAAGGAGCCCTTTTAGTTTGGGTTGTCAGTCCAAGAACTAGCTTACTATCTCTTGTTCTAAACAAGGAAATTAGTTTTGAATGGGACCAATCTCTCTCAGAAGCTAGTACAAAGACAAGAACAATGTAGGAACATCAAGTAAAACTTCAGCATGAAAGCATCGGACAGTTAAGAGACCGCTTACTGTAAAGAGGGCCGATTCAAATAATATATCACAGAAATCAGATATCAGGAAGTGAGTGCGGTGAGGAAACATAAGAAGATATTAGCTGGCATGAGACTGATACCCAGATACACAACAGAACCATATAAGGGCGCACCAATTTACGAATCCTTATATGAAAATGGCGTTTTAAAAGCACCCTCCTCAAGCAACTAATATAGCAGAAAATATGGAAAGAGTGAACATGGAACAGTATATCATGACTAGGCCTATTTAAAGCGCTTGACTAATTCCAGAAAGGACACCACTTAAGATGAATCCTTACTACAAACTAGTGAGCCACTTGCATTCTAGAACATGATACAAGAAGATAAATAGTATGAAAAGAGATATTGTATTAACACATGAGAGAAATTACATACTGTGAGATATCAAAGACCAGAATCCTCAATACAGTTATAACCCCTCCTCACTGAGACCCTACGGGCTCTGAAACTTCATACAGAAATGTTACAAAATGTATACAGAAGCCTTCTCGCTGCACAGTCTGCTGACAGAAATCTGGAACCCTTTCAAAAATCTTATTTCTGAGTATTTATAGAGAAGACAGAAACTTCTGGAGGGGGAGGGAGACGAGACACAATTAATGACTCAGTTTGAACCAAAATGGCGGAAAACATTCCCGCCTTCTCTTATGAATGACTAACTATAAATGAATACAACTAACAGTCCGCCTTAAGAAATAAATGCTGGGAGATAAAAATCTCTTTTTATACAAGACAAAAATAATAAAATATATACAATATGCTTCCTGCGGCTGAGGAAAATCTGTTGCCGTAAGAGATTTGAAACAATCTGCATTGTTGTACTGTACTCTCGGCCCTTAGCTTTAGATTTGAGTCATGGATCTTTAATGCGGGGCGGACGCATCTAGAGAGTTCTGAGAATCCACATCTACGTTTTCTTTAATGTCGGTCACCTCTCCCACCTACCCTCGACTTCTTTCCTTAATTTTTCCAGTAGGATATGTCCTTTAGTATGTTCCAGATCTTTGCAATAGAGGCAGCGAGTTAAAGCGCCAACTAAGTTGTTTTAAAACCTGCAAAACCCGCAAAACATTAGAGAAAAATGACTCGGTGACAGGGAGTGTGGATACAACAGCGGCCATGGAATCGATAATGCAGACTAGGTGAGATATTGAGAAGATGCAGGGTGACAGGAAACACACGAATATAACGGAGAAACAGGGGGGTGACAATGCAGAATAGAATGAAGTGATAATGGACGAACAGAGCAAAGGTTCAGGACACGTCATCAAAACATATGGATGGTGGAGGAAGAACACGACGTGCACTTGTGAATTACGATGACACGACCATAGGAGGTGGGACCCGAATCGGGGATCGCAATCGGGAGATGGAGCGGGGAGACCGGGGTGATACATTCTTTAAGTTTCGACTGCGATTGAGGGCGGGACTGCGATTGACTCAGGGCCGTTCGATCTCAAAACAAGATCGACGGCTACACTTGCATCGGAGGATAATAAAGCGGTGGGGCCATGAAAACCGCCGGTCTGTTGCACGCGGACCCTCCATAGAAGTTGATTGCCGCATCGTCGATTTGAACCAAATCGGGTGGCCAGCCTTGCGTCCGATCATTAAGACAATCGGCCCCTTCTTGCTTTGAATTACGGTTTTCAGACTCGGGTCATATGGAAGCTAAAGTAGGAGAGCGCTAAACTTCTTCGGGGACTCAACCCGATTATTTAAATTTGGATTTATAACTATTGTGAAGCAGATTTTCGGGCAGAGATGGTAGTATCTAGCAGGAATCATAAGATTTTAGGCCACGGCAGAGGTTAAGAATGGGTTTGAATGAGGCAGCGGGGAAAAATTCACAGGCAGAGGAGAATATGTACAACAGGGTGATAAGGAGAATCCTTGTCGAAGACCCTAAAATACATAAAATAATTTTGTAGGAATTCCACTAACTAATACGACAAAGTTCACAGTAGATACACAGACCATGATACATTTTGAAACTTGAAATGAAATGATAATTTTGTGTAGGACCAACCGAAGAAAGGTCCAATCTACACAATCAAATTATTTTTGTAGGTCCAACTTCATAATAATCACCTCGAGCTTCTTATATTTGATAGTACATACAATCTCATATGCAATAACAACCACATCTTGAATTTATCTTTGATGAAGAAACCCAAATTGTTCTTGGGCAATACCATCTGACAGTATATGACGATTTTGCAAATACTTTTGTATAAAGAGTTGCAAAGAGAGATAGGCATATAATAAACAAAATTTGATGCATGTGAAACCTTAAGAATACATGTAATGAAAGTGGAATTAATATCACCATGCATATAACCAATCTTTCGAGATTATTATGCAACTGCCAACATATCAGTGCCCATAATATATTGGAAGTCTAAAAATAATTCAATGGGCCAGCCATCAGGCCCAGGGATTTTATCACAAGCAAAGGATTTCTTCATAGCCTATAATTCTTCCATTGTAATGGGCTGAAATAACATAGTATTTGTGTTGTCATCGAACATAGTCAGTTATGAATCAACGACCACCATTTTTTGCACAGTATCCATCTCCAATATAGCCCTATATTGATTGAAAAATATCTCATTGCCTCAACCTGGATGTCAAGAAGAGTACATAAACAATTACCATTAATATCTTGAATTTCTCAGATGGAGTTCTCCCTGCAACGCTTCGTTGCATAATTATGAAAGAATTTGGTATTCTTGTCTCCTTGCGATACATAGAGAGCATGAATTTTTAGTCTCCACTCCTCCTTATATAATTGCAAAATATCATTCTTCCTCTTTTCTATATCCACAGTTAATAATGGATGCACTGCGACGAAATAACATGCATGTGAAGGATCAACCAATATACCAAGTTTTTATCAATAGCCAAAATTTCATCAATATTGTTGAAGATTGCAACAAGAAACAATGAAATTAGCATCTGGAAACATCATTCCTTGATCCTAGTGAAAATTAAGCACCTATAGTAGGTGGGGCCCACACAGGCTATTTTAAGGTGATATGTCTATTTTTAGAATTTGGATCAAAGTCTATTTTTAGCAATAATCTATTTATAGATGATTGAGAAAATTATATGGATGGATGGGCGTCTAAGTTTGGAATGCATGTCGATTTTTGTTAAGCCCTTAACAAAAATTAGACAATAAATAATTGTCTATTTTCAATGAGCACTTGGAACTAGTTAACTGAAGTGTCAAATCAGTTAGCTAAGTGGATTTTGAGTTGAAGTGGTTGGTTGGTGGACCATGCAATGGAATTCATTGTAACTGAGTGTGACAAAGTTGTAACAGAGTTGGAAGAGTAGTTATGTGAGTTTTTATTTAGTTTAACTCAGTTAAGTGAGTTAAACTCAATTGTTCTAGTTGTAACTAGTTGTAACTAAAGATACACTAGTGAGATATCAGTGAATTAATTATTTAATTAATTCACAAGTAGTGGTCTCACATGAAACTGAAGAAATACTATTGTTAACTACATGCATGTCAGATCCAGTGGAGACCCAGATGAGAGATAGGTGAAAGGGCCTGGTTGACTATCAGTTGTGACTATAGTGATGCATTCAATGCATCTACACACACATTGGAGATGCTTATGAGGATTGCGTAGTCAAGGTTGGCCACATCGAAATCATTCAGAGGTTTTTTACCATCAGGGATTGCGCAGTGGAGGCAGGCTGTCAGGAGGTAGTAAACTGGTGCATGTGTCAACCAATTTTTGTATGACAGTGTGAGATGATTGTACATTTTACTGAGAGCTCTTGGAGTAGAGTTTTGTATGAGATTGTTTCATGATCTATGATATAAATAATATATGATATTTTTGGTTTTTAGCTTTATGCTTTCTGGGTAAAAACTTATGTGTTATGTGCAATTGATTTTTCTTCATGTGTTTGCAATTGGCGATTAAATTTCCACAAGGAATTAAGTAGAAGGATTATGTATTTAACATTGGATTTAATTTTTAGATCAAGAGAGTCCAGTAATACATCATTGTATTGTTTAAATTTCTACATGGTATCAGAGCAAAGAAGATTGCAATATTGAAGCAATAGCTGAGTTTGTTGGTGGAAACAATTCGAAATTGCTGCAAGAATTTCTTGGTGCGACAATTCAGTAAACATCGAAATGGCCTTCAATGGTTTGCGGTTAGAGTATGCACTCAAGTGCAGCTCGAACTACATTTCATGGAAGGATAGGATGGAGGTGGTGCTTGAAGATAATGGCTTGAAGGAATTCATCAACAGAGATGTTCCTAAGCCCACTTCGACAGATGTTGCATTACTTGACGCATGGAAAAATAAAGTAGCAAGGGCGAGGAGGATTTTGTTGGAAGGTGTGAGAGACCATATTGTCTCAAGCCTTCATGGGAAAGCCACTCAATTTGCAATGTGAAAGGGTTTGATGAATCTTTTCCAAAGCAACAACGACCATAGGAAATTGGCGCTGAAGGATAAACTCAGAAAAATCAAGATGGAGAAGACCGACACTATTACGATATACTTAACAAAGTTTGTCCAATGTAGGGATGAGCTTGGGAGTGTAGGAGTAAGTGTTGCTGATGATGATTTGGTAAGCTTGGCTCTCTTGGGACTTCCTAAGAGTTGGCATAGTTATCAAGACTCTGTCAACAGACAGGAAAACTACCAGATTGGGAATGACTATGGTCAGATACAATGTAGGAGGAGTTCAGGTGGAACACCAGAGATGGATCTTCATCATTTCATGATGATGAAGAGGATTTTGTTGTGGCTGCCAAGGCGAAGAAGAAAAAGGGGAATAAATTCCATTCTAAATCTGAGGCCGATGAAGATGGCAAGGAGCACAACATGTCCAAAGTGAAGTGTTTTCACTGTCACAAGTATGGACATATTGCCACAAATTGTCTAGATAAGGCCACAATCACACCAGAAAATGCCACATTTAATCCATCTACGTCCACACTTGCTACCAAAATTACCACCCTTGTGAATTTTGTGACTAATGCTTCCACAATCCGATCTTTTATCCTCAACGTCTACTTACAAAATTTGTTGTAGAGATTTTGAGGTAGGCATATTTTCTGCCAACAGATATTGTGTAATTTTCCTCCACCGTCCTTCAAGGGAATCTAATCCATGTTTTCGATGACAGTCAGAAGTTTCAACACTACAATGTACTGACATCAGCAACCAACAGATAGAAGTATCATTCAAAATAAATGAAACAGTAAAAAATCACATATTAAAACACAATTGATGGAGATCTTGAAACATACTCCAACTATATTACTTCCTATACATGTTAAGCGAAAGTGCCTCCATCGCTCCTCTCACTAAGCACCTCTGTTGTCAGCCTTTGTCGCTCTGCTTCTTGAAGAACCCATCAACAACATAAATACATACCCCTAATCCTTTACTTTTACATTTTTTACTAGCGCCTTGTATCGAAATTTTTAAGACGAAATTAAATTTTAAGATAAAATATTTAATTTGTCTTTAAAAAATGTCTTAAAAGCCCCCTTTGTGTAGTAGTGCCAAATGCAAAGACATACAAGTTGCTTCTAATCGTATCAAGAGAGATCAAAGGGAAAAGAGAGGAATTGATGTTCGAGAAATCTTGCTAGGAAAAGTTGTCGCGTTCTTCAATAGTCGGCTACCCCACCAAAACGAAGAGCCCAAAAAATCGTTGTATTTATATAAGATAACATGAATGGCAAGTGAAATAGTAGCCTCGGTATAGGCACGAGACAGTAGTAGCCTGCAAGATGACAGACTTAGGGTGCACTATCAGAGTCAATTTTGTAGGTGTTAGATAATATTGTCTTAAATTGATATGGTTGTCTTAATTGTTAATTGTCTCAAATGAGTTTCGTCTTAATTTTCATTGTCTTAAGTGGTCATTGTCTTAAATATAAAGTTTTGTCTTAAAATATTTTTGTCTCAAACTATTTTTGTCCTAAATATAAAGTTGTCTTAAAATATTTTTTTCTTAAATTGCTTTTGTCTTAAAATATTTTAGTCTTAAATTGTTTGTCTTAAAATATTTTTGTCTTAAATATAATGTTTTGTCTTAAACTATTTTTGTCTTAAATATAAAGTTTTGTCTTATAATATTTTTGTCTCAAACTGTTTTTTTCTTAAATTTTGTATTTAAGACAATTCAATTGATATTAAATTTTAACTTAAAATAACTAAAATAAAAAGTGATTTTATAAGACAAGAGATTTCTATTGTCTTAAAAAAATGTCTTAAAAGTGCCCTTAGTGTAGTAGTGAATTAACACAACCATATAAATTAAACTATTGGAAAATATCAATAGAGATTAATCAATAATAGAGACCGAGACATTTACCTCATGATCCATCTTCTATTAAAATGATTAAAAATAATTGTAAAAAATCGCTAAATTATAACTTTTTTCTCTTAAATTTTATACATTATTATTAATTTTCAATATGCGGATGATTAATTGGTTTGACGGGACATTCGTCCCAGGGCACCACCCAAGGCATCTCGCATGGGGTGGCCATATGGCCTCCCGTGGCGCCATTAATTTCGACATCAATTCGCCAGCACTCAGAACATTAACTCTTCAACGTCGGCTCTTTTTCATCCTTGGCCCGCTCAGTCGACTCATTATGGATTCAGTCTTGGGTTCTCCAGATCATTCCTGCTCTGTTTGCAGCTCTTTGAAACCTATTTGCAGTGCATGCCCTGCGGCTTGTGCAGAGCCCAGTGCCCGCACACACACAGGTCGGCGCTGCTCGCTGCTCAGCTGTATCGAAACAACTCCTGGGTGTCATTTTTCTCATAGTGCCTTCTGTCATTCCAACTTCAATTTGCAGATCCCTCCTGGCTCTCACAGTGGTTTTGCTCCTGTCCAAGCTTATTCTCCTTGTCTGTGGCCTGTTCAAGCTGCTGCGACTGCCATGCCTAGGCTCAAACAACGTATGAGGTGCCGCCGAGGTGCAACTCGTGGTAGGCCTGTAAGCGAACGTCCCTCATCCAGTCTCGGCGAAGCTCCCTTCACCGCGCATACTGATAGGCGGCAATCTCTGGACTCCCTCCGTCAATGGGACCATGATAGCCCTCTTGGCTATGCCCACGACAATCATCCCTCCTCTCCTCCTCTTGGCGCTCCTCCGAATCCTGTTTCCTCTGTCCCCCATCCTTCTGGAAGCCATTTTCTGAGGCAAACCTCACAGAGAGCAGAGCCCCACTTTGACTGTGCCTACAATCGCCCCACTATCACTGCATACATTACTATAACCCTGCGTGAAGAGTCAACTCTTCATGCTCCTCCGTGGCATGAACCTCCACCCTCTCCTCTTGACCCACGCCCCAATCCTGCTGCAACGTCTTCTGCTGGTCCGAGCGATCCCCTTGTTACTGCCTCTCCCAACCTGGGTCATCTTTCTATGCAGGTGGCCGCAAATCTCTTAGGCAAAGATGGAGCTCAGAGCGCTGCTGCAGAAGATTCAGAGGAGCAATACGGGTGTCGCATTGAGGAGGAACTGCCTTCCCCAGCCCACATGCATTAGCTCTGCTATGCCTTGGCTCATAATGGTATCTACATTTCACTATTTTGCAAGATATACTGGTTTTTTTCTTTTTTTTGTTGTCTACAGCATCAGAAGCTGCATGCTAGTGCTGTCTTTCTGTAGTTTTCTTACGCTGAATATAATGGACTATCCACCGATTTCCCTTTCAAGGGCGGTGCAACTGCTTTTAAAAGAACTGGTTTCCCACTCTGGGCAGTTCGTCATATTGATAGAGCATGGACATCAAGCCCAGTTTCAGGCTCCCACAACTGAACTGAGGCAGTTTTGTAACAATATGTTCACATAATAGAATTAGCTCAATTTAGAAAAAAAAAAAATACATTATTATTAATTATAAAAATTATTAATATATAAGTTAAACATATAAGATAAGTAATAAGAGTTTAGTGAAACTTGTAGAGGTGACATTTTTCCTTTTTTTTCAGTTAAATTGAAAAGCAAAAAAACAAACTACCTTTAAGATAAATCTCAACCCTAACTATTACTA
This sequence comes from Pinus albicaulis, assembly GCA_034641835.2. Lineage (NCBI taxonomy): Eukaryota > Viridiplantae > Streptophyta > Pinopsida > Pinales > Pinaceae > Pinus > Pinus albicaulis. The sequence continues at coordinate 1,245,609,522 of CM076578.1, read as the reverse complement.
TCAACTACATAAATTAAATTATTGGTAAATATTGGTAGACATCGAAATATTCAAACTGATAAACATCAAAACATTTATCTTATAAAACATCAAACATTACCAATATTTTTATTTTTTATAAAAAGTTACCAAATTATAATTTAATTTTAAATTATTATTATTATTATTAATTTTATATATATATAAAACAAGGTTTTTACTATAAAAATTTAACCTTCATTTTATAATAGAAATTTTGAACACTTAAATAGATTAGGTTGTAATATCATAATTTAATCATATTGTATGCTCTAAAAGTTATAATTTATATTTTTATAGCACATGCTCATATAACTTTTTCTTAATAAAACAAAAAAAATAAAAAATAAAACAAATCTAAGCTTTTAACATGAGTTTATTACTAAAAATATTTTAAAATATCATATAAAAGTATCTCCACATTAAATCAAATTTCAAAAAACTCTATTCCACAATAAATAAATAAATATATATATATAGGATATAGATATAGATATTACAAGTTGTTAGATGCACACGATTACCGATAAAGCATGACCGCACGTAATCATTCTATATATAAATCAGCGCTCTGAAACTACACGAAAGATGTTATAGATATCATTTCAGTGCACGGTAATATTTATCAAATTCTGGAAGCACAGGCCTTCGCCCTGACTGGATAAAAAGTATTGTAACAGTAGCGGGGCCACGATCTACCGCCCTCTGCACTGCACTTGTAAAATATTTAGGGGAAGGAAGCACCCACCGACCCAATCCCTGAAAATGGCCGCTACAACGGTTAGTGGGCAGAGGTACAAGGCAAACACTGTGTGCGTGACAGGAGCGACAGGTTTCTTAGGCTCCTCACTGATCAAGCGCTTACTCCACAAGGGTTACAATGTTCACGCTACAGTGCGCGATCCAGGTAATTACATCATCCTCCTCCTCCTCCTCTTAAGTCAAATAGGGGTAATTGTATTTAACCAGAAGAGTATTGTTGTCAGGGAACGAGATAAAGGTGCGGCACCTCCTGGACATTCCGGGAGCTGAGGAGAGGCTCAACCTCTTCAGAGCCGAGCTGTCGGAAGATGGCAGTTTCGACGCTGCCGTCTATGGCTGTGACGGCGTTTTCCATGTTGCCAGTCCTGTCAATTTCGCACCCAAAGATCCTGAGGTAAGTAACTGTACTTCAAATATTTGCTTAAATTTAATATAAGACAAACCATATTTGTGGAGTTATAGTTCTATTAATACACTTCTACAATATCTATCAATTCTTAATTTTCAGATTGTGTAATAATATAAATTCATATAAATTCAAAAATTAACTTATACTATCCCAATACAAATAAATAACATAACTGCATTAATTTCCTTATAGCATTATATGTATTGATATTTTTTGGATGATTTGCTTATCTACATAAACAAAGCTTATTTTCTAATCTATAGAGTCATAAATACAAAATGGCAGTATTTACTACACCATTCAACTATGAATATATACTGCCTCGCCTATTTATAACTCTATTGCCTAGAAAATAAGCTTTGCCATCTGTATCGATGTAATATTGAAGGCTTCCAAATTGAAGCTGCGCAGAACGATGTAATAAAGCCGGCAGTTGACGGAACGCTGAACGTTTTGAGGGCGTGCACAAGGGCCAAAACCGTAAAGCGCGTCGTGGTGACATCTTCTTCAGCAGCGGCTTGCTTCAACGAGTCAGAGGAGAAGAATCAGTACATTGACGAAGCCTGCTGGACGGACGTGGATTTCCTCCGGACCAAAAGGCCGCCTACCTGGGTAGATACATAGCTTATACCCACATAACAAAGTTCCTTTTAAAAGAAACCTTTTTGTTTATTAAATTTTAAAATATTTTTGGAATGTGAGATTTTAATAAATAGGTTAGTGATATTGTTTAATTATTATATGTTTTTAGATATTTTAGAGATTTTTTATTTAAATTTGATTAATAAAAATATTTAGTTAAATTTTGATTTTAGTTGTTTAAAAGTAGTTTTTAAGTTTTTTGGTTTAAAATTGGTTTTTAATTATATATATAAATTTAACAATTCAAAAATCATTGGAATATTAGGATTATGGATAATTCACAATTTAATTTTATGATTAAATATCAAATTCTTACTGATTTCTAAACAAAATTAAATTAAATTAATTAATATGATTTTGAATATATATTAATTATAGATTTTAAAAACGAGTAGTCTTTAGTGCGACTTTTTGAAGACTTTTACAATAAAGACAACTTCTTTAAAAATATTTTGGAATTTGGATATTTAAAGCCAAAATATTTTAGTTTTCGAATATTGAATATTGAGAATAGAATTGACTAAATTGTTTGGGAATATTTTGGAATCGACATATTTAAAATAATTCCAAAATTATTTCCGAAATAGGATATCGATTATGACAATATTGAATATTAAGAATAGAATTGACCGAGTTGTTTTGTTCGGACAAATACAAATTCTATGACAATGTTGAATGGTTGAAACTTGATGGTGCAGGCATATGCTGTTGCAAAGACACTTGCAGAGAAAGCAGCGCTGCAATACGGAAAAGAACACGGGCTGGATGTGGTGACCATCAACCCTGTGCTCGTGTTGGGAACTTCCATTACCCCCAACGTCCCCTCCACCTTTGAGTTAACGCTTCCTCTCCTCACCGGCGAGAACGAAGGCATAGAAGCTTTGAAGAGTATACAGGCCGTTTGCGGCACCTTTGCAATGGTTCACGTGGACGACGTTTCCAGCGCCCATATTTTCTTGATGGAGAACCTCAATGCAGAGGGCCGCTACATCTGCTGCCTAATTAACACCTCGGTCCCACAGCTGGCACAGCACCTGTCAAAACGCTATCCGCAGTATAATGTCCCAGAAAAGACCAAGTGAGTATCAATATCAGTATTTCATTGCGTTCTCATATATATATATATATATATATATATATATATATATATATATATTAGTATTAAGCAACTGAATGTTTGTGTGAATATGTCCAGGTTTGAGGATGTGCCAGATACTCCAAAGATGAACATTTCGTCGAAGAGATTGGTGGAGAGCGGTTTCTCCTTCCAATTTGGCATTGACGAGATGTTTGATGACACCGTGGAATACTTCAAGACCAAAGGATTGCTTAACTGATCAGAAATTGTTCCTGACTATGTAAAGAATGATATGCAGTATTAGATTTGTATAGTGGCTTGTGTATTTGATTATGAAGCTGGCATGAAAAACAATAGATATCCGGATCATTTTAATCTTTTTTAGAAAACAATTATGAGCGTTCCACTAGAAACTGTCATTCAAATGCTTTCAGGGTTTTCTGATTAGCATACCGTCATGAAATCTCATATTTTGTAAAAGGTGAACTAATTTTACGCTAAAAATGAAATTTAGGCAACACTTACAATTTAGGATTCAAAATTGTCAACCAACAAGTTGAGAATCAAGATCCCTTCATGACTTGATAGCTTATGCACGTCCATAAAAGTTTCAAACTCCTTATCGATCAATTCAGTTTCCATGAAGTTGTGATGGAACGCAGTGTATGCATCAACTCCACCATATCTTAGTAGAAGTGGCAATGCTTATTTTCGATCGTTGTTTTTTTTAGAGTAACCTACCTTTCAAATGAGTCCTACAAATGTTCGGCAGATGAAAAGACGGGATCCGCCCCATCAACATAAATCATAAGCCATCTCTATTGCTGCAAGAAGGAACACTTCTCAGACAGCTCTCCCATGTAAATTTCTGTAAATTTGAAAAGAATTTTTTTTTTGGAATATTCTGGAATAGCAACCCTTCTCAGCCAGCGGTACCATGTAAATTTCTTTAAAATTCTTGCAATTTGGAAAGAATATTGTTTTGGAATATTTTGGAAAAGGAACCTTCTCAGCCAGCTATACCAAGTAAATTTCTTTAAATTTCTTGCAATTTGTAAAGAAATTATATATTGCAAATTTTTTTTGAATATTTTGGAAAATAAACCCTCTCACTCATATACTATGTAAATTTCTTGCAATTTATGTTGGAAAGGTAGATGAGGTAAAAAACACAAATTTAACACACAGTACATAGGAGTAGCAAGATTGATTATTCAACTATGACTTAAATAGACCAACTTGGGAGGCCCTTGAAATTGAGAAACATCTCAATAATTTTAACTGAGATGATGGATACCAATTAAACCAATCCCAATTATGCCAATGCTGAAAACCCACCATCCAAAATGAAAATCTTAGCTTGTGCCCCTTATCATTCCAACCTGGAGGCCCTTGAAATTGAGAAACATCCCAATAATTTTAATTGAGATAATGAAACCCACCATCTATTTCTTAGCATCTAAACCATTTCCCTCTAATTTAAATTCTAGCCCTTCCTAACCCTTCATCCCTCTATTCCTATCCTTTGCAAGTATTTTCCTGTCCTTTCCCTTCCTTATGAATTTCTTCTTTTCTTTTGTTTTATTTTCTTTATAGATTTCTTCTATTCTTTTGTTTAATATTCTCTACACATATTCTGTTTTCCCCGAGAAAAAATCAAACTTTTTATTAAAGATAAACAAAAATTTACATCGCATATGCCGTAGCATTCCATAAGAGAGACACCCTGTGTAAAAACAGGGCTATGGCATAAAAAAGAAGCCATATTACACTTTGCCAGAAACACTGGACTTGTTTTCTTTGCCTTTTTTCTTTTGAACTTTTTTCCAGCCATCCAATGGAGGAGCAGAGTGTACGATGGCCAGCTCCATGTTGGGAGAGAGTTGACCGTCTTTTTTAGAGTTTGAGCTATCAGAGATATGTGCACGTTTGGTGCCCGGGATACCTTGTATAGCATCCTGCACATCCTGATTAATGTCCAATATTGTAGGCGATGATGTCTTCTCCTAGATTTCCACATTGCCATCCATTTTTCCTTCATCCTTCTCATGTGTTCCTTGCTGATTTTCTTGCTAATTTTCTGTTTCTATTTTCCTTTGGTTTCCTTCCGTGTCTTTTTCCCCTTCATTTGTCTATTGTACATCTAGGAACTACCAACCATTCTTCTTTTGTGGCTTCTTGGTTGGTTTTTTCCTGGATAATATACAGGAACCCTGTAAGTGCCCAATTTGGTGACATACTCGACGACGAAATGTAGTGTTTTCAAAGTCTAAAGTTTGGACCCATTTGAGATCTTTATGAATAAGGTTAATGCATTCAGGCAAACCCTTGCTAAGGTCCATCTCCACACAGATACTTGGAAAGGTGAATATCCCCAAATCCATTCTTTCTCGGTCCAACTTTCTAAACTTTCCTAATGAGTTCCCAATGTTTTCCAGAACCTAATGGTGCTAGAAAGGGAGCGGCAGATTGTGTAATCGCACTCAAACGAACATTTTTGAAACCACCATAATGTTGGCATCAAAACCAGCGAACCATGGGGTTATAAAAATCCCCGCTCGACCCCAGAACCATGGTCCTTCAATCGCCAAACAGTAGTCATCTTTGTGTCAAATTGAACCACAAAGAATCCTTTTATGCAAAGGAAAATATCGTAGTTCTGGGTCCAGTTTTGGTATATCCAAGCATGTAGCTCTTCAAGTTTTGGCCCGAAGCCATTGAAATGGCATATGACTGCTTTTGTTAGCAATGCATCAAACAACCTTGTAACCTTTGGTATTTCAACTGCCAGGTCCGGGTTTTCCTTTGTTTTTTCTACAATGTATGGTCCTAGTATTGGTGTTTCTGGGTTTTGTTGTTTCCCCTATGTGGAGACCTTCCTTCTGAGTATATCCTTGAAAGAGGGCTATCCTTTTCCTGTTGTTGCTGCTCTAGTGGCTGATGTTCTTCCTAGAGCGCCCCCTATGATTCTTAGATTCAGGAATATAGTAGAGTTTTCCTCAATGTGATATTCTTTTAGTTTTAATGTTTCCTATAGTGCTCTGCCTGAGGATATCAGGCTTTATTTGGGAGACGAAATTCTTGTAATATACTGTATTTTTCCTTTTAGCTCAAAAACTAGCTCATTTCCCTGCACCCAGAGAATGAAAAACTTCCCATCCATAGATTTGAGAAAAAATTGGTAATGATTTTGTTCCGTATGCCTTGGCGCACTCGACCCACAGCAGTGTTGTTCTGTACCTATCCCCCACAGAGGTAGGCTCTTAGTGGGATTTAGAACAGGTCGTTTGGGCAATATGATGACATCCATCTTTGGCAGCATAGCCAAAATAACCCCGCGCCTGAACAACGACAGAGATAGGAGAGGATAGACCAACCCCTAGTCCGTCCTCCCCTCCCAAAGAAAACATATATTGATTTTTTTTTTAAAGAAAATAACATGGAAAGATGGATCATACCCTGAGCTCCAGAGAGCAAGGCCACAAAAGACAATAAGGCTGGAGTGGGTCGAAGGTCATGGGTCGGCTTCGGCCCAACTAAGGTATGACGGCCATGAGCAGCCACGTCGAGCAGGGAAAGGCCCAGCAACAGGATGGTGCGGGCGTCAAGAGTGGTAACGCCGCAACCAGTTGGCTTCTAGACCAGGCGTCGTCCCAAACAGAGAGGGTAAAGTAGTGTCTTTGCCGCCTTCGACTCCAGATGTTGAGGAGTACGCCTTCGATCCTGAATGCCCTCCGTAAGTGCCCTCCATGACCGTCCTTATGTGAGGAGTTCCAACCAGAAACCAGCTGCATACGTGAACTGAGACAAAGGAAAGTGGGATTCAGGGCCTCGACCCACTCCACCTCACCGCAGAACTGCATGGCTCCAACCAGCAGTGGTTCTCTGGCCATCTCCAGCAATACATGGCTTCCATTTCTTCCTGATAAAGACCGAGATCCTTCCCCAGTGAGCCCCCGAGCCTTTCGGCGACAGTAAAACCTTGAAATCCTAGTCCTAAGAAAAATTCATTGCATCGCAGAGCCATTTTTCCTCTCAATTACCACATGTTCAGAGGTGTAAGTGATATATCTACACATATTCTGTTATATTACTTACTGCAATATTTAATTAATTTAAATTACCTTTCCAATTTAACATTTCTGATATAATTAATAAAATCAAGTATTTAATAATTTAAACAATATTACTTTTTACTATCTCCAATCATAATTTTAGCATTTATACATGTTAATCCAATTTCATTCCATTTTGGTTTATTTCTATAATTTCTCATCTTAATAGTAATATAACCTTCAAATAATAATACTTTTTTGATTCTAATGTCCCGGGTTTTAAATTTCAACAAATAATTATTGATTTTAATCCTTTTATTTATTTAGAATGTTGGAGCTTTTCATTTTTTTCACTATCTCCCATCATAATTTCAACATTTATGTTTTGTAATCCAATTTCACTCCATTTTGATTTATTTTTCATTTTAATAATAATATATCCTCAAATTATATAAATAATTATATCTTTGATACCATTAATAAAATAATAATATTTTAAATTCCAATGTTTGCCCACTTTTTTGAATTTTGACCAATTAACTTTTTTAGTTTAATTTATTAATTTTAATATTTTATTTATTTTGTAATTTTATTTAATTTGAATTAATAAATTTTTGGATAATAATAAATTATAATTTCATTTCAATTTCAGATCAATTATTTATCTCTCTATAGCTTTAGTCAAAATTATCATTATTTATCTCTCTATAGCTTTAGTCAAAATTATCATTTATGCAACCTTCTTTTAATCTTAGGATCTCTAACGGCTAATCCTTCCCCCATTCTCTATATAATTTGGGAAAGCACTCTTCCTATCATCGATTAAGCTTCATGCCTCTGAAGAAGGGTGAAGTGTTCACCCGAAAAGTTGGGCTCTTCAAACAAAATACACAGGATTCCAGAAGTTCTTAACAACATTAAGAAATTAGTTATTTTAACATTCCCCCTTAATTATAACCACTAAAATAGGACATGACTCATGAAAACTCAAACATGCATGTTGGTCTATGTCTAAGCCATGCATACAATGCCTAAGTTCTTATATGAAACTCAAATACATATTTTTCTAATGACATTGTAAATATATCAGCCAATTGATCACTCGATTTACAAGGCTTCAAGTGAGCTTCTCCATTGCTCACAAGTTCTCTAAGAAAATTCTATCTAACATCAATAGGCTTTTTCTTTTGATGAAACACATTATTCTTAGATAGTGCAATCATTGAGGTGTTGTCACAATATATTGTTGTTGATCCTTGTTGTTTCTACTTAAGTCCATCAAATACTCTTCTTACCCTACTGCTTCACATGTTTTTAATGTGGTTGCTACATATTATGCTTCTACTGATAAAATTCTCACAATAGGCTTCTTCTTAGATGCCCATGAAATCACACCTCAACCAAGATGGAACACATAACCAGAAGTCCTCCTATCATCCAAACTACCTGCAAAATCATTATCTGTATATCCAATCAAATCCTTCTTTTATGTACTTGCATACATTATGCCACAATCTCTAGTTTCTGTTATGTATCTCAGAATTAATTTTCCTGCCCTCCAATGTGTGTCTGTTGGAATCTCTATAAATCTGGAAATCAAACTCACTCCTTGCATAATATATGGTCGTGTAGCTATGATATGAAGGAGGCTCCCAACCAATCTTTTTAATAGAGTTGGATTGACATCTAATCCTTCATCATCCTTGCTTAACTTTGTACCTGTTACAACTGGTGTAGGGGCAGGTTTATAATTTTCCATCTGAAATCTTTTCAACATATCTCTAGCATATTTATTTTGACAAATAAAAATTATGTTTTCAGATTGGTCAATTTTTATTCCAAGAAAATATTTCATGAGACAAATATCTGTCATCACAAATTATTTCATCATGGTTGCTTTAAATTCATCTAACTCAAGATCACCTATAAAAAACATGTCATCAACATAGAAGAAAACAATCAAAATTTGTCCATGTTCATTTGCCTTTGTGTACAAGGTAGGCTCAAAGCTGCTTCTGCAAAATCCATTCTTAATATTGTAACTATCGATTCAGCTACACCAAGCTCTAGGCGCTTGCTTGAGGCCATAGAGTGATTTCTTGAACCTGTTAACATTATCTTCTTTACCTTCAACTTCTTAACCTGGAGGCTGTTGCACATAATTTTTTTTTTCTAGAATTCCATTCAAGACTGATTTCACATCCATCTAATATATTTTCCACTTGTTATAAGTTTTTGTGGCTAGAACTACTCTTACAATATCCAATCTAGCTACTGGAGCAAGCGTTTCTCCAAAATATATTCAAGGTTTTTGTGAGAATTCTTTTTCTACGAGTCCTTCTTTCAGTGTGTCAATTTCAATTTTTTCATTCAAATTTGTCTTGTACACCCATTTTACACAACGAGCCTTTTATCCTTTGGAAAATCAGCCAAATCCCATCTATCATTCTTTTCAAGAGTTTCAATTTCTTCATCCACGACTTGCACCCAATTTTATTCTTTGATTGCTTCTTCAAATGAAGAAGGTTGGAATGAAAATAATGAAAAATTTGAACTAACATCCAAATCATCATAAATATCTTTCAGACTTCTCATTTTTCTCTTACCATTTCTTGATTCATCGCCTGATTGATTGGTAGGAGAATTACAATATGTTGATCTACTTGAAGATTCATGCTGCTCAGAAAATCTTGGAGTCCTTGCTGGTGTCTCCCCTTGTGATTCTTATTGTTCCTTCTCTGTTACATTCTCTTCCATAATGGTGTTTGTTCTTCAACTATTTTGTCTACAATTCCATTCCATGACTCTTATTCTTTGAACACAACATCTCTGCTAATTATCGTCTTCTTGGTGACAAAGTTATAATTTTTAAGCTTTTGATTGCTCACTATAACCAGTAAATATGCATTTTTCACTTTTATCATCCAATTTTCCTCTTATCTCTTTAGGAACATGTGCATAAGCTACATATCCAAACACTCTGAGATGAGATACACTAGAAGACATACCTGACCATGCTTCTTCTGGTACTCTGTTCATCATACTCTTTGTATGAGATTTGTTTATCAAATAAATAACACTTGCAACTGCTTCTTCCCAATGCTCATTAGAAAAGTTTCTTCCTTTCAACATGATTCTGCCATGTTCATAATTTTCCTATTCTTTCTCTGTGCTACACCATTTTTTCGGTTTGTATCTAGTTTTAAATTATCTTTTGATTCTATGTTGTTTGCAGTAATCATGGAATGTCTTTGAATCATATTCTCCAGCACGATCCAACCTCAATAGCTTGATTTGATGATCACTTTGGTTCTCTTCTAAGGCTTTGAATTCTTTGAACTTTGCAAAAGTTTCATAATTCTACTTCAATATGTAAAATCAAGTCTTTTCAATATAATCATCAAAGAAAGTTAGGAAGTAGCAACTTCCACCAATCGACTGTGTCCTCATAGGTCCACATAGTTTTGTATGCACCAACTCAAGTGACTAATTTTCTTTGTATGCAACTCCCTTTGGAAAATTATCACGATGTTTCTTTCCCAAGATGCAACACTCACAAATAATAGCAAGTTCTTTAATGGGATGTAACCCTCTAACCATCTATTTCTGCTGCAACAATATTAAACGAGAAAAGTTCAAATGTCCAAACTGAAAGTTCCATAACCAATAATCATTAGAAAATGCAATTGTAAACGAACTGGTCTGATCATTGTAATTCATAATTAGAGGAAAGAGTATGTTCCTCTTCATCTGCACATATTCTATCAGTTTCTTCCTTGGGAGCTTGTCATATATAACACACTCTTGTCCTTGAAAGATAACTTTGTATCCATTCTACGTCAATTGACCAACACTTACTAAATTATGTTCGAAACCAGAGACTTAATATACCTATGATATTGTCTTTTCCTCCCCCTACTTGGTCATAATGTTGACCACTCCTTTTCCATATACATCCACAGTCTTGTCAGTCCCCAACTTTACCTTTTTCTTCACATATTAATCTACATTCGCAACCAAATTCTTATTGTCTATCATGTGGTTACTGTAACCACTGTCTAATAGCCACACATTATCATAAGGTTCATGCATGGTATGTAAATCTAGGAACACGGAGTTAGTATTCTATGTAGTGACATTATCTCTCTAGTTTCCTTGATAAACTATCTTCCTCTTACAATCACGGGCATAGTGACCGAATTTATTGCAATAATAACTTATCACTTTTGATTTGTCAACTCTTTGATTTCTTTTTAAGCTTCTATTCTTGCTTCCACTTTCATGTTCATACTCTTCTCAATCATCTCTCTGACCACCATATCTTTTGCCTCAGCCTCTACCTATCATTCTACTTCTACCTCGACCTCCATCCCTTGAAATAGAAACTTGCCTTTTGAAAACGGTTTCTAAATTGGAATCCTTATTTTTGTCTATCCTTGCCTCATGGTGTAGAAGTGATCCCTTCAACGCATCAATTGTCAATGTTCCCAAATACTTGGCTTCTTCTATGGTTACTACCACAACATCAAATTTTCTAGACAAATATCTGAGGACCTTCTCAACCATTGTTTGATATTTAATATATTCACCATAAATGTTTAGCTGATTTATGACAATCGTGACATGATTCATGAATGAATCGATGTCCTTTGTCTCCTTCATCAACAGACTTTCAAAATCTCTCCTATTATTTTGTAACTTAACAATATTGACTTTGGCTATACATTTATAGCTTTTTGCCAAGGTATTTAATGTTGTCTTTGTTGTATACATGATTATAATATTCTGAAACACTACTCGGTCCACTCGCTACTAGATAAGATGCAATGCTTGTTCATTCTTATTTTTGTCTTTCTTCCATACTTCCCTCTCTGCATTAGTGAGAGCTAGTTCTTCTGCTTCATCCTTAGGTTCTGAAAAGCCATATTGGACATGATCCCAAACATCGTGATCCTTCAACATGATCTCCATATTAATGGCCCACACATCATAATCCTTCCCCGTAAACGATGGGAACTGGGGCTGGAAATTTGAGAAAGCCATCTTTCTTCAAAAATACCCTTCAAATAATAAAACTCTCTTTTGTTAGAGAACTTTATAAGCCCTTTTCAATAAATTCCTTCTTAAAAAAAATACTTTAATATACCTTTTTTCAAACACCTTTAAAAAATGACGTTATTAAAAACAATTTCCAAAACTTTAAAAACCTTTTCAAAAACCCCTTTTGAAAACTTTAATATATTAAAAAAAAACTCTTTTGAAGGCCCTTATTTAAAAAAAAAAAAAAACCTTATAAAAAAATTAATAAACCTCCATTTTAGTACCATACCAAAGCCTTTATGAATTTTTAATCATGTACCATACCACACCTTTCAAAAGGGTGTGATGTATATATGAGCTTTAATATGAGACGAAACAAAAAATAAATAGCCATGTGACATATTTATATGCCTTGAAGAAAATCCTCTTTTACCTTTTATTTATTTCTTCACGGGGTCTGTGCACCTCGAAATGTTAGACCCACGCAATTTTATTGATATTGGACGGTTTCGAAGTTTTGACAAAATTGCACAGTTTTTGCACTAACAAGGTGCGAATTTCGCTTTACCTACGCAATTTTCACTCCTTAATGGTGCGATGATTTTGCAACGAAATTTAAAAAAAAATGTTAGCCTTCTTCACTTGGCCTTCTTCTCATTGCCTCTGCAGGCACCATGGATTTTTTCATCCTTTCTTAGCTGCAATACCAATTTGTTGGAAAGGCAGAAGAGGTTAAACACAAATTTAACACACAATACACACAAGTTGTGGCTCTTCTATTCATCACACAAACTTGATTTATTACAATGAAACGAGTGAGTATTTATACTTTTTTTTACTACCGAGTCACCTAAAATACCTTGACATGCAACCACACACTAAATTCGACCATGATTTAACTCGACTTGACTGAATCTCTAAATTTATAAAGCTCTTCATGCAAGAGTAATTATCTATTTTAAAAATTTCTAAAGAAACTATAGATTGCTAATCTTGGAATATTCTAGAAAAGGAAAACTTTTGGAATATGAGATCTTGGACATTCAAGTAATAAGATTTAGTTGTTTTTCTACCAAAAAGAGTTCAAGATTTTGTGCATGTCCACTTATCCACTTAATAACCATCAAAGAATCGTGGAAGATTTGTAATGAATCTATACCTCTATCTTTCTAACCTTTTATTTAATTGTTCATGTATAAAATTATTTTCAAAGAGAGATCTGAGTACCTCCAAAGGTGTTGATGTGCTTTCCTCCACTACAAAAGATTGTTCGCACAACCAAGAAATACAAAACTTGACATTGAAAGGCATTATAGAAAACACTTTTAATTAAAGCCACATAAAGCACAATCCAAGATTGTACTAAATTAGTAAATGGAAACTAGGTTTCATTGATAGCCATTAAACCAAGGGAGCATCACTTGGATGTGCTAATTTGCTGAACTTGTTTAGAGCAGGTTCTTTTTCAATGTAGAACAGTGGCTGGTATCTTGGCATGTCCCCAACTAGAGCCTTCAAACTGTGAATAACCAACTTTTTGAATATTGTAGAGTAATGAACTTCAATTTGTCCAAGAATATTGTAGAGTATCATAACAGTGGGTTTATCCGAGAAACAATTTGTCCAAGAATACTGTAGAGTAATTCACTTCAAGTGTGTGAAGATATTAACATACTATTATGCTTGGAGCCTTTCCTTGAGTTCTGACACCTATAAAAAAAAATTAGCCTTCATAGCCTAAGAATTCACTAGTGGGCCCAGAACAAAGAAGTTTCTAGAATTGAGGCTGATATTCCTTCAAATTAGTGTTAAGAGGGGAATATAAAACATGCAGTAACATACTACATTACGGTAATATAGGCAAGATATTCTAATAGAGGTCAATGACAACCGATAAATTTTCAGAAGCATATGACATTATAGAAATATGGGTAAATTGAAAATAGCCGCATATAACCCACATTAACCTCATTTATCAACATTCTCAGGTAGTAGGAAATACAAAGAGCTAATTCTAGAAAGAAACTTAATTTCATAAATTTCAAAATTCTCTCCAACTTTGTTGTCTAGGAAGGGCCATGAAGAATCATATGAGAAACTTGAAATTCATGGTGTAAGTACAAAAACTTTAATTGTTCTTGGATAATAGAAGCTAACATTGTAAGGCTCTCAATCTTCCAAAAAACAACACTTATGAAATGTGATGCTTCATCATGAGTTTCATCCATGTCTGGACTGCCAAATTGATGCCAAGGAGCAGGCTTTGAAATAGCTTTGTGATACACAAACACCCCATTTGTTTCACTACCACAAGCTATGTATTACGAGTTGACTATAAGCCCCACAAAGTTCTTATCATTAGTGTGCCCTTTAAATGTCTGTACAAGTCAATTGTCCCTCACACCCCACAGGCATAGTGTATTGTTTGTAGATGCATAAGCTAGTTCATTTTTTGAAATGAATTTAACATAGCAAATTGCTTTCCTATGACCATTAAATTTGTATAATGGAACACTAGGATTCATCAAGACATAGTAATAAATGTGATGATCTCTTGAACCATCCACAACATAATAGATTGATATGATATTGTACTTGACACAACAAATATTTGCTTTCATGTCAATATTGAGAACGCTTGTTTCTAGCCTTGTACACTACAGTGACACACCTTGACCTTTCCATCATCACTACCTAAGATGGTGTGTGTGAAAAATACACACACCATACCCATTTTTTCATGTTCTTCATACATCATGACACTTTGATGAGTATTTATGTCTTAGACGGTAATAATGCCTTCATAATCACTAATGGAAATTTGAGACTTAATATACATGTTCCAGCTCAAGAAACATAGCTTAGATGGAGTGGACATCTCCACAATAGGACAATGCACATCTACAACACCACATCATCTTTGAACACCACATCATCTTTGAAATTTTTGGTTTTATAGTTGTAACTCAGTCTAATTTGTCAAATGCATGTTGTAACTCACTGTTGGTTTGCTATCCTTGACTGCACAATACTGAAATTTTATCTATGTGTCATTTGATTAGAATGGTCACTCTACCTACTGCAATTAGTAATTACACTTTTTTGAAGAGTGATTTTGGGGCTAGCATCATAAATGAAGTTCAAACACAACATTTTTCCTGGTATATCACTGAGAAAGTTCTTGTGACATTACTAAAATTCACAATATGCAATATTGTGTTGAAACCATCCTATGCATTTTGGTGTCAATAAAAATATCATAATATGAGCACTCTTTAGAAAATAGTAAATCCATATTCTCAATGAGGGTTCAAATGTAACTTAATACATGTTAGGCACCCTCATTCTCAATGTGGCCTTTTACTCTTGAGCACACAATACTAAATTATTTATGCATGATCTGATTAGAACAATGAATGTGTTGAATTCTTAGTTAAACTGAGATGGGGGGGTGAATCAGTTTAACACATACATGAGCTTTTCAAATTTTTCATCAGCTTATTTACAGCTTACTTTTATAATCAACCTTAGTATATGAACAGACTTAACATGTTGCAGCAAGTATTAAATTAATGTGACATCAAACTTATTATGAGAGCAACAAACATTAAGCAGATTAGGTAAATCATCTCAGCACACAGGCAACACAGATAGAGACAACAGATATAAGTGGAAACCCATAAAGGGAGAAAACCACATCTTATTATTATTGTGATGCAAAGGCAAGCTCCAACTCCCTCTCACCACTGTTTTTCTGCAGGCACCAACCTACAGGAGGCTCCAACCTCAATTCTACAAGCTACAACTTGCAAGGAAGCTCCAACTCCCTTCAATTTTCTGCAGGCACCAACCTACAGGAGGCTCCAACCTCAGTCAGCTACAACTGACAGCTATCAAGCTTCAACTTGATAGGGAAGCTCCAACTTCCTCAATTTATCAAAAGAAATGTTTGTTGATTTACCTCAGATATCAGCTTTGTTCTGTAGCATCTCTTTCTGCTCCTCTCTTCCTTATCTTCTCTACCTCAATCTTATATCATTTTCATTCTCTATCCTTACTCTCTCTAAAATCTCTATGCATATCAAGTTGATATTATATATAGATTTCATCACATGACTGTTTGTATTCCACAAGGAATTTGGAGTGAACACCCATGACTCTTTGGCTTCTGTCTTCTCATTCCTTTGTCCAACTCATTTTAAAATATAAAAATATGTACAATTTTCCATGTTACAGTGGGATTTTTCTTTTCCTTAGGATACTTGCCTTTGCATCACAAACATTATAAAAACAATTAAAAATTTACATTTTCAGTTTCAATACATAAACTTCGCTCAGCCCTTGGCTTGTTGGTTTTGTCCTTTCTGTTGCTGTCGTGCAACTGTCCTGCATACCTCTATTTACTGCAACTCTATGCACCTGTGCGTGTATACCTGTCAAACCTACAATCTATGTTTACCTCTTTCAGCCCCATACTTTCTCTCTCTCTGTGCATATAAAATGGATACAACAAATTTGTACTCAATACAACTCTCGATCTAGGCAATTTCAATACTTTTTAATTTCTGCACTGGAAATTTGAATCAATGTTGAAGCTGCTCCATTAGAGGCTAAAATCATTGTTGTAACCCAAATAATTTTATATCTGGGCAGAATATTTTCATTGCTAAAGCTCCTTGATGTCCGGACTACCTTCACTCTTGTGTTATATATAAATATATCACCATGTATGCATATTGATATGCATCAATATTTCGGCTTAACTCCAAGTCGAGCTATCGCTTTATTGCCTCTTCGAATAAATATTCACCTTTTGTCTAAAGCCCGCATCACAAGTCATATTGACCTTCGTCCTTTATAATAAATCACATTATGTATTGGCCGCTTTATATTCATATATTGCAATCAAATGTTGTAAGACTTTAGATAAGCCTTGGGTCTTATATTATGATCTAATCCAAAATAAATCGAATCACCAACTCTAACATTTGAAAGGTTCGGGCCCCACAACTATTAATTGCAACTAAATTCTTCCGATTGTGATTGGATCCTTTGTAATTGTCCCAATGTGATTGATCACAATCGCATCCTTCAATGGGATGTTCTGATGTTCCGTCCTTTTCCAATGCGATGGCATACCTTTTAAGCCAGACCTCAAACATATATGAGTCACATTCATAAACACATCGGGTCCGCCACAATTCACACATAACACATATAATTCCAACTTCACATAACAGTGCCTCCTCAATCAACGGCTGTGGTCTTATCGCATTCCCCTCTGGCAGATCAACGGTGGTCGCGCAGTTAGATCGCATGAAGTTTAGTCTTCCGAACTTAAGTGATGAACTGGGGCCCAGTGGTTAACTTTCGCTCACATCCAACGGTCGCTAGCTTATTGCGCTTCATCCCTCCAATCCTACGACAATCGCATGAGTTAGATGCATGGACTTTAACTTGTGATGAGAGTGGGTTCTCCAAACCGCTTAAGGCCACATGTCAGCCGATGGCGTTGATCGCTTTCGATTTGGAAATACTGCTTATCGTACAAAGGCGGTGAGATATGGGTGGGGTTGGTTTCGCAAACCCACTGTCACTGTTCTTCACGGTTCTAATTCCTCTTACTCACGGTTCCAGGTTCCGTTTCTTTCAACCTTGTCTTTCTCTATGTTAATGCTATGGCATATAATTTCTTTATCCATCATGCTTTAAACATAACTCCACCCTTAATTGTAAGTTGAAAGCCCTCAAAGACTCTATAGACTCTACGTACCATTGCTCTATTGCCAATCCCGAGCTCGACTCCTCAAAAACAGAGTATATAATGCTGGTTCACTGCGATGGAATGGAAATCAATCCAATTCGAGCTTTATCCTTCATCGATCCTGTTCAGACCTTCATATCACTTCCATGCCTTCGAAGCTCATATCACTCCGCGATTTCAAATTCTACAATTCCACTGGTTACTTCTCCGTTTCCTTCATGAGCCTGCACATTATACTCAATCATACAGATTTTAATACGCACAAGGTTATGAACCCCTCAAACTGTGTCTTGTATGATTAATGATTAAACTTCATTTGATTCTACCTAATTCACCCACGTTCGCATATATAATTCAGAACCCTCAACCAGAACCAAGGTCCTTCTTCAGACAGTGAACCCCCAAATTCAATTTACTGCCAATGCCTTGCATAGAGGCATCTAATTCAATGAGACTCAATGTGATTCTAGCTCGGTTTCACTCAATCTGTGAATCCAATTAGTTCCTTTTATAAAACCTGCGAAATCAATTCAACTGTATCCAAATCGATAGACTTCAGGCCAATTATTAATACAACTTCTCTAAAAGGATTCTTCTTTGTATAGAATCAATTTCCTCATTATATAAACACATGAATTCACTTACAAGACTGCTTGTCCTAGCTAGATTTTCAGTTCAATGGCCCTTCTACAACTGCCTCTGCTTCATGTCTCATGCTCTCTGCTGCTCGACTGTTTCATATTTTTACTTTGCTTCTCTCTTTGCTACCTATGCTTCTGTTCTTCTTATGCTCCCTGTAAATCTTACCTGCTGTCTTCTCCTTTACTTCTGTTGCTATCCTTTGCATGTCTCTGCCTCTGCTGCCTCCTTTTCCATCAATGACAACATTTCCAGCAGTCTCCCCCTTTGGCATTGATGGCAATACACTTTCTCCGTTTGCCTTTTAGGATCCTTTCTCCTGTTGCTTGCTCTTCCTCCCCCTTTGACATCAATTGCAAGGGGTTGCTCATTTTTCATTGTTCTTTCAACTCTTGCCTATGACCTGTCTCATGCTTTTGTTGCTAGCTAATCTCCCCCTGGAATGATATTTTCGTTTCTGTTCTCCCCCTGGACTGAAGTTTCCTTTTTCTTTCAGAGAGTAGTATCTACAGATACTACCCCTAGTCTATCTCTCAAATAATCAAATGGTCCTCTAGCAAGTGGTTTGGTAAATATATCTGTTGTCTGTTCTTTTGTTGGTACATACTCCAGCTTTACTACATTCTGAGCTACTTGTTCTCAGAGAAAATGATACTTGATTGGGATATGTTTAGTTTTTGAATGAAGCACAGGATTTTTTGATATACTTATAGCACTTGTATTATCACATTTGATAGAGATAGGCTTATCAATGCTTACCTTCATGTCTTGGAGGGTTTTCTTCATCCATATGACTTGTGTACAGCACGCTGCTCCTGCTATGTATTTTTCTTATGTTGTAGATAGAGAAATAGATGTTTGTTTCTTGCTAAGCCATGCCACCAGACTTTCTCCTAGATAGAATCCACCTCCACTTGTGCTTTTCCTGTCATCCACACAGCTAGCCCAATATGCATCTGTGTATGATGTCAAAGTGAAGCTTTTTCCTTTTGGATACCAAAGTCCATACTGTGCAGTTCCTTGTAGATATCTGAATATTCTTTTGACTACTATAAGGTGATTTTTTTTAGGTGCTGCTTGATATCTAGCCACAATTCCTACTGCTAGCATGATGTCTGGTCTTGATGTTTTCAGGTACAGTAGACTTCCTATCATGGATCTGTAGAGTCTTTGATCTATATCAGCAGATCCATCATCAGCACATAGCTTGCATCCCGTGATCATGGGAGTTGACACAGGTTTGCAGTCCTCCATTTTGAACTTTTTCAACATTTCTTTTAAGTATTTTTCCTGTGAGATGAATGTACCTATGTTCTTTTGCTGAATTTGAAGCCCTAAGTAGAAACTGAGTTCTCCAATCATGGACATCTCAAACTCTGATCTCATCTCTTCAGCAAATCCTTTTGCTAGTTCATATTTGTTGCTTCCAAACATAATTTCATCAACATATACTACAACAATGAGGAGTTCATTTCCATGGGCTTTTATGTATAGATTGTTGTCTACTCCACCTCTCTTAAAGCCTTGTTTTTGCAAATACTTATCCAATCTTGAGTACCAAGCACGAGGAGCCTGTTTCAGTCCATATAGAGCCTTCTTCAGTCTACACACATAGTCTTCTTTGTCTGTTAAAGAGAAACCTTCTAGTTGTTCCATGTAGACTTCTTCTTCTAGATCTCCATTCAGAAATGCAGATTTCACATCCATTTGATATACCTTTAAGTCTTGGTAGCATGCAAAGGCCAGAAACATTATGATGGCTTCCATTCTGGCTACAGGGGAAAATGTTTCATCGTAATCAAGTCCTTCGATTTGTGAATATCCTTTGCAAACTAGTCTGGCTTTATTCCTGATCACCTGTCCTTGCTCATTCATTTTATTCTTGAATACCCATTTTGAGCCAATGGCATTTTTCTCAGTGGGTCTAGGAACTAGTTCCCAGGTATTGTTCTTCTCAATTTGGTCCAATTCTTCATTCATTGCCTTCACCCAATACTTGTCCTTGCTGGCTTCTTCAAAATTATTTGGCTCTATTTGTGATAACATGGCTATGTATACCTCTTCTGTCTATTCTGTTAGCTACCTTCTTGTTTGGATCCCTACTCTCTTGTCTCCAATGATCTGATCTTCTGGATGGTTCTACTGAGTGTATCTTGATGGGGCTTTCGATCTTAGTTCAGCATCTTCTGTTGTCTTGCTTGTTTCATCATCATCTTGGTTTTCTTCTTCATGGTTGTCTGATGGACTGCTAGAGTCTGTATCTCTTGTATTGTTTGGAAGTTCTTCATCAAATATCACGTCAATGCTTTCTACTATTTTTCGAAGAGTCTTGTTGTAGCACCTGTACCCTTTAATTTTGGAAGCATATCCTATAAATATCCCTTCGTCTGCTCTTGCATCAAATTTCCCAAGATTTTCATCATTATTCTTTATGTAACACTTGCTTCCAAAGATTCTAAAATGTTTTATTGAAGCTGGTTTCCCATGCCATAGTTCATAGGGAGTCTTGTCACTACTTGGCCTTAAGTGAGCTTTTTTAAGGATATGCATGGCTGTGTGTACTGCTTCTGCCCAGAAGGTTTTAGGAATATTACTCTCTTGCATCATGGCACTAGCTATTTGCTATACAGACCTGTTTTGTCTCTCTACTACTCCATTTTGCTGAGGTGTTCCTGCAATAGTAAATTGTTGCTTTATCCCATGTTTATTGCATAGGTCAGCAAAGTCATAATCTGTGAATTCACCTCCTCTATCTGATCTGATGCATTTTAGTTTGCATCCTGTTTGATTTTCTGCTAATGCTTTGAATATCTTAAATTTTTCCAAAGCTTCCGATTTATTCTTGAGAAATGCAACCCATGTCATTCTGGAGAAGTCATCTATTATCACCATGAAGTAGGATTCTCCACTTGGAGTTTTAGATCTTGCAGGTCCACACAGGTCCATGTGCACAAGATGGAGTGGTCTTCGTGTTGATAACTCATCTTTGGCCTTAAATGATGTGCGGGTCTATTTTCCCAATTGACAAGATTTTCATATGGTATTAGAAGGCCTTTTTATTTCTAGCATGTCTCTGATAGCTTTCTTCTTGCTTAGTCTGATGATGTGATCGAAGCTAAGATGTCCCAACCTTTTATGCCATAACCATGACTCCTCAAGTTTGCCAAGATGACATGCTTCATCTTCCTCTTTCACAATGTAAACATTACTCTCTGTTCGAACTCCTTTGAGCAGAGTCTTACCTGTGGTGCTTGATATGACTTCACAATCTTGTGCTCTAAAAAGAACTTCACATCCTTTATCACACATTTGACTGACACTCGACAAATTTTCTTTCAGCCCATCTACAAATAGCACATCTTGGGCCTTTCCTCTGCCATTGTCTAGGCTGATTGATCCTTTTCCTTTTATTTTTCCTAATTTATCATTGCCAAAAGCAACATTCCAGATTTCTTTTCATCAAGAGTTATAAGCTTGCTTCTGTCTCCAGTCATGTGTTTTGAGCAGCCACTGTCCAAATACCACTGGCTTTTTAGGTCTTGAGAAGTTAGAGCCAAGTCACATTTATTCACCTTCTTTATCCACTGGAAGCACCCTTTTGTTTGGTATCTTTTGTGAGGTGATGAACTACATCTTCTGAGAGGACATTTGGAAGGCATATGTCCAACTTGATTGCATACACAGAATTTGATCATAATTTTTGCAAAATTGTGAGTATGAATAAAATTTCTTTGATTCATAAACCTCCTTGAGGTGTTGAACATCAATCTTTGTCCATACTTTCTACACTCAATTATTTTATGGCCAAATTCCTTACAATAAAAACAGTAACCATAGAAAATATTTGCATACCTGATGTAAGGTTGTTTTCTCCATTTGTTTTCTTGAGACAGTCTCTTCACTGTTTGCATATTTTTCTAGTTTGAATTACTCCTCCTTGCATGAAAATATGCAACAATGTGTCCCAACTTGTGGCAGACATAACATGTGACATTCTTCATAGGAGGGAAGAATCTCCTTTGATGGCTTCCAAATTTGACATACTCAGGGGTATATGATCCTTTTTCTGTTGTCTTAGTATTTATTGCATTCTTTTTTACTAGAGGTTTCTTCTGATCCCTGTCTTCCTCATTACATGTTTCTTCTTTTGTAGGAATTGTTTGAGCTGCTTCATCAGCTTTTTCTGCTTTTACAAAAATAATATTTTTGTTTTCCTTTTATTTTCTTTTACTTGATTCTCCTTCATAGCCTAGTCCAGTTTTTATAAGAGGAGATCTTTGAGCATCTAGAATTTCGTTCAACTTACTAGAGCTTGTTGTTTGAGAGGAATTTGTAGACACTTTCCTCTGAGCATTTTCTAATTTCTTCCTCAGAAATACTACTTCTTCTTCCAACTTCTCTTGTTCCTGAGTTTTCTCCTTGATTTGCTGAAGTAACATGTCTTCTATCTTCTTGGATTCTTCAATCTCTACCTTCAACTGCATGAGGACTTCTGAATTTTTCTCTTCTCTTACATACTTGAGGAGGATGTCCTTTTGTTTTTTGCACTTCATTTTGAGTCTGTCAATCTCCTCTAGGGCACTTCTTAGCTCCCCCTCAAGGTCGACTTCACCTTATTCTTCTTCATCTTCTAGCAGGAGTCCTTCAAGTTCTTCTATGGCCATAAATAAAAATTTAGAGGTTCCTTCTTCACTTGAGGGTTCATCTAAGTCTTCAGATGTACTGCTGTCTTGTTGAGCATAGAAGGATTTTCTGCTGAACTTCTTTCCTTTCTGCTAGTTCTTGATGTATTTTTCTCTGATTATTGAGCTTGATTCCTTAATTTCTTGTGAGGACACTTAGCAGCATAGTGTCCAACTCTTCCACAGTTAAAGCATTTGAAAGGAAGTTTACCTTTGTATTTACCTGAGCCTCTATCTAGTTTCTTGACAAATTTAGCCTCTTCTTCATCCGAGCAAGAGCATATGTCTTCCTCTTCTTCTTTCTTCTTTTCTGTTTTAAAGGCTGCCTCCCTCGTACTTGGCTTCTTCTGTGGGAGCCTCATCTCATATGTTGTTAGATTTCCAAGTAGTTGGTTCATGGTCAAGGTCTCCCAATCAATTGTTTCTTCTATTGCAAACACCTTGGGATTAAACCAGGATGGAAGAGATCTTAGAATCTTTTGCACAATTATACTTTCTGGTATGGTTTCTCCAAGAGCTTTCATATTGTTAACAATTTCTGTAACTCTTAAGAAGAAGCTGCCAATATCTTCATCATTATTCATTTTTAAATTTTCAAACTAGGCTCTATATACTTGAAGTTTGGCAGTCTTTACCTTTTTATTTCCCTCATGGATATTCTCTAGAGTGTCCCACATATCTTTAGCAGTCTTACTGTGCATTATTTTGATAAATTCAGCCTCAAAAAGTCCACTTAATATTGCATTCATGGCCTTTGCATTTGCTACAAATTCTTGTTTAGCTTCTATTTCTGGGTCAGTTGCCTTTGGGGCATATCCAAATTCTACAGCAGCCCATACCTCTATTCCTAGAGACATTATGTATGCTCTCATTCTGATTTTCCAGAAGGCATAATTAGCACCAGTGAAGAAAGGGGCTTTATTGGTTGAGCTTCCTTCTTGACTAGTCATTTGGGAGACCTAGGATCTCCTTTCAGTGGTTAAACTGGTATAAAAGGGACCTGCTTTGATACCAATTGTTGAATTCTTAGTTAAACTGAGAGGGGGGGGGGTGAATCAGTTTAAAACATACATGAGCTTTTTAAATTTTTCATTAGCTTATTTACATCTTACTTTTATAATCAACCTTAGTATATGAATAGTATTAATATGTTGCAGCAAGTATTAAATTAATGTGACATCAAACTTATTATGAAAGCAGCAAACATTAAGCAGATTTGGTAAATCATCTCAGCACACAGGCAACACAGATAGAGACAGCAGATATAAGTGGAAACCCATAAAGGGAGAAAACCACATCTTATTATTGTTGTGATTCAAAGGCAAGCTCCAACTCCCTCTCACCACTGTTTTTCTGCAGGCACCAACCTACAGGAGGCTCCAACCTCAATTCTGCAAGCTACAACTTGCAAGGAAGCTCCAACTCCCTTCAATTTTTCTGCAGGCACCAACCTACAGGAGGCTCCAACCTCAGTCAGCTACAACTGACAACTATCAAGCTTCAACTTGATAGGGAAGCTCCAACTTCCTCAATTTATCACAAGAAGTGTTTGCTGATTTACCTCAGATATCAGCTCTGTTCTGTAGCATCTCTTTCTGCTCCTCTCTTCCTTATCTTCTCTGCCTCAATCTTCTATACTTTTCATTCTCTATCCTTACTCTCTCTAACCTCTCTATGCATATCAAGTTGATATTATATATAGAGTTCATCACATGACTGTTTGTATTCCACAAGGAATTTGGAGTGAACACCCATGACTCTTTGGCTTCTGTCTTCTCATTCCTTTGTCCAACTCATTTTAAAATATAACAATATGTAAAAGTTTCCATGTTACAGTGGGATTTTTCTTTTCCTTAGGATACTTGCCTTTGCATCACAAACAATATAAAAACAATTAAACATTTATATTTTCAGTTTCAATACATAAACTTCGCTCAACCCTTGGCTTGTTGGTTTTGTCCTTTCTGTTGCTGTCGTGCAACTGTCCTGCATACCTCTGTTTACTGCAACTCTATGCACCTGTGCATGTATACCTTTCAAACCTGAAATCTCTGTTTACCTCTTTCAGCCCCATACTTTCTCTCTCTCTGTATATAAAATGGATACAAAAAATTTGTACTCAATACAACTCTCGATCTAGGCAATTTCAATACTTTTTAATTTCTGCACTGGCAATTTGAATCAATGTTGAAGCTGCTCCATCAATGGCTAAAATCATTTTTGTAACCCAAATAATTTTATATCTGGGAAGAATATTTTCATTGCTGAAGCTCCTTGATGTCCGGACTACCTTCACTCTTATGTTATATATAAATATATCACCATGTCTGCATATTGATATGCATCAATATTTCGGCTTAACTCCAAATCGAGTTATCGCTTTATTGCCTCTTCGAATAAATATTCACCTTTTGTCTAAAGCCCGCATCACAAGTCATATTGACCTTCGTCCTTTATAATAAATCGCATTATGTATTGGCCGCTTTATATTCATATATTGCGATCAAATGTTGTAAGACTTTAGATAACCCTTGGGTCTTATATTACGATCTAATCCAAAATAAATCAAATCACCAACTCTAACATTTGAAAGGTTCGGGCCCCACAACTGTTAATCGCAACTGAATTCTTCCGATTGTGATTGGATCCTTTGTAATTGTTCCGATGCGATTGATCGCAATCACATCCTTCTATGGAATGTTCCGATGTTCCGTCCTTTTCTGATGTGATGGCATACCTTTTAAGCCGAACCTCAAACATATATGAGTCACGTTCATAAACACATCGGGTCCGCCACAATTCACACATAACACATATAATTCTGACTTCACATAACAATGCCTCCTCAATCAATGGTTGTGGTCTTATCGCGTTCCCCTCTGGCAGATCAACAGTGGTCGTGCAGTTAGATCGCACGAAGTTTAGTCCTTCGAACTTAAGCGATGAACTGGGACCCAGTGGTTAAATTTCACTCACATCCAACGGTCACTATCTTATTGCGCTTCAACCCTCCGATCCTACGACAATCGCACGAGTTAGATGCACGAACTTTAACTCGCGATAAGAGTGGGTTCTCCAAACTGCTTAAGGCCACGTGTCAGCCGATGGCGTTGATCGCTTTCGATTTGAAAATACCGCTTATCGTACAAAGGCGGTGCGATATGGGTGTGGTTGGTTTCGCAAACCCACTGTCACTATTCCTCATGGTTCCAATTCCTCTTACTCACGGTTCCAAGTTCTGTTTCTTTTGACCTTGTCTTTCTCTATGTTAATGCTGTGGCATATAATTTCTTTATCCGTCATGCTTTAAACATAACTCCACCCTTAATTGTAATTCGAAAGCCCTCGACGACTCTGTAGACTTTGCGTGTCATTGCTCTATTGCCAATCCCAAGCTCGACTCCTCAAAAACGGAGTATATAATGTTGGTTCACTGCGATGGAATGGAAATCGATCCAAGTCGAGCTTTATTCTTCATCGATCCTCTTCAGACCTTCATATCACTTCCGCGCCTTTGAAGCTCATATCACTCCACAATTCTGATGCGCAAATTCTACAATTCCACTGGTTACTTCTCCGTTTCCTTCATGAGCCTACACATTATACTCAATCATACAGATTTTAATACGCACAAGGTTATGAACCCCTCAAACTATGGCTTGTATGATTAATGATTAAACTTCATTTGATTCTACCTAATTCACCCATGCTCGCATATATAATTCAGAACCCTCAACCAGAACCAAGGTATTTCTTCAGACAGTGAACCCCCAAATTCAATTTGCTGCCAATGCCTTGCACAGAGGCATCTAATTCAATGAGACTCAATGTGATTCCAGCTCGGTTTCACTCAATCTGTGAATCCAATTAGTTCCTTTTATAAACCCTTGCGAAATCAATTCAACTGTAGCCAAATCGATAGACTCCAAGCCAATTATTAATACAACTTCTCTAAAAGGATTCTTCTTTGTATAGAATCAATTTCCTCATTATATAAACACATGAATTCACTTACAAGACTGCTTGTCCTAGCCAGATTTTCAATTCGATGGCCCTTCTACAACTGCCTCTGCTTCATGTCTCATTCTATCTACTGCTCGATTGTTTCATCTTTTTACTTTGCTTCTCTCTTTGCTGCCTCTGCTTCTGTTCTTCTTATGCTCCCCGTAAATGTTACCTACTGTCTTCTCCTTTGCTTTTGCTGTTGTCCTTTGTCTGTTTCTGCCTCTGCTGCCTCCTTTGCCATCAATGACAACATTTCCAACAGAATGTTCACACAAAAGTTAGCAACTATAAATTTTTGGTCAAGCATTGGAAAATGCACAAAAAACAAAATATGTTCCCTCGTAGACACCTGAAAAATTGTTTGTGAAATAATTAATAGTCATAATTTATTATACTATGTTCATACTCTCTTGTGACTTTTGGAACTTGTTAGAACTGGTAAAAAATTGAAATATGAACACCATTTAGCAGGATATGAATCCTTATGTCATAGGCACTTATTGAAAAATCTGTCTTATCGCTTTAATTTAGCGAAATTCCAAGTTTATATCCACATCAACTAACAATTTCTCGGCTATGTGTATATATGCAGCTGTCCTCTCCCAAAATATTTTGTAGAACATCCACTATGAGAAATATTAAAAAAATTTGTTCATCATGATGACCGAGTCCTACTCAAGGTAACATTCTTTAATAGATACTTTATTCAGGTAGAAGAAATTTTACCAAATTCCTTTGCATGTCCTTGTGGAAGTGTATTCCTTGTATGTTTTAAATAGAAGTTTTAGAAATTTGAGAGATCGTTGTTCATTTTCAGGTCATCAAGTTTTCTATTGTCATCAAGTTTTTTAAACCAACATCTACTGGTGTAGAGTGTGTTGATCTTGATTGCAATTTCATGCATCAATGGAAGTACTATTTCCCTGTAATTTTTTCCTTTCTCACGTTCACTGAGGAAATTTGATGTGTTTTCTAGCTACATTTAATGTGTTAAATTATGACAACAAAATGTAAATAAGTAATTTTGGGAAAATTACTTATTAACCGTTAATTGGTTGTATAACGAAATATAGTTGGAATAACGAAATAGAATAAGTTAAATAAGGTGGCCCAAGAGGCTTGTATGTACAGAGAATCATTTGATTAATAAGAGTTTCCAATCCCTTGCCCCATGGAGGTTTCCTTGACGCCCTGTCGAGGTTTTATCACGTAAAATTGTGTGTATTTACTTGTGTGTTGTGTATTTGTCCTTCAGTTCTTTCCATTCAGTTATGTGCATTTTATTTCCTTATTTTTTAATGTTTCCCTAACAAGTGGTATCAGAGCTTGTGTTAGAGAGAAAAATTGTTTGGCTGCCCAATTGCAAAGGAAGAGGATTGTTGTTTGTGAAGAGGTTATGCTACCGTTGAGAGAAGTCCGACTACATGGAGGATTCGATTGCAAAGGTGATCAGTATTGAAGATTTTTTTGATCCCGACTACATTAATCTGTAGAGGAACCCATGAGGGTTGTAACCGCCAGAGAAAGAAGAGGCTGTCAAGGAAATCGCAGAGGAAAATTCATTCGCTACCTACAGAGGAAAGTCGCTCGCTACCTACAGAGGAAAGTCGTTCGCTGCAGAGGAGAAGAGACGCAAGCTATCCGCCGGAGAAGAAGTTGTCCTTTTTTATTACGACATGAGCTGACTACAAGAAGACACTGGAGCTGTGATGCCCCGTGAGCACAACCGCTGACGTGAGTTTACCACACAACGTGTTTTTTGAAAGCTGTAGCTGAGAGCCGTATGGAATTTTTTTTTTGAAAGCCGTCTGTTGAGGCCGTTGAGGAGAAAGGCAGTCTAGTGAAGTCTGCTGCAATTGGAGTCGTGAGGTCAATCGAAGACGCAGAGGATTTGCTCAAGTACGGGGAGCCCTACTGCTGGCAGAAAACGGTATTTTTTTTTTAATTTACTGTGAGAAGAAACTGTGAAGAAGTATGAAAAAAAATCGATTTTTAGAAAATCTGTTGATTTTAAAATCTGAGTAGGGTTTCTGAGCAGATTAAAAAGAAATTGTGAAGAATTTTTTTTTTTTTAAGAAATTTTTTGCCATATAAAGGGCTCAATTTTCTGAATAAAATGGAAGAAAAATATATATTTTTTTTGTAGTAGAGAAAGGAAAATCTGAAACTCAAAAACGTAGAAGAAGAGGATTTTTTTTTTTTAAATCCTAGTTGGAAAGAGAAGGGAAAACTAGGAGGTGAAGTGGCAAAAATGTCAAATGCAAAATTTGAGGTGGATAAGTTCACTGGAAAAAATAATTTTGCATTGTGGAAATTGAAGGTTAAGGATTTGCTTGTGCAACAGGGGTTGCACAAAGCACTAGGCAGGGTAAAGAAAAAACTAACTAACATGACAGATTCAGACTGGGAGGACATGGATGCCCGAGCCCTCAGTACAATTCGGTTATGTTTGGTAGATGATGTTCTTTTCAATATTGTTGAAGAGAGCACAGCTGCAGGGTTGTGGGGAAAATTGGAAACCTTCTATATGACAAAGTCTTTGACAAACATAATATTTTTAAAAAGACAAATGTACAACCTTTGGATGAAGGAAGGTACAAGTATTGCAGAACATTTAAATTTTTTCAATACGCTTATTTTCCAATTATCTGATATGGAAGTGAAAATGGGGGAAGAAGACAAGGCAATAACCTTGTTATGTTCTCTACCCGAGTCATGGGATCACTTCATGACTTCTATCAGTTTGAGCACTGTAGATACCTTATCTTTTGAATCTATTGTTGGTGCTCTCTTATCTGAAGAAGTACGGAAAAAATCTAGTGTTGAGACTTCTGCACCAGAAGCCATGGTAGCCAGAGGTCGCTCAAAGGATAGAGGGGAAAGAGTAAGGGGTTCTTCTAGATCAAAGTCAAAGGGCGGCAAGAAGTGTAAAGAAAAATGCTGGTACTACAACAAACCAAGACATCTCAAAAAGGATTTTTGGAAATGGAAGGAGTCAGAAAACAACAAGGAAGAAAATCAAGTAGATTCAAGTATGGTTGATGAGGTTTTAATTGCTGAAGCTCTCCCTGTTTGCAATATCTCACAAGATGCTGACTATTGGCTATTAGACTCTAGTGCTTCTCATCATATGAGTCCGCACCGAAATTGGTTTTCATCATATGAAATTGTAAATGGTAATTTTGTATTCATGGGAAATAATGCATCTTGTCAGACTGTTGGGATTGGAAATGTGAAAATTAAAATGTATGATGGTACAATTAAAAAATTATCTGATGTTAGGCATGTACCTAATCTAAAGAAAAAATTTATTTCCTTGGGAGTTTTGGATTCGAATGGTTATAAGTTTACAGGTCATAATGGAGTGCTGAAAGTCTCGAAAGGAGCCTTGGTTGTTATGAACGTTGAAAAGGTCGGAAACCTGTACAGACTCAAAGGAAGCACTCAAGTTAGTGAAGCAACGATCGTGTCAGATAAAGTAGAAGAAGGTTCTTGTCTATGGCATCAGCGGTTGGGTCACATGAGCGAGAAAGGTCTTCAGGTACTAATGAACTGCAAGTTGCTTCCTGATTTGAAATCCTTGAAGTTGAATTTTTGTAAATATTGTGTGTTTGGTAAACAATGTAAACAAAGATTCAAGTCTGGAAATCATAATAGTAAGCAGATTTTGGACTACATTCATTATGTTCTGTGGGGACCATCTCCTACTGTGTCTTATGGAGGTGCATCATATTTTTTAACGTTTATTGATGATTTCTCCTGAAAAGTTTGGGTCTACATGTTAAAAAAGAAAGCTGATGTGTTTAATGTGTTTAAACAATTTAAAACAATGGTGGAAAATAAAACAGGAAAATCAATTAAATGTTTAAGAACTGACAATGGCGGTGAATTTACATATTTAGAATTTGAACAATGTTGTAAGGATGAAGGGATAGTTAGACATAAAACTGTTTTTTATACTCCTCAGCAGAATGGTGTTGTTGAACGGATGAATCAAACTCTTATGGAAAGAGCCAGAAGCATGATTAGTAATGCTAATCTGCAAAAGGAGTTGTGGGCAGAAGCAGTATCTACTGCTTGTTATTTAGTTAATAGATCACCTTCGGCTGCAATAAATTGTCAAATTCCTGAAGAAATTTGGTCAGGTCAGTCTTGTGATTATTCGCATTTGAAGATTTTTGGTTGTGATGCATATGTTCTTATTCCTAGAAATCAGCGTTCAAAGTTAGATCCAAAATCGAAATGTTGTGTCTTTGTTGGATATGATTATGCAGTGAAGGGATATAGGTTGTGGGATCCTTCTTCACGGAAGATAGTCATTATTAGAGATGTAACATTTGATGAATCATCTGTTTTAAAATCAGATGTTGAAAAAGTTGAACAGAAGCAGGTATCGCCAAGTCAGCATATTCAATTGGAGACTGTACCTTTTCTAGAAAGTCAAAAGGAAGGAGAGACTTCTGAAAAAGGTGGAGAAGAAAAGGAAACTGGAGAAATTCCAGAATCCAGTCATAAACCAATCACTCTAAGAAGGTCTACAAGGGAAATAAAAACACCAAAAAGGTATGAAGACTCTGATTCATCGTTTGCATTGATTATTGAAGATGGGGAACCATCTTGTTATCAGGAAGCAGTTGATGATGAAGATAGCAAGATATGAAAAAAGGCTATGGAAGAAGAAATGGACTCCTTAGCCAAGAACAATACCTGGGATCTTGTAGAACTTCCTAAAGGGAGAAGCGTTGTTGGGTGCAAATGGGTCTTCAAGTTGAAGAGAAAATTTGATGGAAGTATGGAAAGGTATAAGGCGAGACTGGTTGCAAAAGGGTATTCTCAGGTTGAAGGTATTGAATTTCATGAGATATTTTCACCAGTAGTTAAACTTGTTTCTATGCGTACTGTGTTAGCACTAACTGCTTTACTTGACCTTGATTTAGAACAGTTAGATGTTAAAATAGCCTTTCTTCATGGTGATTTGGATGAAGAGATATATATGGATCAGCCAGAAGGTTTTGTACAAGGTCACAGCAGAGGATTAGTTTGCAAGCTCAGGAAATCATTGTATGGCCTGAGGCAGTCGCCCAGGAAATGGTACAAGATGTTTGATTCCTTCATGGTGAGCCAGAATTTTATCAGAAGTGAGTATGATCATTGTGTATACTTCAAAAGTTTCAATGGCATATTCATTATCTTGGTGTTGTATGTTGATGATATGCTTATTGCAAGCAAAATCATGGAAGAAATCAGTGGGTTAAAGGCTTAGCTCTCTAGGACATTTGAAATGAAGGATCTTGGAGTGGAAAAACATATCTTGGGCATGGAGATACACAGAGACAGGAAGAATGGTAAGCTTTGGTTATCACAACAGAAGTATGTGGAGAAAGTACTTGAAAATTTCGGTATGAACAATGTGAAACCTGTTAATGTTCCATTAGCTTCCCATTTTAAGCTTTCTTTGGATTTAAGTCCTAAAACTAATGAAGCAAAGCAGTATATGTCTCGTGTACCATATGAAAATGCGGTAGGCAACTTAATGTATGCGATGGTATCTACAAGACCTGACATTTCACATGCAGTTGGAGTTGTCAACAGTTTCATGGCAAATCCAGGAGAAGAACATTGGCGAGCACTGAAATTGGTGCTTCGGTATTTGAGAGGCACAAGTGACCATTGCATCAACTTTGATGGTCGTGAAGGTACAGTCTGCGGATATGTGGATGCTAATTATGCATGTGATTTGGACAAAAGGAGGTCTACTATAGATTATTTTTTTACTCTTGCAGGTGGAGTAATCAGTTGGATGTAAAAGCTTCAAGAGACAGTTGCTTTGTCCACTACTGAAGCAGAGTATATAGCTACTTCCGATGCCTGTAAAGAGGCAATCTGGTTAAAAGGTCTGCTTGATGAGATTGGAAGGATGCAGGAGGAAGTGAATGTGTTTTGTGACAGTCAGAGCGCTATTCATTTGGCTACAAATCCAGCTTATCACAACAAGACCAAGCACATTGATGTAAGGTATCACTTTGTGAGACATGTAATTGAAGGCGGCAAAGCAGTCCTCAAGAAGGTCCTCACACAGGAGAATCATGCAGATATATTCATGAAGCCAGTTACAGTAGAGAAGCTGAGATGGTGTCTTGCTTCTCTTGGCTTGCAGAAAAGATGATGAATGGGCATGGGAAAGAGATTAGGAAAATTGTTGTCAAGGTGGAGTTTGTTAAATTATGATAACAAATGTAAATAAGTAATTCTGGGAAAATTACTTATTGACCATTAATTGGTTGTATAACGAAATTTAGTTGGAATAACGAAATAGACTAAGTTAAATAGGGTGGCCCGAGAGGCTTGTATGTACGGAGAATCATTTGATTAATAAGAGTTTCCAATCCCTTTCCCCGTGGAGGTTTCCTTGACACCCTGTCAAGGTTTTACCACGTAAAATTGTGTGTATTTACTTGTGTGTTGTGTATTTATCCTTCATTTCTTTCCATTCAGTTATATGCATTTTATTTCCTTCTTGTTTAATGTTTCCCTAACATACTATTCTTAATATCTTCCATTGTTTAAATTTTAAAAGAAAGTTGTCAACATAACATGACATTTTCATAGAAGTCAATCCGCGAATTTGATGATATGGTTGGAAAAATGGTTTCCCTAGTATACATACACTTTTAAACATTTTTAACAAAATGCATGGTATAGATATTACATATAAAGTTGTTGGGCCTTGGTAATAGATTGATGTATTTGTATCTTTCATAGTTTCATTGATGAGGACATGATGCTTCTTATCTAGGTTTTATTATATATGTAGTTTCATATTGTATTAGAAAGGATATCTTGCTCTTTTTAATATATTTCAAGTTTGGACCCAATATTATACATTTGTCATTTTCCATCCTTTATATTTATATCCTTGAATAAATGGGCCATTATATTTCTTGTTTGTTGCATAAATACTAGGTTTATGATGAATACTTTCATACTCTAGGGTACATCGTGTTGGGCCCTGACTAGAGATTTATTTCAATCCCATTGAAGTGAACGTAGCAATTGTCACATGTGGAGGACTCTACCCTGGTTTGAATGATGTGAATTGAAAGGTAAATTCTTCTCATATCCAAGCTTTTTATTTTTTTTGGCAAGTGCTCAGTGTGTAGCTTAAAAGTTGGTATTTACTATTACTGCAGAGATGACAGATAACAATAATTGTTTACTTATAGGACCCCCCTAATAAAAA
The DNA here is from genome assembly GCA_034641835.2 of Pinus albicaulis. Lineage (NCBI taxonomy): Eukaryota > Viridiplantae > Streptophyta > Pinopsida > Pinales > Pinaceae > Pinus > Pinus albicaulis. The sequence goes on along the minus strand of CM076578.1, from coordinate 1,245,575,188 downwards.
AATTTCCTAGCACTGTAGAAATAATAATCTGGAAGGTAGTGTGAAATTCCTCTTTCGTTTCTAACACAAGATATCAACACCACTTAGACTTGCCTTGCATAGCAAATTTTATATAAAGTAATATATATAACTGGAACAAGATTATTCTTACTTTTTTCATTTGGTCTGAGATTTTGCAGCAAGATGGAGTGGCTGTTAAAAGTGATAACCTGGGTTCATATCCTGGCAGGTGGGTTCCAGTCAAAACAATAAAAGATGGCTAGTCGATAAGTGTGGAGGGTGTGAAGTGATGAACTGTAATGTGGCTATGTTATTGGGCATTAATTCCAAATGTTTATGTTCGAAAAATTATTCTTTTGTTTTCTTGTAATGTGCCTCTATTTGTGGGTTCTATGCCCAAATTTTTATGTTGAAAGATTATTCTTAAGTTTGCTTGTACTAGTACTTTGTCATTTTCTTCTTTTGGAGTTTTCTGCCATGCCAGGATTTAAATGCTTAGTTTTTCAAAGCGTGTTCTCACCACCGAAATAAGAACACTTGGATAATTAGATTATGGATCTTTCATTCTGTTTTGGAATTAGGTGATTTTTGTTAACATAGTATAGATGAATTACAAGTGTGGCCTATCATTTAGTGGTAATATTGGTGGGGAAACTAGCTATGGATCGGTATACTCACAAATATTGGAGTAGCAAGGGGACTTTTATATTTTCATGATCAATGTGACCCCAGGATAATTCATTGTGATGTCAAACGTATTACTGGATGAATATTTTGAAGCCATTGTGGGAGACTTTGGATTGGAAACAATTTTAGACCAAAGGGGTTCACATGTCACTACTTGTTTGTGGTATTGTGGAGCACATAGCCCCAAAATACCTTTCAATAGGACAATCATTAGGGAAATCTGGTGTATTTGGTACAAAGGATATATTACTGTTATTAGACAAAATTATTCAATTATTCAAAGGTTTTGTTCTATGCAGAGAGAAATTTTATTTTTTCTAAATTAGGCTACTTCTATTATATCATACAGGTTAAAAAGTTACATTTCTTGTCCTCCGGAGTTGGCAAGCCAATTCTGGAGGGAAATTTCAGAAGAAAAAACTCAAAAAAGGGACTGCCCCAAATGGGGAAACCAACCTGAGAGAAGAGTTAATAATGAGCTGCCCATAGTGGGAAACCAACTTGACGAGTTATAAGTTTAGGACAGAACCATAATAGTGGACGGAACCAGAACATTAGAAAACTAGAAATAGCTGAAAGATAACTGGAAAAAGAGATGAGCACCAGCCATTAAGCTGAAGGAGATTTGCCATTATTTTCAGGAGGGAGGGGTGGCTCTTCCACAATCCTGCATGCATAGTCTGACTCATCCTCCTCCTTCTTGGATGCGTGGGTCTTTGACGAAGGAAGAAGCAACACTTGGGCGTCAGGCGAAATGGAGGAGGTCACTTGAGTGTTGGTGACCACATCAATTCCTACCTTGTCCAAGCTTGAACCTACATTGTTGCTTGAATCATCTTCGTTGCTTAAAGCGCTTTGCACCGGATAGGATGTGTTGCTGAAGAACAGGAGGGCGGGGCCTCTCTTTCAATCCTCCCACCTCGGCCTCTGCGGGTAGGGCGGTGAATTTCACTGTGGATTGGGCCCAGCCGGACGTCCTCAACCCCGTCAAGCTGAAGGGAGAGGCATATGGTGGAAGATCGAGCAGGGGTGGTATATTTAAAGGCCATGGGAGGCGGCTAAGGCAGGACGAACAAAATTAAAGAGAAGTAGTCAGAGGTAAATGCAGAGGACGACGATGGGAGGCTGGCTGGGGTGGCGAATAAATTCCCCATGATCCGACATTAAAAATACAAAGGGATGCCATGTGTAGGTGCATGGGGTGGACAGGTGCCCTGCCACCTAGCGCCCAAGTGGCACCCACTCTCCTCGAAAATCGCCCGCATTCGGGACTGTGCAGAGAGAACTTAGAGATGGACCTTGGCCATGATTGTTTTCAATTACTTTAGGGATTTTTTTACCATGTCACATGTGGTTTTAGGGTTTCATTGCAACCTTAGGGATAATCATGAAACACCTTTATTGTTTCAGGCCAATTATGAAATAGATCTCCCAACAGATTGAAGCATAGTATAACTAGTATAGGTGCTTTTTCTAGGAGTATTTTCAACTAAAACCTTATAGGCATATTTATTCTAGCATATAGACACTTGTAGCAACAAAATATTTTTCCAAATCCTATTATGTTATAGCACATGTTCACTATTAAATAAGAAATTGGCATAACATTTCCTGCAATGGACATATATGAAAACCTCTAAAATAGATTTGAAGGATTCCAGTGCACAGTTGTAACATCAACATATAAATTCAATGATAGGGATAACTTTGCTTTGGTTTGACATCTCAAATATAGAGCTAAAATATGATGAAGGTAGTAGTCCTATTCACCGCTTCACTATCTATCACTTTCCATAAATTTGCAGCAAAAAAAAACATTGAATTCCCTTCAAATGAAATGATCTAAATGAGAGGTTCTTTTTTTTTTTTAGTGCATGAGAATGTTAGGAAAATTAAGTATTTGGGTTTTTGAGGAGGGGCCCAGTGCCCACCTATTCCTCTCATTGTTAGACTTATTTTAACTTAAATAAAACATTTATTAAGTGGAAGTTATGCCCTTAAGAACCCTCTGAGAACCCAAATCAGGGTTTAAGTACACAATTTGAGGGGTGATCACTATCCTTGGAAGCACTTGTTTGTATCTAGGTTGGCCCAGGTATGTTGTGATTCCAGAACTTGTGATGGGAGACAAGAATTCACTCTATGGTCACATACCCGTGGTCCCAGTATGGGTACCCTGGAAACACTGTTGAAAATGATCTTTGTAGTTGTATGTGTATGGTAAGATAATGGAATCCATTGCTAGCTTGTTTGAATCCGTGGTTATTCGTCCTTGTTTGGTTAACATTAAAATTTTCAAAACATGGTATTGTACTAAAAAATAAAATGTGTTTCAAGTAATATGATTTTTTTAATAAAAACATGCTAATGGATTAGAGCAAGTTCGGAAAATTTTACCAAAATATATATTTTCTTGTAAAGAATATTGGAAAACACTTTAGTAAGTTCAAGTAATTTTTGGATGGTTTTGACACTCAATAAAATCTACCTAATTATATGACTTACTAGGCTCATCTCATTACACAAGTAACCTACTATCTCATTACGTTTCCTTGAGATCTAAACTACTCAAAGAAACGAACATTATCTATTTCCACTACACCTTGAGGAAAAATTATAGCATGTCGATAACTCTTTTGAATTTTTATTGTTGTTGAAGTTAATATACCAGCTTGACTTGTAGTGGAAAAGATCCTATAATGATTTTAGTACATAATTTGTACAATGTTATGACTTCAATACCAAATTCAACATTTGGGAACAGACATGAACTTGTTACTGCCCTTTATTTTTTATTTTTTTTGCGGTAACTGTTTCATTCAGCAGGAAGTGTATCCTACAACCATTATTACCTATATGTTTTTCCACTGCCAGAAACAAATATGACATGAAAATAGTGGAATTCAGCCAAGTCTGGGTGCAGATCAAGGATTCCCCGGGTCTGATCCTTATCGGAGCTAAACCATACTAAATTAGGGTTTCTTGTGGGTCTTCACGAGTGCCAAAAAAATTATCGTTGTACATTGCACTACAAAACATAGGACCTATAGTCTTTTATTTAGTAGACATAACTATGCTCGGAACTAGTTATCTGATTACTAGGGTAAGAAAATTTAACATGATATTTTTGTATGTTGCGTGAAATGCCTAGATTTGAGGGAGTGCCTACATTTATTTGTCACCCTTTTGTAGTTTAGATTATGTATTTTCATGAGTCACTAAGGTTCAACTTCCTGGCCATGAGCCCTTTGTCACTTGAATGCAGATTTTTATATACCTTGGTATCAACGTTCTCTCCCTGGCTTGTTCTACTTAAGAATTTTCATGATTGTTTTGAGTATAAGAGGGTCATGCTATTCTAACAGGAGAAAGGGTTGTTTTACCTAAACTGGGATAGTGATGGTGATGTGCGTTTGTTGTTTTAAATTGGAAGTTTAATGCCTAAGATATAAACTTTCGTTGTCAAATAAGGGAAGTTATCGAATAGCATTCCTTATCCTCACTTCTTACCACGTCCATAAAGAATACTTGACATATTATAGAGGCTTTCACATCCCCATTTACTTTGGAAGGCCACTTGGCATTGAATATTAATACAAACTCATGGGCTCTTTCAGTTGGGATAAAGCAAAGAACCTCCTTAATAATTCCAATCAGTCTTTTAACTTTTAAATATATCCTTCTAATAACGAGGATTCTATACTCGTTTCCCACCTTTGAACAAAACCCTGTCTAAGGTATGTTTATCCTTGCTTGATTTTCTTTCTCTTTTTTAAATTTTTAGGAAATATTTTTACTCCAGAGCATGATCAATGAATGCCTCCCTAATAGTTGCATCTATGGTCAGCTTGGGGTTTTCTTCCAGAAGACTTATGTTCCAAACTTTAGAGCTCTTATTGTGATTTACATACAACGTGCATTTTGTTTATTAAATTAAAGGTACCTTATGTTACCCAAAATCCTATTTAAACCAAGGCCCTCACCTAATATGCTTTCTTGGTCATAGCCATTGAAGAGTGTGATCCATATTACTGTCGATGGATTCTTTTCAGGGTATGTTAAATAATTTTATTGAACTGTATGTTGGAACATGCATCTAGAATTAAGGTTTAAGAAGTTAGAGAAATTATAAATTTAAGATGCTTTCTTTTCAATGTGTCTACTATACCAAATTTAAATAGAAAGCAGTAAACAAAGATGATACTTATGCATAGCACTATCCAAACAAAATTTGGTAAAACATCAGTAGCAAACACATCACTTGTGGGCTTATTTGAAATAGTTTTAATTTTGTTGCATTATCCATTTTTTTTTGTCTCTAATTATATTACATGTGAAAGGTCCATATTATCACATAAAAGACATCCTGATTGGTTTAAATTATTTACATCTACTGTTGCCTCTCCATGATATGGAGGGGTTTATCCTCATAGCATCACATAAGTCATATTAATGAATTGATGATGACAGTAAAGTTTTGTCTTCAAAAATTCATTATGATATGGTGGATTTTATTCAATTCACATGCAACAAATAAAGTCAATTGGGCGGAACCTATTTTTTACAATTCATTTTGAGCAGGGGATTGGATCTTACACTAGGAATTTGTAGTTTTATTACTCAAACTGTCTCTAAAGGAAAAGTCCTAAACTTGGTAGGAAAGCCTGGAATCAACTGTTAAGAAATCCATCCATTTTTACCTCAATGGCCTTTCCTTTCATTTTAAGGCTAAGAGGAGAAAATTCATGACCTAAGGTGGGTGTTGCTAAGGGTCCAATCAAGCTATATCATTAAGCAAGGAGATCAGTTCTCAAATGCAACTCAATATAGAAATTTGTAAATTTCACTTTTAGGATGTAATGCAAGTTTAACAAAATGAGTAGATTATCAAATGACATGATTTAAATAGTGATATGCTTAGACAAATTTGCTTGTTCATGAAATGTTATTATGCTTGGGAAAAGGAATGGAATTTTTTTAAACAAGAATCAACCCTTCAAGTGTTTATTCCCATGTGAAGCACACATGCAAAAATTTAAGCACAAGAACATATAATATCATTAATTAACCAAATCCACTAGAAGGATCGACACATAACACTTAGAAAGTTTTAAAATGGGTTTTTTGTTTCATAGTAATTTAATTTTAGCTGAGAAAATTCACCATAAATAATTCAGCAACTATAAACATGCATCATCGAAAAGAAAAGCATCGGGGTTGTTGATGGAGTTCACCCCTCATGGGCTCCGTCTTCGGGCCCTACTCTAATAATCTAGGTCACTCGTATGCCAATTAAAAGAAAGAGGTACATAGATATAATTGTTTCAACTGCGGCTATTTCCTTGAGACTAGAAATGTTCTAGTGCAGAGAACTCTCGCAAAATTATTTGACAACCTACAACTGACTTGTCAATTACAACAAAATATAGAGTCTTATAACTTTGACTCTGACTACTACTAAAAATGAGTATTCAATTTTCAACAATACAATCATTTTTACCTCGTCGCCACTTGACAAAGTTGGACACACTTCAGGTACTAATTTCGATAGAATCTATTACTGTTTCCAACGAAAAGAGGTTGTCGTTGAATCCAAAATGTGCCAAAACCCCTATTTTGGCTCTTCAAGTGCTCGAATTGGCTTCAGGATGCTCCCATAAATCCCAATCCTAGCTTTGCCAAAATCTCGAGAAAATTCACATATCAAGATGATGCAGTGTCTTTACCCTCCTAACACTTCTAACTACACTTCAACAACACTCAGACTTGATGGAATTCTTCCGAAAAAGGCTTTGCTGACTTGCTTTTGCTTCTTTGGATTTGTCTTCTAACTCTGCCTCTTGATGGCTTGTAAAACCTATGAATTAGATTGTGTTTGAATGGTGTAAAATTCATCTTTTTATACACCTTACAATGTTATTTTTGGCTTTGAGTTGTTAAAACAACTTAACAAGTTTTGTCTATTCAAATACATTTGAGATATCACATTTATTTTGACAAACCACATGCATTTGTATTATTGGACCTTAGCTTCAAACCTAATCCTAAGTTTTCAAATGGTTATTAACAACCATACTCCACTAAACTTAAGGTTGACTTTCGAACTTTGCTGAAGCCACGTACAAGCTTTCAGTTGTAGCTTTTATTGCACCTTCATGCATTTCATAATCATCTCCTTGAAACTACAAACTCCATGCCATGACCTTCATTGGTGGAGCCACATAACAATATCATTGTGTTGGAGTTGTAACCACATCTCCATAGTTTTTGTAACCATCTCCATGCACTTCGTATTACATCTTGTCATCACCACGTAACAGTCCACCTTTTTCTTGGAGTTTGTAACCATAATCATGCACATACATGCACATACCTACGTTGGTGGATGGAGCCACGTAACAATGCACATTTGTGGGAGTTTTTAAATGAACATTTGTTGGAGTTTAAATGCACCTTCATGCATTTCGTAACCATCTCCATAACCTTCGTGACGCATCTCCCCACGTGATGCATTGGGTTCACATTGGTTGCATTTGATCCTTTTATGCATTTTATTAACCATGGTGTATTTCAACATAACCCTTCGTCATTTAATATGCACCATAGTAATACATGGATATTGACAAAGCTGCGCTCCAATATGTTATCAACGTGTATGGGTTTTCAATCATAGGTTATAAATACTAAACATATTCCATGACCATAAATCATTTCTTCGCCATATAACTTAGGTTTCTAATATGAATTTAAAGCTAAGCTTTCAACCTAGATTTTTAACATATTCTCTCAACCTTATATATATCATGCGCCCATGTGAACATTTGTACCAAAATCTTTTGGTTACAAAACATAGGTTTAGTATTATTTTTCACTAAAATATTATTGCACCATAATCAAGTTTCACTTTAGCTTGTCATGTTATTTGAACCCATGTGTGCGTCTTTTTGGATGTCTTTGCACTGCAGGTTTTCGACTAGGATTGGATGCACCCACCTGGAGATTCGCACTAACGATGACATGTCGAGTTCGAGCTTTGTCACATGACGAAATACCTAACATACCTTGATTGTAGTAAAAAATTCAACGGATGTTTTATCCCTCATCTGAAGTCCAAATGCGAATCTGGAGATACCACCAGAATCAGTGTGTCGAACCCTTTGACTTAGCACTAGTTTCGCAATCAATTGGGACAATAAAAATCTGCACAAGTCGAGAACAAATTTTCCACCTAGGACGATCTTGGTTGTCAACATATAGCAATATTCTGAATTGACTTACAAAATCCATTCTGGATCACACCTCCCAATAGAAATAAATTTTGGACCTCCAAATTTTTTATTACAAACATCATATTTATGACAACATGCATCAGTATAAAAACCAACTTGACCCTAGCTACAGACTCGGCTAAGGCCTACTGATGCGACAATAATTTACAACACACAATCATACATATGGCATAAAATCTGCCCAATTCCAATACTGTTCTAGAGACTTATGTTTCTCTGCTCCAGGTTCCTTTGTTTCCTTTGGTTTTGCTGGCGGTGGTATTGCCTCTCGGGGTAACATCAGACATTTTTTCTTTGAATGCCCTTTCAGATTTCATTTTCGACAAACTCGTTCTCCGGAGTTTTTGCTGATCGACCTCTTGCTAGATCTATGTGAACTTTGAATGTATGATGTTGAACCTTCCTTAGGCTGAAACAAAGCCTTTCCTAGTCATATCTTCACTTGCAAAGTGATATCTTCTTTTTGTGGCTTATTCTTTATAGAACCCACCTTTTAGTTGAATGCCTTCTGCTTCCAACATTCTTCTACACAGTGTGTGTTACTGTTGCAAAATGTACATGGATAAATCCTTTTAATGACTTTCAACATAAAATTTTGGTCTGAGGACTTACCTTCTGAATCACTGTCTGATTGATTCAATTTTTTACCTTTGTGTTCTTGCAACTTGTTCGCCATGAAGTTGGGGTGTAGGGATCAACATCGATCTGCAATGTGACCACTTTCCCACATTAGTCACATATCGATTGGTTGAAGCCTATGCCTTCATATTTCAGCCTCTAGACCTATACTAAGATCGGATGGAGTCTGCCCTGGCCTTGCTTGCCAAGACCTTGTCATTCCTGGTAGCACATCTTGTGCATTAGCTTCAGACCCATTCCTCCGATATGTCTTTCAAATTCTCCAATCTCCTAATCACTGGAAGACTCGTCCTTCTCCAAGTATTTTCTTGGCAAGGTTGGTGCATAAGGAGTATCCTCAGAAGGTGAGGAAAAGCTTCTGATAGCTTCTTCTACCAACTGGGATTTTGGAGTCATGGATAATGATGAATTGTCTTCATCCTCCAGATGAAGAGGTGAGACTTCATTTTTCCTTTCAATGGATGAACTGTGAAATGATGGATGGTTTATCCTTTGAATCTTTTGCAAAATTTCAATCTTTATCTAGTGTATTTGCTTATCCTCCTACAAAGCTTTTACTATTCTCCGCAATGCATCATTCTCCTTTTGAAACTCTTGATTCAACTCTTCAAGTTCTTTCAACTGAAGTTGCCTTGAATTTTTACCCATTCTTGCACTTGGTAAGGTTCTCGCTCTGATACAAAATGATCTGAAATTGCAGAATTAGATCGACACCTATCACTTGGTAAGTTTTAAAATGGGTTTTTGTTTCACGATTATTTAATTTTTGCTGAGAAAATTCACCATAAAGAATTCAACAACTATAAACATGCATCATCGAAAAGAAAGACACCAGGGTTGTTGATGGAGTTCACCCCTCCTGGGCTATGTCTCCAGGCCCTGCTCTAATAGGCTAGGGCGCTCGTTTTTCAATTAAAATAAAGAGGTACATAGATATAGTTGTTTCAATTGCGGCTATTTCCTTGAGACTGGAAATGTTCTAGTGCAGAGAATTCTTGCAAAATCATTTGACAACCTACAACGGACCTGTCAATTACAGAAAAATATAGAGTCTTATAACTTTGACTCCAGCCTCTACTAAAAATGAGTATTCAATTTTAAAAAATACAATGATTTTTACCTTGTCGCCACTTGGCAAGGTGGAACACACTTCAGGTATTAATTTTGGTAGAATTTGTTACTGATGTTGACAAACTAACGTTGCCTTTGAATCCAGAATGTGCCAAAAACCCTGTTTTGGGTCTTCAAGTGCTCAAATCAGATTCAGCATGCTCCCATAAAGCCCAATCCTAGATTTTCCAAAACCTCGAGCAACTTCACACATCTAGATGATGCAGTGTCTTTACCCTCCTGGCACTTCAAACTACATTTCGACAACATTCAGACTTGATGGACTTCCTCCAAAGAAGGCTTTGCTGATTAGCTTTTGCTTCTTTGGATTTTTCTTCCAACTCTGCCTCTTGATGACTTGTGAAACTTGTGAATAAGATTGTGTTTGAATAGTGTAAAAGTCCTCTTTTTATATATCTTACAATGTTATTTTTTATTTTGAGTTGTTAAAACAACTTAACAAGTTTTGTCTATTCAAATACATTTGAGATAACACTTTTATTTTGACAAACCATATGCATTTGTATTATTGGACCTTAGCTTCAAACTTAATCCTAAGTTTTCGAATGGTTATTAACAACCATGACTCCACTAAACTTAAGGCTGACTTTCGAACTTTGTTGAAGCCACATACAAGCTTTTAGTTGTAGCTTTTAATGCACCTTCATGCATTTCGTAATCATCTCCATGAAACTACGAACTCCATTCCATGACCTTCGTTGGTGGAGCCATGTAAAGATAACGTTGTGTTGGAGTCGTAACCACATCTCCATAGTTTTCGTAACCATCTCCATCTCCACGCACTTTGTATTACATATTACCATGACCACGTAACAGTCCACCTTTTGCTTGGAGTTTGTAACCATAATTATGCACAAACATGAACATACCTACGTTGGTGGATGGAAACACGTAACAATGCACATTTGTAGGATTTTTTAAATGCACATTTGTTGGAGTTTAAATGCACCGTCATGCATTTCGTAACCATCTCCATGACCTTAGTGACACATCTCCGCAAGTGATGCATTGGATTCACGTTGGTTGCATTTGATCATTTTATGCATTTTATTAACCATGTTGTATTTCAACATAACCCTTCGTCATTTAATATGGACCATAGTAATACATTGATATTGAAAAGGCTGCTCTCCAATATGTTATCACCATGTATGGTTTTTCAACCATAGGTTATAACTACTAAACATATTCCATGACCATAAATCATTTCTCTTCCATATATGAATTTAAAACTCCACTTTCAACATAGAGTTTTAACAGATGCTCTTAACCTTATATATAGCCGCAGTAAAGCAACAAAATAGTCTAGAATCTGGTAATGATTTTGAAAAAAATTGGTAAAGATTTTTCAGAAATGAGGGTTTTTGATAGTGCTGAATCCATTTCCACTATCAAAAATGAATTCAAACACTCCAACTACCTGATTTTTTGATTTTTTTTTACTAGATTCCGACAAAAAGCTGTCGTTCGAACTATTCCATATGCTGGGTAGACAACTCCTTATATATATCATGCGCCCATGTGAATATTTGTACCAAAATCTTTTGGTTAAAAAACATAGGTTTAGTATTATTTTGCACTAAAATATTAATGCACCATATTCAACTTTCACCTTACCCTGTCATGTCATTTGAACCCATGTGTGCACCCTTTTGGATGTCTTTTCACTGCAGGTTTTCGAATAGGAATGGATGCGCCCACCTGGAGATTTGTACTGACGATGCCATGCCGAGCTGGAGCTTTGTCACATGACAAAATACTTGGCTTACCTTAATTGCGGTAAAAACTTCAACGGATGTTTTCTCCCTCGTCCGTAGTCCAAATGTGAATCCGGAGACACCACCGGAATCAGCACGTCGAACCCTTTGACTTGGCACTAGTTTCGTGATCAATTGAGACAATAAAAATCTGCACAAGTTGAGAAAAAAATTTCCACTTAAGACCATCTTAGTCGTCAACATATAGCAATATTCTGACTTGACTTACAAGATCCATTCTGGATCACTTAGTTGTTTGAATAATATTCATGCCAAAACTTAAACCACAACAATAATATAAGTAGAAGGTGCAATGTCAAGGATGATGCGAATTTAAAATGTGTCCCTTAGTGATCAAGCATTAAGAATCAAGATACCATAATACTAGAGGCACCATATGCCAGAAGTGTTATGACTATGGACAATAAGACGAGGGATTTAATTACCTAAAATCATGTACACAGTACAACGCATACACCATAAAAATTCAAAAACTTTTTGTTATAAATGACACTTTAAGACAACATATATAAATGGAATATTCTTTTTATTCATAACACTTAAGATCTTGCAAAATTGTCATTATTCAGGGCACGTTAATTATAGTTGTTATTTTTATGTTTGATAGGTTGCATCCATGAAAAACAATGATCCAAAGTAAAGAAATTATGACAGCAATAGATCAAGGTGCTAAGAACTGTATATATGTTGAGTATAGCAGTGAAGTATTATGGACAACAAGATGAGGGATTTCATTGCTTAAAAGCATGTACAACACATACAAGATAAGAAATAAACACATTTTTGTTATAGAAGACACTTTAGGGCACCAGATATAAATGACATATTCTTCTCATTCATAACACTATTAGAGATTGCAAAATTTTCATTATTGAGGGCAAGTTAAATATATGTGTTAAGTGTATGTTCAACAGGATGCAACCATGAAAACTTACGATCCAAGCTTAGGAAATTATGAGAGTGATAGGTCAAGTTTTTAAGAACTGTATATATGCTAGCAGTGAAGTATTAATCCTTTATATGCTTGAATGTGTGTTTTAAAAATGTTGACAACTTCAAATTTAGATCAACACCATACCTCTTTAACCAAGACATTAGTAGGAGGAAAAAATGATAAAACAATGGTCATATAATGGTGAAGAGATGAAATTTTATATGACTAATTTATCGCATCATTCCACCCATATTTGTATTTATCCATAAGGGATATGGTTTAGAATCTAGAGTTTAAAAATTTTCTCGTTGCAATAGTTACGATTATGTATTACCCAATGAAAAGTTGTTTTTCGAAGTTCTTGTAAAGTTGAGATATTATCTCTAGTAAATTGAAATGGGAAATTGAGTAGGTCTGTTTTATAGTTATTGGTAATATTTTCTACTCAGATCAACACATACATAGATGCCATGATTGAAAATTCTCATCTCAAGGTCGCTCTATAGACAAAGTTGAAATTGAAGAAACTACAACTTTAAAGGATCTGGATTTGGACTTTGACTTTTACCTCGAGCCATCTCGTTGTGATGCACTTGTAACACAAGTTCATTAAGGCTATCCGCTTATTGTTATGGGCGCTTTTTACTTTGATTTTGTTTAGTGGACCTATTACATTCAAGGATTTCAAGTTTTTGACATCTTAATTTTACTTGGATTTTGAATATTTTTGTCATATTTACATGCCATCCTCTGAGGTTTTCAAGTAAAATAATTGATGGACAACCCCTTGTAACATTAGATTTCAGATTTTATCATGAAATCAAAGTACACAATCCTTCTCATTTGAAGTTAAATTTCCTTAAAAGACTTTAAATATGCCAAAATATTCTTGACTTGTCATTGACAAGAGTGATGAGTTTCTTGACTTGCCATTGACAAGAGTGATGAGTTCTGAAAGAGGCTTGCTTTTTCTGCTTGCAATTGTTGATTCATGGATGGTCGAAGAATGATTTACCTTTTTTCTCCATGTGCCCTTCCAGATATAAATTTAAATTTGCATTTATTGTGGAAAATATTGTTTTATTATTAATCTGTAAGTGTGAGTTTCCATGAAACTCTAAGGCAATCGAACAGCAGAAAATAACATTTTTTACTTTTTGGACTATTGGTTCATCATTCATACACTAATAGTACACAAGTTAAATTTGGATATGCATATGATAGAATTGTCATTTTCATCCTCATATCAGATTTGATATATCAAATCTTTTACTCTTATTCATATAAGAAAATAGATTTAAAAAAACTAAAAGTTGAAAATAAATCAGGAAACCATGCGTTAGATCATGAGTATAACAAAATGGCTAATGTCACGATTGTAAGTTAGATGACATGTCGCTTCTTGTGCCTAAAACATAACTATTTTTGAATGCTTGTTTGTCAACTGTTTTCATTTTTAATGTATATTTATATGGTTAGGTATTTTATTTTGTAGGTTATTTGGTGTTAGAGGCTTCCAACAATGGTCTGAAACTATTGGGAAGTTTATTAGCCTTCTGGAAATGGGGTATGAGAGGGGTTTCTGGAGTAAGAAATCCATTGTGGCCCAATCATAAATGGCTTTACACACAAAATAGCATTCTAATAATTGAGCAGGCTCTAATTCTAATAATTGACCAGACTTCTAAGTTTCAGATCATTTTGTGAAATGGATATTATTATGAGATTTTCATTTAGTCTTTCTTCAAACATGGAGTTTTATTTATTTATTGAAAGATAATTCTTCCATACTCATATTAGAATTAGTTGGATATTTGTAGGTGGATGTTGAGAGAATATCTCAACCTCCCTATTCATATTTAGAAGTGGTTGGATCTCAGAAGCACTATAAATATTGTGATGTATTCGTGTGATAAAATATAGAGTAATAGATATATATTATTTGTGTGTTTTCTGTATGCAATGGCTTCCATTTCAATTTTAATTTGGTATCAGAGCTTGGCTAGGCTTAATCCCTCACGGGAGTGCCCAGGAATATAATTGTTGTCTGAGTTTGTTTTCTGCTGCCACTATTGCTGTTGGAGGAGGATCGTATTGCCACGCATTTGGGGAATCATTCCTAACGTATCACTGTTGGTTGACCTGCGCACGTAAGGATTATTTCCAGCTTCATTTATTGAATCGCTGCTGAACTCTGTTCGTTGGAATTGCGCGAGTCAAGTTAGATATATGCTGATGGCATATTGCATCACCGTCGAGGACGAGGATATCTACACGATTGTAAAAACCGTTTAAAAATTTACAGAGCGGGTGAGGAAGGAGGGCGCGGATTTTCCACATTTATACACGTGCAGAAACAGACATGGAACCTTCTATTACTTGCCGCCGATAGCACGTGGCCTGCTCTTCTCAGCGCGTTAATTTCTCTCGCTACTTTATTTGATGCCATGCGTTCGATGTCGTAACATGGTTCCTAATCCCCTAAATATAGAAGCTTCAATTTATGGAAAAAAGCTTATAACCAAAATTCTTTATCAGCCAGCCAAGGATCAAGTCTTGTTGGCTTCCTTTTCTTATAATCGTTTCTGTTTTTGGCTCTGAACAATTTGATTAAAAAAAAAAAAAAGGTAAATATTTTCTTTCCAACATGGAGCCTATTGCATTGGAAAAGTTTAATGGCTTTAATTTCCACACTTGGAAGGTAAAAATTCAGCTGCAAATGATGAGTAGGAATCTGTGGAATATTGTACAAGGCACGGAAAAAGCACCTACAAATGCTAAACAGTTAACTGAATGGGAAAAAAGAGAGGAAAGATCCAAGTCTATCCTTGGACTATCACTTGCAGATTCCCAGCTACATATTATTGACTTACAGAGATCTTCTACAACAATATGGGATGAATTGAATAAGGTATTTGGGGCAAAAGTTGTTAATGCAAAATTTTTCTTAAAGTTACAATTGTTTAAACTCCAAATGCATAGTGAGACATCATTGTCAACACACATAAATGAGTTGAAAGCTTTGATGGGACAGTTGATAGAAAGTAATTCTAAATTAGATGAGGATGATGCAAAGGAAATTTTATTAAATAGCTTGTTTTCAAAATATAATAATGCCATATTTACTCTAAGTCAAATGTCACTTCAATCACTTGATGAAATGATAGCAGCTCTTATGGCAGAAAAAAAGAGGATAGGTGACACAGAGGCTAGTTCACACAATGAACTTGCACTATTATCCAAGGGAAGGGTGAATAAAAATAAGATTGAATGCTTCTATTGTCATAAATATGGACATACATCATTCAATTTCAAAATTTGGGCCCAAGATCTTTTGAATGGAAGATTGAAAAAATTAGCCTATGCAACATTTTTAGAAGATTCACCTGATGCTATATTTGAAGACTCTTCAAGTGACAATGAACCTTCTGAACCATCTCTCAAACTTTTCTAAAGAACGTTTTGTGATGTGATGTGCAAGTGTGTGCTGTGGTGTGGAATATATCATTATAGTGTGGGGTTTAAGTTTATATTTGTGTAAAGGTCACTTTGTAGGATTGATCATTGATCATATTCTGTACCTAGAATATTTTCCTATGTGACTGTTGAAATTTATCCTTCGGGGTTATTTCACAGATGGAAATATTTCAATAGGGTAGTTCAGTGTTGAGACTCTTCTTCGGGGGTGTCAAGAATTCTTAATCTTACAAATTCAGCATTGTTGGTCAGAAGCATGTTTACTTTAAATGAGTTGGAAGGTAGACTCAAAGATATGAAGAAAGAAAGAGCGAAATCCAGAAGACTGTAGAGTGGGTAGAGTTGCTGATAAAGACCAGTGAGACGAAGATAATTTTTATTGTTATGCATGTAAGAATTAAGGGGGAGTATTGAAAGATAATTCTTCCATACTCATATTAGAATTAGTTGCAGATCTGTAGGTGGATGTTGAGAGAATATCTCAACCTCCCTATTCATATTTAGAAGTGGTTGGATCTCAACAACACTATAAATATTGTGATGTATTCATGTGATAAAATATAGAGTAATAGATATATATTATTCATGTGTTTTCTGTATTCAATGGATGCCATTTCAATTTTAATTTACTTCAAACAAAAGCTTTATAGTAATTGGGATGAAGGGCTTTTTTTATAAAGTTAAATTCTCACATATCCAATTAAATATTAAATTCTTATATTTTTTTGAGTCCTTTATGTATTACTGACATTTCCATTTTTCAAAAAGCCATCAAAGTCTTATTTTAGATGTTTTTCTGTGTAATGATTTTGACAAGGTTTGTGTTGATTGAATCTGTTATGTTGTAGACAAATGGAGAGTGACTTCATTTTTTTAGAAGTTGAGAGAATTATGGACTATTGTCTTTTACTTGGTGTTCACGTATGAGCTCCTCTGTATCCTGCCAACTTTTCACCAGGACATTCTATAAATATGCCTCATTTGGTTGATGCAACTTATGAAATGTCAAAGATTGAAGGTAGGCATTCGCTTCAGAAACATGCATAGTATATTCAATTGTTTTTGTTATCACTTATGGTTAATGTTGTGAGCATTTGAATTCCACTTATCTTTCTTTGTCGCTTTTTGATGTGTCATACACTAAACTCTAGATTTTTTGTAATGTTACTCTTTTACCTTATTTTGAATTTCCCTTAGTTGTTGCAAATTATTGTATCAAATTACATGAAAATTTTGTAGCTATTCCTAAAAGGAAACTGCTCTAATGTGATCGATGCTAATTGGTATAGAAATACAAAAGGATATGTCAATATGCTTGTACATACTCAAATGAATTTTCAAAATAGTAATGAATTTTCAATTGAATCTTTTACAAAAATATGTTGTCATTGTCTATCACAATGTTACAAAATTTCCTATTTCTCCCAATTTTTTGAATTTTCCAAAGTTTTAAAGGTTGTGGAGTTCTCCAACTTTTCCTGAGTTGGCAAGTTTTCTTGATGCTTTGTTGATTTACAGTTACAGAGTAAAATGATTGCCACTTTTTTCATCCCAATGTTGGGTTTTATATTGTTGTTGTGACTTTCTATTTCCCATTTAAATAAAGGATTCCTAAGGTCTCCATGAAACTGGAGCCAAATTTCTATATATTATTTTAATAAAGGTGGTTTCAGAAAATTTGGATCAACTGTTTCCCGAGACACCCAAGACTGATATTGAAGATGATAATATTTTATTATGTCCATTCAATGAGAGAAACAGGGTGACCAATGTGACTAAAGAAAGACACGAGGGTAGATACAAAGGAGTGAAAAAGTAAATCTTATAGCTTTGTTATTAAAAACATGTAAGGTCCGAGTAATGAGCTAGATGAAGAGGTACAAGGTTCTTGAAAAATGATTAGAAACCTTAAAAATGTTTTTAAAACACAATAGTGAAGTCCATGCATGCTGGAAATAGATGATGAGATCGAGTGAAGGGACAAAGAAGTAAGATCCTCAATAAAGTCATCAATAACTATGAAGGGGTTGATGCATAGTTGGAATGTGTCTTAGAGATTGTGTGGGGTTGGGGGAATTTGTTGTAATATTCTTGGAGGAGTAGTAGAGTGGCAGGGTCCACCTCTCTTACTATCCAAGGCTATGGGGAAGACTTTCAGCATGTGCAATTATTTTCTTGTTAGAAATCTTTAGGCACCAAATTGTAGAATGCCATTGACTAAGTTCATTGTCACTTCAGATAATGTGTATTGAGAATGTTACAATATACAATACAGGAGATGATTTATAGACTACAATTACATAGGAAAAACAACCTATAAGAAATGTCAATCCAACCCTTAAGGCATTGTAGTTTTGTCTCTTATAGTTCTTGTTTTCCTCTTCGTCTCACTTAGCCTATGCAATTTGTTATATTGTGCCCAACCTTGAACTTAGCATAATTTTAGAACTCTTTTCACTCTTGTTAAGGACTTCTTGCTTATTCCTTAGAAATTTCGAGGCGTCTTCCTTTTGTATGAGTATTTGTCATGCACATGCAAACCCCTTTATTCTAAGGTGGATCCAAGTGCCCAATATATCTAGCTTTTTTTCCTTGGTGACTTGTGTACCCAAGTTATTTTAGTGTCCCTAGTTCGTCCATCCAAATCCATCCTAAGTCTACCTAGTTTGTTTTTCTGTCAAACTCGTCTTACTATTCATCCAACTCATCTTGATTTGGTCATTCTACTTGTCTCGGTTTATCTATCCAACTCATATTACCTGCTCAATTCTACATGACTGTGCCGATACTATTTGAGTCCAATTGAATTTACGTGAATCCATCTTGAGTTTATCTATTTGACTGTGCCTATGTGTGGCCATCAATGCAGTTTTGTAGTACTAAGGATTATGTGCATGTTGAATCACTGCAAAAAAATTTAGAACTATAAGAAATGTTAGATTTGTTATATGAAAAATACCAAGTCCTTTTTTCAAATAATTAGAACTACAACAAATGTTAGATTTCTTATATGAAAAATACCAAGTCCTTTTTTCAAATAATTAGTGTTTCACTATGCTATGCAAAAATGTGTTTATGAAATGTGTTATGTAACGAAGAGGGCTCACACGGTGTGCCAAATCAACTATAAGACATTTGATTATAAAATTTTAGGTCCAAACCCAAAATGTCTCATTTAATGAGAAAGTATTTGCACCTAATAGACATCATTTAGCATTGTTTGTGAGTCATCCCTTCCAAGTGATACACAACCTTGATTACACTACCTTAGGGGAATGGTCAATCAATTTTTCATATACATGAATAACAACCAAAATACCATATTTGAGTATAGCGTAGTTTGTGTGACCATAACACATTAGATTATTTATTTGTGTCTGGTATTTAGGCAAAGAAATTGAAATGGAAGCGTGTGAAAAGAAATTTGACTGAATGTACAAGTTTCTCTGCAACAAAGTTAACGCTTATTGAGTATGGTGAATGGTTGATGCAGGAAATTTCTATGTTTATGGAAGAAGTTGGAGGAAAAAAAATGAAATTTAAAAGAGATAGAATTGCTCTCGCCGCGGGAGAAATTGCAGTCCACGAGGCGATGACAATTTGTCTAGCTGATCATGGGGAAGCCTTTCTAGTACCAACGCCATATTACCCAGGGTAAACTCATTTTTATATATACAGTGTTAATGAAATATGATTTTAGTAGTACTAGGATGGTATAAAATAATTAATATATATCAACACAAAATATTTTTCTTCAATGACCCATCACACTATAAAAATGGCAAAAACAAGTTAAGTTGTCCCTTCACTAATCATTGTTTTCTAAAATTTCAAAAGCATGACTGCACGAATTTTTTTGTTACTGTAGTTTCGACATAAATCTAAAATGGTGAACATGAGTGGAGCTCATAACTGTTGAGATTTTATGTTTTGAATAAAATAGGCAAAATCTCAGTAGATGACAACAATAGGAATTAGTTCCTAGATTAGCTCCAGTTTGTTGGGAGGGAGTTAATGCATCCTAAATTTGATGTGAGAGGATTTATGAGGCAGTTAGATTCTCTTTGCTATAAAGCAATTATCATGGATCGTTTGAAGATGTGAGTTTATTTAGGATTTGATTTGCTCTGCAATCTCCACATTGGATTAATAAAAATTATAACGTACTATGTTTGGTGGAGCGTGCTTGATTAGTTGGTGAACCGTTAAACCACAGTGTCTATACTTGTGATGTGTTCGATCTCTTGTTGCTGTATTTTATTTATTATATGATACTTAACAATTGGTATGAACTTTATTGGAGGTGAATCTTGTATGAACCAAGGAAGGATTATTATGGAGATTGCGTTTGTTCCACCTGTGGGAGTCAGCCAGATGTGATGCGTGGGCTGATATCTGGCGTGCTCATCCACAGTCGTCCGTGGGCGCGTATCATATAAAGTTCGCTGCGTGGTGTGTATATTCTTACTTTTTCTTCGTGTATTTCAAGTTAATTGATGAAAGAATTGTTAGTGATGGTGAAATGTTGGTGGCGATATAATGTTCTCATGTGCGTCGTATAATCTATTGAATGCTGGTGTGGTGCATGATTGAGCTGTGTAAACCTGCGTGAAGGTGAATCGGCCAACAGACCAGAACTGCGTGAAACCATTAGCGCAGTGACAAACACAGTAAGTCGTTGATCATTTAACCGAGAGCTAATATATGGAAATCGACGAATGAGGAGTCGCTGCTCCGTGAGCTGGAGACAGGTATTGGAATGCCATTATATATAAATTGAATGTCGGTATAAGTTAAAAACCCATTTTAAAATCGGTTGATCAATGTAGCGCAAGTGGTGATACAAGTTGTAAATGGTATGATGTTGAATTTCAAAATGCGATTTATTAATATTTATTGATTTGAAGTTTTAATGCGATTTATGTATCTATTTAAATGTCGATATTTTAAATCGTTCGATTTATGGGTTTATTTAAATTGTAATATGCCATGATATTATAAGGCAAGATAATTTTTTTAAGCGATTTTATTTAAAAAGGGCATTCTTCTTAAAGTTGATTAGGTTGTTTTTGTAACACAATATGGCAAAAACACAAAGTGGATTTGAGATCAGAAGTTGATGGAAAAAATAACTAAGCGAATGCGGAAAATTAAGATACGCGATCTATGCGATTAAAACAAAAGAAGCGCTCAGCTATTTGTTGGGGAAAAGCAAAAAGCCTTCTTCCTTGACGGAGGATGAATGGGATGAGTTGGATGACAGAGCTCTGAGCGCAATTCGGTTATGTCTGGCGGATGACGTTCTGTTCAACATTGTGTCAGAGAAGACCGCCGCAGGCTTGTGGATGAAGCTTGAAAAGCTCTACATGATGAAATCTTTGACAAATCGGATTCTCCTGAAGCGACAGCTTTATGGTTTGCGGATGAAGGAAGGTACCTCGATTACTGACCATCTGAATGTTTTCAATACTCTATTGGTACAATTACAAAGTCTAGATGTAAAATCTGATTCAGAGGATAAGGCAATAACTCTATTGTGTTCATTGCCCGAATCGTGGGATCACTTTGTTACTTCCATAAGCTTTAGTACTGCAGACATCCTTGAATTTGATGATGTCGTCGGAGCTTTGTTGTCCGAGGAGACCAGGAAGCGGTCGAATGCTGACACCTCTACATCAGAGGCAATGATGGCCAGAGGTCGCTCGAGAGAGAGACACTCCGGGGGTAAGCATAGCAACTCTCGTTCAAAGTCTAAAGGAAAGAAGACAAAGGTGAGGTGCTGGCATTGTGGGAAAACTGGACATTTGAAGAAGGATTGCTGGAAGCGACAACAATCTTCTAAAGAAGCTTCATCGACAGAAAAGAAGGAAGCAAACACGACAGATACAGGTTCGGCATCTGGTTCAGGTATGAGCGACGAAGTGTTATCAGTTAATTTGTCAAATCATGATCAACATTGGTTGTTAGATTCCGGTGCATCAAACCACATGTGTATTCATAGAGAATGGTTCAAGACATATAGATCAGTTAATGATGGAGTCGTGTACATGGGTAATGATGTCACATCTAATATTGTGGGAATAGGGAGTATACAGCTGCAAATGTTTGATGGGACAACTAAAATGTTAACTGATGTAAGACATGTACCAGATTTAAGGAAAAATCTAATTTCACTGGGAGCACTTGATACAAATGGATATAAAACTGTAATTCAAGGTGGAGTAATGAAAATTTACAAAGGTATTTTACTAGTAATGAAAGCTAAGAAAGTAGGAAATCTATTTCAGTTAGAAGGAGGTACAGGGTCAGATTTTGTGTCTACCGTGTCTAAACATGACAGTAGTTCCATTCACTTATGGCATCAAAGATTGGGGCATATGAGTGAAAGAGGGTTGAAAATTTTGGCTGATTGCAAGTTACTTCCAAATCTGAAGTCTGGAAAGTTAGATTTCTGTAAGCATTGTCTGTTTGGAAAACAAAGTAAACAAAAGTTTAAAACAGGCAAACATACTAGTAAAGACATACTTGATTATATCCATTCAGATGTTTGGGGACCAGCCCCTACAACCTCATATGGTGGTTCGTCTTATTTTGTATCATTTATTGATGACTTTTCTAGGAAGGTGTGGGTCTACATGTTGAAAAGGAAGTCTGATGTTTTTACAGTTTTCAAGCAGTTTAGAGCATTGGTAGAAAACATCACTGGTAGAACTATAAAATGTTTAAGAACTGAAAATGGTATTGAGTTTACTTCCAAGGAGTTTGACAGCTATTGCAAGGATGCAGGGATCGAGAGACATAAGACCACGGTTTATACTCCTCAACAAAATGGAGTTGTTGAACGCATGAACAGGACTCTTCTAGAGAGAGCAAGGAGTATACTTAGTAACGCCAGTTTGCAGAAGGAATTGTGGACAGAAGCGGTGGCTACAGCTTGTTATGTGATAAATCTGTCGCCATCAACAGCGATAGGTTGCAAGATTCCCCAAGAGGTATGGAAAGGTCACCCTTGTGATTATTCTAAACTCAGAGTGTTTGGTTGTGATGCATATGCTCTAGTGCCTAAACATCAG
Organism: Pinus albicaulis; assembly: GCA_034641835.2. Lineage (NCBI taxonomy): Eukaryota > Viridiplantae > Streptophyta > Pinopsida > Pinales > Pinaceae > Pinus > Pinus albicaulis. Next base: position 1,245,552,180 of record CM076578.1, on the reverse strand, counting down.
CGAACTAAATTAGATCCAAAATCAAAAAGGTATATCTTTGTTGGGTATGGTGATGGAACAAAGGGATTTAGATTGTGGGATCCTACTACCCGCAAAATCATCATCAATAGAGATGTAAAGTTTGATGAATCCTCTCTTGTACAGTTAGATGTAGATAATAAATTGAAACGGGATGATGTATCTGATTTTCAGCACATTCAGTTTGACAGTACTTCTAATGATAGTCATGATGAACATAGTTCAGAATCTAGTCATGAACAGGTTTCAGAATCAGATTATGAACAGGGTTCAGATGTAGGTCATGAACAGGTCTCAGATGGTGATCGAGAAGAAGTTCCTACAGATGGTAGTCAGCCAATTGTGGAAGCACCAGAAACATCCTTAAGGAGGTCTACAAGAATAAAACGCCCTCCGAGAAGGTATGATGATTATGTTACTTCAGTTGCTTTGACAGCTAACGATGATGAACCTCTGTGCTATCAGGAAGCTATAGAAGGTTCGAAAAGTGACAAATGGAAAGCAGCCATGAAGGAAGAAATGATGGCCTTAGGTAAGAATGGCACATGGGATCTGGTTGAACTTCCCAAAGGCAGGAAAACTGTGGGATGTAAATGGGTTTTCAAGGTAAAACGGGGTGTGAATGATTCGGAGGAAAAATACAAAGCAAGGCTGGTTGCAAAAGGGTTTTCTCAGAAAGCAGGCATAGATTTTCATGAGATTTTTTCACCAGTTGTTAAAATAGTTTCAATCAGAATTGTGTTAGCGTTAGTTGCTTTGCTTGATTTAGAATTACAGCAACTAGATGTTAAGACTGCGTTTTTACATGGAGATTTAGATGAGGAAATTTATATGGAACAACCGGAAGGGTTTGTTCAGCATCGCAATAAGAAATTTGTCTGCAGGCTCAAGAAGTCATTGTATGGTCTGAAGCAGTCACCTCGACAGTGGTACAAGAAGTTTGATTCTTTCATGTTGAGTCAGAAATATTTAAGAAGTGAATATGATCATTGTGTCTATTTTAAGCAGTTAAGTAATGGCATGTTCATTATCTTAGTGTTGTATGTTGACGATATGCTTTTAGCAACCAAAAGCATTGAAGAAATCAACCGGTTGAAACTGATCTTAGGACATTCGATATAATACAGATCTGGAAGCGACAAGACTTTAAATAGGGTCAGGTGCACCGAGAGAGCGAGGGTTATGGGTAAGTTGGCATTATCACATGAAGTATGTTGAGAAGATACTTTTGAGGTTTGGTATGAACAATGTGAAGCCTGTGTCAGTCCCTTTAGCTTCCCATTTTAAGCTTTCTTCCAGTTTATGTCCTAATACAGATGAAGAAAAGGATTATATGTCTCGAGTTCCATATGCCAATGTAGTAGGGTGTTTAATGTATGCAATGGTTTGTACTCGACCAGATATTTCACATGCAGTTGGGGTTGTCAGCAGGTACATGGAAAATCCGGGTAAAGAACACTGGTCAGCAGTGAAATGGGTGCTTCGGTATTTGAGAGGCACAATTAGTTATTGTATCACTTACAATAAGAGTAGTGAATTTGTTTGCGGATATGTTGATTCCGATTTTGCGGGTGATTTGGATAAGAGAAGGTCAACTTCAGGGTACGTCTTTACTCTTGCAGGTGGAGCTATCAGCTGGATGTCAAAGCTACAGAACATTGTTGCTTTATCATAGGCGAATACATTAAGCACAGCTACCTTAAAAGAGGCGGTTTAGCTAAAGGTTTGTAGATGGTTTGGTAGGGATTCAGGGATTATCAAGTTGTTGTGTGATAGTTGAGTGCAATACATTTAAGAATCGACCTATCATAGTAAATCAAAGTATATTCAATAAAGTATCATTTGTAAAACAGTTCTTATCACTAAAAGGAAGTCTCTGTGAAAGGTGCACCTGAGCTAAATGAGTGTTCACGAAACCAGTTTTGTTGGAGAAGCTGCATTGGTGTTTGGCTTCTCTTGGCTTGCAGAAAAGATAAAATAATAATAACAGGGCATCAGGCTAATTGTTGTCAAGGTGGAGATTGTTGAGTTTTTCTGTTTTGAATAAAATAGGCAAAATCTCAGTAGATGACAACAATAGGAATTAGTTCCTAGATTAGCTCCAGTTTGTTGGGAGGGAGTTAATGCATCCTAAATTTGATGTGAGAGGATTTATGAGGCAGTTAGATTCTCTTTGCTATATAACAGGTATCCATACGGATTGTTTGGAGTGTGAGAGTTTGTGAGGATTTGATTTATGTAATCTCTTGTTTGGTTAATAAAGAATTGTGTCTACCTATGTTTGGTTGGGCGTAGCAGATTAGTTAGGGTGAGACAGTTAAGCCAGTGTCTCTTTTTGTGATGTGTTCAAATCTGCTTTGTTGCTTGTCTTTTATTATTTGCAAATATCAGCATCATAGTCACTCTACTTGATGATAATGATTTCGAGATAAATTGCCACTTGGGGCGACCTATCTGAGCAGAACTGAATATAAAGTGAAGACTTTTCTAACGTCCTTAAACCATTATAGGTTGGTGAGGACATATTATAATATCCATTATTAATTTGGATTTGTGCTATTGTGGATCACTTAAAAGAGTTGGTTGATATTAGATTTTCAATATTCATTATTTGTTTGATTTCTTTGTGCAACTAAGGGATACTTCAATTGTATTAGTATATTTGATATAAATTAAATATATTTATGGTAATTAGATTTAAGCATAAGAAAATGGTCAAAAAATTTTCTTTGGTACTAATTCAAACTCTTCGCAAGATCCAAACTTAGGGACACGTAGCTTCAAAATTATCAAATACAACTTCTTAGCCTATATTTAAACCTTGGCAATATATAACCTTTCTAAATAGAGGTTATTTTTTTTCACCATTTCATATTTTATGGTGTTTTGCACCACATAAAATTTTATAATAATAATAATAAATGTTTTTTTTGCACCATTTTTATTTTATGGTGCTTTGCACTATATCCAATTTATTATTATAATAATAATTTTGATATTTTTATGATAAATTTTTAATTTTTGTAAAACTGGTTTTGGTGCTTTACATCACAATAACTTGCTATGAGTCAAATTAGTTATTGGTGGTTTGCACCATACACCATGGAATGCCACATATGCATTTAACACCATATTTAACATTTTTTACTAACTCCACTTTTTCACCAAAAAACATAGCACCACTTGGGTATCCCCACATTATCACCACTTTTGCACCACTATTTGAAAAAAGAAAATTTCTCAAATCCTTTACAAATAGTGGTGCTAATCTGAGGCTAAATGGCCCTTCTTCTTGCAGTGGCCGAAGGAAGTTATATGTTGTTTCAATGTTTTTTGGCCCCCAACTTCTACCCTCGAGGACTGGGTTCATCAAAACTGGTCCCATAATTTAGAGTAGTTGCTTTGTTCGAAAGGATATTTTTTGGTTATCTTCAAAGATCTTAAGGACCTATAGAGGGTTTTTTACCAAGGACCATGGTTCTGGGCCGAGTTGGTCTCTCAATACACACCTGGTTTCCATACTTGAACCTTCTTTCCATGAAACCTTTGGTTACTCCAATATGGGTAAGGTTCTCAACTGATCCCTCTAATGGATCCAGACGGATATCTTGGAAAAAATCGGTAATTCAATTGATCGCTTCATTAAAACAGAGAACGAAATATTGGCTTTTGGTTTCATCACATTCGTTTCTATATGTATTGAATTCAATCTAACTGAAGGATTGCTAGATAATATTATCCTCAAGTGGGCTGGAAAGGAATACTCTTAACCTTAAGACTATGAAAGCACTTCTTTCAGTTGTAGAATCTGTCAACAACCATAGCATCTTCAAAATATTTTCCCTTCCTCAAAGGGGTCTCACTCCCAAGAGCAATGGAGATCCAATCGACGATGGTGTGACCAAAATGCTGCTTCAAGTGGCAAGATTTCGACAAGTCAAAAGGATAACTCTCATCAACATAAACTACCCCCTGTTTCCTCGGCTTCTCAAGATTCACAACAGTCCCCTATGACACTGCCCCATACCTTAGAAAAGGAGAATCTTGAGGCTAAGGATAAGGAAAAAACATTAGTAATAATTGTGTTGATAAATAGCAGGGCAGAAACACACTTCCCTAGGTGCATTTGGAGGCCTTACAACAAAATAAGTTGTATCATAATCGTCTAAAGCATCTTCACGACCTGGAGCACCTTCTAACAATGTAATGTCTATGTCATTGTCCATATCTGGTAGTATAATAGAATTAATCATATGTGACACATTTGTTGTTTTTTCCGGTAACTCGTCCACAACATGCATATCAATTTCTACACCTTTATAATATGGATCATTTTGAATCTTATAAAGTAATGCATCTAGTACCTTTTGCCTTCTAACAGTGAAATCATAGCTTGATCCTGGCTGACCTTTTTTTCGCACCACCATCATTAAATCCAAGTCTTTAAAATTTCGAGGCAATTTCTTGGCAACATCTTTAACATCTTGAGGAAAATTGATTGTGTGTCCTCTATATTTGTATTGGCCACCTATTGAATGCATTACCTACAAAATTGGACTCACTCTTGCTATCAACATTTCCTCAACTTGCGTAAGACTTCCAAGGATCAAAGGCTGCAACCCCCGATTCATATGATTTTGTGATGAAAATCTATGTTTATTACCCTCTCGTTTACATCTTGTACAAATTGGACCTGTCTTTGTAGTCACCACTTGAATGCTGGGATACGACTCCTCACACACATGGCACATTTGAGGATGACCTAATTTATCAATTCTTTCACAAAATCTGTTATGTGCAATAACTGCATCTTCCACTGGTACATTGGAAATCATTTCACATTCATCGTCACATTGCTCCATTGGTTGATGATTTTGTAGATTCATACCTATAGGAGAATGAGCCTCAATTGTTGGCCCTAGATCACTATGACCTTCTATTTGTCTTTTTCTATGTGATGTTACATATTGTTGTCTTTTTTTTCTTCTATGTTCTTCTTTTTCGCCCTCATCCATTTCTTCAAATTTCATTCTTTTTCTTTGAGCTTTATTTATTCGTTCTGCTTCCCTTTCATCCTCATTTTGCCTTTCTCGTTGCCGCCTTTTTCTTTCACGTTCCTTCTTTCGTTGTTCTTCCCTTTCTTCATCAGTCATATTTTGTCTTCACAATCTTCGCTGCTCATTTCTTTCTTCCCTCTTCTGCTCTCTTTCAATTTCTATTACTTGTTTCATAATATTTGATCCTTGTCTTTTAACTCTTTCTCTCTTTACACTTCTCATTTCTTCAATATTGTTATTATCAGTTTCCCCATTACTAGTACCCATGATATTATATTCCTGTACAAAAAAACCAAACACATCAATTAACCATATATATATATTTAATACCTGGCTACAAAATATCAAATATCTAACTACAAAATATTTAATACTCTTTCTATGTCTATAAAGCAATTGTTGTACACGTGCAATATTGTAAATTGTGTTTGATAAAATTTGGACATTAAATATTAATATAAATATTTATATATTAATATTTATAAAATATTAATATATTTGTTATTTAATATATTAATTATTTCATTTTTATGATCACCAAACATATTTATATTAATATGAGTAATACATATTTATATTAATATGAGTAATAAATATTTATATTAATATTTATAAAATTTAAACCATTCAAACACTACGATATGTAAATATTGAGGTGATTAAAAGCTTCCCTTACATATATTTCATTATTATTCAACTCCAAACTTAATTTCGAAGCTAGTCTTCCATCTCCAAAATATTACAAAACATGTAATCTACTTAATTTCACTGCCGGACATCACAGGATTCACGTGAAAAGGAGAGAAGGTTGTTTTCGTTGTCATAAAGAATTCGGTGATTCTGCTGCGGTATGATACCAAATACTGAAACATCACCATATTTCTGAGTGGGTAACATTGCAAGGCAGAAGACTATGTTACCGCTGATATCGTTAATAGGGATTATGTAGTTATCTATGAGCAAATCGTAATCTGCTCCTTTGAAATTGAATGTCACAATAGGAAAAGTTGAATTCTAAAGGCCATATGGGATAAAGCAGAAGTCCAGCCCAGTGAGAGGGGAAGCGCTACGTGGGTAAGTAATCAGCGATGACAACAATTCCGTGAGGGAATCATAAGCAACCTGTGGCAGATGAGTGAAAAGGGTTCCAGAATCTATGATTAACCCTCCAGTGCCATTAGGTTGAAGATCAAAAGTACCAGCAGGGATATTCAATGATTGACCATTAACGTTGATTTGTTGTAATGAAAGATAATAAAATGGTAGATTTCGTGTGGCTGGAAACATGGGAATCGAACCTACAGTCGAGCCATTCATGGAACTATTTTCACCTATAAACAGAGGGCTGGTTTCAGTAGGAGAGTCGAGAACAGAGATGAGAGAGTAAGAAAACTTACTTCCCAGCAATGTGTCGATCTGTGATACCAAAGAACGATGCCCTTTCTTAATTGAGAACGATAGTTCATGAAGCTTGGATATTAAACCGAGGAGAAAATTCGATACTTGTGATTCTGTTGTGCATTAAGAAAACTTACTTCCCAGTAATGTGTCAATCTCTGAGACCAAAGAACGATGCCCTTTCTTAATTGAGAAGGATAGTTCATGAAGCTTGGATATTAAACCGAGGAGAAAATTCGATACTAGTGATTCTGCTGCGCATTCCCATACAGATGCTAAGCAAGCCATTGAATGGCAACTTTGTGGAATTATTATTATAAATGCACCGCTATTGTATCAAGCGTTATTTCTTTCAGAAGGAAAATGCAGATAAGGAAATATAAATTATTTACCTGGAATTAGAGTCGTGAACCAAATGCGAATCACCTCTCTGTCGATCAAATAATTGCAGAGCTAAGTTGTTTTAAATTTTTTTCACCTCACCTTGTCAATCAAATAATTGCAGAGCTGAGTTGTTTTAATTTTTTTTTTGGTTTATTTATATGATTGTTAAAATTTATTTGTTAAGCCGACACTATATGTTTTTTTATTTTTATTTTTTTAATTTAAAACTTAAGCCGACATTTTGTATGAGGACGTGACATACCTGACATAGGGGTCAAACTGGGCTGTAGATGTGCCTCTTGGCGCAAAAATATTGAAAATTAAAAACATTAAAATAAAATGTTATTGGAATTGCAAAATCATGGTTGAGATATCTAATTAAATTTAATTTCAATTTTCAACCAGTGATAGTATTTTGTTAAAAAACCTAAAAACTAAAATATTCATTAAATTAAATATTTATTTAACTTGTAATTTTGCAAATGATTATATATATATATATATGACATCAAATATGTAAAAATAAAAAATTATTTTAATTCTTCATATTTTTAAAACATTTTGATATGTGTTTAAATTTATTTGTTCTTTTATTTTATATTTTTGATATAACAAGATTAGATCTCATTACAACAAAGTTCATTTAAGTGATTAGAAAAAAGTAATTTAGGTGAGAAGAATGATAATCATTCCTTACAATTACTTGATAAACTAATATATTAGATAAATTTATATTCATATTAAAAATATTAAAAAATTCAATCTAATTTAAATTTATTATGATTTGAATTTGTTTAATTGTTTTTATTCAAAATTCAATTAAAATGTTTAAAAATTAAGTGGATTTGTAAAAATTTCCATATTTAAAAAAGATAAATTTAACAAATATTAAATTTAAAAAACTTAATAAACAACCTTTCATATTTACCCTTTACACCTTTACAAAACACTTAAAATTTCAAAACTCCATAAACAATTTTTCATTTAATTATTTACACCTTTCAAGTAAACTTTAAACTTCTTGTTTAAACAAATCATTATATTTTTATTAAAAAAGCATTTAAAATTTTGTAATGCCATATAAATATTAAAATTTCATTAATAATTTCTTTTTAAATACATTTTATATTCATATATTAAAAAAAATATTTACACCTTTCAAATGAACGTTAAACTTCTTTAAAACAAATATTTATATTCTTGTAATATATATATATATATATATATATATATATATATATATATAATCTTTTTAAATACATTTTATATTTATATAACCAAAAGTAATTATAAAAAACCATACAAATATATCATACCAATACAAAAAAAATTAAATTTTTACTAATATAATATTTTTAAATACATTACATTTTCCCAAACATTATCACCCAAAAAGAAAAAGCAAACCAAAACCGTTGATACATTAAATGCACCATATTATAGCACCATGGTCGATGGGTGCATCCATTCATTTCATTACAGTGGAGATCTCTGTAGTGCAATAACCGTTTTTGTGCTTTCATAAAATAAAATGTAAAAAACTATGTACACTCTGTATGCGGCCTGCGGCTGACGTCGAACACACCACTGTTTTCAAATTTCTCCAATTTCTCACTTTTAGAGGTGGTTTTCTCAGCTTTAGAACTGATAATTATAGGCTCCAGGGACAGGGATGACCTGAAAGAGTGCTCCAGACTGCATCTCCTGCAGTTGCACAAGAAGCTCCAGCTCTTGCACCTGCCATGGCGCTGTGGTAGGGGAACAGAAACATCGAAAGAATGGTGATGTCTTCGAGCTCAGCAAGAATAAATGGTTTATGAAAGACTGCAGCAGCCACACATGGCTTTTATTGTCCTCGTAAAGCTTTCGATATTTGATGAGTCTTTATCTTTAGCTTTAGTGGAAGAAGGTTGAGACTTCCTACTGGTTTCCTTGGAGTTTTTTGGTTCTTCATCATCAATAATAACCCCAATATCACGCAAGTCTTTCTCCAAGACGATTGCTTCTGCAAAGTTTAGTGCCAATTTTTATTTTGCAACTCTTTTAACAAATGAGGAAATGTTAGTGGGCAAGGAAACTGTGTAATAATCAAAAGTAATCAAATCATGAGGTTTCATTTCGAGGGGAAGCTTGCTGGTTTAATATGCTATTGAAATTTTGGTTAAAATATTTCACTTTCTCCTTTTACCCATCTTACTATTTTTGAGCTTTCACTAACATGGTGGGTTTTACCCATCTTACTATTTTTGAGCTTTCACTAACATGGTGGGAGTCTTGCCATCAACAAACTTTTCCAAAATAACTTCTTAAACTCCATCCAATTATGGACTTCTTAAACTCCCGACAAGTAGACTATGGTACCGTGTTGTTTCTCTACCTTCTAATGTAAAAGGAAAATTCATGCAAGTAACATCATCGTACCTTACCTCCAAAATCCGTAGATGTATGTATAAATCGTTGATGTGATATTTTTACTTTGTCTTCTTACCTGGATCAAACTTTGATATCAAATTTTCTATATGTCTCGGAATCTTATGAATATTTTTCTAAAGAGAAAGAAGCCCTTTGGCTATCCAATCCAAATCCTAGCCAACCATGTATTAGTCTTTGGGTTCCTCCTCCTTTTTAGAATCTTAGGAGCCTTCTCCTTGACTATCTAAATTGTCATTGAACTCAAAAACTTTGTCAGAAAGAACAATGTCTTTCCCGTACCCTTCATTAATTGGTGGAAGTGTCTCTTTCTAAACTGTGCCTTCTGAGGACTTTGTTAACTCTTCAAGAGTGGAAAAACCCAAATCTTCCATTGTTGAAAAAAACATACCAGTATGAGTTATTTTTTTCTTTTTCGAGTGATACGGGAGATTATGTACAACATGAAGTACACTGATAGCCTTTGCAAGCCAATGGGTTATAGGTCGAACTTCCTAGAGTTATTCGTAGGTATCCTCGTATGTTAACTCCAAACCAAGCTGAGAATGTTGTCCTACTTCCGGAATAGGAGTTGAAACAGTGCTCATAATGTTGCTACCTTGCCCAGGAGATGAATGGTTAGGGTGTGTGGAGTTATCAACATAAAAAATGGTGGCCCTCCTTCTAGCACCAGAATGTTGATGGTGTTGGATACTGGCAACATATGGAGAATCTCCCCGATATGAGGTCCCAATTAGACCTCACACCATTTGGTGTAGGAGTCCCATCGTAAATACGACTCGCCTTCTCTTTACTTAAAAATATGCCTTGGCTTTAGCAGTTAGCACGAGAGAGAACCACACATGTTCTTTTGAATGAGTAAGAGAGTGTGCCTTGTGAATTTTTGATTGCAAATGTATCAAGGTTCTCTTACTCCAAAAGGGAAAATAAAGTGAGCCTCTAAGAGATAAGTAATATTACTACCTTAATGGAGACATGCATGAATGAGAAAGGCTCACCTAACATCAAGTGAAATAGTTCACATGGATGTGAAAATCCTTATAAACATTACAACACATCTCCAAGAAGTTAAGCACAGTAATCACCCAAATAGTTCAATTACTCCAATACATGTGAAGTAAAAATGAATATTAACCATTCAAATAATAGTCTTAGAAACATCCAAAATCCACTTGTGAAATGTGTTGGCCATGAATGATTAGCTATTAAGAAAAAGTTCCAAGATACATAAATGCAATGAACATCACTAGCTCCAATATTGAAGGGTTATAAACACTACTTGCTCTGCAAAAGTACTTTGTCTCTCTAATGCCTTGTGGGAGAATCCAAGGTTAAAAGTCCTTTACATAAGAAATGAGGATCCTTTTATGACTTGAGGTATGACCTTTCACATCCCCATGAATCTTGACTTTCCAACTCCTAATGTCCTTTGGACTTAAACAACATTTAAACTTCTAAATGAATTTTGAAATTAGATATGGCTCTTGGTATTACATGTCTTTTGGACTTCCATGGCTCTTTTGTCCATACATGAATCTTGGACTTTCGCTTATTTGTCTCTACAATTATTACATCATTACATTATAACTTCCACATTATCATGTGACGAAGACCGGACATGTCACTATCCTTGATGACTGAGACTGATACTGAATGATGACATGGAATTTCTTCAATGGTGATATGGTTTCCACTCGTACCTTTGTTTTTCATGCATCCTCTGATCATTTGATGTATTTACCCTCCAAAGGGTCTCCAATCTAATGTAGTCTTCAGGGTGCTTTGATCATAAAGATTTCAATGTGTCCTTTTTTTCATCAATTCTTCCTTTGTTTGCTTTCTTTTCCAATCTTCTTCATGCATGCTTTCCATGGTGTTCCTCAAATACCTATAGCGGCAGTCACTCATGGAAAGCAACCACCAGCCTGGAAATCTCCTATTCTAGCATGTTTCATACATATTTTTTATTCAAAGTACTTTGGAAAGGGCAAAGAGAGCTTATGGGCGCAAGCGTGAACTTTGGGGGCGAAGTCGACGGGACTGGCCACATGGAAAACCCTGTCACAGCCGTTGATGGCAGCGTCGAAACTGCCTTCTTCGATTAGATTAGCTCTGAAGAGTTTCAGCTTCTCCCCACCTTCTGAAATGTCAAGGAGATGCTTCACCTTTGCCTTGTTCTCTGAGAAAAATATTTTGGGGACAGAAATTTTAATGTAAGTTTCATTATTAAGGTTTTGAACAGTTTCGCCTAATTTTAAATAAAGATGGGGAAATCAATATTGAAATTACCTGGATCACGCACTGTTGCATGCACATTGTAGCCTTTGTCCAGTAAGCACTTGATCAAGCAGGAGGCTAAGAAACCTGTTGCTCCCGTCACGCAGACAATTGTTGCAGGACAATCTTTACCATTGATGGTTGCAGCGGCCATGGTGAGGGGAGTCTTGGTTCAAAGAAATAAATTAGAAAGGATGAGAAAAAGAGGTTATAATGTGTTTGTTTATAAAGGCAAGAAGATGACGTTTATGGACGTGATTCTTGGTTCAAAGAATTAAAATAGAAAGGATGAAAAATGGAGGTAATGTGTTTGTTTATAATGGGAAGAAGATTAAGTTTGCGGACGTGAGAAGACTAAGTTCGTGGAAAAAGTTTGTAGGACGTGAGATTTACGTTTTCAAGAATTTAATTTTTTCGGAAGAAAGTATTTTTAACGTAGTTAAAAATAGTCTATGTATTGCAGATTTAAAAATAATCTATAAGACAAATTGCTTTATAAGGCGAACCTTATTGCAGATTTTGTTAACTGGCTGTTTGGTTCCACTTCTTGTTTCCGTTTAAACGGAAGTTGAAATTCATTATCACACAACTTTTGCAATCCGAAGCCAATAGTGTGTTACGTCTGACATCTGTGATTGTCTGCGCGCCAAGCCGTCTAAAGGGGAGCTCGAGGCATAGAATTCAATTTAAGGTACAGCAATAGCGCCCCCGTGGGTGCAAAGTGACAAATGCACAGTGAAAAGGTAGATGCTGTACTCGGAATTGGAATTATGCATAGCGTAGGCTGAGGCGTGGGTGTCGGAATCAAACCTTTTATATAAATTATATTTTATTTTTTATTTTTTAATTTCGTAATCAAACATTTTATATAAATTATATTTTATTTTTTTATTTTGTAGATTTTATTGTTATTTTTTTATTTATAAATAAAAAGCAAGTTAAAAAATATAATTTTAGGCTTTAATTTTTAAAATCTTGTACAAAATCAGGTTTGTAGAGTTATAGGTTTGTTGGCTCTCTGTTTCTAACTCTCTTCAAGTAGCTAATATCAGTATTTGCAGGAATAGACATAATACTAAAGTAAGCTAACATTTTCAAAAACTAAAACTAGGATGGTCATTTCTCATATCAACATATCAACACAGAAAAGAGGTTCCATCAGTTAGAGCCGGGTCTTTCACACTGGAGCTAGGCATATCAACCTGGTGCATAGATTGCAACTCCTCCTCGATTCTTCCTCAACGAACATATTGATGGTGCTGCCCAAGGTTCAAACTTGTTGCAGATTTAGGGTCACCCCGAACTCTTGAACAAACATTATTGCCTTAACCAAAAGGCATTTCAGCAGCCAATATGTTTGAATTGAAAGATGAAATAATGAGATTCTGCTTCTAATATGACGAAGACCAGTGATAATATGATTGAGTTCTTCCACACCAGTTTCTTCTTTTTCCTCCCGGCTCTTGCATCGCCCTCCCATCTGCTATATCTTTAAAATCAAGGCATATATGTTTTATAAAATTTGATTGCCACACTCAAAGTTGATATGGGCTGGCAACATATTTTCACAGATGGCTACTAAATAAGTTGATATGGGTTGGCAACATATTTTCACAGATGGCTACTAAATTAGGGATTTATTTGTTTATTTTTATTCAAAATTTAAATAACGATGACTATTGGTTATTGGAAAAGTTAAATTTAAAAACAAAATTATAAATATTAATATTATTTAAAAAAATAATTGTTATCAATATTATTATTTTAGAAGTTTTATTTAAATAAAAAAAAAATATTTTAGAAAATTTATATTTAAAAGAATATGTTTTAAAAATTTATTAATTTGGAAAGGTAATATTATTTTTTTATAAAATTTAAATTTTTTTCTTTAATATTTTAAAATTTATTGGTTTTTTTTTTAAAGACGATGTATAATTCCTTTTCTTACTCAACCTTGAGTTGATATATAAAAATGAAATAGTTTTAAAATAAAAATAATGTCAAATATTATTAAAAACAAAAATGAATATATTAATTTGATTAGTTTTAATTAAATTTCTTATAAAATCTCAATTATCCAACTTTCATTATGTTCATTAGGTTTGCTGTAAAAAACAAATTTGAATAGATCTATTGGGTTAGTTTTAATTAAAAGCATTATAAAATATCAATAATCATATTGTTAGCTCTATTTGTTGTTAACATTACAATCTAGAAGATATAAAAAAAAATCCCACTCTCAACCACAAATAAAATATTTAGATATTAATGTGGAATAACATAATTTATATCAACTTTTAAAAGTGATTATATATATATATATATATATATATATATATATATATATATATATATATATAATTTTTCTTTTTTGAGTATGTATAATTCTTTTTTTTTTTTAATATTTCAATATAGGTAAAATATCCATATTAACTAATTTATTTCAATATCTAATTCGATTACTTTTATTTTTTTTTTGTAAATTTGTGCATAGAATTTCATTAATCAAAGACAGTTTACAGCACTCGCCTGAAAGCGGGGATTTTAAAGAGAGACCAAAACCAAACTGTAAGGACACATCTAGGTAAACAGAGTAACACAAACAAAAGTATCACCCAGCTTGGGGCTGGTTTTCAAATTTTCTTTCTTTCCTTTTCTTTTTGGTTACTTTCACCCACTCATTCGACAAAGGAGTAACTGCGGCTTGCAGAAGAATTGCCTTTCAAGCTGCTATTATGTCCTCATCATACTCTAAGGAAACTAATTCATGGGCCATCTTTACCACTCCCAACGAAATAGTAGTATTGTCTATTTCTTTGCAAAGTGTTAAAATTTTGTTCTCCTTACTCTCCTCATAGTCCTCATTCGAAGAGAGCATTTCATCATTTGATTCATTATCCTCCTGATCTAAAGATGAGGAGTCCTCTTCCTCCATAAGGGGTGGGTCACATGGCTTCCAAGCCTTAGATTTAGTCTTTTGTATTATTAGATTTTGAGAGCAAGAGTTCTATAGGTGTCCTGTTTGATGGAAGAGGCGACAATGAAAATTTGTGTTCTCATAGTCCAGCAGCTGGAACCCATGGAAGTCACCTATTTTCAGGTTTATTTTTTTAGGAAAGCCTTTACCAATGTTGAGTTATACACAGATCCTACCATAAGTATAAATTCCACTCTGGCCTCGTGTAAGATCTATGGCTAGGAAGTGACCCTTGATGCTTGTAAACATTGAATCATGACATAGATGCATTGACAAGTTTGGAAGTTGGACCTTAATGGGGAGCTTTGTGATTACTATTGTAGAGGGGTCAAAGTATGGGAACCAAGGGGTCATGAAAGCTCTGCTTTTCCCTAGAACCATTGGCCCTTAGATAGAGCACCCTAATGATCTTCCTTGTGGGAAAATACAACTATGAAGAATCCCTTAGAACATAAGAGAACCTTGCAATATCTAGTCCAATTAGAGTGTATCCATTTGTAAATATCTATTGTTCAAGGCCACAATCCATTGAAGTGGAAAATCAAGTCATTATCTGCCACTAGCTCGTGAAAATATTCCAGTATGGATGGGAAATTTTAATAGAGGGAATATCCTCCAATTTTTCCATGATAAATGGACTAGGTACATCCTAGGAAGGGACTTCTTTTCCTGGAGGTTGAGGGTGAGTTGAAGGAGGATTAAAACCCTGGGGAGCCTGATTACGAGTTGGATCTTTCTATGAGAAAGCCTGGGAGGAGGAGGGCTTCCCCAAAGCACCTTGTTGCAGGGGAAGAGTAAAAATCATAGTCGAATCCTTACAAATATTATAATCAAAGATGAGAAGAGTATCTTATAATTTCTTACCTTCATAAAGGAGGCATTTAACCCCTTAGGAAACCATGATTAAGCTCCAACAAAAGTTTGAGATCCATTATGAGATCCGTAGATCTCACCAAAAAAAATAGAGAGTGTCTAGACACCATTTTCACTGAGATCAGGAAGGGACTCTTGCATATGAAACCCTTTTGAAACATATATTTTACATCACCTAGGGTTTCTGGTAAGGGTTGGGATGATTTTCTATCTCAATACAGATGACCTCAAGCCGTAATGAGGAAACGTTTTGATTATGGCTTCTAAAGAGAATCCTAATTGAGATCTTTATATGAGTAAAGAAATTGAATAAGATTAAGGACTACAAACTTATATATTTCCATGAAATTTCATTAAAAGTTTTAGTAGTTTCCGAACCTAAGGGAAAATTCCCAAAATAATTGAACTAAGGATAGACACAACTATTTGAATACAACAAATAGTAAGATTTACAAGAAACTAGAGAAGCCTCAGGATGAACTTGTGTCTCGTTCTATGCATTTTCCCATAATATTTTTGAGGTAACCTTCCCCAATTATTTCCTAATGATTTTAGGATCAAGAAGATACATAATAAAGGATGGGAAAAATAAAAGGGCTAAAAATAAAGAGATCCTGCAAATGAAAATAAGTGTCTGAGAAAAGGGAAGGAGCTAGTCTAATATGCCCAGACTCCTTCACTTAAACATAATCAAGCCAATCAAGTGGTATTCCTAAGCCAAAAGGACAAATTATAGGTTTATGAAAGGGAATGGAGAGTGAAGAGTCATCAAATGGAGACATACATTGTATACGTTGGTGTGGTTGAGCCCTAATCTTGCATAGAAAATGTTGATGGGAGGTCTAGGAGAATTAATAAGCATACCGAGGTTGTTATCCCCACCAAAAAATAGTATGTGCTACTGCCCAATTCTAACACCTACACACTCCATTACCCCATCAATGAAACACATAATATAATAGAATCCTTCGATAACCAAAACCAAAACTAATGAACACATGCTTAAGGGACTACAAAGGATCCTTCAATCTCTCAAACTAATGCAAATGGAATGATGAACTATATACTCACTCGTGAGAAAATAAGTGTGATGTGAAACCATCAAATTTAACATAGAGTTGTCGGATATAACATGTATTTCTACCCCATTTTTTACAGTATTCCAATCTCAAGGTTTGAAGTTATGTTAGCCTGCTTGTCTATGACACAATTGAGGCGTATTTTGACATGGAAATAACAAGATTTTGAAATAAAATTGGAAACCTTTTTAATCCAAATGATAATGTTTTTCAAGTTCTCTCCCTTTAACACCACAAAGCATTCGTGTGTTTGATGATGGCTATTGAATCTCTAACAATTTTAAAACTTAATTTGACAATTTCCTCCTTTGAAATCAATATCCCTTACATGGTGAGTAATATTTTTCCTAGTTATAATAACTTGTCCTAATTCCTATGAAAAATTGGATATTATTTTTCTCTCAATATCAAGAATTAATCCCCTCATTCTTGCCACCTTTACATCCTTAAAGAAAATTTAAAATGTATATGGCTAATATTATAAAAGTAGTGTTACATCTTTTATTATTTTATGGTAATAAAAATTGTAAAATTCATAGGTATTTAAAAATAATATAAAATTTAAATAAGTTAATAAAGTTAAAATATGTTATACATTTTTTAATTAGATTTTGGTAATGAAAATTGTAAAAATTATAGCCTTTTAAAATAAATGAATTCAAGTACGAGGTGTTAGCGATACATGGAATATAATAGACAACTGGAAAGGGAAGTATGTGCATGTACATGGGAAAGAGACGAGGGGGTAGGAGGATACAAACCATCTTAGTTTCATCCCAACACATCATGTCTTTCCATCACATGATTTCCAAGCTATTATTATTGCAAGAAGTCAAGCTAGTATTGAAAGCTTTCACCCTCTACTTTCCATCATTATTTTATGCATTCATATAAAACCCATGCCCTATTTGATAGGATCTTTCTATTTGTAAACACCATTCAACTTGTCTCGATCATTGATCCATGGGCATGCAATCTGAAATTTCGTAAGGTATATTTATGTAGGTGTTTTTTAGTCAAATAACCATCTAACACTACAAGGAAAAGACCCTCTAGCAGAGCTTATAAAGGAGGTTTTTAGTGTTATAAAATTGGCCAAAATTGTCAAAAAAACAATTGCTACAACATCCGTTTTTGGTAACGGAGGTTTTGGTGGAGCTTCTAATGAAACTTCAACACAAATACAAAAAACTGGGTGGCCAGAGGTTTTTACGGATGTTTTTCTCATTGGTGTGCCCATCATGTGCGAACGAACTAGTGTGTTTTACCATGTACACACCGATACTGTAAACACACCAAAAACTAGGATGGAAAACAAATTTCGGATGCCCCGGGGCATTTAGCAATGTCCCGGTGCGTGTCACCCAACAAGATGCATCAGGCTGATGGAAGGTGCATGCACCGGGACGTTAAGGTTAAAAAATGAACCAGGTCGTTTAAGTGTTAAAACACACCGGGCCGTTAAGTTAAAAAAACCCGCCGATGTGTTAAAGGCAAACCGTACCGGTGCATGTAACACCTATCGGACCGCCCGGGCAGTAGTCGTCGATAAAGCGCACCAGGCGTTTTGATTGGTATTGGTATTTGTGTGGTGCCCATAGGTCGTAGAAATGAATCGGTGCGCAATATCATACAAACGCACCGGTGTGTAGTAACTGACATGCATCGGTGTTCATTTTTTATTTTTTAGAAACATCGACCTGTGACAGTGCAATTACTGTGAATTTTTAAAATTCATTATTCATCAAAAGTTGACACATATCTTATAACAATATTCATATCAATTAATTTTTTATTAGTGCATTTGAAAGTGATGTTTGGATTAATTTTTTATATCATATCTTCATATTTTTCATCTCTTAATTATAATATTTAATCATCCATATATTTAATCAGAGGTGTAACATTTTATAGCGACAATGGAGAATGCAATAGAATAAATTAAAACATATTTTATTATATATATATATATATATATATATATATATATATATATATATATATATATATATATATATATATATATGAATAAGACATTCTTTGTCATATAAAATGGGACAGTTATTGGTATCCCTTTATCTTTCAATTGGGACACTATGTCGATTACATTAAATAAAATGTTTGATTTCACAAACATTTTTCAAAAAATACAACGTCTTACTTAGATATCCAAACATATTGATCATCATTCTCCACTGGAACTGTTTTCACTACTCGAGCTACTTCCATGACATGGGCTATTTGGAGGAATGTTTTGGTCATTGTGTTGATTTTTTTCTTCTTCTTCAAGTTCCATCTACAAACATAAAAATAAAGTGTAATGAGTGTATATACATTGGTGAGAATAATGAAAATTGCAATATTAAATAATATACATCAATGTAAATCGAAAATAAATGTACCATAGAAAGAATTGACTCGTGAACTATACACATCCTTTCAAAACCAAATTTCATGCCATCTCTCAATAATTCATTTGTTGGCGCAGTTCCATACTTTGTTTCCTGCAAGTTTTACACCCCATAACAAATCATAGATTTAATATAAAATATTTGTTTTTCTATTAATTATAGATGGAGCTAAGTAAAACAAGATAGATGCTTACAAATTCCACAATTAATTTCTAATATGCCAACTATACTGAAAACCCATATTTAACTCAATGTCAATCAATTCTTCTAATGGTTATTCTTTGTATGTTAGCGCCTATTTGAAGACATGCAATGATGATTGTTGTAAAACAACTTAAAATATAAAAAAATAAAATCTAGTTAATTTGTTATAAGGAAGTAACAATTACTCACAAACATAGATATCAACCCTTTTATTCCTTTTCGTCCCGTTTTATGTGCTGAATGGGTTCTATTTTTTTTTTTTTCTGCAACAAAATACTTGAAAATTAATATTTAATGCTAAATTGTTTATTTATTGTACCTAATCGAAAAATTAAATGATTACATATTACATTTGAAGCACGTTGTTGTTGAGATGGCTCCTCGTGCGATGCAATTATGTCAATTTCTTTGACCTTCCCGCTGTACACCTTTTTGGACATTCTTACTGGCATATTTATGATATCAACTCGTTCATTCTTTGATATTTTCATAATCTTCCTGAAAATGTTGTTGGGTATGTGTTATATTCTTTGCGACTCCATCAATCACGCCAGCGGGGCTCACAGCAATAGCCCCCACCATACGCCGCTACTGGTGCAACATCAGGGGGCGTAACAAGAGGGCGGCAGCCCCCCATTGCCGTGGCTGTCCGGGAAGCTACTGAAAATTTTTGGTCTCATTTTTGAAGGATTTGCCCATGGTTTTGTGCATGGGTTTGCACATGGTTTTGGGGTACGATGGTTTTCGGCCCCTGGTATTTTGTACATCCGGTCAAGGGAACTACGATTATGTTCTAATCTAGGGTTAATGGATTGGGGTTTATGTATGCTTCGGCATGTATATATATGTGTTGTAACACTAAAAGGAATATAATGAAAAATCAAGCTGGTCGTCCCGATTTGGGATCTAGGGGAAAAACTCTGTGTTTATATGTTTTATGTTTTATGCTCTCGCTATTGTTTATTTTCTATTTCAAAGATTCGCTTGTAGATAATTTTTATATAGGGTTAAACCCACGTTTGGTTCGATAGCCTTTGCCCCAAGGAGACGCCTTGTTGCTGGCGTTTTTGCTCTGCCCGAGGTAGACTCGCTTAGTGAGACGGCGGGATCGACTCTGCGATGAAAGAAGATGGCGAGTGGCGGGAAGATAGAGATCGAGAAATTTAATGGTCAGAGTTTTGAGTTGTGGAAGCTCAAGATGGAGGATCTGCTGGTGGGTAAAGATCAGTGGATCGCGGTAGATCAGAGTACTAAACCAACGACAATGTCAGAAGAATACTGGAAGAAGCTGGATCAGAAGGAAAAGAGCACAATACGATTATGTGTCTTAGATTCAGTATTGTTGAATGTATCTGGGGAAGCTACGATGAAGACCTTGTGGGACAAGCTAAGGACTTTGTACCAATCTAAGTCTCTGGTGAATAAATTGTTCCTATGGAAAAGTTCTATAACCTGAGGATGAAGGATGGAGACTCGATGACAGAGCATTTGAACACCTTCAATACTGTGGTAAGTCAGCTTTCATCTGTTGATATTAAAATCTCAGATGAAGATAATTGCATCAGTTTGTTGTGTTATCTACCAGACTCATGGGACAGTCTGGTTATTGCAATAGGTAGCAATACAACTACCTTGAATTTTGATGACATTGTCTCAGCCTTACTGTCGGAGGAAATGAGACGGATAAATATGGAGGGTCAGAATGGAGATGCCTTATCTATACTATGAAATAGTCCCAACGTAAACAAGAATAAGGTTCCGAGTGGGAGATCTAAATCTAGAGGGAGATCTAAATCTCCTGGAAAGTTTGTAAAGGTGTGCTAGAAATGTGGAAAGGAAGGGCACTACAAAAAGGACTGCAGATCTAAAGCTCCTGAGAAACGAAAGGGATCTGATGATGCTCCTTTTGCAGAGGAAAAAACACATCAGATGAAGGTGGGAATGTGTATTTGGCTTCTTCTTCAAATACACATGTAGATCATGACTCATGGTTGATTGATTCAGGTGCATCCTTTCACTTCACTTCCCATAGGGAGTGGTTCTGCGAGTATGAGAAATATGATGGCAATGATGTTTTCTTAGGTGATGATAGGAAGGCCAGAATCGTCGGACGTGGAAAAGTCAAGCTGAAGCTGCAAGGTGGAAGTATTAGAACACTTCCTGGTGTTCTGCACTTTCCTGCATTGGCCAAAAATATGATTTTTGTAAGCAAGATGGATGATGCAGGTGTAAAAACAGTGTTCGAGAAATATCCCTATAAGATGGTTTGGGGAGCACTGGTATTAATGCTGGGAGTTCGGGTTGGAACTCTATACAAGCTTCAGGGAAGCACTATTATTGTTGGGTGCAATAGTTCTATGGTTCCCGAAAGTGGAGTAGAAAACCTAGCGGTCTCTAGAGAAAAGACCATGCTATGGCATCAAAGGCTTGGACATATTGGAGAGAAGGGCATTCAGATACTGCATGGAAATGGTATGGTAGAAGGTATGTCTAATAGCTCTCTGGATTTCGATTTCTATGAACATCAGGTAGTTAAGGGAAGCTTTAATCCGTATTTCAGCGTTGGTGAGGGCGCACAAGAGTTGTGTGTCGCTGATGTGTTTGGGCCTGTGTCAGTTCCATCACTGGGAAAGTCTCTGTACTATGTTTCATTCATAGATGACTTCTCAAGGAATACATGGATATATTTCTTGAGGAAGAAATCTGAAGTCTTTGACAAATTTAAAGAATTTAAGGCTCTGGTGGAAAACCAGACAGAGAAGAAGATAAAGGTGCCGAGGACAGATAATGGTGGGGAGTTCTGCAAGAAGGAATTTGAAGAGTTCTGTAAGAAGTGTGGTATAGCACGACAGAAGACTACTCCATACAAACCTCAGCAAAATGGAGTTGCAGAAAGAATGAATAGAACACTGATGGAAAAGGCAAGAAGCATGCTCAGTGGTACCGGGTTAGGACAAGAATTCTGGGCAGAGGCAGTGGAGACTGCATGCTATCTGGTTAACAGATCACCTTCATCAGTGTTGGAAGATAAGACTCCACATGAGGTATGGACTGGTAAGAAACCCTCTCTTTCACATCTAAGGGTATTTGGATGTGATGCATATGTACATGTTCCAAAGGAGAAAAGGACCAAGTTGGATAATAAATCCGAAAGGTGCATCTTTATTGGGTATAAGGATGGTTTAAAAGGTTACAAGCGTTGGAACCTGGAAACAAGGAAGGCTGTGTATAGCCGAGATGTGGTGTTTAGAGAGGTGAAAGGATGTTGTTAAAACATGAGTCCTACCAGCTGAACCTAAGAAGATGTTTGAGCTAGTGGGGAGGATGAACTTAATTCTACAACGTATGAAGACTTAAGAGGAAGAGCCAATAAACCCAATCCATGAGAAGATTAGCTCGGAATGAAAAGACAACCAAAAAGGTATAGTCCATCTCAAGTTCAAATTGTTCTTTAACTATAACTCGATGATGATCCCATAACCGCCGTGAGGAGGCGATTTAGAGGATGGAATACTCTCGAAGGAGGCCATGGTTGATGAAATGGCATCCTTGCACAAAAATTAGGCATGGGATCTGGTGGAGTTGACGGTTGGAAGGAATCCCATCGAGAGAAAATGGGTGTTTAAGAAGAATATGAATGCAGAAGGAAAGGTGGAGAAATAAAAATATTGGTTGGTAGCAAAAGGTTAATACCAGGTGCTCGGAATTGATTTTGGTGATATTTTTTCTCCTGTTGCCAAAGTTACTTCTATTAGATTACTTTTATCTGTTTCTACTACATTTGATTTTGAGGTAGAACAAATGGATGTGAAGACAACATTTCTTCACGGGGATCTAGAAGAGGAGATCTACATGAAACAACCTAAAGGCTTTATGGTGAAGGGGAAGAAAGAACTAGTATGCAGGTTAAAGAAGTCACTGTATGGGTTAAAATAGTCACCAAGGATGTGGTATTAGAAATTTGATACCTACATACGGGGACTTGGATTCACCAGAAGCAAGGAGGATCACTGTGTTTATTTTAAATTAATTGGTGATCGTGTTATTTATTTGGTCTTGTATGTGGATGATATGTTGTTGATTGGAAATGACAAATAAATTATCCAAGATTTGAAGACCTGACTGTTCTCCAAATTCGACATGAAGGGTCTTGGTGCTGCAAACTATATTTTGGGCATGGAACTTAAGAGAGATTAGGAAAAGAGGAAGCTCTGGTTAAACCATAGGAAGTATGTCGAGACTATATTGCAGAGGTTCAATATGCAGGATAGTAAACTGGTGAATTTTTTGATTCCTGTAGGTACAAAGTTGTCTATTGAACAGTGTCCCAAGACACAAGAAGAAGAGGAGGATATGTCCCGTGTTCCATATGCAAGTGCAGTGGGTAGCTTGATGTATGCAATGGTATGTACTAGACCAGACATTGCACATGCAGTGGGAGTATTGAGCAGGTTTATGTCAAACCCAGGGAAGGAGCATTGGACAGCAGTGATGTGGGTTTTCAGATATTTATGTGGCACTAGTGATTATGGCTTGTCCTACCAGGGAAGACCAGGATTGGAAAGAGTGTTGGACATTCGTGGTTTTTTTGATGCAAACTAGGCTGGAGATCTGGACCAAAGAAGATCTACAAGTGGGTATATGTTTAGCCTACTTAGAGGTGCAGTCAGTTGGATGAGTAAAAGACAGTCTATAGTGGCTCTTTCAACTACAGAGGATGAATACATAGCAGCCACTCATGCAAGAAAGGAAGCAGTTTGGTTGTAGAGATTATGTTCAAGTATGGGGTTGGTGCAGCAAGCTATAAGGATATATTGTGATAGCCAAAGTGAAATTTTCTTAGCTAAGAACCCTGCTTATCATTCAAAGACAAAGCACTTTGATGTTCAATATCACTTTGTGAGAGATATGGTTGAGGCTAAAAGGGTGTTGTTGGTAAAGTGGACACTTTGGAGAATGTTGCAGATGCATTGAAGAAGTCTGTAAGCACTCAAAAGTTCTCTTGGTGTAAAGAAACAATGGGTGTTGCAGAACTGGGCTAATGACTAAACTCTCTTGTGGCCCCCTGTGGAAAGAAAACAACAAGTGGGAGAATGTTGGGTACGTGTTATATTCTTTCCATGACTAATCATGCGTGGGGGGGTCACGGGGGGGCGATAGCCCCCCCTGTACGTGGTGCTGGGCGCAACGTTGGGGGGGGTCACAGGGGAGGCGGATCCGCCCATGGTTTTGTGCATGGGTTTGTACATGGTTTTTGGGTACGATGGTTTTCGGCCCCTGGTATTTTGTAGATCTGGTCAAGGAAACTACGATTATGTTCTAATCTAGGGTTAATGGATCGGGGTTTATTTATGCTTCGGCATGTATATATATGTGTTGTGACACTAAATTATAAGCAATTTAAAGAGTACAATAGTGCAACATCAATTAAACAACTTCAAATGTCAAAATATAACAGATTTTGTTCCATTAATTCATTAAAGCATTCACAAACTTACAAAAGTGCATTCTTTGCAGATGTTTTTGATAAATTTCTGGACCCTTCTCTAAATGCATGAGAGGGGTTTAAATACTAAATTAAATATGTTTAAAAATGGATTATTACATAAAAATAGAGGAGGTTTCAAACAACCATCCTTGTAAGACAAAATTTAACTACAATCTAGGAAAATAAAGGTGATATCAATCAGTAATTTCTCCAGGTTCAAGAAAGAAATAGTCCGAGGTAACCACAAACTTACTTCAAACTCTAGGATCTAGCCTTCCTAGGGTTCAGAGAGGGCTCTCTCTTTAAAGTTTAACTTTGTTTTAGTTTTGAATATTAGGCTAGTTATTAAAGTGCAGATTTGGTTTTACTTTGTTGGATTTGGTGGGAAAATTTCACTTGGAGGGTAGATAGAGGGAAATCTACTTGTCCATTGGGCTATGGAGTCTAAGTCAAGCTAACAAAACTGGGATCAAAGCCTAAAAGGTCAAATGCAGTCTGCAGGACAAGGTAGATAACCCTTGGAGATCTTGGGAAAAATGATTTTTGAGATGGTATGATCGGGATAAAGGGCACTTAAGGATCCTTTGATCCAGAAAAGGGAAGTAGAAGATAGAGGTCAAATGGGAGAGGGAGCATTTAAGAATTCCCTGCACCGGAAATCAGAAGAAAACAAAGAAATGATAACTTGTTAAAAACAGGGTGCTACTAACATGTCCTATAGTAATACTCCTAGTTATACATTCAGATTTAGAGTTAAAACACAGATGTATGCATGAAACAAAAGAAGATAACAATGACATGTTTAAAGAGAGTACTTCACTCCAGATAGCTTATCATAGGGATCCTGAAGTATGATGCCAAAAAGGTGATCCAGTCTATAGCTCAAAATCAAAATCCAAAGCCTTCAAGTCAATGAAAATATCTATAGTAATCTCCAGCAATTTTATTCCACCCAAAATACTTCAAAGAGTGAAGTATTTATACAAATTCTAAACTAGAATATCTTGAAAAAATATCAAGATTGGTTTACAAATATCTCCAACAATTTTACATAAATAGAACTTAAGTAAAGGACACTAAAAACTAATGCATCTATTTGGCACTATTTTTTATGGATAGGTGATGACAAATAGGAGAATTCGAATTTGATCTCAACTCTTAGTTGATGATGAGGCATCCAAGTCACTAACTGTCTCCTTTCTTTGTGCATTCTGCTGCAGCAATTCTGCAAACTTTGGGTCCAATGACACCTTATTATTTCTCAATCCGAAATAAGCATGTAAAACATGAAAGAGGTTATTGTAGATAAATATGTTTTTGATATACAGCTCTCTCAGTTCCCTAAAATTATGCTCCAGATGTTCACAATAGGCTCTGCAAAAAGATGTATAAAACATAGTTTTGTAGAGTCTAAAAACTAGGTTGTACATATGTGCATGTATCTCATATTTTGTAATAAGTATGCAAAACTTGAGATAGGTTTTTGTAGATGAGGATTGTGGGAAAAAAAACCTCCTTCATTTTTGTAAGATGTATTTCTGATTGGCCATAATCTCCTTTTCAAACTGATGACTTAACAAGAATTTTCTGTAAAAAGAGCTTTCAAATTTTGTTTAATATTTCCAAATCCATAGTGGCTGTTAGAAAAGTGAGAGAGGTTTTTGTAGTTCGACACCTTAAGAACCTAAACCTCCTTCAGTTTTTCAAAATTCATCTTGGATTGGTCAAAATAGTTTCTGTAAAACAATGATTTAAACATGAAATTTCTATAAAAATGTCCCTTCTTGCTCTGTTTTCATCTTTTAACCTTACTGTTCTTTTAACTGTTTTTACTTTCACTTTGGATAAACTTAATTATAGTTGAAAGTATTTTCATCCTTATTTACCATTTACTGCCTCCATTTTTTACTTTTACTACTTTACCTTGACTGCTCTGTAACTTTTTTTTAACCTTTACTGTGACTTTCATCTGATACACTTTAACTGTCTTTGTTTTCACTGCAAACTGTTACTGCTCTGTTTACAGTGTGAAATCTTCTTGTTCTAGGAAAACCTATTCAAACTCATTTCCTTGTGAATTCTTGGAATAAAACTAATCTTTAACTAGTATTTAGATTGTTTTATCCAAATTCTCCTTTTGCTAATGACCTGCAAAACAAAATAATTGTTAATGAAACCCTGGCTACAGGGAGGTGATAATGGCTTTAAGTGGTCACAGTACTGGATTTTATTTTGGAACTTTGAAACCTTCAGGATTTCTAGAACTCTATTTTTTTGACATTTTGATTTGCTTCTGCAAGTTTAAACAGTTTGCAGTGGTAAATTTACTATAACAGAGGTTTGATTGGGCAAATTTAGCAAAATAAAATGCTTCTTTGGATTTTATGCTCAATTAGGTCTTCAAATGAAGTTCTGATGCTAAAAACTGGTCTAAAACGGAAAAAAAGGGGTTTTCTGAGTCTTTTGACTACAAATTGGGCTGAAACTCTGATGAAAAAGGTTTTTCAGAAGATATAGGGCACCTGCAGAGGATTTCTTGCCTTTAAATCTTGAAATTGACCCTAAAAACTGTGAAACAATGACAATTTTCTTTGAAAATGGTGTGCAGCGGATTCTAGGGTTCCTGGAAAAATTTTGCCAAGGTTTTGCCTGTTTCTAGGACTTTTGGGCAATTCAATTTGATTAATTTCTTAATCTTAGGACACTTTTCTTTCTTTTAAAAGGTTTTTGAATTGAGTTGCAGGTTAAATTCTTAGAAAAATACTTGTTTAGGACGCAGGTAAAGGTTTTAACAGGGTATACTTTAGTCTTCTGGTTGAATTGATATCTTCAGTGGTTGAACTGGAGTGATCTAGCTCCTCACTAGTCTTTTACAGGTGAATTCAGAAGTTTTGGGCGTTAAAATGGTTGTGAGGGGCTTCTTTGTAGATTTACACAGTCGAGAGGGCAAACAATGGTTTAAACGCAAAGATAGGTGAAAAGATGCATATACAAAGGTTTTATTAAACAGTATGCATCTGCATTGAATGCGAATCGGGAAGTAGTTTTGGAATTATTGAAAGGACAAAGACCGGCGGTAATCACGTGGGTTTTAGTGGTAAATGGTTTTAGTCAAAACCCATGTGATCTAATTAAAATAGGGCACGTGGAGGGAAGGGGTCAGCAAAAAACCAGCCATTTCGCATGGCTTTCGCCTTGGGACGGTCGTGCATATTGTTTACACGATATCAATCATCGACCGTTGGATCTGAGAAATGAATGCGAAGGGCTAGGATTGTTCCAAGAGTTGCTCAGAGTGGAATGGTGGGACCGGGTTGGTTTATGCAAGCAGAATGGTTTAATATGTATTTAAACCTTTATAATAAAATCAAAGAGAATAGGTTTAAAACGTATATGCAATGTTTTATTTACATATAGCGGCGGGATTAATTATGGTTTAAAACATTATGATAATGTTTTAATTTATATACAAGGTGCGGGCTTTAGACATGGTATATATATATATATATATGGCGGGGTTAATGTCTTTATTAAACATTTGTTTTAAATGCTTTTGATAAAACATAAGCGGGCGGGGTTTATACATTGTATTTATACAGTTTTCAACCATTCTTGATAGTTTGAAAAACTATATGGCGGGATATTTGAATATGGATAATCTTTTAGACCAAAGGGATTTTTATTTTGGTTTTTTCATTTATGCACATTGGATAATATACTTTGGTTAAAAGCTTATAATAGTGGGTTTTTTGGGGTTTATTAGATATAATGGAATTAATAACTAGGAAAGGGTATCTCTTAGGGATTTAATAAAATATGTTAAAAGTTAATATGAGAGGGGAGTGAAATGTAAAACAAAGTACACATTATCTCCAAATATAAAATAACTAAGCATTTTCTCATCTTTATATTTCTTTGAATAATACTTAGGATAAATGTGACTTTGTGGGTTTTTATGAATGTTTATGAAGGGATGGAGTTAATTATTCTAGGGTTACATTTTACTAAGTAAGAGTGTGTTTTACTTAGGAAAAAGGGGTTTTAGTACATGAATGAAGGTAAATGATGATAAATGAGGATTTAACATAAGAATTCAATATTTTCAACTAACCAGTCATAGAGCCTTGGGTCCAGTCCCAACAAAAGTCAGAGAAATGCTCTGAGCCTATTTGACTGATAGCTTAGAATACTGAACACTCACGGGGGAGGGGAAATTAGTTATTCTGCCCGATGATGTATTATTTACATGATTTCTCCACTGCTTTCTACCTACCCAATCTTGTATTTCTAACTTTTTTTCTTCATTTTGCAGGTGCATTTAGGCTTGCAACCTTAAAACATTTTCTTTCAAAGCATAAAACTAATCTAAATCTACCTTATTTCATCTGAGGGCTCAGATTAGACTGTTGAGCTCCTCATTATTTTCTACCTATCTACTGATTTGTCAAGTTTAAATTGTTTGACAAATCTTTATTCTCTATCTAAAACATGAAATTGTAACATGAACAGTTAAGATTAAACTATTTAACTGATCATGGATTATAGCATTTATTGACACTCTGCAAATAATCATGTATTCTTGCAGTAAAAAGTAAAAGTAGTGGCATTTCTATTTGCTCACTTTCAGGTTTTATTTCTTTTCTTTTGGGGTTTATATTTTTCTAAGTCCTTTGATCTTTCTTTTAGGACTTTCTACCCTCTTTTTGATTTTTTATTATTTTTTCAATTTTTTCAAAATATGTGAAAAAAACTTGTAGAAAGCAAGGTATGTACATATTTACAAGACTTATCAAAGTCAATTCAAGAACCCTATTATTATAGGACCCTAACAGTGGCTCCACATGGGGATGAAATTTCCTGGTGAAATATCAAGAACTCTGAGACTAGTAGCCTGATCCATTGGGCCAATCCAAAACATGCATTTGATTTGTTATAAAATATCTGTGACTGAAACTCTTGCACTGAATTTACACACTTTTCTGCAAACTGAAATCTGATCTGAGACTAAAAAGGTGCTGCAACCTTCAAACCAAACTTCTAAATCATCAATATATTAGGGCCTTTGGCTTTCAAATCTTAATGAATTATTTTAAACTAGTTGAAAACTGAAAACTGAAATAAGCTAAAATCCTACCTACTTACTCTAATTAGTTGTCTAACTACTAGTTAGGTAAAATGAAATAGCCAATGCAACCATTCAAGCATTATGTACTTTGATAGATTTTGTTGCATGTGCTTGCTGATTGTCAAAACTATAATTCTGCAACCTATTAGAAACTTGTCAACAAATGAGAGAATAAGGAAATACTTGATTTCCTTTGTTGACTCTAGAAAAATTTCAAAAGGATATTCCAAGGTATATATACCAATGTTTAACTGATCTAAATAACTGTACATCTGTTCTGGATGACCTCCATGCCATCAGACTAAATTGTCATTTTTAACTTTATTCCCTTACAAAAATAACCTATGATTGTTCAAATATATTTCAGGTTTTTAGATAAGCTTTGTGATGATATTTCTATTGATGAAAATGTTTGTTTGAGGAAATTTTTATCATCTTGATCTTGAAGCTCATAGTCAATAAATGAAGAAAGACTTTGAATGCATTCATTATCCAACATATATGCTATTGGATGATGAAAAAATTTGAAAGATTGCTGCAATTTATTTATGGGTTTTAATGGAACTTCATAGATTTCTAGGGGTTGTTCATCCTTTAAAAATTGAAATGCTTTAGAGCATAATAGTATAGAACTTTCTTTCAAAATTTTTGAACTTTCTTCTTCACTCCCATATTTGATGTGTATTTTCTGATCATTGTATTTGAGCTGCTGAAACTGAACTTCCTCTTCCCACAAACTAGCTAATGATTGCTCTGTGAAGTTAGCATGAATTTGGAGAACATAATTATCATCATACTAATCATACTTGGGCAAATCTTTAGAAGAAGGAATGTCAGTAATTATACACATTAGATCAGCAAATTGATTTTCTAGTAATCCTAATATATCTTGATTATATTGGTTGCATTCTATTTGAAGGTCATCATTTTGCTCAATAGGAGTACTATCAGGCAATGGGCCTTTTTGGGAAGGTAGAACAACATGAGCATCAACCTGTTCTTCTGTCTCTTCATGGATAAAAACTTTAGTACATACATCAAAATTAGAATAAGTATAAACAATTTCTTCATTATGTAAACATTTTGAGGATGGTTTCATGTTTAGAAGCAAATTGGTTTCTTCTTCGGTGAGGAGGGGTGGGAATCTTTGAATTTTTAGCTTTGAATAACAATTGTTTCTTCTCTTATGTAAAAACTGATCATGAGGTTGAATATTTTCTTTAACTTCATTCAAAACATTATATGAAACATCATTTGTTACTACAAAGGGGCTTTGTGGATCTTGATTTATCTCCTGATCTATTTGATCTTTGATTAAATCCTCTTGATTATCATGACACTTAACTTGAGAATGAAAGTTATGGACCTCTTCTAATAAATATTCAGGATGCCAATTTCCAAAAACTTCATCAATATTTTTAAGGTAATTATGAGATCTTTAGCTTGATAACAAAAATTTTCAGCTAATGATAAAGATGGAAAATCTTCTTTGTAATGCTCATAAAATACCTTATGAAAATCCTTTAAAGAAAATAAACTAGCAGGTTTGAGAGCTTCATACCATTCCCTTGCTTGTCCTTCTAGGTTGCCATAAATAGCTTCATGAGGCAATCCTCATGCCAATCATCCTTCAATCTCTATGAGTGTATATGAAATTTAATGAGATGTAACAAAGGATCATCAATATTCTCATCTTGAAACATGGGCAGATTTTTATCCCAATTTACCTTTGGTAGTTTGTGTGGAAATCCATGTATGTGATCTCTGCTCATGGGAGCATAGCTGCATTTTATTCTTGGGTCATCTTGTAAATTAGTCATAAAGAAGCACCATTGTATCTATACAACCAATCTACATCCTTCTACAAAATACAATACATATTGAAAAAATTTCTTAATGAGAAAGAACATAATGTCTTGGATTAAGATCCAAGTTGAAAGCCTGATATTTCCATATTGTTCTTTCAGGTTCATTCCTCTAGTGGAGTCTTGATTGTGAAACTGATTTGAAGTCACCAGGTGGATGATTTTAACCTTTTTGTGTCTGATCACTGTCCACCATCATAGATCAGATCTAAACCTGTAAAATATTTCTGAAGAAAATGTTAGTCTTCCCCAGTATGGTTGCCATTATGTTATCACTTAGTAATTTCTCTAGGTTCAAGAAAGAAATATTACGAGGTAACCACAAAGCTACTTCAAACTCTAGGATCTAGCCTTCCTAGGGTTCAGAGAGGGCTCTCTCTTTAAAGTTTAACTTTGTTTTAGTTTTGAATATCAGGCTAGTTATTAAAGTACAGATTTGGTTTTTTTTTGTTGAATTTGGTGGGAAAAATTCACTTGGAGGGTAGATAAAGGGAAATATACTTGTCCATTGGGCTATGGAGTCTAAGTCAAACTAACAAAACTGGGGTCAAAGCCTAAAAGGTCAAATGTCTGCAGGGAAAGGTAGATAACCCTTGGAGACCTTGGAAAAAATGATTTTTGAGATGGTATGATCAGGATAAAGGGCACTTAGGGATCCTTTGATCAGGAAAAGGGAAGTAGAAGATATAGGTCAAATAGGAGAGGGAGCAATTAAGAATTCCCTGCACCAGAAATCAGAAGAAAACAAAGAAAAGATAACTAGTTAAAAACAGGGTGCTATTAACATGTCCTATAGTAATACTCCTAGTTATACATTCATATTTAAAATTAAAATAGAGATGTATGCATGAAACAAAAGAAGATAACAATGACAAGTTTAAAGAGAGTACTTCACTCCAGATAGCTTATCACAGGGATCTTGAAGTATGATGCCAAAAAGGTGATCCAGTCTGCAGCTCAAAATCGAAATCCAAAGCCTTCAAGTCAATGAAAATATCTATAGTAATCTCCAGCAATTTTATTCCACCCAAAATACTTCAAAGAGTGAAGTATTTATACAAATTCTAAACTAGAATATCTTGAAAAAATATCAAGATTGGTTTACAAATATCTCCAACTGTTTTACATAAATATAACTTAAGTAAAGGACACTAAAAAATAATGCATCTATTTGGCACTATTTTATATGGATAGGTGATGACAAAGAGGAGAATTCTAATTTGATCTCAACTCTTAGTTGATGATGAGGCATCCAAGTCACTAACTGTCTCCTTTCCTTGTGCATTATGCTCCAGCAATTATGCAAACATTGGGTCCAATGACACCTTTTTATTTCTCAATCCGAAATAGATATGTAAAACTTGAAAGAGGTTATTGTAGATAAATATTTTTTTGAGATAAACCTCTCTCAGTTCCCTAAAATTATGCTTCATATTTTCACAATAGGCTCTTCCAAATGATGTGTAAAACAGAGTTTTGCAGAGTCTGAAAACTAGACTGTAAATATGTGCATGTATCTATCATTCTGTAATAACTTTGAAAAATGTGAGATAGGGTTTTGTAAATGAGTCTCGTAGAAACAAAAACCTCCTTCAGTTTTGTAATATGTATTTCTTATTGGCCATAATCTCCTCTGCAAATTGATGACTTAAATGGAATTCTCTGTAAAAAGAGCTTTCAAATTTTGTTTAATATTTCCAAATCCATAATGGCTGTTAGAAAAGTGAGAGAGGTTTTTGTAGTTGGACACCTTAAGAACCTAAACCGCCTTTAGTTTTTGAAAATTCATCTTGTATTGGTAACAATAGTTTCTGCAAAACAATGACTTAAACATGAAATTTTTGCAAAAATGTCCCTTCTTGCTCTGTTTTCATCTTTTAACATTACTGTTCTTTTAACTATTTTTACTTTCACTTTGGATAAACGTCATTGTTTTTAAAAGTATTTTCATCTTTATTTACCATTTTCTGCCTCCATTTTTTACTTTTACTACTTTATCTTGAGTACTCTGTAACTTTGTTTTAACCTTTACTGTGACTTTCATCTGATACACTTTAAATGTCTCTGTTTTCACTGCAAACTGTTACCACTCTGTTTACTGTGTGAAATCTGCTTGTTGTAGGAAAACCTATTCAAAATCATTTCCTTGTGAATTCTTGGAATAAAACTGATCTTTAACTGGTATTTAGATTGTTTTATCCAAATTCTCCTTTTGCTAATGACCTGCAAAAAAAAAAAATTGTTAATGAAACCCTAGCTGCAGGGAGGTGATAATGGCTTTAAGTGGTCACAGTACTGGATTTGATTTTGGCACTTTGGAACCTTCAGGATTTCTAGAACTCTACTTTTTTGACATTTTGATCTGCTTCTACAAGTTTAAACAGTTTGCAGAGGTAATTTTACTATAACAGAGGTTTGATTGGGAAAATTTAGCAAAATAAAATGCTTCTTTGGCTTTTATGCTCAATTAGGTCTCTTAAATGAAGTTCTGATGCTAAAAACTGGTATAAAATAGAAAACAAGGGTATTCTGAGTCTTTTGACTGCAAATTGGGCTGAAAATCTGATGAAAAAGGTTTTTTAGAAGATATAGGGCACCTACAAAGGATTTCTTGCCTTTAAAGCTTGAAATTGACCCTAAAAACTATGAAACAATGATAATTTTCTTTGAAAATGGTGCGCAGCGGATTCCAGGGTTCCTGGAAAAAATTTTCTAGGGTTTTGCCTGTTTCTCGGACTTTTGGGGTATTCAATTTGATTAATTTCTTAATCTTAGGACACTTTTATTTCTTTTAAAATGTTTTTGAATTGGGTTGCAGGATAAATTTTTAGAAAAATACCTGTTTTTGACTCAGGTATAGGTTTTAACAGGGTATACTTCAATCTTCTGGTCGAATTGATATCTTCAGTGGTTGAACTGGAGCGATATAGCTCCTCAACAGTCTTTTACAGGTGAATTCAGAAGTTTTGGGCATTAAAATGGTTGTCAGGGGCTTCTTTGTAGCTTTACACAGTCGTGAGGGAAAACAATGGTTTAAACGCAAAGATAGGTGAAAAGATGCATATATAAAGGTTTTATTAAACAGTATGCCTCTGCATTAAATGCGAGGCGGGAAGCGGTTTTGGAATTATTGAAAGGATAAAGACCGGCGGTAATCGCGTGGGTTTTTAGTGGTGAATGGTTTTAGTCAAAACCCATGCGATCGAATTAAAAGAGGCCACGTGGAGTGAAGGGGTCAGTGAAAAACTGACCATTTCGCATGGTTTTCACCTTGGGACGGTCGTGCATATTGTTTACGTGATATCAATCATCGACCATTGGATCTGAGAAATGAATGTGAAGGGCTAGGATTGTTCCAAGAGTTGCTCGGAGTGGAAAGGTGAGACCGATTTGGTTTATGCAAGCGGAATGGTTTAATATGTATTTAAACCTTTATAATAAAATCGAAGAGTATAGGTTTAAAACATATATGCAATGTTTATACTTACATATAGCGGCGGGATTAATTATGGTTTAAAACATTATGATAATGTTTTAATTTATATACAAGGTGCGGGCTTTAGACATGGTATATATATATATATATATATATATATATATATATATATATATATATATATATATATATATATATATAAAGAGATTTTGTTAATGTCTTTATTAAAACATTTGTTTTAAATGCTTTTAATAAAACATAAGGGCGGGGTTTATACATTGTATTTATACAGTTTTCAACCATTTTTGATAGTTTTAAAAACTATAGGGTGGGATATTTGAATATGGATAATGTTTTAGACCAAAGGGCTTTTTATTTTGGGTTTTTCATTTATGCACATTGGATAATATACTTTGGTTAAAAGCTTATAATAGTGGGTTTTTTGGGTTTATTAGATATAATGGAATTAATAACTAGGAAATGATATCTCTTAGGGATTTAATAACATATGTTAAAATTTTATATGAGAGGGGAGTGAAATGTAAAACAAAGTACAAATTATCTCCAAATATAAAATAATCAAGAATTTGCTCATCTTTATATTTCTCTGAATAATACTTAGGATAAATGTGGCTTTGTGATTTTTTATGAATGTTTATGAAGGGATGGAGTTAATTATTCTAGGGTTACAATTTTACTAATTAAGAGTGTGTTTTTACTTAGGAAAAATGGGTTTTAGTACATGAATGAAGGTAAATGATGATAAATGAAGATTTAACATAAGAATTCAATATTTTCAACTAACCAGTCATAGAGCCTTGGGTCCAGTCCCAACAAAAGTCAGAGAAATGCTCTGAGCCTGTTTGACTGATAGCTTAGAATACTGAAGACTCATGGGGGAGGGGAAATTAGTGATTCTGCCCGATGATGTATTATTTACATGATTTCTCCACTGCTTTCTACCTACCCAATCTTGTATTTCTAACATTTTTTCTTCGTTTTGCAGGTGCATTTAGGCTTGCAACCTTAAAATTTTTTCTTTCAAAGCATAAAACTAATCTAAATCTACCTATTTTCATCTGAGGGCTCAGATTAGACTATTGAGCTCCTCATTATTTTCTACCTATCTACTAATTTTTCAAGTTTAAATTGTTTGACAAATCTTTATTCTCTATCTAAAACATGAAATTGAAACATGAACAGTTAAGATTAAACTATTTAACTGATCATGGATTATGGCATTTATTGACACTCTGCACATAATAATTTATTCTTGCAGTAAAAAGTAAAAGTAGTGGCATTTCGATTTGCTCACTTTCAGGTTTTATTTCTTTTCTTTTGGGGTTTATATTTTTCTAGGTCCTTTGATCTTTCTTTTAGGACTTTTTACACTCTTTTTTATTTTTTATTATTTTTTCAATTTTTTCAAAATATGGGAAAACAACTTGCAGAAAGCAAGGTATGTACATATTTACAAGACTTATCAAAGTCAATTCAAAATTTTATGAACCCTATTATTATAGGACCCTAACAGTGGCTCCACATGGGGATGACATTTTCGGGTGAAATATCAAGAACTCTGAGGCTAGTAGCCTGATCCATTGGGCCAATCCCAAACATGAATTTTCTTTGTTATAAAATCTGTGTGACTGAAACTCTTGGACTGAATTTACACCCTTTTCTGCAAACTGAAATCTGATCTGAGACTAAAAAGGTGCTGCAACCTTCAAACCAAACTACTAAATCATCAATATCTTAAGGCCTTTGGCTTTCAAATCTTAATGAATTATTTCAAACTAGCTAAAAACTGAAAATTGAAATAAGCTAAAATCCTACCTACTTACTCTAATTAGTTGTCCAACTACTAGTTAGGTAAAATTAAATAGCTAATGAAACCATTCAAGCATTATGTACTTTGATATATTTTGTTGCATGTGCTTGCTGATTGTCAAAACTATAATTCTGCAACCTATTAGAAACTTGTCAACAAATGAGAGAATAAGGAAATACTTGATTTCCTTTGTTGACTCTAGAAACTTTTCAAAAGGATCTTCCAAGGTATATATACCAATATTTAATTGATCTAAATAACTGTACATATGTTCTGGATGACCTCCATGCCATGAGACTAAATATTCATTTTTAACTTTATTCCCTTACAAAATCAACCTATGATTGTTCTAAGATACTTTCAGGTTTTCAGATAAGCTTTGTGATGGTATTTCTATTGATGAAAATGTTTGTTTGAGGAAATTTTTATCATCTTGATCTTGATCTCATAGTCAATAAATGAATAAATACTTTGAATGCATTCATTATCCAACATATCTGCTATTGGATGATGAAAAACTTTGAAAGATCGCTGCAATTTATATATGGGTTTTAATGGAACTTCATAGATTTCTAGGGGTTGATCATCCTTTAAAAACTGAAATGCTTTAGAGCATAATGGTATAGAACTTTCTTTCAAAATTTCTGAACTTTCTTCTTCACTCCCATATTTGATGTGTATTGTCTTATCACTGTATTTGAGCTTCTGAAACTAAACTTCCTCATCCCACAAACTTGCTAATGATTGCTCTATGAAGTTAGCTTGAATTTGGAGAACATAATTATCATCATACTGATCATACTTAGGCAAATCTTCAGAAGAAGGAATGTCATCAACTATACACATTAGATCAACATATTTCTTTTCTAGTAATCCTGATATATCTTGATTAGATTGGTTGCATTCTATTTGAAGGTCATCATTTTTCTCAATAGGAGTACTATCAGGCAATGGGCCTTTTTGGGAAGGTAGAACAACATGAGCATCAACCTATTCTTCTGTCTCTTCATGGATAAAATCTTTAGTACATATATCAACATTAGAATAAGTAGAAACAATTTCTTCATTATGTAAACATTTTGAGGATGGTTGCATGTTTAGAAGCAAATTGATTTCTTCTTCGGTGAGGAGGGGTGGGAATCTTTGAATTTTTAGCTTTGAATAACAATTGTTTTTTCTCTTATGTAAAAAATGATCATGAGGTTGAATATTTTCTTTAACTTCATTCAAAACATTATATGAAACATCATTTGTTACTACAGAGGGGCTTTGTGGATCTTGATTTATCTACTGATTTATTTGACCTTTGATTAACTCCTCTTGATTATCATGACACTTAACTTGAGAATGAAAGTTATGGACTTCTTCTAATAAATCTTCAGGATGCCAATTTCCAAAATCTTCATCAATATTTTTTAAGGTAATGTATGAGATCTTCAGCTTGATCACAACAATTTTCAGCTAATGATAAAGATGGAAAATCTTCTTTGTAATGCTCATAAAATACCTTATGAAAATCCTTTAAAGAAAATAAACTAGCAGGTTTGAGAGCTTCATACCATTCCCTTGCTTGTCCTTCTAAGGTTTCCATGAATAGCTTCATGAGGCAATCCTCATGCCAATCACCCTTCAATCTCCATGAGTATATATGAAATTTAATGAGATGTAACAAAGGATCATCAATATTCTCATCTTGAAACATGGGTAGATTTTTATCCCAATTTACCTTTGGTAGTTTGTGTGGAAATCTAGGTATGTGATCTCTGCTCATGGGAGCATACCTGCGTTTTATTCTTGGGTCATCTTGTAATTTTTCATAAATAAAGGCCACTGTATCTATACAACCAAGTTATATCCTTATATAAAATACAATATATATTGAAAAAATTTCTTAATGAAAAAGAACATAATGT
Organism: Pinus albicaulis; assembly: GCA_034641835.2. NCBI lineage: Eukaryota > Viridiplantae > Streptophyta > Pinopsida > Pinales > Pinaceae > Pinus > Pinus albicaulis. The sequence goes on along the minus strand of CM076578.1, from coordinate 1,245,513,414 downwards.
CTTGGATTAAGATCCAAGTTGAAAGCTCGATCTTTCCATATTGTTCTTTCAGGTTCATTTCTCCAATGGAGTCTTGATTGATAAATTGATGTGGATTTTCCAGGTGGATGATTTTAACCTTTGTATGTTCGATCACTATCCACCATCATAGATCAGATCTAAACCTGTAAAATATTTCTGAAGAAAATGTTAGTCTTCCCCAGTGGAGTCGCCATTATGTTATCACTCAGTAATTTCTCTAGGTTCAAGAGAGAACTCACCGAGGTAACCACAAACCTACTTCAAACTCTAGGATCTAGCATTGCTAGGGTTCAGAGAGGGCTCTCCCTTTCAAGTTTAACTTTGCTTTAATTTTTGAATATTAGGCTAGTTATTAAAGTGCAATTTTGGTTTGGTTTTGTTGGATGTGGTGAGAAAATTTCACTTGGAGGGTAGATAGAGGGAAATTTACTTGTCCATTGGGCTATGGAGTCTAATTCAAGCTAACAGAACTGGGATCAAAGCCTAAAAGGTCAAATGTCTGCAGGGCAAGGTAGATAACCCTTGGAGATCATGGGAAAATTGGTTTTTTGAGATGGTATGATCGGGATAAATGGCACTTAAGAATCCTTAGATCCGGAAAAGGGAAGTAGAAGATAGAGGTCAAATAGGAGAGGGAGAAATTAACGATTCCCTACACCAGAAATCAAAAGAAAACAAAGGAATGATAACTAGTTAAAAACAGGGTGCTATTAACATGTCCTGTATTAATACTCCTAGTTATACATTCATATTTAGAATTATAACATAGATGTATGCATGTAACAAAAGAAGATAACAATGGCAAGTTTTAGAGAGTACTTCACTCCAGATAGCTTTTCACAGGGATCCTGAAGTATGTTGCCAAATAGTTGATCCAGTCTGTTACTCAAAATCGAAATCCAAAGCCTTCAAGTCAACAAAATATCTATAGTAATCTCCAACAATTTTATTCCACCAAAATACTTCAAAGAGTGAAGTATTTATACGAATTCTAAACTAGAATATCTTGAAAAAAATATCAAGATTGGTTTACAAATATCTCCAATTGTTTTACATAAATAGAACTTAAGTAAATGACACTCAAAAATAATGCATATATTTGGCACTATTTTTTATGGATACGTGATGACAAAGAGGATAATTTGAATTTGATCTCAACTCTTAGGTGATGATGAGGCGTCCAAGTCACTAACTGTCTCCTTTCTTTGTGCATTATGCTCCAGCAATTCTGCAAATTTGAGGTCCAATGGTACCTTTGTATTTCTCAATCCGAAATAGATATGTAAACAGTGAAAGAGGTTATTGTATATAAATATTTTTTTGAGATAAACATCTTTCAGTTCCCTAAAATTATGCTCCAGCTCTTCACAATAGGCTCTGCAAAATGATGTGTAAAACAGAGTTTTCCATAGTCTGAAAACTAGGCTGTAAATATGTGCATGTATCTCTCATTATATAATATATGTACAAAAAGTGAGATAGGTTTTTCTAGATGGGTCTCGTAGGAACAAAAACCTCCTTTAGATTTGTAAGATGTATTTCTTATTGACCACAATTTTCTCTGCAAAATAATGACTTAACAGGAATTTTCTGCAAAACATGCTTTCAGATATTGTTTAATATTTCTAAACCCATAATGGAAGTTAGAAAAGTGAGAGAGGTTTTTGTAATTGGACATATTTGGAACATAAACCTCCTTCAGTTTTACAAAATTCATCTTGGATTGTCCACAATAGTTTCTGCAAGACTATTACTTATACATGAAATTTCTGCAAAAAAATGTCTCTTCTTGCTCTATTTTCATCTTTTAACCTTACTGTTCTTTTAACATTTTTTACTTTCACTTTGGATAAACTTCATTGTTGTTGAAATTATTTTCATATTTATTTACCATTTACTGCCTCTATTTTTAATTTTAATGTTTACCTTGACTGCTCTGTAACTTTGTCTAATTTGACTTTCACTCTAACTTTCATGTGATACACTTTAACTCTAATGCTCTTTGACTGTTCTGTTTTCACTGTCACTATGACTCTTTACTTTACTTTGAACTTTAACCTTTATTGTGAGTTCTTCCTTCTACCCTGACTATTATGAATGCCCTATTTTAATCTTTACATTAAAATGCTCTTTTATCTTTTACAGGATGACTGTTCTTCAACTCTGATGCCTGAAATATTTTAAGGAAAATCCTTTGAATTATTTCCTTGTAAGTTCTTGGAGTAAAACATATCTTTAACTAGCATTAAAATTGTTTTATCCAAAATCTCATTTTGCTAATGACCTGAAAAACAAAATAATTGTTAATGAAACTCTGGCTGCAGGGAGGTGATAATGGCTTTAAGTGGTCACAGTACTAGATTTGATTTTGGCACTTTGGAACCTTCAAGATTGCTTGCACTCTACTTTTTAGGCATTTTGATCTGCTTTTGCAAGTTTAAACAGTTTGCAGAGGCAATTTTACTATAACAGAGGTTTGATTGGGAAAATTTAGCAAAATAAAATGTCTTTTTGGATTTTATGCTCAATTAGGTTTCTCAAATGAAATTCTGAGGCTTTTAAAATTGGTATAAAACAGAAAACATGGGTTTTCCGAGTTTTTTTACTGAAAAATGGGCTAAAATTCTATTGAAAAAGGATTTATAAAATATTAGGGCACCTGCAGAGGATTTTTGGCCTTTAGAGCTTGAAATTGATCATTAATCTATGAAGAAATGATAATTTTCTTTGAAAATACCGCGCAACAGACAACTAAGCTTCCTGGGAAAATTTTGCCAGAGTTTGGCCTGTTTCTAGGATTTTTGGGCAATTGGATTTGATCAATTTCTTAATTTAAAATGTTTTCTCTTTCTTTAAAAGGTTTTTTTAATGTAGTTGCAGGTTTGAATCTCAAAAGAATACCTGTTTGAATGCAGGTGTCGGCTTTAACAAGGTTTTCTTCAATCTTTGGTCGAATTGATAGCTTTTAGCGGTTGAACTGGAGCAGGTGCGGCTCCTCAACAATTTTTACAGGTTTCTTTTGGGGAATTCAGAGGTTTTGGGCGTTAAAAGGGCTATCAGGGGTTTTTGCAGCTTTACACAGTCGGGGAAGTGAAAATCTGGTCTGAACGCGAAAGATAGGTAGCAGAATGCATATACAAAGGTTTTTAATAAACATTTGATTGTATTAACCCTTTGACATTAAATGCAGGTCACGTCATGGCGGGAAGCGGTTTCGGATTTACACAGTCTTTGAAAACTGGCTGTTTATCATGTGGATTTTGAGTGGTAAGTGGATTTAATGAAAACCCACGTGATCGAATCAAAAGAGGCCACGTGGAGGAAGGGGTCAGCGAAAAACCAACCATTTCGCATGGCTTTCGCCTTGGGGATATCCACTTTTTCTATGCGATATCGCTCGTCGACCATCGGATCTGAGAAATGAATGTGAAGGGCTGAGATCGCTTTGAGAGTTGTGTTGAAAAGTAAAGGTGGGCCATGGATGTTTGCATAGGCAGATGGATTAAATCGTGGCAGGGGATATAAGGTTTAAAGCATATATATAAGGGTTTAATTAATATATATGTGTGTGGGCACAATATATAAGCGCAATGGTTTATTATGTGGCGGGTTTAGGAATGTTTTATTTTAAAACATTTGTAAAATGTTTAAAATATGAGGGCGCGTTTGATTATATTATATAGTTTTTTAACTATTTGGATAGTTTAAAAAACTATAGGGGCAGGATAAAAAAAATAAAAATAATATTTTAGACCAAAGGGCTTTATATCTTGGGTTTTTCATTTATGCACATGGGATAATATACTTTGGTCAAAATTTTATAATAGTGGGTTTTAGGGGTATTTAGATATAATGAAATTAATAAGTAGGAAAGGGTATTTCTTAGGGATTTAATAAAATATGTTAAAAGTTAATATGAAAGGGTAATGTAAAACAAAATACACATTATCTTTGCTCATCTTTATATTTCTTTCAATAATACTTAGGATAAATGTGATTTTGTAGGTTTTTATGAATGCTTATGAAGAGATGAAGTTAATTATACAGGGATTACAATTTTACTAAGCAAGAGTGTGTTTTTACTTAGGAAAAATGGGTTTTAATACATGAATGAAGGGTAAATGATGATAAATGAGGATTTAGCATAAAATCTCAATATTTTAACTAACCAGTCATAGAGCCTTGGGTCCGGTCCCAACAAAAGTCAGAGAAATGCTCTGACCCTGTTTGACTGATAGCTTAGAATACTGAACACTCATGGGGAGGGGAAATTAGTGATTTTTCTTGATGATGTATTATTTACATGATTGCTCCACTTCTTTCGACCTACCCAACTTCCATTTCTAGCATTTTTTCTTCATTTTGCAGGTGCATTTAGGCTTGCAACCTTAAAAAAATTTCTTTCAAAGCATAAAATTAATCTAAATTTACCTTATTTCATCCAAGGGCTCAGATTAAACTGTTGAGCTCCTCATTATTCTCTACCTATCTACTGAATTTGTCAAGTTTAAACTATTTGACAAATCTTTATTCTCTATCTAAAACATGAAATTGAAACATGAAAAGTTAAGATTAAACTGTTTAACTGATCATGGATTATGTCATTTATTGACACTCTGCACATAATCATTATTCTTGCAGTAAAAAGTAAAAGTAGTGGCATTTGGACTTGCTCACTTTCAGATCTTATTTATTTTCTCTTTTGGGGTATATATTTTCTAAGTCCTTTGATCTTTCTTTTAGGACTTTTTACCCTTTTTTTTATTTTTATATTATTTTTCATTTTTTCAAAATATGGGAAAACAACTTGCAGAAAGCAAGGTATGTACATATTTACAAGACTTATCAAAGTCAATTCAAAATTTTATGAACCCTATTATTATAGGACCCTAACAGTTCCCACAAAGATGCAATCTGTGCTTGAAGATTCATATTTAGCACTTGAAGATTCATCGTGTGGCATGAATTAATTCTTGAAATAACCACAATAAACAATCCACTGCCATATACTGTGATTCCAAACTCTTGATTTTTTACTGTAATCTCCACATTCTCTCCACATCCTCTCATGGCCAACCGACATCATTTGCTTTTTTAATCACTCTTTTAATTGTGTTTTTTTTTAACATTTTTTGCAAGAATGTGACTTTTGGCTTCTCTTTCCCTACTAGAGTTTTGGGCAAAATTGGCTTGGAGCCATATTTACAAGTATGTGTAAACTCCAATTTGTACTTGATAAAGTTCGATGTGAATGTTGAATGTTAAATATTGTGCATGTTTAAATCTTTAAAGTTTAAATCATAAATATTTTAGTTTTCTTGTTTAAAGTTGGAAAATATATAAATTCATATATATTATACTTTATAACACACACACACATATATATACACCTTGACGAACCCACACACCATGTGTCAAAAAATAACACCTCATCCTCACGTTTCCTAATAACATATATGTTTAGTCTACTTATTAAACTACTCCTAAAATTACACATCAATTACACGTCTTCTTCACTATTCTCAATAATGAACTACTAACTTGAAACAAGTCTTAATTATATGATTTTCCAATTTTTTTTATTAAATTAAATGTAAATCACAAAAATTTACACTCTCATGTCATTTAATAAAAAAATAACTTAAAAGTATTAACGGAATCTTGCTTCACCCTATCACCCTTTGATTTGACACTATGTTTTCAACAAAGTTCGATTAAAGAGATGACATGTTTTATTATCATTATTATTTTATTAAAACGATTGGTTGTTAACGTCACGTGAAGGATTACCCAAATTACATGTTTTTTAATTAAAACAATTGATTGAAAATGTCGCGTTAAAGGACTACTGCAACTAAGGTATTGCGAGCTGACATATTTGTTGTCTAGAATAGCCAGGATGGTGGTTTTTTTGTCGCTAAGCTGTGGTTTGACTAATTGGTTTGCTCTTACAAGTGTTTTGAGATAGAAATATTTTTATAAATTTATTAGTATTTTTTAAAATAAAAGAATTTGAAATTTAGATATTATTTTTTTCTAATAATAGTATATTGAAAAGTTTATTTTAAAAATTAAATATTAATTTTTTCTTAAATTTCAATAATTTAATATTGTTTTGAAATTAAAAAGCTAAATTTTAATTATTTTAATTTCAATAATTTTAATATTGTTTTTTAATTATTTTGATAGTATTTTTTAAATTATTATAATTTTAATTTTGTAAACTATAAATACTTTTTATTAACTATTTAATCAATATAATTTTTAATTCTTTATAAATGTATTAGGTTAAAAATGCAAGTATGTTAAAAATACAATTAACTAAACTTTAATAGAAAATGTAAAACTCATTAATAAATATTTATATATTTTTAATAATTCATTTAAAAAATACTTATATTATTATTCAAAATTATTAAAAAAAATTAAACAACATAAAAAAAAAATAAATAAATAAATAAATAATCTAATTGCAAATAAATGAATGTCAATTAATATCAATGAAAATAAAATGTCCTATACCAAAGTCCCATCAGCGCTGATTAATTTTGCACAAATTTTGTTTGAAAAGACATATAGACCACTTTTGAAATACAGGAAAAATTGCGACGAAATCTAAACCAACGTTATCAACCATGCCAATGACCTTTCCAAAAAAACACTGACCCTTTTTAAAAGATAAACAAATGCATCTATAAACGAAATCACAGCTTGCCCATCTCGGCCTTTCTATCTTCCCCGAGTCCACTTTTAAGATCAAAATTTTTTAGTGGTAGGGGTGAAATAGATAAATTAATTGATGGTTTTTTTAATAGAGGATGTTTTTTTTGGTACATTATATACTAGTATTTGTATCAAAAATAGATGTCGATGCAAAAATATGTCGATAGAAATGTAGATATAGAGTAATTCAGAGATAGCATTATAGAAAACAAAGAAAATAGATATGGAAAAGTCTAAAGAATTAAGAAATTAAAATATTGATAAAATAGAGCTTTTTAAATGAATAAAAATATATAATAAATCTACACTATAACATTGTTATAAAATTTAATAACTTTGCAAAATAAAATATTTTTATTATTCTGTTTAGAAAAAACCAAAAATTAAAAATAAAAATAAAAATAAATTCTTAACAAGAAAATTAAATCCAACGCCCATTCAAAACGTAAACGTAAGTATAAGAAAATTGAATCCAATGTCCATTTAAAATGTAAGTATGTTGACTAGTTGAAAGAAAGAAAGAAAGTATTTTTAACATCTACCAGGCTAAAAATAGCCTATGGAACAAATTGCTTCTCCATCTGGCTCTTGTATTCGGCCTTTTTCCTGTGAAGTTTTACAATAATTGCTCCCAGCTTCTCGACAAACTCTTCGCTAAATAGATTATCCCAAGAACTAGCTGCCAGAATGCCTGCATAATTTTCACTGTTGTCTTTGAAAGCCTCACATTCTAAAATGAAATGCTTTTATGTTTCCACTTTTCCAAAAGAGCAAAAAATACATACTCTTTCCTCCCACATTTATTTTGGCATTTTCCAACGCCCTGTTTCACAACATAGTTTATGAGAATTAGTTCTTAATTGAGCAATAAGAATTTTAGATCTCCAAGAAATATTGGCCCCTATGTATGTCTTTTTCTAATGGTTATGAGTGGGGTTAGACTCTTCAATGTAGTACTTCTTCTTTCTCCCTAGCTCTTTCTCCCAAGTATGTTTGTGGAACTTATCCATGACAAAAGTTTTTATCTCTTTACTGTTTGTAGGACACATGCTCAAGCAAATACCCCATTTACCCCGTTTGTGGCATCAGCAGTTGGGTCACATGAGCGAGAAAGGTCTTGTTGTTGTAGGTGTGCACACTGTCACTATCTAACCTGTAAATTTATACCCATTCGAATCCAAAACTTCCAAAGAAATCAAGTTTTTCTTTAGATCAGGTACATGCCTAACATCAGATAATGTTTTAGTTGTATCATCATACATTTTAATTTTTACATTTCTCATTCCAACAGTCTGACAAGATGCATTATTTCCCATAAACACAGAACTACCATTTACAGTTTCATATGAAGTAAACCAACTTCTATGTGGACTCATGTGATGAGAAGCACCAAAGTCTAATAGCCAATTTTCAGCATCTTGAGAGACATTACAAACAAGTAGAGTTTCAGTCGCTAATAAAACTTCATCAATCATACCTGAATCAACCTGATTTGCTTCCTTATTCTGGTTTTCCGACTCCTTCCGTTTCCAACAATATTTCTTGAGGTGTCCAATTTTGTTGCAGTACCAGCACTTGGCTTTACACTTCTTGCCGCCCTTTGAATTTGATCTGGAAGAACCCCTTGCTTTCTCCTCTCTTTCCTTTGACCGACCTCTAGCTACCATGGCTTCTGGTGCAGATGTTTCAATATTAGATTTCCTTCATTTTTCTTCAAATAATGGAGCACCCATAACTATTTCAAATTTCAAAGAATCAGTAGTGCTCAAACTGATTGAAGTTACGAAGTGGTCCCATGATTCGGGTAGAGAACACAACAAGGTTATAGCCTTGTCTTCTTTCTGAATTTTAACTTCCATATCTGACAACTAGTAAATAAGTGTATTAAAAACAATTTAAATGTTCTGCAACTTTTGTACCCTCCTTCATATGAAGACTGTACAATTGTCTTTCCAAATAAATTCTATTGGTCAATGATTTATTCATATACAAAGTTTCCAGTTTTTCCCACAAACCTTCAGTTGTACTTTCTTCAACAATATTAAAGAGAACTTCATCTACCAAGCATAACCTAATGGTACTGAGAGCTCAGGCATCCAAGTCCTCCCAGTCTGAATTTGTCATGCTTGCAGGTTTTTTCTTCACCCCATCTAATGCTTTGTGCAACCCTTGTTGCACTAGCAAGTCCATAACTTTTAGTTTCCACAATGTGAAATTGCTCTTCCCGGTGAACTTCTCCACCTCGAACCTTGCATTTGTCATTTTGGCCATTTCTTCCTCCTATGGTTTCCTAGTTTTCCCTTATTTCTTAAATTTCCACAAGAGTCTTTTTTTTTAATTGTTTTCCCTTCTTTCAGATAGGGTTTCTAAAAAATTCTGATTTTCCCAATTGTTCCTGCTTAACAAACCCTACTCCATGAATTTTCACAATTTTGATTTTGTTTCTGGAAAAAAAAATGATTTCTTTTTCTTCAGCTAAAGAAACCCTACTCCAATTTTTTCAAAAAAATTTAACAGCAGATTTCTGAGAATTTTCACTAGACAGCACATTATAATGCAGAAAATACCTCTGATTTTTATTTTTTGGGTGAAAAATCATTCATAATGCAAAAAAAATACCTCTGATTTTTATCTTCTGGATGGCAGCGTTTTACTTCTGGGGCAGCAGCATTCAAAGTTAATTTTATCTTCTCAAGAGACAGTGTGCAAGCTTCTCCAGTCTCTGCTACGACTCTTTTTCTCCAGCGTGCAGGCTTCTCTCCGGCCTGTAGGCTTTTCTCAGCAAACAATAAATATTTCAACGCCCCTTTGTTTTAAATGTCTGGTAGCTTGCTTTCAACGTGCAGTAGCCCTTTCTATTCGTCGGTGGCAACAATCTTCAATCCAGTATCTTCAATGCTCTCAACTGGCGATAGCCCCGTCTCTCCCGCTGCAGCAGACCATGGCTCTTCAAGACTTGAAGATGACTTGTATAGGTATGCTTGCAGGATCGTGGAAATCGATCTCTGAACAAACGTTCTTTTTTCTCTCTGTGAGCTGTGAGCAGTTGGTGACTTACAAACTTCACGACTTGTGGCTTTTTAGCCGAAGCGTCTCAAACCTCAACTTCTTCAACAACCTAACTGCCCATTTAACCAACCTCGCTCTGATACCACTTATTGAACCCAACAGTTATAAACAAGAAAGAAATGTATGAAATTGAATGGAAACCTTAAAACACACACAAGTAAACACACATAAATTTATGTGGTAAAACCTTGACAGTGTGTCAAGGCCTCTCGGGTCATCCTATTTAATATGGAAAAACTTCATTATTCTAACTTCATTTCGTTATACAACCAACTGGTAATAAGTAAATTTGCCCAAAATTACATTAATTACATTTGTTGTCATATTTCAAAAGTGATGTATGATCTTGCAATATTTGGCTCCGCTCATAAGGTATAGCTTTCATCAGCTCTTGTCATATATGGGAGATCTTCCTTACAATCATGTCATTCAATAAAGATAAAAATGGAAGCTTACACTGCCCCGAGATCTGGACTATTTCTCCCATGGCCCTACTGATGGTGGTCATATTAGACCCTCCCCAATGTTATCTCTCCTTAAGGTTTCAAATTCCCGATATTCCCGTTTTCATCTACTGCTCTCGTCAGCAACTGTTATAGTCCATGCTACCACCTAATGCAGCAAAAGAAGCAAAGGCATCAAGAGAGAAGGCAGGAGCGTAGCGCCTAGTGAAGCTGGGGCAAGAGATCAGATTAAGGTTGAGTCCGTAATAGCCGCTCTTCGTGAGCACAAGAACTCACATATCGACAGACCTTATGTAGTACGGTGGAAATGTACGTCGAGAAAAGTGGATTGATCGAACAGGAGCTAGTTGGGTATCAATTTCAATCTGAAACCAGAGGGAGGGAAGGAAAGTCTCCTGGGGTGGGATAATGGGGGTGGGATAATGCCTACACCCTTATTGCTTACTTGGATGCAGGGGATAAACAACTTTAATGGTTCAAGCTCCGGCGCTTTCCTTGCATTTGGAGGATTTAAAACAACAAGTATACTTGAATGCAGGGGATAAACAACTTTAATGGTTCAATATCAAGCGCTTTACCTGAATTTGGAGGATTTAAAACAAGAAGATATACTTGTGCCTCTTATACCACTCTATATGCCCCTGCCTCTAGCTTTGCTCTTGTTCCTAGATTTTTCTTTGCAAGATCCACTGCTAGCACGGGATCTCGATTTGTTATTAACAACACACAAACTGGTGTGTCGTTGGGACCAGATCTTCACTGGAACCAGTTTTGGACTGCATCAAACCAGTATATGAGATGGACTCCATATCAGAGACTTCAAGGTTCAAGGTTCTTAGATGATATGGACCCGGTGCGAAGGACGAGACCATAAAATGTGCACAAGACAAGAAACTAGAAAATAAGTGAGCTTTTGTATGGGTGGGTGGGCACTTTTGAGATTTGCGGTGACACTGGTAGAGGACAAATCTCTCAAATCTCTCAGTGTCACCAACTAGAACTTCACAATAAAAAATTCACAATACAATAAAATGTATGTTTATTGGTATAATTAAATTAAATTTAATATATAATTCAAATTGAAATATATTTTATTTTAATATATAACTAAAACAAGTATATTTTATTTTTATATATAAGGAGGGATTAGAAAAACATATATGATTTTAGATGATTGTATTTATATTTATGTGTGGTTGCGAACGAAAATGGAATATTTGTGGGCTGGTGAAGCCAAGAGTATGATTAAAATCACACTATTGCATTTTTCAACGTACAAATATCACGAATTTGCTAATTCAACAAAAGGGAAAAGTAGACATCTTTGAAGCATAATGTAATATGGTTTTGCATTCTGCTCTTTTTTGTAAGGACGTTGTCTTAAATAACATGGCGATCCAAGCTGAACTCAGATGATCCAGTCCAAAAGAGGAATGGATCAATGGAAATGAAAAATCAAAACTCCCATTATACATAAAACAGTCAAGTCGTGCATCCATGTATATCGCTAATTTCTCCGTTTTTCTGTGTTATTAGACTTTTAAGTGTCCATGTAAAACAGGCCACGTGTAAGTCAACTTATAACATCTACCTTTTAATATGCTGCACTGCAAGCTCCTTTATCCAATACATGTATCAGCCCCACATATACGTTGTTAGCCTCTGCAACCTTTTGATTGATATAATATATTTCTGATTTGGAAAAACACCGTGCCCCACTGCCCCTCCCCTACTACAAAATGTAAAAAAAAAATTGAGTTATCATCGAGGGGTCCGGTGTTGGCACTGCATTTGAGTTTTCACTCTCTATATTTCAAGGGTCTCCTTTAGAGAGATTGGTTAAAAAAATCATCTACAATTGAGAGTTAAAAGTGCATTGCTACTTCATCGAGGGTTAATTGGACCTAGAAGCCTTTTTTTTAGCCTTCAAGTGATTGTACCTTCCAAATTCCAGCAACAGTAAAGGCAAGGCATCCTTAGTATTTGAGGCAAATGAATCACGCACTGAATTTAAAGAGAATGCAGTAATAAAAGTTGTTTGCTTGTTTGACATGTTTGTGTTCTTCTCACACAACCATTTCATCGCTAGGAAAACGTCAATTGGGAAAATAAGCTGAATCTAACCTCTGTTTTACATTAGCCAATTATGTTTAGGTTAAGAGGCATTTGAGTTTTTACATAGCAAACAAATAAAATGTATTAAATTGTTGTTTGAATAATAATAAAATCAGTTTAGATCTATCTAACTCTGTATTTATCTAACTCTGTATTTATCATGCATCTAGATCGATCAAATTTCTAGAAATTTTTTTCTCAAATTCTACACTCCAAACAGAAGGTTTGCACATAGAGAGATTTTTAATTGTTTTTATACAGTTATTTAAGTTTTTTACGAGCTCACATTATTTAAATGTTTTGTATAGTTATTTAATTTTTTTCATTTTTAGATTTTTTGGCAAATATGATCAAAATTTCAACTTTAATGACTAAAAAACACCCTTACACATCATACTAAACTGTAAAATAAACCACTTGACACAATGATATGAATTCATTCTTAATGTGAATCCATTCTTAATGACAGATGTCTTTTTATGATAACCTGGCAAGAGTGAGCAAATGACAGCATATATTAAGAAACTAAGAAACTATGAGCCTGTTTTCGCTGGCTTCGAGAACTAGAAGAATCCTGTAATCTAGAAAAGGAGCAATTACAAAATCAACGATTGAGTGAAATCAATGAACACAAGCGGACAAGTATTTAGTCATTGACATGTTAATTAGCATCACTAATTCTTGATAGAAGTATTGTCTGAAGATTTATCTATTGGGTATTACTACTATATTCCTTATTGATTTATACTGTATTGATCATGGTCGATAATGGGTTATCTGTGATATTATAGGGGGATTTCAAAAACCGGGAGCAAGAGTTACATATGACTATTCTTGACCTCAGGCATGCATTATGTTCTGCGCAGGACAGACTCTCAAAAGTCGAAGCTGAAATAGAGGTCATTCATCTCCCTTTTATTTCCAAACTATCATTTATTTTAACTCATTAAACAGTGTGAAAGGGTATCTCAAATGTCAAGTTTCAAGAAGTGTTAGCAAATGATGTTCTTTGGTAATCCAGGCCATCCAACAGGAAACTCTAAAGCAAAAAAAAACACTTATGGAAGATATTGATCAGTCTTCATGCCGATTTTTAATGATCTACAATTGATAGAAGTCAACAGGCTGTGCAGAATTTGACATCTGAGGTAGCAACAAATTACAGGGAGTGCACTGGCAAGTCCGTTGTAGAGCTTGAACAACCTGCTACCAAAACGGCAGAATTTAACATCTGAGGTAGCAAAATACAGGGAATGCACTGGCAAGTCTGTTGCAGAGCTTGAACAACTTGCTACCAAATCGACTTTAGAGGTAAGCTTATGAGGGTGAACTGGTGACATTTATGACTCTAAAAGTTGGTTTTTTTCATCATCAACAAAGGGCATATCTAAACAATAATTGTTTTATTGGAACCTATAAGAAACGCATGCATACAGCTTGAAATTGCAAATCAAAAGCTAGAGGCAAACCAACGTTCAAGACATTTACAAAATATCTTTCGAAATACTTTCTTTTAATAAGGAACTTCATTTTATTTTCATGAAATGGGTGCATTCTAGTCAAAATAGACTTTGCCTGTAGATAGCAGAATCATTTGCTTTACAATACAAAGCCATAGATGGCGAACACAAGCAAACAATTGAAGATTTGAGAAAACACCTTGAAGAAGCTGAACTTCAAAATTGTGAAGGAGAAGAAAGTTGCACAGCACTATCTTGGTAATTTGCAAGTATATATTTTTTACATCATTTACAATTATCTTTATGTTTCTTTTATATCAAACTAATGTGTTTGACCTATACATTTCAGGAACTAAGAGGAAATACTAGGTATTTTGTAAAGTAAGGTCAATATTGCCAAAAATTGATTACATAAGTGTACAGTCACTGATTCTACAATATCCTATCATCAACTGAGCTTGTTGATTGAATCATTCACCTAATATAGGGCCCAGGTAAACTACACACTAAACCATACCTCTCTGTATTGCTTCATACACCCATGCATTCTAGAAAATACTAATCAGCTCATTATATTTTTAATGCTACCTATTTCATTAAAATATATATTACTTTGCATGCTTATTCCTTCCGGATCATGAGCACTCAAAATTGGTAAAAATGCAACACTAATGGGTAATGGGTAAATATCAGACAACTATATAATGTGATTTTTTTTCTCTTCATTATCCCATCTGCACAAAATTTCTCATGTTACCATGAGCGGCTTCAGCTAAATTACCTTCTCAAGCCCAAGAAATCTATGGCAAGAGTGGAATGCCCATTTCTCTTACATCCCCAATTGAGCAAGAAAGGTAACATGTTAATAAAAAGAGTTTAGGCCTCACAACCAAACACTATATCACACTCTGTACCCACTGCCAACTCTTTCACAATACTTTTGAGCCTCAGAACAAGAAGGGACTTCAAGTCCAAATCACTCCACCCTCTGACAAAAGAATAAAGCAATAAAATAATATACAGCCTGCTACGCTAATCTATTTCGCCTTCTTTTGCATCACCATTTCCAGCAGTAGCCTCTTCCTCCTCTTCATCGACATTTCTCATGAACAAACCGAATTGCTCAAAAAAAAAATTACCTGCAGTGGAAAGGGTTCCAGTCCATCTTGAGAATGAACAAGACATGTTTCATCTCCAGGTCCTTGAGCAGTTGTGTTTTCAACAATCTCAACAGTTTTCTCCATCTGCCGTGGGTTTATAATGCAAGGGTAATAAACTCATTAATAATGACCTCTCTTGTTTGTTGGGCTCTTGCTACTTGAAGCTTGCAAGGCAAAAATTGTGATTACAAGAAGAGAATAAATGAAACAGAAAGGACCCAAAAATTCCAGGCGGGCAGCTTGCCACTGGACACAAATTAGCATGCTTCCCGGATTTCAGCAACTTCTTCAACAACACATCGGCAGAAGTTACAAATCCCCAAACAATCACTTTCTTCTCCATGGCATCGATAGTGACAGTGTGCACACCTACAGCAGCAAGCCATATGGTTGTTGAAGATATTGTTTGGGTATTGCAGGCGGTAGCGTTAAACCTGCGTTAAACCTCAAGCGTTGAGAGTGGCAGGGGAGGAAACTAGTCAGGCTTGCAACTGTGTGGATGCCTAGCTGAGAGGAGAAACTTAGTTCAGGCGTGCAACTATGCCTAGCTGACAGTGGTTATTCCAACCATCATTAAATGGCTGATAGTTGTTTGCTCAATTCAATGGAAAATAACAGGGTAGATGAAAGTGAACAGTTTATTAAGGATTTGTTTATTAGGGTTGAATATTTGTTTTTTTAATTAAATATTTGTTTTAAGGGATTAAATCTTTCAAAATGCGATTTTTTTGGTTCAGAAATAATATGTGTTTTTAAAGATTTAATTTTTCTATTTATTTTGGAATTAAGATGGATTTAAGTTTGTTCTTAATAATACTTTATTTTTAAAGATATAATTTTTTAATATTAAAATGGATTTAGATTAGTATATATATAAATTTGTGTGGCAAGTTGTAACTTAATATAAGGGAGATGTTGTGCCTTAAAGTTATATTTAAAAATAAACAAAAGAAATCAATGTCATCCATAAATCAAATAATTTAATTTCTACATTAATTTTACATCAATTTTATACAAAAATATAAAGTAATTAAAAAAAAAAATAGTACCCCTTAGTATGAGGGAGATATGTAATTCATTCACTACTTAATATGGAGTTCACATATGGCTTGTGAAAATAATCTTATTGATATTACATGATGTGTAATTCATTCTATATTCCGTTGACTTGTAATATTTAAAACAAATAAATATTTGAGTATTAGTGTAAGATTCCAATCCATTAAAATTATCGCACATCTGGCACATCTAAGTGTTCTAACCAAAAGTAATTGCAATAAAAACAATGAACACAATGAGATCTAGAACTGCAACACTTTATTTCAATTAGTATTTAGAAAATGAGATACATGGCTGCTCAATGAACAAGAAAGTGAAAATATTGAAGCACAAATGTGAATCCTGAATGGATCCACCAATAAGTGTCACCACGGGGTTCTCATCCCGGGATCAAGCTAGAATTGGCCACGCCAAGTCCCCAACAAAACACAAATAGTTAGACAAGTTCAGGATGATCCCTCTGTGTCATTATTATCATTTTTTATAGGTTATATGGGCCTTATTTTATTGTTTTCCTTCAAAAAACGAAGGTGGATACCATGGGCGAATACCACGGTAAATACGATGGGTTGATTTTGTCTATTTTGACCTTATAAAAAAAAGGGAATATTGCAAATCCTCCCGCCCAAAGAATATTGCTTGTCCTCAAGCGATCCACTTTTATCCACAACAGAAGCATTTTTACATTGATACCAGGATCCCATACAACCCGATGTATTGTTCCATCCCTCCATGTCAAATGGTCCTAAATGGATCCTCCAATACCTGGATCCCAAACAATCCTCCAACCAATCCTTCCCTCGATAGATTTACCTGGATCCCAAATAATCCTTTGGCCAATCCTACCCCCAATGGATTCTCCTAGATCCCAATGCCACCTAAATTCTGGGACCTGTGGGTTATGGTACCATTTCAGCCCTCCATCACTACCCGCGCCAAAGGGCCCAAGTTGCAATATGCCCTTGGTTGTGAGTATCCTCCAAAGAATCAACCCATCAATAGAATACCAACTCATAATCTCTCGCCAATCCATACTTGGGGAAGGATGAATATCTGCAAATCTACTATGTTGATGTTGTTCGATGCTCAATTCATGATGCTCCACTTGGTTACCCAACATGATGCATTTAGAGAACTCTGTGGTGCTTTTCCCAATGTATAAAAGTGGGTTGTTCGTGTTGCAAGCCTTACCTATGTATTCTTGTAGAGGGTTTCTCTGGAACTCCCAATTGTACTCCTCTTGCTGCCTTGTGAGAGACTTGAGTCGTTCCTCAACACTAGACAAATTGGTCGTTGATTCGACACATTCCCCTATGAGTTCCTCATTTTTTCTGTTCTCCTTTAAGACAGTATCTCAGACTGTCTAGAGACTTCGCTTCAACAACATAATATTTGTCTTGAAATGCATGATCCTCTCCCAAAAGTCTTCTATTGGAAATTCTAGTGCCCTGTTGAATTTCTCTGTATCTGTCTACACTGGATGCACAACGACCACAGCTTCAACTTGAGCCTTTGACCAAATCTCTAGGAATGGTTCATTTTGCACATTATGTTTTTCATGTTGCTCCTCATGATCATACTCATCATGTTGGTTTACTATGGTTGGCTCTTCACTCAACTCTCCCATGTATCCTCCATTTGTGGAGACAACATGTTCATCCCTTTCAACTATCGAACATAGATGCATTGGTGGATTGTTATCTATATTTGAATGTTCATGCTTTTTATGGACATTCCCCTGGAGATATACAGACTCAGTTTTATAGGAGTCTACCTCATCAATACCATTAGGCATAATTTCGTCATGCACTTCCAAATGCTTTTCATCCTGCAAGCCTCCCTGAATAATGTCACGTTGTTGCTCACCATCTTGAAGATGAATAGACCCAGCTACAAAAGACTCCCCATCTGAATGAATCTCCTCTTGTTTTGTCTGTGTTACCTCCTTCTTATTACTTGGACAAGAATGGTTAAGGGCCCAAGGTCCCTTACAAATAAAGCATAGTCCTCTCCTCCTTAGTTCATTCTTGCAGCAAATTTTGTTCTTGCATTCTCCATCAATCCTTCTCAACTCCTTCCTAATCAACACCTTTCTGAGCAATTTTATGTTTTGCCTGACCAATTTCTCGACTAGATCACAGGTAGCTGGTGATACCTTGGTTCCTTCCTCCAAATGGTCATCAATTTGGATCTTAGTATCTTGCATATGTCAGCATCTCCTTTTAATAACAGAAACACAATATTTTGCATGCATGCTTTGACATGGTCTTAGTGAACTGATGTAATACTGGTATAAAAGTTTTGAAGCAACTGAAAAATCAACTCGTCACATTCCATATTCAACATGAATGTGCCAAAGCTAAACTTTGCCATGAGTTTCAAAATTCTATGCCGCTTCTAATAAGTAGGAAGCATGATGTTGTTCAACCCCTGAAGGGCTTCTACTATCAACTGGAGTATATTTTTCATGAGATCATTATTGTAGGGAAATAATGGTG